>QXEO01000550.1:60110-1260110 GCA_007115705.1 Dactylis glomerata
TTGCTTAAGGCGATAATCTGTTGCTTGCAACTTAATACCCAAGGGTTGTTCGGATGATATCCTGCGGGTGGATTATTAGTCATAGATGCAGTTGGATTACGGTCTATGTATTATGTTGTAATGCCCAAGTGAATCTCATAGTGATCTTCATGACATGTACATGCATTGCTATGCATTCTTTATTTTGTCAATTGCCCAACTGTAATTTGTTTACCCAGCATGTTATTTATCTTTATGGAGAGACACCTCTAGTGAACTGTGGACCCTGGTCCATTCTTTTACATATATTACTTTTTACTGCAAGCATCGTTTACTTTCTGCAAGCATTACTTATTTACTTACTGCAAACAAATATCATTTTCCACACGATACGTTTAATCCTTTGTTTTCAGCAAACCAGTGAGATTGACAACCTCACTGCAAGTTGGGGCAAAGTATTTTGGTTGTGTTGTGTGCAGGTTCCATGTTGCTGCTGGCACCGAAGCTACACCCAGAGAAGGCACCGTCAACAAGTTCTCTGGTGCCGTTGCCCAAGTCAGCTAGCAACAACCTTCGGAAGTGGTTTCTTTCTCCTACTGGTCGATTAAACTTTGGTTTCATAACTGAGGGAAAACTTACCGTTGTGCTCATCACACCTTACTCTTGGGGTTCCCAACTGGTCCACGCACCAATAATCAGGAAGAGGTTTAAGAACTTGGCTTATGTATTAGGGGACCTGTATACCCTGTGATGTAAAGTATATTAGTTACGTAACCTTGTGTTATGCAACTATATATGTATGTTCTGTTCTCCTAGATATATTAAGGGTGGTGGCTATTCCGTTCTCCAAGATATACAAGTTGTTCTAGAGAGTGGTCTATAGTAATACCCCTTTCTTTAATGATGTTGTGCTGAACATGATGGTACTTGTGGTGACCTAGCACACCACCACATGTTGTAGTGCGCGAGTCGTTGGCATAACACTCACGAAAACACCGTCCATGAATATTACACCCAACAAAGTAGTTCAATAGAAACATCGCAGGTCCAAATCCTTCCTATTTCTAACACATATCTCTTTTTAGAAGATCCTCGGAACCTCTGTGACACAAGTAGTTGTCAAGTAAGTTCTTAATGAATCCAAAATCCAGAAGAAGCAACTTGTCGACTACTACAACAAGACCTATCTCGTGTCCTACTTATCTTGCGATTGCTTGCTAAAGCAATTCTATGCAAAGGTAAAGTCTATGATATGGGAATTGGTTCCCTTCTACGCTTCAACTTAGATCCACTATCCTTAACTCCGTTGTTGACTATTATCCTTCTGTCGGTTCCTCCTGTCTTGTCAAGTATCCCTTCTATCGTCCTCCGGTGCTGGTATAGCAATCATGTATTCTCCTAAGGTCTAGCAAGGGTTTAAGAAGATAGATTGAGTACAGGCATACTCAGCAAGTTCTATGGTGGGTGTTTGATGCACTATCTACAGCCGTGGATAAAAGAATCCTATGCTTATGCAAGTTTTTGTAAAAGGTTTTTAGAAAAGGTAAGTTTTAGTTTAGAAAAACTATGCCCGTCAGTCTTCACGGGTTGTTAGAACTTGTATCTAGTTCCTTTCCACGCAGTGATCGTAGTTCCTTCCCGGAACATGGAGTGTCATGACACGTTTTATTACACTCTGCAGATGTGCGCTACTTTTCCCACAAACGCTTTTAGCTATGTTGCACAACCGGGTAATTACTCCCGTCCATACGGCCTTGTGTATGGGGCCCAGTACTAAAGACTCGCTAATCACTGAATTCCTTTATTTCACAATCCATTCTATATCAATTATCATGGTGAACAGCTATCGTTCTATTCCATTTTTCCCTGTCAAAGACCATCACTATACTACTCATAGTCTAAGATAGTAGAGCCGTCATCTTGTCGCACAAGATGGGGATGTTACGGGCTCCCACCCATTGTCATTCACTCCGGAATGCAACCCGGTCTAGTATCCGTGGATATACAACATAAAGAAGGTTCCAGCTGACTTATCCATCCCATACCAGAATCTGTGGTCAGCACAGTCTATACGGCGCTTAGAATCACTGACTATGTTGTTTATTAATCCTATGTATACTTTCCGGCACAATGGAATCGTAACCCCATGATTTCCTATCATGTTTACCAACCATGATTCCATTGCCCAATCACATTGAATTTCTGACTCCTCTGGTCAGTAACTCATATATGTCAATTTATATTCATTTAGAAAATACTATTTTGATTTTCAATGCAGTGATAAGGTAATACTTTTGAAAGTAGTTTGTAATAAGTATTCAATTGAAGACATGCAAGTGAACTTGCCTCCTGATTGCATAGTTATGCAATCAGCATTCCTCTAATCGTCATAAGCTCCAAATCCAAGAACAACATCATTGGTCTGATACAGACTAGTGTTGAAAAAGTGTGTCAATATGCTATTATGCATAAAGTATGATATGCAAGCATTCTACCGTTTGTAATAACCCCCGCTGGTTTTGTTTATGGTATGGTAAGGTTTAGGGTTGTGATTATTATCTTTAGTTTTGTTCAAGTTACTTCACTCATAACTAATGCTCAAGCACAAGAGTTCTCATTTATAACATATACACAACAAAGCATGGCATGGTTATATTGGTTTGGTGAGTATCATTTCAGTCCTACTCTCTTAGTTGTTTTAGGAAAACCAATTGAGAACATACTTCCTTTGAAGTGGCAAAAAATAATTTTTGTATAACATTTTCTTATAGTTTAGATAATCATTAGTAACATGTGTAGTTAGGATTTTTCTACTTTCAATCCTTTCCTTGAGTGGAAATGATTTTTGGGGTTGATATGTTTAAACTACTAGTTATTGCATTCATGACTAATTATGTGATCTCGGTTTATGAATACTAAGAATTTCTTGATCACTATTAGAGAAAGTAATGATTTATAATCACTTTCTAAAGGTTCTTAATTTCTTTAAAGTATTTTCTTAATTACTTCTACTTATATTTACTTCATCCAAAGGTTGCTGATCACCATTTCTTTTATTCAAAGGCATGGTAAATCCACTCATATTCTTAACTACAATCAAAGTGTTGGGTAGCATAAGGTTGAGGTTAAGGTTAAATAAGAATTGGATGTGAGTTTCAAGTTTATTTCTATTCTAAATTTTTCTTCCTGGATACTATTTGGAAGAAACTTTAGAATTTATATTTGAGTTAAACTTTTATCTTCAAGAATAAAATTGTGTTTTATTTCATTCTTGAAGTTCAAATTTTGAATTGAT
Organism: Dactylis glomerata; assembly: GCA_007115705.1. Lineage (NCBI taxonomy): Eukaryota > Viridiplantae > Streptophyta > Magnoliopsida > Poales > Poaceae > Dactylis > Dactylis glomerata. The sequence continues at coordinate 63,385 of QXEO01000550.1, forward strand.
TGGATTTAGGGTTTTTTGGAATTTAACATTTTTTTGAATTATCAAATTAAGAATGTTATGTTTAGGTTTTTATTGGGTTTGAATTTGTTTAATTTATTTCAAGATTTTGCTGTGAGTAGATAGAATTTAATTTTCTAAACATTTTGATATTTTTTTTAATATTAAAATATTATTTATTTATTTATTTAGTTTAATATTTATTTTTCTAAGAAAATATGCAAATTAGGAATATCACTTTTTTTATGTTTATCTATGTTCATATGGGTTAAGAACTTGAATTTACTTAGTCCAAGTATTTTAGGTTTAATCTTAATTAGGTGAAGAACTTCACTATTAAGGTGAATGATGTGGATTATCAAGGCATGATATTTTCAGTTGCAAGACATTTTTAGGTTATTTGTTCAGGTTCTTGGATGTATTTAACATATTGCAAATGGGTTTTGTTTCATCGGATGCCACATATCTTGTAAGTTAGAGATGGATCTATCTAGTTATTATGATTTAAATTCTTGGGTGTGTTCTTGATGTTTGATACGTCCAAAAACGTATCTACTTTCCCGAACACTTTTGCTATTGTTTCTCCTCTAATTTGTGTGTTTTGAATACAACTAACACGGATTGACGCTGTTTTCAGCAGAATTGCTCTGGTGTCTCGTTTTTGTGCAGAAATCAACTTTCAGTAAAAATTCGGGAAAAATCATCAAAATCCTATTTCACCAGAAGACCCACGGAGCCAGAAGACAGGACGGGAGAGGAGGCCTGAGGGCCCCTCACACACTGGTGGCGCGGCCCAGCCCTGGCCGCTGCCACCCTAGCATGAGGAGGCCCCAGCTATCCTCTCGGCCTCCCCTCTCGCCTACATATACCCTCTGACGACATAATATCGAAGACGGCGTTTTTCCCAGATAGACTTCCGCTGCGCCGCCGCCATCAGAAACCGCGATTCGGATCCAGAAACTCCGTTCTGGCACCCTGCCGGGACGGGGATTTGGAGGAGATCTTCATCGCCATCATCACCGACGCTCCTCCATCGACCATCCATGACTCCCCCATCCATGTGTGAGTAATTCCCCCGCTGTAGGTGAGGGGATGGTAGGGATTGGATGAGATCATTCATGTAATTTGATATGAGATTGTTAGGGCATAGTGCCTAGTATCTTTATTTAGTGCCTATGACATTGTTGCAACTTGTTGTGCTTAATGCTTGTCACTTTGGGCCCGAGTGCCATGATTTCAGATCTGAACATGTTATTATTCCTATGATGATACTTGTTGTTTATGGTCTTACCTACAAGTTGTATACACATATTATTGTCCGGAACCCGAGGCCCCAAAGTGACAGAAATTGGGATAACCGGAGGGGATGGCTATGATGTGAGGATCACATGTGTTCACCGAGTGCTAATGCTTTGCTCCGGTACTCTATTAAAAGGAGTACCTTAATTACCAGTAGTTTTCCTTGAGGCCCTGCTGCAACAGGCTGGTAGGACAAAAGATGTCGTGCAAGTTTCTCCTTGTGAGCACGTACGACTATATACGGAACACATGCCTATGATTGTTTGTACTAGGATGCTTTATCATTATTTATCTGCAATGCCCGTGTCTCATTGATTTCATGAATTATCTTATCCATGCAACGCCCGTAATCCATCCCTATGCCTACAGTATTTGTTCCTACTGTTTACTACTGTTACTATTACCGCTGCTATTTTACTACTGCTGTTACTGTTTCACTACTGTCACCACTATAAAACTGTTGCTACTGATAAACCACTGCAAGCAAGACTGTTTCCAGGTGCAGCTGAATTGACAACTCATCTGTTAAGGCTTACATATATTCTTTGGCTCCCCTTGTGTCGAATCAATAAATTTGGGTAATACTTCCCTCGAAGACTGTTGCGATCCCCTATACTTGTGGGTCATCAAGACTATTTTTTGGCGCCATTGCCGGAGAGCATAGCTTTATTTGTAAGTTCACTTGGTATTCATATTGTTCGCTGCAATCCTCTTCATCATGGGTAAACCTCGTGATGGAAAAGTTCCTATATTGCCATCCACTATAAGAAGAGGTATGACTCTCAACACCTCTGTTGCTCTTGATTCGCCATCTGTTATGAGTAAGTTGCTTACACCACCACACCCACACGCTACTGCTACTACTTCTGCTGAGATTGAAAATGCCACTGATAATTTAGATGATGCTTCTACTGTGCTTGATGAGAGTGGTTCACTAGGTTCCTTTTTAGATGCTACTATTGCTAGAGCTAAGTTGGGAAACACCACTGTTACACCTGTTAGTTCACCTGAGTCTAGGGAATGTCCTAGTGATGATTATGATGATGATGCTTATATTGAGCTTAATGATGATTTTATTGCTGAAGCACGTGTTGCTCGTAATGCTGGTAATGTTAAAGAACTTCTTGCAAGACGTTTTGTTAGATATAATTTGTCTCCTGATCCTAAGTTTGCTGCTTCTCCCATAAATATTAGAGACAAGGATTATGATTTCTCTTTGGATTTATCTTACATATATCTATTGTTGACAAAACTCCTTTTTGTGGTACTAAAGATGAGAGTGCTATGGGGCACATGAATGAGCTTTCTACTTTGAGTAATTTGTTTTCTGATGATATTAAGCTCCGCACTTACTTTGTTGCTAAGAGTTTTCCTTTCTCGTTGAAAGATGCTGCTAAAACTTGGTTTAATAGCTTGTCTCCTGGATCTCTTACTAGTCCTATTGCTTTGGTTAATGCTTTCTTTCAGAAATATTTTCCCGCTAGTGCTCAACATGCTGCTGTGCAGAAAATCTTTGATTTTGAACAGGGAAAAGGAGAGATATTGCCTGAATCTTGGACAAGGTTTTGTTCTTTAATTAGAGCTTTGCCTAAAGAACCATTGCCTAAAAATGAACTCCTTGATATATTTTATAATGGACTAACGGATGAATCTAAGTCATACTTGGATAGTTGTGCTGGTTGTATTTTCAGGGAAAGAACTCCGGCTGAAGCTGAAGAATTAATAGCCAAAATAAGCCGGAATCATGATGATTGGACTTTAGTTGAGCCAACACTAGCACCAACCCCTGCGCCATCTACAGAGCCTACGCCGAAGAAGAGAGGGATGATTGAATTAAATGATGAAGTTATGAGGGAAGCTAAGAAATCTCTTAAGGAGAAAGGTATTAAAGCCGAAGATGTGAAGAATTTACCTCCTATAGAAGAATTATGTAAGCCAATCCCTCACTCATCTACTATTGAGGTACACTCTCTCCAACGCTTTGATGAAAGAGATATTCCTTATACTAAACCTCCTGATCAATGCTTAGATGAGTTCGATAATTTTATTGTTAAGCAAGAAAATTTTAATAGAATGGTGCATAATCATTTGTTGGAAAATTCTAGAGCTATTAACAAGTTGCAGGATATTGTGGAGAGAACCGCCAAAGATGTGAAGATACTTGTTAAACATTTTCAAATGGTTCAAACACAAATTGATCAGCTTACCAAGGTGCAAAAAGACTTGCTAGTTAATGCCGCAAGAGAGAAGCAAGCATGTGAAATACGCACAAGAAGTGGCGCTGCTACTCAAGATCCATTATATCCTGAAGGACATCCTAAGAGGGTTGAGCAAGATTCTCAACGAACTGCAAGTGATGATATTCCTTCTAGGAAGAAGAAGAAGAAGCATAAAACAACTGTAGAATCCTCTGATACAGGTAAAGATCCTAACAGTGTTTCTATTTCTGATGCTAAAACTGAACCAGGAGATGCTTCCGATAAAGAAGAAGTTGAAGAAGAACCAGAAAAGATTGATAAAAGTGCAAAGTACACCAAATAAGACTTCATTGCCAACAAGCATGGTAAAGAGAGAGAACCTTGGGTATAGAAACCAATGCCTTTCCTAGTAAGAAACACAAGTCCAAGGAAGAAGAACACTACAACAGGTTTTGTGAATGGATGAGACCTTTATTTTTGCAAATTCCTTTGACTGATGCTATTAGAATGCCTCCTTATGCAAAGTATATGAAAGATATTGTCACTAACAAAAGGAAAATTCCTAGTGAGGAAATTTCCACTTTACTTGCTAATTATTCTTTTGATGGTAAAGTTCCAGAGAAGCTTGGAGATCCAGGTATACCTACTATTCCTTGCTCCATTAAAAATAATTATGTTAGAACTGCTTTATGTGATTTGGGAGCTGGAGTTAGTGTCATGCCTTTTTCTCTTTATAAGAGACTCGATTTAGAAAAATTGGTATCAACTGATATATCTTTACAAATGGCTAATAAGTCTACTACTATTCCTATTGGTATATGTGAAAATGTTCCTGTTCAAGTTGCTAACAGTTGTTTAATATTAACTAATTTTGTTGTGTTGGAAATGCCTGAAGATGATAATATGTCTATTATTCTTGGGAGACCTTTTCTAAATACTGCAGGTGCTGTTATTAATTGCAATCAAGGAAAAGTCACTTTTAATGTTAATGACAAAGAGTATACGGTTTATTTTCCCAAGAAGATTGATAGGTAGAATGCTCTCAATTCAATCAAGCATGTTGAGACCATCAAAGTTGGTCAAATTATTTGTTCAGAGCGAAAGCCCAAGGGAGAATATAAAATTGTTATGGTTGGGACTATACCTATCAAAGTTGAGGTAACATAAGCATTTAGTGAAGTGCAAAGTTTTGCCTCATATAAAGTTAGTTTGGGAACAAGACTTGATCAACCTTGTTAACAAAGTGATTTTATATGAACGAAACTTTGTTTTCACCGCATCCACTCCACCTCACTTGTATTTACTTTCATCAAATTTTATTCCTTCAGTTTAGTTGCATGATTAAGAGTATCTCAGAGCTGCTACATGCTTGGTTTTGATTTGCTTGAAATCATTTTATCCTCGTTTTTCTGAATTTTTATTGATATGCCAATTTCTAAAAAATCCTCGAAAATAAAGTTTCTCAAAAAATTCCAGAAAATTCTTTATAAATTTTTATGTCAAAAATGGGGCAGAGAGACACCTGGGAGGCACCAGGAGGGGCTGCCACGCCACCTCACACATAGGTGGCATGGCCCAGCCCTGGCCGCGCCACCCAGGTGTGAGAGGGCCCCACCTGGCCCCTCACTTATCTCTTCCTCCCCTGCTCTTTCTCTCTCCTGAAAACAACGACACACCAGCTCAAACCCGAGTTCTTGCTGTTCTTCACCTCGATTTTTCGATCTCCTTGCTCAGCCCAACATTTCTGCAGAAATTTGGAGCATTTGCTCTCCGGTATGTGACTCCTCCGCTTGTCCAAGTAGAAGTTCTTTTGGTGAAGTATTTCTTGAGTATTTTAGCTTTGTAGGTGGCAGGATAAATGAGTATGCATGCTTGTTTTATTGCTTAGAATTGTTATCTTGATGCATGTTAGCTCTCTAGTAACCCACTATAGTAGTTTCCTACACTTGCTTGTCTTAAAATCACTTTTTATGAGTTTGTTAAAAATTTCAGAGTAGGGAGATGGACAACTTCACATATGGAGAAGTGTTTGAAAGTGATGCACCAAGGTCATCAAGGCCCTCAAGATCCACTGCTCAATATAGGATGTCTTATAATGAGGATCTCATGTCACCAAACCTTGAAGGGGACGATGGAGATGCACATCCATCCACCTTCCCTTGTATTAACTTTTTGAGTGATGTAGGGATTCTTGATAATTTCTTGCTCCTTATTAACAGGGTTGGGTTGACTGCTTACATGACAGATGAAAGTGACCAATATGCTATGCTTACAAAGACTTTCGTTGAAAGTTTTAAATTTACTAACGCTCATTTCAATCCTTCCATTGCATTTAAGATTTATGATAAGTCTATCACCATGCCTTTGGGGAGGTTTTGTTCTATTTTAGGTATTCCCATGTTTGGAACGGCCAAGAGGATACAAAATCACCCCGCTGATTTGTTGGAGCTTTACCGAGGGGTGACCAATGATGATGACCGCACCGCACAGCGTGGCAAGATAAGAAACATTCAGCTCCCAGCTATTAGATATTTTACTTACTATCTTGCAACTAGTGTACTTGGTAGAGAAAACACTAGCAATATCTCCAACTATCATTTAGCTTTTCTAGCTACCGCTCTTGATGTTAGTAGGAAGTATAACCTTGGTGCTATTATGGCTCGTCGCCTAGCCGCTAGGGGACCTATATATGGAGGTATTATTGCCGCACGCATTGTTGCTGAGCTAGGACTTTCTATTGCTCCTAATGATGTATTGTTGACTCCACAGAGGCTTGATCTCGCTGCCATGAAACTCCATCATTTTGTTACTGCTAACTCTTGTGCAGGGAAATTAGTTTACAGGATGTTATTTATTGATGGAGAGGAAAGGGAAGTTCCCTTGCCTCAGCCTAACTTGTTCAGCATTCACGTGAGGCCATGGTCGCGCACGAAGGAAGAGTTGGACGATCAGCTTAGGTTGCTTGGTTTCAATATCCAACACGGTGAGGTGGTCCAGGAGGAAGAGGAGGAACCGGCCTATCACTTCACCACGTACCACTCCGGGGCGTCCTCGAGCTCATATCAGGACGATGGTGCTTCTTCATCACACTACGGAGGCGCCACCTCATGGCCGAATTGGCCGAGTTGGGATTGATCTCCACTTAGGCCAAAAGCCTAAGCTTGGGGGGAGGTACGCCGACGATTCACTCATCTACATATCATATTTTGTCGGTCCTTTGTATATCCATGTTTCGCTTTCTCTAGTGTTCTCGTTCTTATTTCCACTTTTCCAAAACACAAAAAGACCAAAAATATTTCCGTTGTTTCTCTTTGTTTGTCTTTTTAGTTTGCTATCTTTGATTTGCTTTACTTGCTATTTTCGGTTTGCTACTTGAAAAATCCAAAAATATTTCACTTTGTTCACTATTTCCTTTCATTCTTGTTTCAAAAATCGAAAACCCCAAAAATATTTGTTGTTCTTCTTCGGTTTTGTAAAGTTTGTTGCATAGTTCAGTCTTCCGTTACTCCATTGGAGCTTGGTATTCACTTTATATTATTCAAGCCACACAAGTGAAGAGCAATAATGATGATATATGACAATTCGAGATGTGGTAAGAGGCTGGTATGAACTCTATTTGCTTTCATTTTTGTACATATACTCATCCATGTGGACATGCTTAGTCCGTTCATGTAAGGTATATGTTATCTAATGGATGCTTTGTAGTTCTTGCTTTCTTATGATTAGTTTCAATTTACTAATAGTCTGTAGCATGTCATGTAGACGCTTGCATGCATTGTTTTATTCATAACATGGTATGTTATTGTGGTATCCTCCTTTGAAAGCTTCATTTGAATCGACTTGGCACATGCTCAAACATGCATATGACTAAACAAAAAGTCAATTAAGCCTCGATGATTTACTTTGCCTCAGAGTTCTTGTATCATTTTTATGCCTATATTAATTTTGTTTTGTCACAAGCATGATTATGACAGTTATTGCTCTCTCGATTGTCGCTTCCCAGTCTTTTGCTAGCCTTCACTTGTACTGAGTATGAGCTCTACTCGTGCATCCAATTACCAAAAACCAAGTTTTCCAAAGAGTCCACTATAAATTCCTATGCATGGTATTTGTAAGCCATTCTAAGTAAATTTTCATGTGCTACCTTTCAAAACTTTCAACTACTTCTCATTTTGTGCCACTGTTTTTAGCTCATGGGGACGTAGTGGTCGGAATTGCTATCTTCCATATTAAATTAAGTACCCCTCGACTAGGCAGCTTCATCTGCTCGTCATTAATTTTGCATGAGAGCTGGTCAGACCATTATAATCTAATTCTAAAAGAAGAAGAAAAAAGAGGCACTCCTCCAAGGAATGTGAAAGTTGGTGGGCACCCGATGGAATCGGTTAGCCATGGTTTGAGAAAGGAAAAAAGGTGGGGAGGAGTGCCAAAGCTTTATAAAAGAGCACCAATGTGCCAAAATTTCAAAGAACTCGGAACCGCTCTCACTTGTTTATTATGGAAGATAGCAAGTCCCCATTGCTAGTCGTTGACATAGAACAACCACCTCTCAAAATAAATTTTTATCTCTGTTTTACAAATGAAAAGCTCTAGCACATGTTAAATCCCTGCTTCCCTCTGTGAAGGGCCATTCGTTTACCTTTATGTTGAGTCATCATCTTCTAACTTTAAGCACTTCTTGAGAGCATAGCTGTTATTCTTAGTGTAATGTGCTTGTCCCAGAACACGGTTAATTGTGGTATAACTTTGATGCTTGTATCTTTGATATTTCTACTTCTAGTCTTCTCTTGAACTTCAGAGGTGCCTCAGCATTTATGTTTTGCTCCACAAATAAAGGCAAGCGGGATACCACTCTTTCATATCATTTATGCATATTACAATCTTGTTAGCTTCTTATGTTCGTGTTACTTGTTATTAGTGCATTGGCACTCTTTCATAGCTTGCTTGACTATGAGGTGACATTAGTTGCATATTTCTTATTATGAATTGCCTGAGTACTTGATCACATAGTTAGTATATATACATCATATGAGCAAATGTGTTCGTGAAAGTTTCTTTTATCGCTCTCAGTTGTTAACTGAATTGCTTGAGGACAAGCAAATAGCTAAGCTTGGGGGGAGTTGATACGTGCAAAACGTATCTACTTTCCCGAACACTTTTGCTATTGTTTCTCCTCTAATTTGTGTGTTTTGAATACAACTAACACGGACTGACGCTGTTTTCAGCAGAATTGCTCTGGTGTCTCGTTTTTGTGCAGAAATCAACTTTCAGTAAAAATTCGGGAAAAATCATCAAAAATCCTATTTCACCAGAAGACCCACAGAGCCAGAAGACAGGAGGGAGAGGAGGCCTGAGGGCCCCTCACACACTGGTGGCGCGGCCCAGCCCTGGCCGCGCCACCCTGGCGTGAGGAGGCCCCAGCCATCCTCTCGGCCTCCCCTCTCGCCTACATATACCCTCTGACGACATAATATCAGAGACGGCGTTTTTCCCAGATAGACTTCCGCTGCGCCGCCGCCATCAGAAACCGCGATTCGGAACCAGAAACTCTGTTCTGGCACCCTGCCGGGACGGGGATTTGGAGGAGATCTTCATCGCCATCATCACCAACGCTCCTCCATCGACCATCCATGACTCTCCCATCCATGTGTGAGTAATTCCCCCGCTGTAGGTGAGGGGATGGTAGGGATTGGATGAGATCATTCATGTAATTTGATATGAGATTGTTAGGGCATAGTGCCTAGTATCTTTATTTAGTGCCTATGACATTGTTGTAACTTGTTGTGCTTAATGCTTGTCACTTTGGGCCCGAGTGCCATGATTTCAGATCTGAACATGTTATTATTCCTATGATGATACTTGTTGTTTGTGGTCTTACCTACAAGTTGTATACACATATTATTGTCCGGAACCCGAGGCCCCAAAGTGACAGAAATTGGGATAACCAGAGGGGATGGCTATGATGTGAGGATCACATGTGTTCACCGAGTGCTAATGCTTTGCTCCGATACTCTATTAAAAGGAGTACCTTAATTACCAGTAGTTTCCCTTGAGGCCCTGCTGCAACAGGCTGGTAGGACAAAAGATGTCGTGCAAGTTTCTCCTTGTGAGCACGTACGACTATATATGGAACACATGCCTATGATTGTTTGTACTAGGATGCTTTATCATTATTTATCTACAATGCCCGTGTCTCATTGATTTCATGAATTATCTTATCCATGCAACGCCCGTAATCCATCCCTATGCCTACAGTATTTGTTCCTACTGTTTACTACTGTTACTATTACCGCTGCTATTTTACTACTACTGTTACTGTTTCACTACTGTCACCACTATAAAACTGTTGCTACTGATAAACCACTACGAGCAAGATTGTTTCCAGGTGCAGCTGAATTGACAACTCATCTGTTAAGGCTTACATATATTCTTTGGCTCCCCTTGTGTTGAATCAATAAATTTGGGTAATACTTCCCTCGAAGACTGTTGCGATCCCCTATACTTGTGGGTCATCAATGTTCTTCGTGTTCTTAGGTTTTCTTGATGTTCTTCGTGTTCTTAGGTGTTCTTGATGATCACAATATCATTTAGTGATATAGGAGAGCATCTAGATGCAAAATATTAACTAGAAACTATTTTTAGAGGTTTGTGTTGTGTTTTAAAGATCTAGAGATGCATTTCTGGACAGATTTAATTGATGTCCAGATTTGCTTGATCAAAGTTTTCAAAATCTCTCTCCTCACCCCTCACTAAATTTAGTCCCTCTCCCCTACTACTATGCTACTACTATTACTAGTATTATCCTATGGTCCTCTAATGGCCAGCTGTGCCAGGCCTTTGAGCTTACTGTGGCTATTCTCCAATGTTGGAGAATACCTAGCAGGGGCTTAGGGTTCTGGGGAATAGCTACCACTCCCTCTCACTACTTTCTATCTTAAGGTCTTACTACTTTCTATTCTAAGGTATCACTACTTTCTATTCTAGGGTTTGAGCTATAACCTTTGTAGATTCCTAAGTGGGCTTGATGAAGATCTGGTGTAGTTCTTCTCCTCCTATTCTTGCTCCCTTCTTCCTCGTAGATCTCTACTCCACACTAAGAGTGTGTTTGGAGGTTCCTCTTTAGCACTATTCTCTCTACCTCTGGCCTGAGAGTGTTTCTTGAGAGCTAGTGAGGGGGTTGTGAGGTTTGGGGTGAGCTCCAGGGTCCTATTTATAGTGTTCTAGGGTTCATTTGGGAGTGACACCTAAGGCTTTAATAACTGTGCAACCGTCCTTGTAGTTTGGCTCTATGTGAGGAAACTTAGGAGCTAAGGTTCCTATGTGGCTTTACTTTTCCATTTATTTTTATCATGACAAGTGGCATTTGTCACTAAATGGGATTTGGGCTGAACTGGACTCATGGGCTGATTTGCATACTAAAGTTAAAACTTAAATTGCAATTTTCGATAAATCATTTTAAACTTCCATATTAATTAAGTGAAAACTTAATTATCACTATGGATGAACAATGATTTCAAATGTGTTTGGAATTTTCTAAATATTGGAATGCCATTGGATTGAATAAAATGCTAGGCTCACTTTCCTATTAGAGACTAATTTTAAAGAGAAGGGTCTATGCAGAGTGATGAAATGACATTTGAATTCAAAGTATGATTTGAACTCCTTTAACATTTATTAACACACACTTCAGTTCTCCAATTATTTCTTTTAGGAAGTGTTGGGAAGATTTGTCTATTCATGTCCCTCATGTGAAATACCTAGGGTTTGGATTTAAGGTTCCTATTTTGAGAATGATCTCAAATAGTATTTTCCTATTTGGAAGTACTTTATAATATCTTTTTTAGCTCAAAGTTGAGTAAAGACATTACAAAGAATTTCAATTGGTTTGGATGAATTGATTTATGTGGACTTCTTTCCCATGAATAGCTCATGGTAGTATTTTATGATTTGATCACACATGAAAATGTTGATCCTTAATCATTTCCACGCTTGACAATAGTTGGTTGGAAATACTTGTCAATGCACAATATATTGAGAACCTTTAAATGGAAATCTTGTTACAAAGTAATCTGGAATACACTTGATTTTCATCAGGTTCTGAATACACTAGAAAGGGTGCAAAGATAAATATAGATTGGTTCTATCTGATGAGAGGTACTTTATAAGATTCTGAATACTCTCATTTGAGTTAAAGATCCTTATTAAGAATTTGGAGAAGATTAGTAGTAGATTTACTACCGATAGATTGCGATAAGATAAGATTATTGGAATAGTGAATTAATCACTTTGGATTATGTGTGTGTTTTACCCAAGACTAGAGTATGGATAAAACTTGCAATCTTAGGATGAGGTTTCTATTCCTTAGAGCTGAAGATTGTCTCATCATAACACTAAGGATATGTGAGCTCAAGGATTAGAGATTCATTTATCTCCATAAATATACTCATAGAATCGATCACAAATGTGTGAGGTATATTTTATCTCAACACAATTCTGGAGTATAGGGTTTAGAATACTTGTATCAATGTACAAGAGGATAAGGTAGATATGTACTCACTCCATAAAAATAGAGTAGGTTTCTTTACTACCTTAGGATAGGTGTTTTATTCCATATATACTTGGAATAGGGTCAAGGTTTGATTAGCTAGATAGACTGGAGATGATCCATGTTGATATCCACTAAATAGGCTTCTTACTCACTACTTACTCTAGGTTTTGTCTTTCTATTGGATGGACTTCTATTAAGTGGGTTAACACTAGGCTTAGGATACTTCTAATTGTTTAACTATTCTCTAACTCATCACTTAATGAGTTATCAACAAGGTCTACTCCTACTAAGTCATAGTAGAAGAGTTTGGTTGGATACACTAAAGTGGTATTGGATTAGGATATAGTGGTTTGGGGATTCCTAAGAATGAATGGTTGAGCTTTATACACAACACCTAGGTTTAGTGTAGCCAACCAAACTTTAGTGTATGGTCTAGGTTAACCATATATAGATACAGTCCTACTAAGTTTCTATAGCTTATTGGAAAAGGTTATAGGTAGGTTATTATATTTGGTTGGATAAGTGCATGGTCTAGGACTATATCTATATATGGAAGTGTTTATCAAAGAGGTATTGGTTTGGACTCTTTATGGTTTATGTATGCATCTTCTAGAGAAGAATACTGAGCTAAGGTTACTCATGGTAGGGGCTGGCTTTAGAATAGGTTTACTCCTAACAAGATATATTTCTTGGATCTCTCAACAATGATCAAGGATGTGTAAGCATTCACTTATAGATAAGGGATTGGATAGGATTGATTTACAAGTCAGAGACTTGTGATAGATTTGGAATAGATGATGTTTAAGATAGGATAGAATAAGGTAAGATGCGAAATGATTTATTTCTTGTTTTCTTACGATTGTGTTTGTGTTATTGTTCAAGTGTTATTACGAGTCTTACTTCTACCCTTCTAACATAGAAGTTTACCAAAGATCAATCGAAGTTTACAACACTCTACTTGATGAACTAGTCCTAAATCATCAACTCAAGTGAGACTTCAATCACTTTGACAAGTTCTATAAAAAAGTTCTAAATTTTCCCGGATTTTCCATGCATGAATGCAATGCACACATCGGTGTTCTACTAATTTATGGTCTCTAATACTGGGATATTACAGTACTCGTATGTCTCCATGAGAAGCTATTATATTATGTTAACCTAGAAATCCAGATAATTGTCTAGTTATATTATTATTATGTGCTTATGTTGGCCGTATTGTGATGAACACACACTTTTCTTTGGTTTGGTGAAGTGAAAATGTAGTGACAAACATATATTATTTTCAAAAACACTTGCAAGGCGCAAAAAGGAAACCTCCTGGACCTTCCTTTCAGCAGCAACTATATATTACTGAGTAATACATGTCGTACATAAGCACCTTTTGTAGCTTTTCTTTTTGGGACAAAGATACATTTTTCTAATAATAGAAAAAAGGATGCGTGCCCCACGAACGCGTCCTTACTGGGCCAAATTTATTGAGGGCTCAGATCACCATAGCAGCCCGAGTAGGTGGGAGTGCAAGGGTGGCCCAGGCGATACATGTTTTTTCTATGAAAAAGTGATACGTACTGATATCAGGGACCAACCCGTCAGAAGCGTCCTTAGCCTTATCATATTTCATGGGCGGGTTCGAAAAAAAGTCAAGTGTGCAGCAATCACGGGTAATAAAATAAATTCAACTTAATTGAGCACACATTTCTTTTTCAGATAGTCTAACATCCTGGACCCACCTGTCAGCGGCGTCTGACATGACATATTGTTCGGAGACTCTGATATCTAGGACCCACCATTCAGCAGCGTCCGTCAACCATACTTTATCAAGTCAAATTTCACGGGCTCGTTCAAAAATAATAGCCGAGTAGCCAATATTCACGGGGAACAAAATATAATTCAGATAGCACACGTAATGTTTAGAGATTCTGAATCTGGGACCCACCCGTCAGCAGCATCCCTCAACCTTATCAAGTTTGAATTTAAGGGGTGGGTTCGAAAATAAAATCCACCAGGCACCAGATAGCACACGTTTATTGTTCAGAGAGTCTGACATCAGGGGACCCACCTGTCAGCAGCGTCCTCGACCTTTAGAAATTTAGATTTCATGGGCGGGTTCAAAAATAACAGCCAATTAGCCAACAATCACGCTGAAGAAAATAACTCAACATAGCACACGTTTCTTGTTCAGATAGTCTGACATCGAGGACCCAACCGCCAGGAGCGTCCGTGAACATTATCAACATATATAGCACATGTTTGTTGTTCAGAGAGGCTAACATCTAGGACCCACCCGACTGCAGCGTCTGTGAACATTATCAAAATATATATAGCACAGGTTTGTTGTTCTGGCATCAAGGACCCACCCGATAGCAGCGTGCATGAACATTATGAACATAGCAATGGTTTCTTGTTCAGAGAGGCTGACATCGAGGTCCCACCAGACTACAGCGTCCGTGAACATTATTAAGGCAAGCTGTTTCAGAAAATAAAAGCAAGTAGCCAGCAATAGTATGGAACAGATAATCGAACGGAGAGGCTGACATCGGGGACCCAAGGTCTACACCATAGACTGCTGCATCGAGCAACGTGAGCTAGATCGCGGGAACAAACAAATAAGTCTACTAGAGACACTGACATCACGGCCCTACGGCCTAAAAAGGTCGGTCAGAGTCCAACAATGAACGTGAAATCTAAAAATCAACATCTACCACACGTCGGACGACCATCTACCACAATTTTCTGTAATCCGTGGTAGTAGAGGGACTCCGTAACGATAAAAAAGTTTTTCCATCTACCATGAAACCGACCAAAATCATGGTAGAAGGGGGTCTTCAGCAACGACCAAAAGTGCCAGTCGAGGTAGATGGACACTTTTGTTCTAGTGTTATGTTTTGTTCTATTGTTGCAATATTAATTTGTTCTAAACTATGAACTCGAAATATGTAGGAGAATTTAAGATATATGCTATATTTCTTCCCAGCTAACCATATTTTTCTCATAGTTTGGAGTTTTTATGATTTATTGCACAAGTTTATGATGGAATAATATATCAAAGGGGATAATATTCTTTGGTAAGCATTTTTACTACAAAATATTATAAATTCTAGGTGTGTTACTTGTATGCATTGCATTGCTTGCTTTACACCTAGACACCGGGACATTTTTGTCCTGGGTCCGCCCATGGCTGGCAAGGCCGGCCCATATTAGCTGGAACGACGCACGCACAAGGCCGGCCTGTTCATATAACTTATTTTTAAAATCTAGCCTCTGTCGATTTGTTTTATTTTCCTTTTTGTTTAATAATTTTTCTTTATCATTCGTGCTTTATTTGTCCTTTACTTTTCTCTAGTTATTTTTCTGTTTTTAAAATTGGTCATGAGTTTGAAATAATCTTTGGAATTCTATTAATATAATGTTTGCTCTCTTCTCTTTATGAAAGAACGCAAGAGAATGAAGGCTTATGCTCTCTTACAGTGCTTGCTCTGCTTTGGATAGCACAATAACTGTGCAATAAGTAATGTTGTCATAATATATGAACAAGATGATTAATAATGTTCCACGCAATAATATATGAACATATATATATAAATAAAACACATGCATAATAGTTGTCATAGGAAGGGCATGTGTAACCATTCATGTCTGATAACTTGAAATCAAAATATGGTACCAAGTCCGACAAAAGTAATTCAGAACACTACAAGTTCAAGTTTTCGGAAGCTCAACTCCATACGAATGGATTATTAACCTACGACAGGGTTGACAATGAGCTTGAGACCACCACGGCTACCACGGAACAAAAACATGTAAACTTGGCCCTTCTTCATTTCATTGTCATCAACAACTTTATTCCAATTAGTTGTAATCATGGCACCTTTCCCCTTTTCCTTGCTCATCTTGATCCTCACTGCAGCAATCATCTTGTTCCTAGACCAGGCTTGTATCTCTGCTGGTAGTTTTAGATCTCTTTTTATGTAGGCCATGGTGTATGTCTTTGAGAAATACTGCAGAAACTTGTAATTAGTGAGCTAACCATTAAGTGTAGATGATATAGCAATAGAGAAATGGGGAATGAATTAGAATACATTATTTACCATTTTAGCCTTTTTGTTGATGACATTCGATCCCTGCCGTGTGAAGACATACAAGGGCATTTTTGGATTATCTTTAGCAATTACTTTCCTCAGATAAGCAACTTGCATATCATCCAAGGCAACCTTGTTGGGAAACACACAAAAGGAGTCAAAGTCTTCTTTTCCTTGTATGCCAGGACCTACATGCAAGTGCAAGAAATGTAAGTAACTATAATGCAATTTCTAACAAAGTAGACATGCCTGATAATATTACCTCGAACTGTAGTAGTATTTCTGGAATTGGGAGCAGTAGAACCAGATGACCTATTAGTCCTATGAGTTCTAGAACCAGGACTGAAAGCAGGTGCAGATCCATGGGGCCCAGCATCAGCAGAACTACTAGGAGCAGAAAAGTGAGGCCTAGCTGCAACAAAATGATGTTTCTTTTTTGGAACTTTGTTGACACCTGAATCATGACTGAAGGCACATCCTGCAGAGCAAGGAGGCCCAGCAAGAGCACTAGTGGTAGTAGGAAAACGAGGCCTAGCTGATGCAAAATGATACTTCTTTTGGGCAATCTTGCTGCCAGCTAAACCATGAGTCCCAGCTGAATCATGATTGAAAGCATGTCCTGCAGAACACGGAGGCCTAGCAAGAGCACTAGTGGTAGCAGGAAAACAAGGCCTGGCTGTAGCAAAACAATGCTTCTTTTTTGCAATCGTGCTGCCAGCTGAACCATGAGTCCCAGCATGTGCAGAACTAGGAGGCCCAGCATTACCACCAGTAGGAGAAGAAAACCGAGGCCTGGCAGCAGAAAAAGTATGCTCCTTTTTGACAATCTTGTTGCCAGCTTGTAACATCCCAGGATGTGAGGCTAGAAATAGAGAGGAAACAGTTGTGTGCATTGCATTCATGCATAGATGATGAGAGGTGACCTCTTGGGTGTGGCCCGATCTTCACAGATTCATGAGATTGGTGGCGGGGAATGAGGATGAACACGAAGAACAGGATGAACATGATGAACAAATTGAAGGCAAACACACACACACAAGATACACACCGGTTGTCCTCGTTGGCCTGATTCACCAACTCAATAGTATCACAAGGAAGAGACTCCAAGAGTAGAATTCCTTGTGAGAGATTGATTTGCTAGGAGTAGAATTCCACTTGGAGAAGAGACCAAATCAATGGATAGAATTACACACAAAAGTATGCAAGAGATCCACTACAAGGTAGAATTCCCCAAATAGAAGAGACCCCAAACAAAGAGGGATGATGGTTTACTCTAGATTTGATATCTAGTAGCAAGTTCCCTAAGGGAAAAGGCATGAAGCCATGTTTATCTTAATTCTTATCTAAGCTAGAATGGGGAAAAGAGAGCCATATAAATAGGCAGCCACGACTTTGGGGCAATTTGGTAAATTAGGGAAGATTACATGGGTGGCTTCAAGGCCAAAGACGCGTTGACTCGGCCAGACCGGCTTTAGCCGGTGTTAAGTCTGGCTTTAGCCAGTGTGGCCGGCTATAGTCGGTGCTGGGGCCGGCTAAAGCCGATGGCCGGCTAAAGCCAGTGGCCGGCTATAGCTGGTGTTGGGGCCTGCTTTAGCCGGTCCGTCGCTTGCTCCGACTTCTTCTTCCGACATTTCCATGCTTCCTCTTCGTGTTCCTGGTCCTTGGTCGCCTCTCCATGTGGTTCGTAACGGACTGCACAAATGATGTTGCCATGAGGTAGTGAACCATTCAACGTATGTTCTAGATCAAGTGTGTTTTGGAGCAAATTCACCTTATCATGGAGGGCTTTAGCTCGAGATCTTGTCATTGGCCCTTGCGGGGGACTTGGCGGTCTTGAGGCGGAGGTGTCCGAAGGCCACCCCACATCATCTCCCCCCCTTGGGAAAGAGTCAATGATGAGGACATCCCATCTATTGATAAACCCGATGCACCTATAGCGAAACACATAAAAGGACCTATCACTCGAGCTCGTGCCAAGCAACTTAACTATCAGGTACTTTCGTTTCTTAGAACTCTTTCTCACATACATGAGAATATGATGCTGCCTAAATCAGATATGTTTGTTACTCTTAGGAATGATGGACCTAGCATGGATGAGAGGGACAAGCATTGGAGCATGATCGTGCATGGAGATGGCAGCAAGCGTTGAGGATGGAAGAAGATTCCACGAGTGGAGATTTCAGAACTTTGAAGCCACCATAATGAAGGATGAAGACTTGGACAAAATATACAAAGATCTACTTCATAAATTCGTCCATAGATAAATATGGTGCTGCGTCACTTTTATTATTGGGCCAGGCCCATGTAATTTTCGCAGCAAATAAGACAGCCACTTTTAGGAGTCCGAATTTGAGGAGAAAAGGCATGTTAGAGTTCCGTTCGACCACCCTACCCATGGCTGGTCGCACCCCTGCCTTTTCCTCCTCAAATACACCCCGTAGCCGTTATTAGAACTCGGATTTTGTTTAGACTAAAGTTAGCCATTGCTGCAACTACGAGCTCGACTTTGGAGGCCAATCGCCCAGAAGAAGACCGCCTATTCGGAATCCCACCTTTTGAATAAAGCATACATCTTTTATCCGCAATATCTTGATTGCAGTATTAGTTCTTACTTGTTCTCGATTTCAGGTAGGAATTAAGACCCTCGCTGGTCAGGCTGATCGTGCATCCGCCTGATCAGTAACTCCCGGAGATTGTCCTACCGATTGCATTGGAGCACGAGCTTCGCACGTGTAGTCGGATCGTCAAGCACGAACTCCACCCACCAAATCGACATATCAAGATCTCATCAAAAGATCGGACACCTTTGCCCTATCAAGTGGTATCAGATTTCAGGTTGCTCGATGAGATTTATTGTTTTCATAGTCTAGATTGCATCTGTGTTCATACCTATAAACCACGAAAAAGCCAAAAATACAGTTAGGGTTTAGATCATCTCGTCCCATAAACCATCCGAGCCTTTGCATTGTCTTTTCAGTTTGCATCATTGAATTTGTGTCTGCATCCGCGTGTCGAGTTGCTGGTCTTAGTGTCTGTTCCATTAGAGTTACGAGTTCGAATCACCCTAGTCACGTCGCCGCCGCACGCTTGCACCACTGCTCCACCATATCCTTCCACCACCACGCCATATACTTCCGCCACCGCCTTCACATTAGGTTTTGTTCTTTCCTCCCAATTTCATCCGTGCCTTTTTCAGAGTCTGTGAGTTAAGTTTCGGTCGCCAGGCAAGAGGAAGAAGAAGAGCAAAAAAATCCGAAAAAAAAGTCAAATCCGCATCCTAGTCGGGTTGACCCGATTCCTACTAGTCCAGTCCGAATTTAGTCCGAATTGGACAGTTTCGTCAGTTTTTGACAGTTTTCGACAGCAAACTTCAATTGGCCATAACTTTTGCATACGAACTCCGTTTTCGACGTGCGACCACTCAAAATGCTCAGCACAAAAAGTTCTATCTAGCTACAGCCACTATGTGGCCTTCAGAACGCTCAAAATTCCCAAAAGAGTCCAGGAAGGTCGAGTTTTTGCCCTCTGAAGTTTCAGATCCGGAAATTCCTGCAGATCTTCACTTATATCTTGCTTTTGAGCTATTTCTTTCTGCTTGTTGTGCCGCACTGTGACTTTCTTAGTGTTCTCCGCTCGCATCTCTAGCACGGTTTAGCCTAGGACCAGCACAGTACCGTTGTTGAGCATTCTTTCAACATTGCATTACTGTTTTGATATTTGATGTTTTTGCTACCATATAAACCTTCCTACAGCTCCACATATTTCTGCACGTGCTTTGTATCGACACCTGGTTATCACTTTGTGCAATTTTGGGAGTCGCTGATCTTTGCTGGTTGCATATCACCTTCCTCCTGTTTGGTAAGAACTTGTAAGAGCTTTCTATACTGCTTGATGGATTGCGCGTGATTCCACCATATTCCGTTGTGCAATATTGCAAGCATTGGGCACAAAACATGTTCAAAATTTTATCCTTGTTGTCGACAAACCTACGGAAAGAGCAATTGTTCGACAAGGTTGTCACAACATAAGCATCATTGTCATCATTGCAAGCAATACATGGGAAAGAGCAATTGTTCAACATATTGCATGCAATAGGCGATAAAGTGAAACACTCATAGCTTAGCATGTTCATATCCACTAGGGGAATCATGGCATCACCAACACCTATGTTGTTACCTTTGTTGACGCACTCCTTTGATGTAGGTGTTGTTGAAGTAGGTAGCTCTAAGTGGCCAACATGCTCATCATCTTCTAAGCATGGTGAATTATCATCAAGTGTATGCACCATGTACATCTTTTCCAAGGTTGGCGTTGCTTCATCCATGGGATCTATTGCAACATAAGAGAGCACACTCGAGATAGAGGGTAAGTTGTTAGAAATCGAAATGGCCTCACTTGACCTATCAACTGCCACTCTTATCTCACTCGGTGTATCACTCATGCCCTCAAAGTAGAAGCATTCACTCTCACATATAGTGGATTCACTCACCTCACATATAGTTGATTCACTCATCTCACATATAGTGGAGTCCCTCATCTCCATGGAATGGACGTCATCATTATCCGAGCAACCTAGCAAAGAAGAAGACAACACAAGAGGAGTAGAGGTTAAGTTGTTAGAAAGCAAAATGTCCTCTCTCAACTCATGTGGTGTATCATTCTTGCTCTCAATGTGTATGTGGCTCTCATCCTTGCGTGGGATAGGTTTCTTCCTCTCACATAGGCTATCAAGATGGTGTTGTTGGTTTGCTTGGTGCCGATCTTTATTCACCCTAGGTGGGGCACAATGATGTGGTTATTCTTGAGCTTCTTGAGGATGAGGTTGTCGATGGCGCTCATGGTGACTCCCATGGTTGGAGCAGGAAGAAGATCTTGATGAATGCGACCTTGAGCGGTGACGTTGGCGCTTAAAATTGTCGAAAGACGACATGAATTGCTCCATTGTTGCGTTCAATTCCTCCATCTTTGTGGTGAGCGTTGCATACGAGTCCCCAATCCTTGCATTGAGCGTTGCGTATGAGTCGGCGAGCTTTTTGTCCATGGCGGCGCGACGTGCGTTGAACTCATCCCTAGACATGATCACAAAGCTAGAGGTATATTGTGGAAAGTGGGGTTGTTAGAAAACTACAATCAGAACACTTCCCGTAGAAACTATTGAATGGATGAAACACCGAAGGACAACCGTGGTGCACAAGTTAGAAACACACGCAAAAGGCTATATAGTGGATGGGTAAGAAATGTGGAAATGCCAAACGAAATGATCAAAAGAAAAGTCTATTGTCCAATGTGGGTAAAATCCAAAGGCAAATGTCAAGAACGATGATCTACATCAAGGAAACACGGAAACACACACAAAAAGATATAATGGGGTTAGCGTGACCAATGAATTGAGCAAGAAACAAAATGGTCCTAACGAAGACTATTAGCTCGGTGTCACGCCAACGCAAGAGAGACTGTAGCTTGGTTGCATAAGAAAGAAGCAACAAGATTTGCACAAGATGCCACTCTTCTCTTTTCTCTCTTTTTGCTTACAAGCTTTGAGCTCCTTTGTATCGGTGGAACACACTCTCTTTTTGGTATTTTGGTGTTTCAATGCTTAAAAGCTTATTTGCTATCTATATATGTCACACAATGGCTATTTCTTCTTTTGTGTATCTTTCTCACCGAGCTTGCTTCGGAGCTTTGCTCAACTTACGCACACACACAAACCCTCTCACGGTCGTGACACTTGTGCAATGCTTCGCAACACTCAAAAAGCCACTCTCAATAGGATAGGTACACAAAGAAAGAAAAGGGGTTACAAAGGTGGTGCAAGTTATACCTATGCAAAGGTTAGGCGGTGTCAAAACACGCGACTTGCGGTGATGTCGATGAAGGTGGAGTCAAAAGACTAGTCGAAGTTCCGGGGTGCCGATGCCTTCATCGCGATGTTGATGTAGGCGCGGTATTATTTGGCACGAACAAGGCACACAAAAACCGAAATCCGAACACACACGTCAATGCCCGAAAATTTGGGGCAAAAAGGACTCACAAAAGTTGTCAAAGTTTGTATCAAGATAACGCCGAATTTTGTGTCAAAGGGACAAATGGATGTCAAAAGGGGTATTATGGTGTTAAAATGGGTCAAACGTGAGTGTCAAACGGAGTTGGACGATGTATACCGGCTTTAGCCGGTGTCACGGCCGGCTATTTCCGGGCTGAGTCAAGATGAAGGCGCTGCAGGGCGGAAGTGAGCTGGGCGGGAGGTGGCGTTGCGCTGCGGCGAACTGCTGGTAGGCAGCCTGGGCGGGATGCAAGGCGCAAGCGCGTGTGGGCGTAGGTGGATGCGTGGCGGCGCAGTTTCTGGTCGATGTGAGCAGGGCGGCTGGCATGCGCACTTGTCTGAGCGGGGCGAGCAGGGGGTGAGCTGGGCCGGGAGCTGCAGCGAAGTGGCGTGGCGGCCTGGAGTGAGGAGGGCCAGGGGCCTGGCGGCTTGCGGTGGCCTGGCGGAAGCGTATGGTGGGCGATGCCAGGCGAATCGAGCGAAGCGAGGTGGAGCGGGGCGTTGCGCGAGCGGAAACGAGTCGTTGGGCGGTGAGCTGGGCGGTGAGCTGGGCGGTTGACCAGGAGGAGGGCCGGCTTTAGCCGGTCTGAGGTCCGGCTTTAGCCGGCTCAGACTTTTTCGAGAAAATTCTGCGCGAGCTGTTCGTCGATTTGGCGCAAATTAGAAGATAAAATCGTCGATTTCGGGCAAAATAAGAGGAATTGGGGCTAGAAAAGTTGTGGCAATGTAGATCAACACCCAAGACAACAAATCTATGGATCAAAACCACAAAAAACTCAACAAATCTAGAGATCAAAATTTGAGGCAATTTGGGGCTTTTTTTCGAAATTTATGGTGGAAATCACAAACAAGAGTAAATTCGTGGCAAACAAAAGCTGCTGATACCATATGATGAGGGGTGACCCCCTGGGTGTGGCCCGATCTTCACGGATTCACGAGATTTGTGGCGGGGAACGAGGATGAACACGGTGAACAAATCGAAGGCAAACACACACACACACACACACACAAGATACACACCGGTTGTCCTCGTTGGCCCGATTCACCAACTCAATAGAATCATAAGGAAGAGACTCCAAGAATAGAATTCCTTGTGAGAGATTGATATGCTTGGAATAGAATTCTAATTGGGGAAGAGACCAATCAATTGGATAGAATTACACACTCTTGTATGCAAGAGATCCAAATCAAGGTAGAATTCTCCAACTAGAAGAGATCCCAAACAAAGAGGGTGATTTCTAGATGTAGATCTAGTTGGGTTCCCACAAGGGAGAAGGCATCATGCCAATTCTTATCTTAATTCATCTATATCCTATCTCTAGGGGAGGGGGAGCCATATATATAGGGAGCCACGAGCTAGGGGTAGTTTGGTCACTAGGGAGATAGATAACATAGGTGGCTTCATGGCCAAGACATAGCTGACTCGAGCAGGCCGGCTATAGCCGGGGTTAAGGCCGGCTTTAGCCGGTGGGCTGGCTTTAGCCGGGGTAGGACCGGCTTTAGTCGGTCCAGCTTCAGCTGCCGCCTCTTCTTGTGGCGCTTCCAAGCTTCCTTCCGGTGGTTCTTCTTCTTCTTTCTCTTTCACGCCTCGATGATGTCGGACTTGAGTGTGGATGTTGTTGACGCACATGATGCAGCGGTGTCCGAAGGCCACCCCGTATCATCTCCGATGTCCAAAGAGCGGACAGTTCCGGTACAATCATTTCTTGGATTCGGCAGAACATGAATCTGAACATTTTATTCCTTTTCCATTTCCTTGCGTAATAAATCAACGAAATTCAGCCAAACAAAAGTCTGGAAAGAAAGAAGAAAAAAAAGAATGGAACAAGATTTGCTATTAAGATATCCTAAGGCTTTTTGCCTACCAATGATCTGATCTTAGGATTAGGAAGAAACATTTATGTTCTTCCCTCCTGCCTACCAATAGTGCCATGGACAGGCAGGGGCAGGGTGGTCACACTTGCGCTTGATCCTCTGTTCCTCCTCACAGGAAGAGGGTCGGCTGCGCGTCGACGTTGAATACCAGGTCGTAGTCGAAGAGGCAGTACGGCATGAACTCAGCGTCCATGGTCGGCGGGGGCGCCGGTGCCGACACGGTAGTGAGCGCTGACACCACCTCCTGCAGGTCGCCGTGGGAAGGACACTCCGCGTACGCGGTCACCGGGTATGGTGACATGGCCAGGGCACCGTAGGAGTCTGACGCAGCAGGCGAGACCATCAACTGCGGCGACACTCCACGCGCCACCGGGCGTCTCTCCGGCATCAGCGGCGAGACGGCGCCGTGCAGGCCGCCGTGGTCTGTGTCCACCGTGAGGCCGGCGCTGAGGCTGTACAGCAGGCTCTCCGCGTGCGGGTTGTGTTGGATTGGCGGCGGCCTCCTTCCGGTTGTGGGTCTGCAGGTGTGCTGGCCGTGGTAGACGACGTCGAAGAGCGCGTTGTCCTCGTCTGCGCGCTGCACCTGCTTGGTGGCGGCGCAGCCCTGTGAGTTGCGGTGAGTGCAGCGGTAGTATCCTCTCGGGTGCTTGGCGCCGAGGATGTCCTTCTGCCCGTACTTCCTCCAGCTGTGACCGTCGTCGCCGGGCCCCTCCGCGCCTCCCGCCGCGCTCACCCTGACCTGGCTTGTCCACCTCGCCGTGGCCTTCCTCTTCTTGGTGTTGGTCCTGAAGGGCTGGTCGGAGACATCGCTGAGTGGGCTGGACGTGGTGGATGGCGACGGTGCTGCGTCGGGGAAATGCGCGGCGACGAAGCCAATGGACCTGTCGGTGAGCGCAACGATCTGCGCGGAGAGGCCGTGGCACATGTCGACGGATGTGTCTGGCGCTTGCAGGTGCAGCTCAAGCTGCCGCACCAGCTCCTGGACGCGGCACAGCTCCGACACCAGCAGCTGCAGGTTCCCGCGGCCGCCGCCGTTCCCCTCCAAGATCTCCATCGCCGTGAACACGGAAAAATCAATGCTCTTGGTTCGATCGGAGGAAGTGACTACCACTGAAGGGTTTCGTAGCATAGAAAACAAAAAATTTCCTACGAAGACGAACAAGAACAGCCAAGATCTAATCTACGAGATGCAAAACAACGAGCGAGAGAGATTAGATCTACATACCCTTGTAGATCGCACAGCGGAAACGTTCAGAAGAACGTGGTCGGCGTAGTCGTACTAGCGTCTCCTCCTCGCGATCCGATCCGATCCAAGCGCGAGGTGTAAGAGAGGTGGTGGTGGTGGTGGTGAGAGGCGGGGAGGCTGAGCCTTCTTATAGAGGGAAAGAACAGTCGGAGTTCAAGTGAACTGAGGTTGTGGGGATTTGTTTGACTGATCGAGATTGTCGGGACTGCCATTTGATTGGTTGCTGCCTTGCCGGGTTGGGTTTTGCGGGTTGTAACCTTTTTGCCCATTCTAGAGACACGGTTTTGATCCTACGGGATCCTGAAAATTTTCTTTTTCGAACTAAGGTCTGCCAGAGGCGCTTGTCGAAATATTTAGACGGTAAGAGGGATGTTTTTTTCCTAGAGAAAATTTGATGTTCATTATTGAGTGAGCTCTCATGCTTATGTAAAGACTGATCTTTTATCTTGGAAACCATGCCTGCCACGAACGGTGACGCTATTGTAGCAATGCCAAGTACATCCGACTCCGAAGTATGACGATTGTTGATCTAGAAAAGCATGAGAGATCCAATCCACCTGCTCTTCTAAACTACATCTAAACTACTAATGAAAAAGCAAACATGAATTATTTTAGGTCCACCAAAGTTAATGTACACGAAACAACCAGCACCCTCCGATCGAATCCACTTACCGAGATCCAAGCGCCTGCATTACCTAACGGGATCACACGGCTCACGTTCAATGTTCTGCCGGGCGGACTACCTCGCACACGTCGTGGCCGTGCGATTAGACCACGCCCCAGGTCACGATTTCCGTTCCTGAATTGGTGGCGTAAATTTTGCACTGGTTTCGTGTTTTCTCCTCTCACGCGGGCTAGAATTAATTCACGTTGAAACTACAGCGATAACTCCGTACACAGCTAGGCGTGCAGCCCTTCGCCAAAAATTACGCCGGTTAATTGCACACCTTACTTAGCTTTGATTCATTTATGATGACACGACGACACGACTCAATGGTGCTGCATGCATGCAAATAAAGCTCACGGTGCTGAATGCATGCAAGCTCACTGCTCAGCACGGAGTATTTTACAAGACATGACGCGTACTCGCTTGATTCGGCCGTGAGGGAGTTGTATATATACGCCGGAGATTGATTGACGGTTCGCTCGATTCGGCCGCCGCCATCGGCTCGGACATTGAACGCCGGCGACATGTACGTGCAAGCCAGGATAGTGTGACAGCAGACAAGTCCGCCAGCATCTTTGTCACATACTTCATCAAAGATTCATATGGTGTGTGCGGCGGTGACCATGATGACTTTGGGGACGAAGCGTCAAACCTGCCATTGCCTTTGAATCTCCTTGTTTCAAAAAAAAATCATTCTGTTTGAATCTGCCATATACTCACCGTAATATTTTCTCTATTATGTTGTTATCAACACATGAGAGGGTACTAATTAAGAAGTATGGATTGTATCTTCAGTTTTCTTTTAAATTTATAATGGAAATGTATAGTAATCAAGATAATTAAAAATATGGGCGAGCTTGGACAGAATTATCGAAAAAAATATGACCATGTACGTGCAACACACGTCTTCCTTGATACTCCCTCCGTTTTAAAATATAAGATGTTTTAGCTTTGTGAAGCAAATGTATTTAGACATCTTTTAGTGTGTAGGTTCACTCGAATATACACACTAAAACATGTCTAGATACATTTGCTACACAAAGCTAAAACATCTTATATTTTGATACGGAGGGAGTACAAACCAATGCAATATTTAGTCCAGAATCATATCGAACATACACTATGACTACATGGTCATATTTTTTTTCGATAATTCTGCCCAAGCTCGCCCATAATTTTAATTATCTTGATTACTATACATTTCCATTATAAATTTAAAAGAAAACTGAAGATACAATCCATACTTCTTAATTAGTACCCTCTCATGTGTTGATAACAACATAATAGAGAAAATATTACGGTGAGTATATGGCAGATTCAAACAGAATGATTTTTTTTTTTTGAAACAAGGAGATTCAAAGGCAATGGCAGGTTTGACGCTTCGTCCCCAAAGCCATCGTGGTCACCACCGCACACACCATATGAATCTTTGATGAAGTATGTGACAAAGATGCTTGCGGACTTGTCTGCTGTCACACTATCCTGGCTTGCACGTACATGTCGCCGGCGTTCAATGTCCGAGCCGATGGCGGCGGCCGAATCGAGCGAACCGTCAATCAATCTCCGGCGTATATATACAACTCCCTCACGGCCGAATCAAGCGAGTACGCGTCATGTCTTGTAAAATACTCCGTGCTGAGCAGTGAGCTTGCATGCATTCAGCACCGTGAGCTTTATTTGCATGCATGCAGCACCATCGAGTCGTACCGTCGTGTCATCATAAATTAATCAAAGCTAAGTAAGGTGTGCAATTAACCGGCGTAATTTTTGGCGAAGGGCTGCACGCCTAGCTGTGTACGGAGTTATCGCTGTAGTTTCAACGTGAATTAATTCTAGCCCGCGTGAGAGGAGAAAACACGAAACCAGTGCAAAATTTACGCCACCAATTCAGGAACGGAAATCGTGACTTGGGGCGTGGTCTAATCGCACGGCCACGACGTGTGCGAGGTAGTCCGCCCGGCAGAACATTGAACGTGAGCCGTGTGATCCCGTTAGGTAATGCAGGCGCTTGGATCTCGGTAAGTGGATTCGATCGGAGGGTGCTGGTTGTTCCGTGTACATTAACTTTGGTGGACCTAAAATAATTCATGTTTGCTTTTTTATTAGTACTAGTAAGTGTGCACGTGCAATGCACGTCTATATAAATATTTTTTGTCCATATATCGTGTTCCAACACCCACTCCCTTGAGCTGATGTGGGGGTCCCAATGCTACTTACCATACTCGTGTAGAGTATTTGGAATACTATTCTCCTATAATCTATTTTTGCATGAGGTCTTACTAACAGGATGTCGCTGCACGGGACAGGTCTTCAAGAAAAACTAACATCACTCATGCAATTTGTATACCCTTTTTGGGTGGTATGACAACTTAAAAACTCTAAGAGGGTAATGGATTATAATCCATTATTTCTTATACCAAAATTCTTAGCTACTGAAAATCATAATTCAGACGATTCCATCTGGACTTGAGATCATCCCAATACTAATTTCACTTAGAAGAATACCTTACTGTCTAAATTTTCAAGGATAGCCGACAGAAGCACAAGGTGGTAGGTGCCTAATATCACCTTGGTTTACAGCAGGCATCGACATCAAAACTACATCCGTTCAAAAAAAAGACATCAAAACTACATAGCAGCATAATAAATCAGTAATATCGACCGAGAACTGAAGAAAAAAATGTTAAGTGTACACTCAGATATCGATCTAGCTAGTTAAACGGCAGAACGGAGGGATGAGAACATGGTGTCAGAAAATTAAGTATACACACATGTATATCTTATAAAATATTTTAACCATTGTTTCAATTATTGTTACCAATCAGGAAAGGAAACTGCAAATTAGAGAGCAGTACTTTTCATATGGCAAGATTTAAATAACCTAAGACAGTCTTACACGTTGTAATTACTGACCTATTACTAAATAAAATTGGATATCCTCACTTTTCCCACTGGTAGCAACAGCGGCCTGACAATCTCTTCATGCTGTAGATGATCTAGAGAGAAGAGCAACAGCAATTAACAGAAATACGTGACTATCGAGGATGCAAGAATGCTGTACAGTTGGCTGAACAGTCCTCTACTCCGCAAGAATGCAATAATAAATCTAAATATATGAATTCAGAAGTAAAAAAGTATGCGATTGATGATTGCATTAGTAAAAAATGTATTCCAGCTTAAAACAGGCAGCTAAAGTGCTAAATAACTGTATGTGTAAGCCTTTTATTTTGACAAGTGTGGCAACTGGCAAGTGCCCATCAAAGCGATACCAATTCAAGACTCACATATACGAAAGCAAATGAAACAAAGCTCTATATTCAGTACGGCTTAGTTTTTCCTCGACATATCGATAAGAAAATTCAGAGAAGTATGAAAATCACCTCAAACCACATTTTCTTACTCGTGAGCTCATCAACCAAATTCATGTGCGATATCACCTCTTACTGAACTCCTTCTGTTCAATGAATTCACAATCCAGAAATCCATGGCATTCCCTTCTTATAAGACTACATAGTAAACATGTATTAACATCAAAGCGACCGTGGGAGACCGTGTTGCCTGCACCAGAGCGGTGGGTGTCGCCTGGGAGGATGCTTCGCCAGGAAGGGCAGCCGTCGAGACGCCAGTTGGGAGGGTGCTGTCAGGACGCCGGTAAGGAGGGCGCCGTCGAGACGCTGGAAAATCAATCTATGGCACAACAGAGCACATACAAGCATCAGTAGCACCCGCCAATGCATCTCGCTCTCTCTCTCTGTCTCCATCAAAGAAGAAGCAGCAACGCCTCCTCTACTTTCTTTCCTTAAAAAGGAAAACGTAATCAAAGTTCAGTCAACAAATATATACATTCCTGATAGCTGCAGACTCTGCGTCTCCTTTGGGGAAATGGAAAATCAATCTTTGGATAAAAAACCAACAGGAAACAATCTGAATATTGTGTAATCCTGGTCTGCTGTCAAGCACGCCACGACTGTAGAAGAACCGACGGGGATCCAATCAAGGGAGAGGAGGGGAGGGGCGTGGAGAAGAACAAGGCGGACCTTGGGAAGGCGCGTAAGTAGAGACATGATCTGGACAATGTCACCGGGATCCAGGAGGCCGGGGATCAAACTCGGATGTGACGGCGACTCAGTCCTCAGGCGCTTGTTCTACGGTATTGGCGGAAGCTCCACCGGTGGTGTGTCCTTGTAGTGCTAGTTTTGGCTGGAGGCGGCAATTTGGGAGTGATTTCCTTGGTCGCCTGTGGAAGACCATCGTTGAGAACCACGGAGGGCAAATTCCTTGCGTCGGCTGCGATTCTCCTTACGCCCGAGTGGGGCGAGCTTGTCCTGGTGAAGAGTAATTTACCAGCGCGGTTAGCGTAAATCAGATCCGATTTTGCGGGGGAGAAGGACGCGCAATGCTAAAATGTCGGGCACTTTGATGAGGGCAGGGATAGCACGGGCGGCGACTGGGGTATAGGCGAGGTGGGGAGAATGAACGATTTTAGACCGTATGATGAAGATAGATAGACGGTTTAGATCTAATTTTCCAGCCAAGTTTGCTCTTTTATAAGTAGTAGAAGTAGATAGATAGATAGATAGATAGATAGATAGATAGATAGATAGATAGATAGATAGATTAGTATTTAGTATTTTATTATTATTTTTAGATAAAAAAGCAAACTTGGCAGGAACAATCAATCACAGCCATTGAGCAATTGATATCGAACGGTCAGCATTGCTCTAATGACATTGCGAGATGTTCCTTTTTGTTTCATCCAGACGCAAATCATCTTTTCCCCGGTGAAAGCGCCGTCTGCCGACCGCCGCCCAGCACACACGTGAGGTCGCCGCCGGCTGTCTGTCCCGCCGCCGTCCAGCACGCACGCGAAATCGCCGCCGGCTATCTGCTCCGCCGCCGGCTGTCTGCCCTGCCGCCGTCCAGCACGCACGCGAAGTCGCCGCTGGCTGTCTGCCCCAGCCGCCGGCCAGCACGCACGTCAAGTCGCTGCCGCGCTGTCTGCCCCTGGCGCAGCCCAGCATGTACTCGAGGCCGCCGTGCTATCTGCCCCGCCCCGCCGGCCAGCACGCACGTCAAGTCGCTGACGCGCTGTCTGCCCCCGCCGCAGCCAGCATGTACTCGAGGCCGCCGTGCTATTTGCCCCCGCCGCCGCCCAGCAACGCGTGAGGTCACTGCCGCGCTTTCTGGCCGCCGCTGCCCAACACGCGCAGTATTTCCAAAATCCTAATTCGGTTGCTGTTTGTTCGTGCTAGCTGCAATATGGGTACGCCACCTACCAGATTCAACTCCATCAGTTCTATATGATGTATCACGCACACACACTTTTGATGCCCAACAAATAGGGTGGTAAGCGGGGCGGGTTTGCGGGATAGGATTTGTACTAATCATGCTTTAATTTTGCTTGCTTTAAAATCCGTGTTTGCTTAGATTTTAATTTTGTGGGACGGGGTGCGGGCGCCTCCTGCAACCCTACCAACAAACAATCTTTCAACTAGCTAGCTACATAGCAGACCCGTTTGCAATTGCTCAAATTTAGCAAATTTTCATGCAGATCTTCCTCCAGGTCGATACTCTTTTCTAAGCTGACAGCAACGTACTTACATTTGAGGGGATCATTGATGTCAACTAGGAGTAATTAATTTTAGATCAGTGCTTACTTTCTCAACCTGAACTTCATTGCTCCCTTTCCAGCCGGTCTAAAACGATTTTCTTCCTCGAATGCCCTTAATGTTATAGCTCCCGGAAGGCCAAAATTGATTCGCTAGAGCAGACTTGGTAGTGCAATTGATCCGCATCAAATCCTTAGCTGAGGCTTGCATGACAGAAAACATAACAGATCATGTGGAATTGTAAAAGGAAAACAGCAGATTAATTCAATGACAACATATTTTGTGAACAAAATGATTAACCCAAAAAATAGGGTATAGCCATAAAGAAACCAATACTTGTAACCTAACTGCTAAAACTATCATTGGCACACATACAAAAAACACTTGCCATGTTGAACGGATCGTATGGGCACCTAGAGGGGGGGGGTGAATAGGTGCTACTCAAATTTTAATTCTTTTTCAATTTAGGCTTGACACAAAGGTAAATTCTCTAGATATGCAACTATAGTGAATTTACCTATATGACAACAAATAAGCTAAGCAAGATACAAGTAGTAAAGGCAATAAAGGATAGAGGTAACCAAGAGTGGAGCACACGGAGACACGGATGTAATTCCCGTAGTTCCTTCCTTTTTAGGGGAAGTACGTCTACGTTGGAGGGGTGTGGTTGCCACAAAGGCCTAACCAACGCCACAAAGGCTCACCCTATTCTCCGGTGCAAGCTTCCGCCACAAAGGCCTAGCTCACTTTCCACTAAGGGATTCCTCAAGGCGGAACCGGCCTTTACAAAACTTGGGGCACCACTCCACAACTGAATTGGAGGCTCCCAAGCACCACAAAGATCTCAATCAACAAGTATCAAGATTTCAATCACACAAACAAGGTCAAGGGACACAAGGGAACCCAAGACCAAAGGGCCCTCTAGCAAATGAGAGGGGAAATCAAATCGCTTCGGTGAGGATGTAGATCAAGGCCTTCTCCTTCGATTCTCCAAAGATCAAGAGCTTTGGTGGGTTGAGGGAGGAGATCTTGCGAATTTGGTGGCTCCAAAATGATGTTCTTCCTATCCAGCTCGAGCAGCTTGAGGTGGAAGAAGGGGAGGGGTATTTATACCCCCTCCCAAAATGTAGCCGTTGCTGTCTTGGAGGGGCGGATAATCCGGCCAAAGTTGGGCCGGATTATCCGGCTGGCCGGAATATCCGGCCCCTGGCCGGATTATCCGCCCCCTATACTGGGTGACGCCGCGTCTGGTCCTTAGCCGAATTTGGGGTCGTCTCCGGGGGGGCGGATTATCCGGCCCCCTATACTGGGTGACGCCGCACCAGGTCCTTAGCCGTTTTTCGGCCACTCCCCGAGGGGGCGGATTATCCGGCCACCCCTGGCCGGAATATCCGGCCTGGCAATTCTTCATTTGATGATCTGCACAATCTTAGCACACACTTAATCTCCCTAATGTTGTTATCTAACACACAAAAATCTGAGGGAAACAAAGTTTGCACTTTCAATCTCCCCCTTTTTGGTGTTAGATGACAACAATAGGATTTGCAAGAAAGATTGAATATTTCAATCAACAAATATTTGAGCACGATAAAAGGCTCCCCCTAGATGTGTGCATCTTCACCAATAAGTTTAGAGGAGACATACCTTTGCATAGATAACACAAACATTATGGAATTCCGAATATGATAATACGATATACCGGACAATAATTCCATAGCCATTTCACCAATAATCATGAGCTCATAAACAATAAGTGAACAATGCATAAAGATCCACATGGCACATTAAGAACATATAACATAGTCTCATACACCACACGGTAGCACGACACGAAGTTCAACCACACACAAAGTTCAACTTAAGACGAACGAAATAAGAAGAAACACAAGCGCCAAAGAATGATAAGCGCGCAAGCTTGTGTTTCCACCCATGCAAATCCCGAAACACTCCTAATAGAACTACTTCTCCCCCTTTGGCATCAAGACACCAAAAAGGGAGAAGAGCGATGCTACTCGTCCCGAGGAATCACTCCTCCCCACCATCGAAGTCGCCGGAGTCCACATCATCATAATCTCCGCCATCACCCTCGTCATCTCCAGCATCTTCATCCTCATCATCAAAATCCTCCTCAGCCTCAAAGTCCTCCTCAGCCTCTGCACGAGCACCTCCTGCGGGAGCATCTGGAGCATCAAAGAGATGCTTCTACATATCCACCCAGTTGTAGCGATCGGTGTTCCAAGCATTATAGGCCACAGGAGCAGTAGGAGTGGGATCGGCGGTCTGAGCACCACTGAGACGGTGAAGGATAAGCTGCTGAGTGTCCTGGATGCTCTTCCTCTCGACATAGGCCTGGTAGTTCTCACGGTGGATCTCTACCTTCATGCATAGAACATTCCGCTCAAACCAACTGAGCTTCCTCACCTCCCGAGACACAACAGAAGCAGCAGCCCTCTGATCACGAGCAGTAGCACTAGTCCTCGCATCAGCCATGAAAGTGTCAGGATATGCAGCAGAAGGAGCAGATTTTGCCTTTCTCTTGATATACATCTTCTTGACCTTGTGCTCCACACAGTCATCATGAATATCATAGTCTCCAAGGACATGCTTAATGAGAAGCATGATGAAAGGAGCATATGGCACAGTGTTCCTCTGAATAATAGCATCCTTGATCTCATAGAAGATGAAATCCATCACATCAAGGGTAAAGTCCTCAGCAGGGTCAGTCGACGTGGCACACTCATGAGCAAAAGCAAGGAGATCAACCAGAGAGGTGCGAATGGCATCATTGTTGCCACCACTAGGAGCAATGTTCTCCCTGAAAATGCGGACCAGCTGATCATAAAGGGGATGTAGGCCATTGATGAAGCCCACAACACCTGTGGAGTCATAGAGGTCATAGAGCTTGTCCTTGTCAGGCTTGTTCCCTGGGTTGTGAATACGGCGACCCACTAGAGTGTCTCCATCATACGCATACCCCAAGAGAGAGGCAAACGTAGTGAAGTTCGATGTACACTCATGTTCGCCGGTCATCCACTTCATAGATTTCTGAGCATTGGGCAAAATCACCAGAGTAGCATAGAACTGCTTGATAAGACCGGGATTGTAGTCGCACTGAATGTTGGCCAGCCCCATCAAACCCAACTTCTCAACCACAGAAATTGCTTCATCAAAATAAGACTTGCTGCGAAGGTGATCAAAGTCAATCGGATGCATCGGACGACAAGGGTTCTTGAATGGTTCATAAACATCACGGAAAATCCCCCACTGCTCCTCATTCCAGAAACCCCGGTCCTCAATCTCTTCATCTCTAGCTGTGGCATACCAATTGTTGCGCCTCACAAGAATGTACTCGGCCTCGGGCATGCTCTTGTAGTTAGGACGTGGCTCTTTGCCTTTGCGACGATGGGCTTGAGCTTTGGCAACCTTGGCAGCTTTCTCCTTCTCAGCCTTTCTAGCAGCCTCCCTCTGGCGCTGACGGATCACAACCTCATCAACTAAGACTCCGTGATCATCCGGAATAAACCGACGCTTGCGCTTCGGCACACTCGAACCACCTGAAAAAGAGAGGTGCAAGGATAGCAAGGGGATAAGCGTATGCACACGAGTTACGGAAAAGATCAATGAATTATGTAGTATGAACAACAATCTTCACCAAAGTATCAAAGTGAAAGCAGCAATATAAAAAAAATGCACTCCCAGGCCGGATTATCCGGCCCGCCCCCTCGAGAAATTTTTCTAACAGTTGCTGCAACCTTCAATTCGATAGATCGGGGAAGACAATCATACAACATAGTTCATAGGAGAGGAAAACAACACCTAGAAGACTAAATCACCAAGAACATGCTAGGGTAAACAAAACACATCCAAGAGAAAGAACTTTACCCGCATCCATTGCGAAAACGGCTTGGTGAAAGCCTTCTAGAGGGAGAGGAGAGCAACCTCCTAAGAAATCCGGCCAAGGGGGTGGCCGGAGCTCCGGCGGTGGCGGCTGGAAAGAGGCGGCGGCGGCAGGGAACACCTGGAAGGGGTGGGGAAGGGACTGCCCTAGGGCAGCCCGACCCTGCCCCTTATATACCCAGGTGCCACTTGGGCCGGATTATCCGGCCAGGAGGGGGCGGATAATCCGGCCCCCCGGATATTCCGCCCAGGGGGGCGGATATTCCGGCCTGGGAACCAAAAAAACTGGCCAGCTCGAAATTTTTAAAAACAGATGTTGTTTTGATGAAAAATTTGAACTCGTGTGCATAGATAGATGTCTTGAGAGAGGATGGCTTAGGTGAGAGAGCAAACACGGAGTGGTTCTCGGCACTTAACATTGCAAGAGCAAATTGACTAAAAAACCAATGCAAGTGCCTTCCCATATAAGAAAAAATAATAAAATCGAGAGAGAACACCAAACCTCAAATAAGATATGCAATGAATCAACTCTTCGAAAAGAAGAGGTCGGTGGCCGAAGCCACCATGTTTGAGTGTTATGGCATTGGACCGCGAAGATGTATCTTGAGTCCATAACCACTACTCGTCATTGAAGCTCAAAAATCATAAAATGATATTAAGAGAATGATATGATTACTATCGGCATTATGGGGGGAGGGATAGCCCAATTAATTAGGACCGCACTCCCCCTATTTCCATGCCCACACCTAAACCAAACACGCATTGAAATATAGGTGTATTAGCAAGATGTTCAAGCCACACTCCTTGAATCGATGATATTTAGCTCATTCCTCAAATATCCAAATCTTGCTTCATCAAGAGGCTTCGTAAATATATCGGCAAGTTGATCCTTGGTGCTCACATAAGCAAGTTCAATATCACCACGGGCAACATGATCTCTAATGAAATGATTCCGGATCTCAATATGCTTGGTTCTTGAATGTTGCACCGGATTATAGGCGATCTTGATAGCACTTTCATTGTCACATAAAAGAGGCACTTTGTCACAATTGACACCGTATTCCTTCAAAGTTTGCCTCATCCATAACAATTGAGTGCATCCACTTGCGGCGGCAATGTATTCGGCTTCGGCGGTGGAGAGAGATATACAATTTTGCTTCTTAGAAGACCAACACACCAAAGACCTACCAAGAAATTGGCAAGCTCCGGAGGTTGATTTTCTATCATCCTTGTCACCGGCCCAATCCGAATCCGTGAAGCCACAAAGAGAGAAATCCGAGCCTTTGGGATACCAAAGCCCATAAGTTGGGGTATGAACCAAATATCGAAAGATTCTCTTAACCGCCATAAGGTGGCTTTCTTTAGGAGCGGCTTGATACCTTGCACACACACCTACACTCAACACAATATCGGGTCTAGATGCACAAAGGTAAAGCAACGAACCAATCATAGAACGGTATACCTTTTGATCCACATCTTTACCATTGGGATCAAGCTCAAGATGGCATTTTGTGGCCATTGGTGTGGCGGCCCCATTTAGTTCCTTCATCTTGAACCTCTTGAGCTTGTCTTGGACATATTTTGCTTAATAAATAAAAGTCCCTTCTTTCAATTGCTTGATTTCAAAACCAAGAAAGAACTTCATTTCGCCCATCATAGACATCTCGAACCTATCGGTCATAAGCTTTGAAAATTCATCATTAAAAGCTTTGTTAGTAGAGCCAAAGATAATATCATCAACATATAGTTGGCATACGGAAAGCTCCCCATTGACCCTCTTAGTAAAAAGAGTAGGATCGATTTGCCCAACTTCAAACCCACGGTCTACCAACAACTCCCTAAGGTGCTCATACCACGCACGTGGGGCTTGTTTAAGGCCATAGAGTGCCTTATGGAGTTTGTAGACATGGTTAGGAAAGTTGAGATCCTCAAACCCCGGGGGTTGCTTAACATACACTTCCTCTTTCAATGGACCATTAAGAAATGCACTCTTAACATCCATTTGTTGCAACTTAAAATTATGATGAGTGGCATAAGCAAGAAGGATACGGATGGACTCAAGACGAGCCACGGGAGCATAAGTTTCTCCAAAGTCAATGCCTTCAACTTGAGAGAAACCTTGAGCAACCAATCTTGCCTTGTTCCTCACAACAATTCCATGCTCATCTTGCTTGTTCTTGAATATCCACTTTGTGCCAATCACATTGCGGCACTCCTTTGGCTTCTCTACTAACACCCAAACATTATTGCGCTTGAAGTTGTTGAGTTCTTCATGCATAGCATCCAACCAATCCGGATCTTCAAGAGCTTCAAATACTTTCTTGGGTTCAACCATGGAGATATAAGCATAATGAGAGCTAAATTGTGCCAATTGACGCCGGGTTGACACTTTGCTTCTTAAATCTCCAATGACCCTCTCAAGGGTATGACCTTTAAGTTCCAAGTCTCTTTCAACTCTTCTCTTGCGACGGGCTTCGATCTCCTCATTTGAGCTTGGAGGAATCACTTGATCATCTTGATCATTTTGGTCCCCGTCTTGACCATCAAATTGACCTTGATCATCATTATCTTCATGAGTAGGTTGATCTTGGTCTTGTGAAGAATTGGGGGCGGTTGAGATAACCGGAGAGGATGGTGATGCCCCTTCTTCTTCATGAAGGTCCTTGTCTTGTTCTTCGGTTGGTGCATTAGTTGCTTCCTTGGGAGAGGCTTGTTGAGCTTGTGAAAATGAAGGCTCCACTTGAGTAGAGCATAGTCCTTCCCGGTCGGCCACAAGGTGTCCCTCAATGGGGCGGAAAAATCCCACGCCCATTCTTCCTATGGCTTCTCGAGGTATTTCATCATCTACATCACAAGAAACAACATCTCGCCCCCCTTGGGAGTCGTCATTCTCTTCGAATACCACACTACAAGATTCTTCAACACGTCCGGTGGACTTGTTGAAGACTCTATAAGTGTGGGATTCGGCACCATAACCAACAAAAATACCTTCTATTGCTTTTGGATCAAATTTACCTAAACGAACTCCTTTTCTTTTAAAGAAACACTTACACCTGAAAACCCAGTAGTAGGAGATGTTGGGCTTGCTTCCGGTGAGTATTTCATATGGAGTCTTGTTTAGGCCTTTGCGGAGGAAGAGCCGGTTTGAAGAATGACAAGCCGTAGAGATAGCTTCGGCCCAAAAGTTGTATGGAGACTTAAACTCCGCCAACATGGACCTAGCCATATCCATAAGAGTCCGGTTCTTCCTTTCGGCTACACCATTTTGTTGAGGGGTATATGCAGCGGAATATTGATGACGAATCCCCTCATCACTAAGAAATCCATTTAAGGTGTAGTTCTTGAACTCCGAGCCATTGTCACTTCTTATTGCCAAAATAGTTTGCCCATGTTGACGTTCAACTTCCTTGGCAAAGTCGATGACGGTTTGTTGAGTCTCACTCTTATGCTTGAAGAAGTAAACCCAAGTATATCTTGAATAGTCATCAACAATCACCAAACAATATTTCTTCCCACCAAGACTTGCATGAGAGGGAGGACCAAAAAGATCCACATGAAGGAGCTCCAAGATCCTCTTGGAAGAAATGATAGTCTTGCTTGGGTGGGGAGAATCATGCATTTTTCCTAGAACGCAAGCCCTGCAAACACGATCTTTAGCAAAAGAAACATTCTCTTTTAGTCCGAGTATGTGGCCACCCTTGTGAAGGCTTTGCAAAGTTCTCATATTGACATGGGATAAACGGCGATGCCAAAGCCAACCCACATCGGCCTTTC
This sequence comes from Dactylis glomerata, assembly GCA_007115705.1. NCBI lineage: Eukaryota > Viridiplantae > Streptophyta > Magnoliopsida > Poales > Poaceae > Dactylis > Dactylis glomerata. The sequence continues at coordinate 102,617 of QXEO01000550.1, forward strand.
CAAATAAACACATTGCACTTGTAGTGGTTTTCCCCGAAAAGTCCAACACATACAAGTTATTTTCAATGTGTCCAACGAAAGCGACCTTTAGAGACTTGCTCCACAAGAGTACCACAATATCATTATCAATGAAGACGGCAAAGCCCATCTTACCAAGTGCACGAACTGAAAGTAAATTATAACCTAGGGTCTCAACAAGCATGACGTCCACAAGGGAAATATCCGGTGCGACCACCACCTTGCCAAGACCCAATACCTCGGATTGTGACATATCTCCATAAGTGACGGTTATATGATTGTCATTTGGTCTCATCTCCGTCATAATCTTCTTGCTTCCGGTCATATGACTTGTGCATCCACTATCAAGCACCCATTTTGATCCACCGGAAGCATAGTCCTACAAGAGATCATTGCTTGGTTTTAGGTCCCCATTTTTCAATGGGTCCTATTTTGTTAGCAACAAGGGTCTTTGGAACCCAAATAGACCAAGCAACATAACCATCATTTGGACCAACATATTTTGCATAAACATCACCATAATAATCACGAAATAAAACATAGTGAGGGTTAGCAATTCCCGCATGATCATCATGAGTGGCTTTGCCACCCACAATAGGATCCTTCTTTGCTTGTGCGGGCTTGGCCTTCTTCTTCTTGTTGTTGTTCTTCTTCTTCTTCTTTGAGACATAGCCAATCCCCGTTTTATCACCAAATGCCTTTTGCTTACTCAAAAGGTCATTCAAGTTTTTCTCACCTATGGGAATGGCGGACTTGGCAAGCTCATCTTTCAACCTAGCATTTTCTTCAATGACATTTGCATGATCACAAGTAGAAGTAGAAGAACTAGGCACATTATTCTTAGTCAATTGAATTTGAAGTTGTTCATGTGACTTGGTAAGAATAGAGTGTTCACTTTTCAAGGCCTTGTGAGCCTTGTCAAGATCTTCTAAATCCTTAACAAGTATATCATGACCAACACCAAATTCAACCTTTTCCTTTTTAAGCATTTTTACTTTAGCACGAGCATGGTCACGCTCTTTAGTGAGTTTGGAAACAACTTCATTATTAGCTTCCTCAATAGAATCGAGCTTCTCTTCAAGAGTTGCTCGTTCCACTTGCTCTTCTTCAAGAGACTCGGTTAGTGAGGCAATATCTTGAGCATATTCTCTTTCAAGCCTCATTTGTTCATCTAGTTTTTCTAGAGTTTTACCATATTGGCTCAATAGACGTTCAAAGTGAATCTTATGAACACCATCTACACTAGACACATAATCATCAAAAGCAACAATTTCTTCCTTTACTCTAAGACTAGCAAGATCATTCACGGGAGCATCATTTGTCTTAGAGGAAGAGAAAGATGTGGGTGATACCTCGGAAGATTTGGCCATAAGGCACTTGACGTTCTTGAGAAGAGAGTCCTCATTGGGGGATTCAAAGAGTGATGTGGAGGAAGTGGAGGTGGTTGCCATTGCGGCCATCTCACTAGTTGTGGTTTCTTCTTCATCACTCTCACTTGCGGAGTACTCTTCTTGAGTCAAGAACACAAACTTTGGTTGTTTCTTCTTTGGTCCACCCTTCTTCACAAATGGCTTCTTGGATGGTGACTTGGTCTTGCTTTTGAAGATGAGCTTTCCACCATGGTCTTCTCTCTTCTCATAAGGGCACTCGGCAATGAAGTGAAATCTATCATTGCAATTGTAGCAAGTCCTCACCCTTTGACCATTGTTGTTATTCCTTTGATAGCCACTTGACTTGCTTCTTCTTTGATTGTATTCTTTGGCCTTGTGAGGATCAACCCAAAAGGTTTTTCCATAGAAGGCCATGTGCTCATTGTACTCATGCCTTATGTCCTCGGGACACATTTCAAGCCTTGCTTCAATACTTGCTTGAGAAGGAATTTCTTTCTCAACCACACTAGCCTTTAATGCAAGATTGGAGCTTCTTTGCATTCCTATGGCACGAGCACGTGCATCCTCCGCATTTTGTGCGGCAACCTTGTAGGCTTGAATCTCTTGCATCACTTGATTTGAGGTCATCTCATTGAAGTTGTGCTTGCCTTGAACACTCTTCACATCCGCGGGCTCATATGGAGTAAGAGCAAGAATATACTTCATCTTGATCCACTCATCATCAATATGGTGAGCACCGAGGTTCTTGAAGGTGGTAGCGATAGCCTTGAGTCTTCTATACATCTCTTGATGGTCCTCACCATCCAACATGAAGAATCCTTCCGCTTGATTTGAGAAGGCCACATATCTTGTCTTCTTCATGCTCTCATTACCGACAAAGACGTCGGAGAGTCCTTGCCAAGCTTCTTTGGCGGTGGAGAAATGTTGGATGTGAGGCAAGTCCTTGGACCCAACGGCGACTTGAATCATGTGGAGAGCGGTAGCATTGAGTTGACTATCGACCGTCTCTCTTCTTGTCATGTTGTGTGGATCCACGGCCTTGAAGCCTTCCTCCACAATCCTCCAAAGCTCGATGCAAGAACTGCGCATATGAGAGATTATTTGATATTGCCATTGACCAAAGTTTAATGCATCAAGCTTAGGTGGATCTCCTCTATTGTTAATATGAGGATGAGGAACCGGCGGGTCGGGTGAATACCAAGGAGGGAATTCACCTTTCCCGTCGCCCTTGGTGGAAGACTTAGCATCGCCATTTTTATCGGTACCCTCCACATCAACCACTACATTCTCCACTTGTGGAGTAGCGGGTTTTTCCGGAGGTGGAGAGGCATTAGCGGTTTTAGCTTGCATGAGTTGCGCCATCATTTCACGCAACTCACTTATTTGAGATGTCATGGAAGCCATGGATGATTCCAAAGATTTGAACTCACCCATGGAAACTTGACCCGAGCCCTCACTCGGAGAGGTGTCCATACTCTTAGGCGGTTAAGCCCGAATAAAGAGCCGAGGCTCTGATACCAATTGAACGGATCGTATGGGCACCTAGAGGGGGGGGGTGAATAGGTGCTACTCAAATTTTAATTCTTTTTCAATTTAGGCTTGACACAAAGGTAAATTCTCTAGATATGCAACTATGGTGAATTTACCTATATGACAACAAATAAGCTAAGCAAGATACAAGTAGTAAAGGCAATAAAGGATAGAGGTAACCAAGAGTGGAGCACACGGAGACACGGATGTAATTCCCGTAGTTCCTTCCTTTTTAGGGGAAGTACGTCTACGTTGGAGGGGTGTGGTTGCCACAAAGGCCTAACCAACGCCACAAAGGCTCACCCTATTCTCCGGTGCAAGCTTCCGCCACAAAGGCCTAGCTCACTTTCCACTAAGGGATTCCTCAAGGCGGAACCGGCCTTTACAAAACTTGGGGCACCACTCCACAACTGAATTGGAGGCTCCCAAGCACCACAAAGATCTCAATCAACAAGTATCAAGATTTCAATCACACAAACAAGGTCAAGGGACACAAGGGAACCCAAGACCAAAGGGCCCTCTAGCAAATGAGAGGGGAAATCAAATCGCTTCGGTGAGGATGTAGATCAAGGCCTTCTCCTTCGATTCTCCAAAGATCAAGAGCTTTGGTGGGTTGAGGGAGGAGATCTTGCGAATTTGGTGGCTCCAAAATGATGTTCTTCCTATCCAGCTCGAGCAGCTTGAGGTGGAAGAAGGGGAGGGGTATTTATACCCCCTCCCAAAATGTAGCCGTTGCTGTCTTGGAGGGGCGGATAATCCGGCCAAAGTTGGGCCGGATTATCCGGCTGGCCGGAATATCCGGCCCCTGGCCGGATTATCCGCCCCCCTATACTGGGTGACGCCGCGTCTGGTCCTTAGCCGAATTTGGGGTCGTCTCCGGGGGGGCGGATTATCCGGCCCCTGGCCGGAATATCCGGCCCCCTATACTGGGTGACGCCGCGCCAGGTCCTTAGCCGTTTTTCGGCCACTCCCCGAGGGGGCGGATTATCCGGCCACCCCTGGCCGGAATATCCGGCCTGGCAATTCTTCATTTGATGATCTGCACAATCTTAGCACACACTTAATCTCCCTAATGTTGTTATCTAACACACAAAATCTGAGGGAAACAAAGTTTGCACTTTCACATGTAACAACCGCCAATGTCCCCAGATTACTGTAACCATTGGAAGTGTCATTTGATGAAGAAAGGCTCAGATGTGGATCATGAAAGTTCAGGTATATATCTTGGATGATTGTTAATTCTTCACCTGGCTGGTTAATTTTTATAATCAGTTGGTTTAATCAGTTGTTCATAAATTGTTTTACAAATGTCCTAGATGAAGGACTTAGGATCGGAGAGATAGGGCGTCGGATGAACTCGAAGGTAAAGTTAGTCGAAATAGGTGTGTGTCGAAAGTAAACTTGGGTGTTCAACTTGGCTTGCTTTCAATCTGACCTACACCGTCCCCTCCTGGCCCCTATATATAGGTGGCCAGGTCTCGAGGATCGGGTAGGGTCCGATACAGATTACAATATCGATATACGGTAGGAACTCGTATTCGACTATCATTACAATTGGGCCTAGCTTAACGGGCCTCAGGGGTACTCAACTAACGGGCTCTATTAACTATACCCTTGTCAATCGGTTTGTATAGCAGTATGAGTATCAGTGCTTGATCAGGTTTTTTTGTTTAATGCTTAGTCACAGTTTTGGCATAAACTTATTTTTATTTGGACTGTCTGTATTTGAGAGGCCTACCCACATGAGGCAGTGGCTTCATCGGTTTTACCAATAGGGTTTACCAATAGGGTGCATCGGCAGTGGCTGCTCACTCGCTTCAGTTTTAGCGGGGCTTAAGGATCATCTTCATTGTCACACTTTTACCAATAGGGTGTTCTTAGAATTATTAATTACCTTACTTTTTATTCTTAGTGAAAATCTATTATTAAGCTACAAGAAAAGGAGGCAGTGACTCCTGAACATCTGAGATTTCTTTGTGCACTGTTAAATATTGGTAGCTCAATGCTCAGCCAGATCTCATACTTCTTAAAAATATTGGTCCATGTGTTGTATAGCACTGTCTTTTCAAAATCACTTTTTAAATTGTAGTTGTCGCTGTTTTTTATGCCCGCTGAGTATACTTGTTGAAAAATGTGATCAGGGCAGTCACTCTACGAAGTTTGTCATGTCACATAATAGAATGACTAATTATGAGATAAATCATTATCAATCGATATTAGAAAGATCGTGCATTGCACGTGCAAGCTCACTAGTAATAAATAAAGGTCGTAATGCATTTTTTGTTGCAGAAGTCGAAGGTCTCATCTCAACCTCCTTTTCAAAAAATATTACAGATCATTTTTTTGTTAGACAGATATTGCATTTCTTCTTATCAGAAAAAGATATTCCATTTCTTCAAATTGTACGAAATGTCTTTGCTTAGTCGCATGCTTTAAGAGTAAACTTAATTAACATGTAAATTTATAAGCATAATTAGCTGTCAAGAGATAACACTATAAAATGGTATGTTGTACAATATATTTTTTGTTTCTTTAGATGACATGAATGCTCTAAATGCTTAGGTTGGTTGATCCATCGTGTAACCCGGCACAAGTTGAAAAGTGGCTTGCCAAGAGATTTATGCCTATGAACTTATAAAATTTAGCCCACTAACAACCATCTCATTGGTCTGCCCAGATTTTTATGGCAAGCTCAGTCACCTTGATGGCAACCATAATATTTTAGTGGGGCTTAATTGGATAGAGCTTGAGAAACTATTACTCCCTCCGTTCCTAAAAAGATGTCAAAGACTTATCTGAATTTGAACAAATCTTCGACATCCTTTTAAAGATGGAGCGATTACTAATTTGTGGAAGTACTCCATATTCAAATGCCATTGTTCCCTCATTTGAACACAAACGCTAATGTACTTCAACCGACAAGCTTATGCCTCAATCGATCTCTCGTAAGGACTAGTCTCTGATTGGGAGTTCTTTCTTCAGCTTCGGTGTTCCGGTGTATGACCATAGGAAGTTCCGGGTCGGATTTAGTTGAGCGAGACGGGTCCATAGGAAACCATGAGAATCTTAGACCGGTCCACGGTCTTGCACCCACTCTCTCTTGCTAGCCCTTCCAGACGACAGAGATGCAAGTGAGGTTAGACAGTCCACATTGCCAAACTGCTGACCAATTCAACACTCGCTTGAATGTTGAATATCATTCTTTCTACTTTCGCTTTCATTCTCTCCTTCCTGCCTTGAGTTAACTATAATAGTAGTACAATATTTGGGGTCAGGTTTACTCTAAAGATATTTGGGTCTGCGTGTTATATTTCTAACGGTTTTTCTTCTTTCTCCGTGCTGTAAAAGAATACGGAGAAGAAAGTGATCTCAAAAGAAAGAGAAGAAAGGACATACTCCCTCCGATCGGAAATAACTGTCGGTGACTTAGTACAAACTTTGTACTAAATTAGTACAAATTCTCCGACACTTATTTCCGATCGGAGGGAGTACCTCTTGATTGTTAAATCAGCGTGATAAAAGATCGTTGGAGAGAGTGAGATGGTCAGTCAGAGTTTAGGGGAGGGGAAAACACATCGAAGCTTGACCGGGTGTAGGGAATCTTCAAGCCTCTTTGCGCGTCGTTTGAAAGAAATGGGACGGGGGGAGACCGAGAGTGCGTGTGCGCCTGACTTCAGCTATCGCATGGCGCATTACGTATGCGGGAGAGAGGGAGACACACAGACTCGCATGGAGATGCTCGACTGATTATATTATCTGGTGTGGTCATACGTGTATTGTACTCCATTATAGCAATCCGTAATTCCCATACTCATAATCTATTTCGTGCGGGGGCACTACGTTGTCTTAGAGCATCTCCAGCCGTCCCCCCGACTTGACCCCTGGCGGCCGTTTTTTACATCCGGACGGCAGTATTCGGCCTAGTCGTGCCCCCGGTTTCTCGTTTTCCCTCGAATTTGGGCATTAATCTATCCGACGAGCCCAGACCATCCCCGGTCCCCCGGGGCGCGCTCGGGGACTCCGGACGAGAGAAAAGCGGAAACGGGCCCGCTCTGTCGGCGAGAGAACACGCAAACCCTACAATCTGGACGCAAATCCCCCTCTCCCTCCCGTCGTTGCTCTGTTGCCGCTGGCACCACCCCTCGCCAATCCGCCGGCCGGTTGCCTGAACTTCGCCGTCCCTCCTCCCACCTGCCCCCACCAGCCTATATTCCGTCGTCCGGCGTGCCGTCTGGCCATATTCCGTCGTCGGGGAACTCCTCCCGTTGCGCCTCGTCGACACGCCCGGCAGGTGTTCGGCCATTTGCCTGGCCGGAAATGGACTCCGACGACGAGGAAGAGCAGATGTTCGCCGAGATGTTTGAAGAAGAGATGGCAGCCGCCGCCCAAGACGAGGAGCATATGTTTATTTTAGCTTGCTTGTCGGGCTTGTACGCGGAGGCGGCCACCACTCGCCGTGGTGGGTCGGCACCAGGTCGCAAGAAGTGCAAGCCGAGGCAGCGAATGGAGGGCTACTGCGTACTCTACGCTGACTACTTCGCCGACATCCATTGCACGGTGAGGCTATTTTTAGGCGTCGTTTCAGGATGAGCCGGAAGCTTTTCCTGAAAATTGTCTATGCCCTTCGAGACTACGACTCCTATTTCAGATGCAAGTTAGATTGCACCGGCATGGCAGGGTTTTCCGCCCTCCAAAAATGCACAGTGGCTATGCGGATGCTGGCATACGGAGCTCCTGGTGATACTACCGATGACTATCTTTGGATGGCGGAGTCCACCGCCTTTGATTGTTTCTACCTGTTCTGCAGGGCGGTGATAGCAGTGTTTGGGGACACCTACTTGAGATCACCCACTGTCCAAGACACTGCTCGGATCCTCGCTTTCAATGAAGCTCGAGGATTTCCGGGGATGCTTGGAAGCATTGACTGCATGCATTGGAAATGGAAGAACTGTCCGTTTTCCTGGCAGGGAATGTATAAGGGTCACAAAAAAGGCTGCACTGTGATACTTGAGGCAGTGGCTACCCATGATCTCTGGATTTGGCACTCCTTCTTTGGTATGCCGGGATCCAACAATGACATCAACGTCTTGCAGTGCTCGCCGATCTTCTCCAAGCTTGTTGAGGGTCATGCTCCCCCAGTTGACTTTGTGATCAATGGTCGACACTACAACAAGGGATACTATCTTGTAGACGGTATCTATCCAAAGTGGGCAACATTTGTGAAGACTATCTCGAGTCCCATCCTCCCGAAGGAGATGGAGTTTGTGAAGGCACAAGAAGGTTGTCGAAAGGATATCGAGCGTGCGTTTGGTGTCCTCCAGCAGAGATTTGCTGTAGTCCGGTTCCCCGCTATGAGTTGGTCCAAAGATCAGATATGGGAGGTGATGAACTGTTGTGTGTGCTTACACAACATGATTGTTGAGGATGAGCGGAAGCATCCGATCCCGGAGAGCGAACAAGCTCTACCATATGAGAGAGAGAGGGTCCTCTTGCACAGCCTAATCACCAGGTGCCGGCATCGTGGGCTGCGTTCATCGCTATGCGTCAGGAGATTCGAGACTCCACTATGCATCAACTACTGCAGGATGATCTGGTGGAGCACATATGGAGGTTTCGAGGCAACACCCACTAGTTTCCATTTGATTTGTTTGAAAATTTGTCAATTTATTTGCTTGTTTTGTTGAACTGTATGAGATTTGCCGAACTGTAATGTTTATTTGAGCCAAATGTTGGTAAACTGTATGAAATTCGCCGAACTGGAACGTCTATTTATAAAAATAAGCCAAAAACGCCGATTTCCGGGCGTCTACCTGGGGTGCCGGCTGGAAGTTCGGCGCTCTCCACGCCTGATTTTCGTCCAATCTGGCGAGAATTATCGTCGGATTCGGCCGTGGGGGGCGCAAACGGCTGGAGATGCTCTTACAACGTGAGCGCTAGCTGCACCGTCTGATGTGATCCAACCATGAAAGCTGCCAACAAGTGACAATCACTTATTTATTAGGTCATCTTCGACAACCCAACGCAAATAGACCACTAGAGTGGTCATTGTTTAAATATAAATCTGATTGAAAAACTCAATCTAGCCGTTCAACATATATTAACTGTCCTGTTCGCGTTGACCCATCCCGATCCTAAATTTAGGATTGGAATGCGTCGGTCCAGACAGCACGTGGCATCGCATGTCCTCCCTAATGTTCCTCGGCCCCACGATCGAATCTACTCGATGTCGCGCGCCCAAGCACTGCAGGGGCTACTCGTTGTCACGCGTCCTACCGGTGGTCGGATGGGCCAGCATCGTCGCCGCCACCGGAGGGGCCATCACCGTCGGCACCGCGGCGGGGCCCCTAGAGCCAACGCTGCCACAGGCGCGCCATGCGGCAACGCTCGGCTTGCCAGCGCCTCGGTGAATGACCTCTTGTCGTCCTCGCGCTGCTCCCAGGCATCTCATCTGCGCTCCATCGCGCCTGGCCTTCCGCCAAGGAGTTGTCCTAGTGGGTGTGTTGCATCGCGGCCTCTGCCTCCGCGTTACCGTAGTCCAGCTGGTGAGCTTCTTTCGCCTCCGCGTCCACCAACGCATCTACCGTCGCCCATGCCGAGCAGCCTAGCGGGCTGCCTCCACCTCGGTGGCCTCACGCTGGTGTTGCCTGGCCACCATCGCCATTGTCGTCTCCATCAGTTCCTGGACATCCACGCTGCCCCCACACGCCTGCTGGTTGCTCCTATGGGACACCTCGCGGGCCTCTCGTTACACCATAGCCCTCTTGCCAGATAGCCTGGCGCTCAGTGGCCATCAGCTTGCGGGCAGCCTGGTCGCCGCACGCTCTAAAACGATATGTCACCGTCATTGTAAAAGTCGCAAAGTCGTGGAAGATCGCTCTCATATATTCATACGGGTAAAATGGGAACAACTGTTGCAAAATGATGTAACCAGGATGCAAACTTCCTAAGTTAGGGTGATAAGTGTAAAACTACAAACTATGGGGTAAAACTATATTTCACTCCAGTTTTTTTCTTGGGTAGAAGATAAATTCCAATGGTTGATGTGTGGCAAAGCTAGGACAAGAATATTACTAACATGCTTTGCATTTTTTAAGAGTTTATTTTTCTGTTGGTCATGATGACAACATAATTTTTTCCAAATCAGGTGGGATTGTGGCATATTTTATTGTTTAGTACCACCTGCCAAGATCCCTATGGTGGTACAACATGTTAAATCAATCCTTGAGAATAATCATGTAAAAAAGAAGCTTTGAAAGAATCTTCTAGGTGTATGTGTAGTCTAGAGATGCTCAAGTATGATGATAATAATCTGGGGGGGGGACAGTGTCAAATAACTCACCTCTAATGCAAATCTAGTGGATAGAGATTATGTTGTGCGTGGTATATGGATAAGAAAGATGACCTCTAATGTCTTGATGAATCTCTTAACCACCGTACATTGTCTTGAAGGGGCCTTCGGGTGGGAGTATAGGGATGCAACCATGCGGGGAAGATCGAGTCTTTGTCGGACACATAAGTAATCGAGACGGGGTGTGAGGGGCACAACGGGAACATTAGAATTACATATTTGGAGACTGGGGATTTTTTTCCGAATAAACCAAAGCTCTGTATTAATGAAACATTAACGTTACAAGAAGACAACACTAGACTGATCACACATAACATACCAGCCTCCACAAGCCTAGAAGGACCACCAGAAAGAGGGTGAGGTGGGGATGCCTTGTTTCATGTCGCCGGTGACATCATAGCCTTACCATGACAACCCGAGACCAATACCCTAACTTGCAAGCAAACCCTAAACCTCCATAATAGACCTCTAACGAGGCAAACTACAGATCCCTTTGATAGATTGGATTCACCCCGCTCTTCCACCGGTCAAGTCGGCGAAGAAGGTAGGGGTGAAGATCCACCATTAGGAGAGGGGAATTGGAGGCGTGACTAGGTTTGGTTGTTGGGAGTGAACTAGGGACTTGGGATGGAAACTTTAGCGGTGTAGTATGTTCGAAGCAATTCAAATATTTTGTCTACATGGGTGCACAAGTTTGATGGTCGATCGGATACGAACTCTGGCAAAATTGCCTACCACGTCACTAGAATAAGAATCAAGGGTGCACAAACATATTTAGTATCGCATATGGACCAATTAGCAAGTCTGCAGACCTAAAAGGACATGTTTTTGTGAATAGACTGTCTCCGCAAGTTGAAGGGGGGTGTATGTGCATTTTATTTGCTGAAAAAACAAGCATCTTATTACAGTCACAGGAAAATACTCACATCTAAATTAGATATCACAAATACGCTCTACTAACAATTAATAAGGGTGTTTGGCTAGGCTTAATTTTAACCAGAAAATCACCTAAATAGGTGGTTCTGGATTTTTGCTTATACCATGGTGTAACACTATCTAGTTAAATGCCGAAAACCAAAGCCATTTAGCACGTGTTCAGATGCTTTGCGCCTTATAAGCCAAAATCAATAAAGCCATAAGAAGTCCAACCAAACATTCCACTCTATGGAATTAAATCAAAATATGCAATGGAAATAAAAGTATCCCATTGGCTTCATTGTTATTTGTACAAGTACTCCCTCGGTTCAAAAATGAAGTCAAGATTTGTCCTAAGTCAGACAATTTAAATTTGATCAAGCTTGTACATGACTATATCAGCAGCAACAACACCAATTTAGTTTTATCACATTTATCTTATAATTATTTTGGTATTATCTAGATCTGATGTTGTAGATATTAACACATTTTCCTACAAATTTAGTCGACTTGGGATAAACCTAGAGCTTTAATTATTTGAAATATATGGAGTATGGTTTCACGCTGTTAGACAACTTGGTTGACTTCTAAAAGAAAAATGAAATTGGGTCACACTTACGCAAAACCTAGCTGGAGGATAAGGTTGGAGGCTTGGAGCCGTGTGCTAATACACTTGAATATTCCCTTAATTAATAAACGAACTAAAGTCAGATGCTGCATGTCGGAGTACTAGAGTGGAAAATAAAAAACAAAGTACCGTGTTAAAGGACCGAGTTCGGCAGTTCCATAGTTCAACGGAGTCACGAGTTGGCATTCCAAAACCATCAGTTTCATTGGATGTCCCCTGGAATTTTGTTCTTCTTTTTTTGTGAAAGGAATTTTGTTCGAATGGGGCTGGAAGTTCAACGGTAATATGTCAATCTAGTCTATTCCCCGTACCGTCCTTTTGATTCATTTTGGAACGCAAGCAGGAGAAACCATTTGAATATGTCTATCTAGTCTATTGATTTCAAGGGTCTACCGGCTTAAAGCTAAACCATCTGGAGACTGGAGTATGCCACATAAGGTTTTGCACGTGGCAATTGAAAATGGCATGTGAAGGTAGAAAAACATATTCCCTCGGAGGCTCCGACCCATATTTGTTGTTGCTAATACGGATATATCTAAACATATTTTAATTCTATATACATACATACTAGCGACAAGTAATATGAGAGTAGTTTTTGTAGCTCAAGCTACATGTAGGTCGGTTTTGTGAAGAAAAAAATCAAAAATGATTTACTAAAGTTTCAAAAAATTCTGGAAAAAAATCTAGATGTAGACAATGATATGATCTACTAACGTGTAAAATTTGAACTCGAGATTCCTAATATTCTGGGCTGTATAAAAATGACAAAATCTGACAGATTGTGAGATTTCAAAAATTTGCACTATTCTCTATTATAGATGTCAGAATTTGTCATTTATGCACAGCTCAAAATATAAGGTATTTTGACTTGAAAATTTGCATGATTGTACTCCCTCCGTTTAGAAATATAAGATGTTTTAGCTTTGTGAAGCTAATGTATCTATACATCTTTTAGTGTGTAGATTCGAGTGAACCTATACACTAAAATATGTCTAGATACACTCACTTCACAAAACTAAAACATCTTATATTTCCGAACGGAGGGAGTAGATCACAACATTGTCTACATGCAGATTTAATTTCAGTTTTTTTGGAACTTTAAAATTGTATTTTCGAATTTTTAAAAAACGAGCTACATGTAGCTCAAGCTGCATTTGTGGTTTTCGCAAGCAACATAAATTATAGGGAGTAGTTTTATTTAGGGTAATCATGGTTGGAAGAAATGCCGCACAATATGAGCTTATATTGATCCTACTTGCTTCGTATGTCTTCAAATACAAGACCACTATTAAATATGTTTTTTCTATAAATAAGACACTATCTTTTCCCAAAAGTAAATGATTTGACTTCTCCATCAAACATTACACACTACTAGCAACCATGCACGCGCAACGTGCGTCTCAACTAATCAATTCTGCTCTTCATGACAATAACACATAATGTTTCACATAATTTCTTATAATAATGCACTTCAATATTCCATATGAGTATCAGCCAACATGATATATAATTACTTTGCAATTTCATGAATTAGAGACCATAAATCTGAACATCTAAATCTAAACTACTAATAAATCAGCAAACTTGAATCACCCTAAAACTACCCCATAAATTGTACACGGGATAACTAGGACCCCTCAGATTTTATTAACTTAAACACATCTAACTGTCCGTATTACATCAACAGTCGGTGATGGAGATGAACGGTTCATATTAAATGTTCTGCCTGGCGGAATATCCTGGCCGACCCTGTTCTCCCGATAAAATATCGCTTAACGTCTCCGGTTCGCTCCTCCCCAAACGGATTACATTTGGAAACCTCCTACTCCCTCCATTCCGGTTTAAAGGGCCTACGCGTAGTTCTAGGTTATTAATTTAAACAACATAATACAAGGTATATATTACAAAAAATATATCATTAGAAACTTTGGATCTTCTAGTTTCTAATGGTATAATTTTTGTGTTATATAATTTATATTTTATTAGTCAAATTAATAATCTAGGGATACGCATAGGCCCTTTAAACCGGAATGGAGGTAGTATTAGAATCCATTTTATTTAGAAATTTAATGCCTATTAATTTGGAAACCGAACTCATGATGGATCCTGTCGTGGAGACCAGGAAGAAGACGGTAGCTATGGGGACACCGGATGTGCATCAGGCCTTCGCTGCCAACAAGTGGGGCTAAAAGCAGGCCGAGCTCCGATGTACATCAGGCAGCGAGTTCTGTAGAGGCCCCGACTGATTTTCTACCTGTGTAGATTGCGTCCTCGAAGTGGTTAAGATTTTCTTGCCGGTTAGTACACCTGCGCCTGCTGAGTACAAGACCTCACCACAGCCCGACCTGTGCAGCATCGCTAATTCATAGGGGAGTACGGATGCAGGACCTGGTAAGTGACATGCACATGCTGCACTCATCCAATTAATGGAGATAATTTGCAATCACGCCTACACTAATTTTTTCTTGATTTCCTACTATAACTTACAACAACTCTTCATGTAGCACTACTTTGCACTAACCTCCACCTGGATAAAGGTTGTTGATGATCTAATTATATTCCAAGTACAGTGTAACATCAGAACATTATTACTTCAATTCTAGGTATTCATATTTTTCTCTTTTTGTTTTCAATATACTGGAGTAACATATCACCTATTTCTTTCCTTCGGTTTTAATCGACGCGACATGCTTAGTATGGACAGCAGCGGTGGCAGCAACATATGCGTAGACTAAATCGGAATACATCGAGTATTTTGCAGGGATTATGAACCTTTTTTAGTTGGTTGTTGCAAATGTGAGGTCTTGTAAGCATTAGGTTAACTGTGCTATGCACATCAGTTTCAATCAAGATGTATAGTTTCAAATGGTTACCTAACGAAAATGTAACTTACAAAATATGCTACCATGTTTTATTATTAATGAAATCTAGGTTGTATTTTGTTTTTATCATTTTTTGTAAAAAACAATAATATACGATGGAGTTTACTTCTTTAACCTTGATGAGTCCATTCTCTGAAGACAACATTGCTTGTTCTATATGTTTTCTCATTATATTGCATTATATTAGCAGACGTGCATAGCACGTGTAATTTTACTAGTAAAGACAAATAGTCAATCTTAGTCAGCAATGCAAGCCCTAGTAACGATATCTATTCAATCCAAATTTCTGAAAAACATAATGCACAAGTAAAAATTGACTTTTGTAAATCTTGCAACACAAACAAAAAATTATGCATGCATTCTTCCATTCTAGATTGTGGAATCAGTGGAGTATACTGTAAAGTAACCCAAACCAAAAATTTATGTATGCTTTCTTCCATTCTATATAGTTAAATCAAATTTCTGGCTAGTGAAAATAAGGTCAGATCGTAACACAAGCTGCAGCAGAGTACATACTACCAGAAAACCAACAATGGATTGAGTTTGTGATTAATTGAAGTGAGAACTGATCCCATACATACATACGACCATAAGCAGGTCCGAAGTTCATTGGGATTTTTTTTTAACGAAGAAAACACCTAGAAATTAGATACATACTGACATATTAATAAAAGACAATAAGTAGAATAAAGTTAACTGAAGAGAAGGCCAACCTATGCTTGAATACTTACATCTACTCCCTCATCATTGAACTTAAAACCCTTCAGTTTATTATTACGCGTGAGAAGAGCATCAATGAGTTGTGGTATATATTATCCTTCATTATTATGTTAGCACAAAAAATCACTAACCATAGAAGACTGACGAATTGAGACATGGGTTTATAATGTAGAACTGAAATACTTGCTAACCTGTCTTTCCAGTAAGAAATAAACTTATTGGTCTGTACTCAAGGAACTTGCTGTACCATCCCAGCAGAAATTTTAACATAACAATAGCTGTATAAATGAAGAATTATACAATTAGATTGACATGTTAAGGCTAACCATTAGCTGTAATGTCATTTGCACACGATTGTGTTGTGTCAGTTTACCTATCTGCTTACCTCCAGTATATTAGTCTGATGAAGTGTTGGAGTGGGACCATCCATTTTCAGCGGGTGATTCAACAAATAGAAGATTAGGTACTGAATGGTTACACACATAAACTGGCCAATACACTAAGGCCTCGTTTACTTGGCAGGTATTTTTCGGGTTCGTAGGGGAAAATTCCGGCCCACCCGCTGATCCCGGAATTTCCCGGCAGCCTGTTTACTTCCCAGGTATTTTCGAGTATTTTCCCGGCCCATCCCCACACCGAACCCTACCCACTGGGGTATTCTCACACGCGACCCATAGCTCGCGTTTCTTCGGGGAAGAGCGAGGAGCGACAGAGGCGACGGCGCCGCCTCGAAGTGACGGCGCGGACGGCGACCTGGGAGTGCCGCCGACGGACGCCGACCTGGGAACGCCGCCGACGGGCGGCACCTACCGCTACGGAAGCTACTTCTCTCCGGTGAGTTCGCGCACCTCGTCCCCTCTCCTCCCGTAGTTGCTAGGGTTTCTTGGTTGCTGTGACGGCGGCGATGGCGAAGTCGCCCGCATACCGGGCGCTGGTGGACGAGCGCAGCGACGGTGAGGGCGCATCTTGATTTTGGTTCCCGTCGTCCTGCTGGTGCTAGCTCTTCCATGGTCAGCAGATGACCCAGGTGTGGATCGATCATATCAGTCAGCCTGACCTCACCCGCCTCTCCTACGGCCTCCTGCTCGCCTTCTTGGTGGCCACCGTGATCGGCAATCTCACTGCCGTCTTCGTCCTGCACTTCACCACGGTCTGGGCTGCCGGATACCTTGGCTACTATCTCGCCCTGCACCGCCTGGACAACGGGATGGAGCGGGCAATTGACCTGTGGCCTAGCCCCTCCTGCGGTAGCAAGTTCAAGGCTGAACAACATACTGCCTCGATCAAAACTGGAGCTAAAAAATTATTGGTGGGCTGGACCGCAGTCACGGCCTTGCTTGCATCTTGATCTTGTCACGGTTCTGGCAATTGAGAATTGTTAGCACAGCTCCAACAACGAGTAATTCTATTTTTCTTTGGATGCATTCTTTTGCTACTAGATCATTAGATCAGGTTACTGTTGGTCAGGACACCTACAAAATTCAGAGAGATAATTATTGGAATTCTTTACTGCTTTGCTATATCTGAATATCGTCACTTAAGTTTTCAGGCTAGATGCTTTTACACAGCCAGAGCACTTAAGCTTTAGTCATTCTGCAATCTTCTAGATTTATCTAATGCTTAACAGTTATGATATATTTATGCATTGATTGTTTGTACTGTTTAAACCAGAAATCTGCTATGAAACTTGTTATCCTGATTGTAGAGATTGTGGTAAACTAACTAGGGTAGGAGAGCCGAATTCCAACAGAAAACTACATATCTTGGCTCTCATGTGCATCCACACAAGTATTGCTGTTGAGTATTACTTTAGTTTTGTTTTTGTGACAGAGCAAATTTGTTGCTTTGTAAATGGTTGCTTCATTACATGTTTTTTTAGAATGATGCTACTGACCCAGTTCAATTGATAGATACCTGCCCCCTGGATTTTGGTGGGAGTGGACGAACCACCGCCCTCGTGGGATCGAGTGAGCACACCAATTTTCGGTATGAATTCTATTTACTACCTTTACTTGTTGTGAAACGATATATTCTAGCTCTTGAGTTTTTACTGCCTGCACTTAATTTCTATTGTTTTAGTGCTGCAATGAATCCACAAAGACTAGAGCGTATTAGGAAGAGGAGAGAGGAGGATGATGAGGAGTTTATGTTTTTACTATTACCAATATTGCGCTATCACAAAATGGGTAGTAGAGGGCAAATGGAGAGAATGCAGAGGCATAGCTCTGTCTTATATGGCAAGAAACGGGTTGAAGGAATCCTTGGAGGACATGTCAAGAACTGCCGAGTAGCTTATAGGATGGAATCACATATTTTCAGATCCTTAGCATCCTACCTTAGAAGGGAAAAATTGTTGAAGGACAAAAGGATTAAGGTTGAGGAAAAGCTTGCCTTTTTTCTCTATATGCTTTCACGCAATGCATCATTTGAGTGGTAGCCCTTATAATTTGTACTGCAAGCATCTTTAGCATGGATTACTTGTATTGACAGCTGCAAGTGTAAATACTGCTGATAGTACATTAATTTTCAGTTTAGGAAATTCATAGATGTGCATAGCTCCTGATGTCTCCTTTTTTACATACAATTAAATTTCAGGATGCTGCTTTGCAAGATAACTCCAAGGGCAAGGCAGGGAATGTTGAGAGTTGTGTCTCGATGTCAATACAATGAAGTGTTTCAGTGTCTGATCAAGATTTCGAAGTTACAAATGTGCCCCTCACCGAGTTGTAATAATGTTCTAAATGCATAACTGGATGTCTCGATCGTAGGATAAATTTAAACTCTCTGAAAATAGATGTTTAAGGCTTATGCAAATTTATTTAGTGCAAAGATTTGATAGACATTTATGTATGCACTCAAAGATCAGATTTTTATTTGAGAGGCTATATCAATATAAAGGCAACGTTTCTCCTTTTATCAAATGGTCTGAATTCTCTTCCATCCCCAAATATCAAAGTAAACAGGTGGGGATTGAGAAATGAGGGGAAATATGGGGAAATATGGGGAAATGTGGGGATTTGGTGAAATTGGGGATTCACCAAATACTCTCCCATCCCCAAACCCCTAGGGGGTAGAAATACACTAGAGGTAAACAAGGCCTAAGAGTAGCGACTCCCATGTAGGCGCAGCAGGTAAAGATCTTTGTGGTGGGGGTCGTAGCTGCATGTCGAGGCAGAAACAAGAACACGGAAGCAAATTGAATGACTATGAGGAATTGACATCATAGAAAGAAATTTACCTTTTTGGTGAAAGGCAGGCAGCTGGTTTCACTGAATTTAGAAGAGCATAGAAGTTACGAGAGGGAGAGAGAGAGAGAGGGGGGGGGGGGGGGGGGGGGCTAACAGCAAAACAACACAAATTAACAGCTAGAGAGGCAACATGATCGTGCGCCCACCATTTGTTCATTCTTGAGACAGATCGACGATGTTGTTGAACATGTCAGTAGGCATCGACGGCTAATTGTTGAACATTCTCTTGTTTCTCTCCATCATCCACCATACGAGAGAAGTTCCATTAGGAGAGTCAACTTTGCAGGGATGTTGCCGTTAACAGGGGAGCCGCCAAAGGCACAGCTAACTTGTTCAGGACCAAACCCCCAGATGGCTTCGTGCAGATATCTCAATGCATAATTTAACTTCGCCCAGATATATCTATGAAGCTCCGTAAACTGCTAAAGTTGCCTATGACAGGGCTAAATGATTGAAGTATCGAACCATCTAGTGTTTCTAAACATGGTATAACAGTTCCTCTGGTTAGAAATGTACCAATGCATACCAGAGCGTGAAATAGGGCGTAAGGGAAAATTTTGCATTGCACGAGCACAAAATTTGACAAAAATCTTGCATTAACTACGCATGTTTGCAAATCGCAAGACAAATAAAGAAACTGAAGTTAGATAGTAGTATATCATAGGAATCCAGCACACTTCTTAGTTTCAAAGCATCTGTGACACCATAATAAAAATACAACAATATTATATCTTGATCGAAAGCCAACAACAGTGTGTTCAATAGAATCGCTAAATAATCAAGAGTACACGCCACTGCCGCAAGGTCTGGTGATCTTTTCACACAGCGCCGTTAGTTGATACTTACTAATCCCAAAGCAATAGTTCATCACAGAAGGGAAATCGCTTGGTAGTGCTCACTAGTCAGTTTTGCGGTTCCCGTTGCTTGTTGGTGAACTGGACCGATCTCTGCGGCTTCTATGAGAATCTCTTTCATGTGGCGACTTGCCCCTGCGATCCCTTGAGCGTGAGCGGTCCCTGCGGCTGCGGCGATCCCGTGACCGTGAGCGGTCCCTGCGGCTGTGATCCCTTGAACGTGAGCGGTCCCTGCGACGATCTCTCGACCGTGAGCGGGACCAGTGCTTCCGGCGATCCCTTGAGCGGGAGCACTCTCTTTTGCGGTCCCTAGAGCAGGAACGCTCCCTTCTACGAGGACGGCGAGGTGAAGGACTCCTAGAGCGCTTTTGAGAACCTATGTTGCAAAATTAGCACCTGGTTATAGCAAGTTGAAATCTTGATTTATGTTTTCTCTGAGCACATAAAACTGAAATACAACAGTATGTCAACTAATATATACTACTATTTTTACTTTTCAGAAGAATTTTTCCATGGATACTCCTTGAAAATAACAGCCTCATCAGTGAGTAATTTGTTTTCAGCTTCGATCCTGCTGGATTCTAGCCTCTAAAAATTGTGTCCTCGTATAGCTTAAAAGGAAAAGGTTGTGCTACAGTAGATTCGTGCACCATCAAGCAATATATAGTTCAAAGTTGTGAACCTCACTAATAAAACAGTTGCAGATCACAGGTGGTCATGATACTGCGCCAACAACTGAAAGAAGATATGTTATAACAACTTGTACGAAGTAGAATAAAAGAGTCCTATGAGGTATTGACTAAGTAGTTTTGTTCATTGAATAGTTATAAAATGAACCATGTGCAGGGGTCAGGGGGTAGTTAATCTTCACTGCATCTGTTCAAATATACCCAATGTCACTGAAGTGACAAAATAAGGGCATAGTACAGTAAATTACGGGACATGATCTTTGCAAACTAAATACTCGGTTATTAGCTCATGAAGCAAGTGACAACATATTCGTAACATAAAGCAACAGCTGAAAAACACATGCATACCTCTTTGGCCGCAGTATTTTCCAGGAGTAGGAGTTCTCTCCCGGGTTCTTTTAGCCTGTGATGAAAAGATCACGAGCAAATGAAAAGAACAGTCAACTCCATGCAGCAGGAATAATATGGGCGACCATATGTCAAATCTTACAGTTCTAACATAAAAACGGTTCTTACTGAAACATAAGAGATAAACAAGCAAATATCTGCTGAAAAAAACAGTTATAGACTACTTAAGCTCTCCTTAACATGATTCCTGTGATACAAGTAGATGGAAATAACTTTACGTTGCGTTTCAGCTCAACAAAGTCAACTTGTATGCATCCCCTCCATAGTCGGTGAAGCCATGATGAAAGAAAGCAACCGACGTTGCCTCTTGCGGTATGCATCCAATTGGGATAATTTATGTCGATGAAGCATGCATCACTTCAGGCGATCTGGGCGTTGTTTGTCGTTGCACAGCAGTAGCCTGTAGCATGTACGCCCAGTCGATGTAGACAAAACATGCTGGATCATGAGGTCGAGGTCGATGATGGCCCGAGTCGATGTAGACAAAGCGTGTGCACTTTCTGGATCATGGGGTTCATGTTGCCGATGCAAAGTGTGGCACCATTTAGTGCCACATGTTCAAGACTCCAATATCGCTAAATGATGGCAGCCCTCAGGTTGGTGCAGAGAGGGTAAGCAGTGTTGATGAGGGGGGCGTGTAGACGACAAGCGGTGAAGAAGAGCTTGATGTGGAGCGGTGATAAGCAACAACACGCCAGCGGCAAAAGCTGCTGGTGTAAAGCACGGCATGCACCAACCAGGTTGACGTTGAGGCAGTCGAGCACCACGTAAACTGGAAGGTCATAAGTCAGCACGAGAGGAGTTAAGACCCCAGTTGAAGGAACAAGAGGTCTTTCTCCATTCCAACACTAGAATTACATCAGAGAGCACAACACAAATGAGTCCATTCTAATTTACTCTGATCCATACACCAGGGTAGATATTCTGAGCCCGACTGACCCATAATATATTTATTTTGGAAGATTAAGATCACAAATCATTATTTGCTACCTCATCTCATGAAAACTTTACCAAAAGTTTGAAGTGAATATTGAATGCATTTTAAGTTTTTTTACCAAATATAACACAGTTCCCAGGCGCATAAGATGTTACTCCACACAACCAACAATTTGATATATTATAAAAATGGAAGAGCAAAATACCAAGCAGAAAAAACATGATACAAATATAACATTTATCTCTATACGGCTTTAAATTCATAGCAATTCTCTGTGAATTTGGAAGTTACTACATAGACAAGACTTAGCTCTAGACAGTTTTAAATTTATAGCAATGCTCTCTGAATTTGGAAGTTACTACATAGACAAGACTACCGAGAAAACTATAGGCTCTTCAAAAGGAATGTATCATGAAAGAAATATTGTATTCTCATTCTCATTTCAGTAAATGACTAATTGATGGTATCTTACCTTCTCTACAGTTACCAGGCGGCCTTCAAGTACAGTACGGTGTAGATGCTTGATGCAGCGTCTTGCATCCTCAACAGTATCCATACTCACAAAGGCAAAGCCCCGAGATTCTTTTGAACGAGGATCAAGAACAACATGACAGTTTTTAACCTGCCAAATTAGATTTCACATAATGTACAGATAATCAGATAAACTGAGAAAGATAATGAGCAGATAACATGTGAAGCAATGGAATCAATATCACACCTTTCCTTCCTTGCTAAAGAACTTCTCAAGTTCAGCTTCAGTTACACGTGTGGACAACCCAGTGACAAAAAGGTTATTCCCAGGATTTCTTATATCATCATCACTCCTATCCCTGAAAAAGAACTAAACCTCAGTATTATCCATCTTTCATGGATAATCACAGTTTTCACCTAAAATTAAGCTACTGCAATCAAGATCTTAAGATCTCATGATTAATCAGAAACCACCTTCAATAGAGAAGATACTTGCCTGGAACGACTCCTGTCCCTTGACCTTGATCTACCACGTCTTCTAGGAGGAGACCTTGAAGCGCTGCGCCTCCTTGGAGGTGGAGACTTTGAGACACCCCTCCTTGGAGAAGGTGATCTTGAAGCGCTACGTCTCACTGGAGGAGGTGACTTCAAAGTGCCACTTCTATTTGCAGGCGGTGTAATGGACCGTGCAGTGTACCTAATTTTTTTTTATGAATATCACACAGGAAGTACAGTGCATATAAAATATATAAGAAAGGATATCACAGGGAAAACTAACCTCACTTCCTTCGTTTGTGACATCTAATTAAAAAAAGAGAACAACATTAGATAAACAGCCACTAAATTATGTATTGAATTTGTAATATAGACGTCTATGTAGATTATAGATGCGAACGTGTAGGTGATAAATGCAAACTACAGTGCAACTAATTATCGTGGAGAACAAAGGGTCACACTCTGATATATAGAAAGCCACAATTGAGACTGTGAAGAAATGCAGCTTCTGTAAATAAGCAGAAAAGGTAAGTACACTTATCTTTTGGAAGTAAAAACCTGCAGCAAACTAAATGATATTGATAACGGTTCAATCTGTGCAGCAGATAAAAAAATAAACTGCCCTAATAGAAGAATGGCAGTTAACAAAAGCTCAGGTTTACAAAACTGCAATAGAACACGCTTTGCTGTCACACAACATATTTAAGAAACAGATAACATGAAAGGCAACTGGTGTCCTGAACAAAAACGGCCGAGGCATAGATCAGGGACATCATATCCTGCATCCAGCAAGGAGACCAGAAGGAATTTAAGATGGTGTTTAGCTAAACAAACTAGAATATGAACATAGTGTATCAGGGAAGTCAATTTCCTATTCAACACTTAAGAGGTGGTCCATAAGATACAAGTCAAGTAGAGTGATTTGCCTCCTGGAAATACAGCAAGAAGCATTTCTCTTCTCTATTTGCTATTTATCCGATCCTCTAACGCTCTAATTCAAATCTCTGTCTAACTCCCCCATCTTACCCTATGCCATGCATGTTAGCCATCTAGCCAAGACCCAAGCATATCCTATTTTTATATTGGATTGATTTAGTTGGGTGGTGCAAGATTCTTCCTAAGAATGAGGAGTCATGGTGGTGAGGTAAAACTGTATTTTTGGGCTGGCCAATCACAAGCATGGACATGTGCTAAATCACGCCTATGAGTTTGATTCTAATTAACTGCATAGAAACCAAAGCGCAGTTTGCTCAAGTGTGTGGTCAGAATTCAGATGCTCCATAGCACTAAAAGTATCCATTATTTGCTTTAAAAAAATGCAGGTAATGTAAAAAAAGAAACATAAAAACAAGTTTTGAGCATGGAATGCAAAACAGAAACAAAAATAAAAATTACAAATCCAGGATGACACTAGAGATGCATATAGTATTAGAGTACAGCCCCTTCTTATTAGCAAAACAACTATGCACGCTGAAATCGAGAATGGCGATAGCTGGCTGCATATAATATCACCTGTACTGCCTTCCTTATTAGTAAAGTGAAAATGCAAGCTGAAGTAAACTTGAAAAACAATCTCTACTAATAATATTGCTACAGGTATGGTCCGTGGCTCGCAAGTACGCTTTCAATCCACCTAAAATACGTTTTCATCCGGTCTAGCTAACATTAGAAAAATTTACCCACAATGCCATCCATAAGTCCGGTACCGGTTTGTTTTTTCTTATCACCTCACCGATCCGATAAAATCTCCCTCCCCTTCCTCAACCGATCGACGCAGCACCATTGGCAACCTCCGGATCTCCCGCACCACGGGCGACTTGTGACTTCACCGGATCTCAGGCACAACCGGCAGCCTGCCCGAATCTCCTGCACCACCGGCGACCTCCCCAGATCCGTTTCCCCTACACGTCCAGGGCTTCACGATCTATCGTGATCCTTCAGGTTAGTAAGGGGCCAGACCCTCCGGATCTCCCGCACCACCGGCGATAATAAGTGTGGGCGATAAATTAGTATCTAATTCTTAACTCTCTACTCACGTGCTTCCAGCAAAAGCGAATTCTTCTGATATATGCACTTGCAATTGATAGGTACCTAGGATCTCGCAATTGTCCATCTACGTAGTTTGTTGAATCTTTAACTAATTTATATGTACGCAGGCTGGATTAAAATAATTGGAAGGGCATTCTTAGCACCAAGCACCCGACAGGGTACTACCACGCTGCAACCAGTGCAACTCGCAAGGCTGAGCCGCCACCAAGCTAATGCAGTGCACCGGAAAACAAGCACAACCCACACGCGCAGAGGTCTGCAGAGCCTCATATCGCCGCTGACATCGGAGTACAGCCTGGTGGATGGCCTTGCTTGCAGGTTCAGACAGTGGCATGGCCATGTCCCCATACCCGATAACTGCGTAGCCGCGTATAGGGAGTAGCCGTCTGACGGCGACCTCTAGGAGGTGGTTTTAACGCTCACAGCTGTGTCGATACAAGCTTCCGTGTCACCTAATATTTAATGTCAATGTGTCCCCTGTTTCTGTAGAAATTTCAGCCAGAGTGGCGAGATAACACATCAAAGGATCATGTAATAGAGCAGCAGCTAGGGTTTTCCTTAATCTTTTGTTCGAAAACTACGCTGTAGTTATCAAAGTTACTCCAAAGATTCTTCAGTACTCCAGCCAATGGAGGACTTTGTTTTATAATTTGATATTCTTTGTGTAGTGATGTCAACATAAATTCTACCTATTAATATCTGAAAGATCTGCGTCTTAGTTTTCTGAAATACGTTGTTTTTCAGGTATCTATGCCAAGTTCACAAACGACAGAAAGCAATTGGAGTACATATCAAGACGTATCAAGCAACCAGCTATTACTGAGGCACTTAAAAACAATTGTTGTGATGTGCTTTCGCATAAATGTCTTATTTTACTAGAACTTATTTTTATTCCAGAATGTCTAGAACTTACAACTGACATGCTTAATATCCTGTCGTATATACATACATTCATTGATTGGTTGGGTAGATTCACTGTGGTATCAATAGTTTTGGGGTGCAATCAAATGATGAAAGACTAACTATGTGGGCAATCATCTATGAGATAAATAGATGGGTATTTTGATTTCTATGGATATTTAGTTGGTATTTCTTTTTATCAAATTACGTCCTAAGAAAGTACTATAACTTTTTAAAACACTATATTGCTCTAGCTTTTTATAGGATTCAATTTTCAGGCCAATCATGTTTATATGTGAGGAAATACCTGAATTCTAAGAGGCCGTGGCAACGCACGGGCATAAATCATTATGTTGTTGAACTAATACCACAACAAGAATTATGGACCGGAGGGAGTAACTTTCAAAGGCTAAATGGACTTTCTGTCATCCCTTAGCATATAATTCCTAGCAACTACAACCATAAATCAGTGACGCCAAAAACATCATAGAACATGGCCATCATCCAGGGTCCAGTCCTGCTAGTTTTCACAAATGGGACAAGAAGTAAGGCAGTGAATACCTTGATCTTAAACCAATGAAGTACCAGCTGAAGAAAGCTTAGTTGTGATCTACCTGGAAGGAGAAAACAAATGAAGACACAACGTTATATGCAGAAAGAAAACAGCAATCTTGAATTACACCATTATTTGTCTACATTTTCCGGTTAAATCAGAACTATGTGCTACATAATCTCCTACAAGGTTCTCAACAGGCTTTAGGCAGAGTCTGCTGCTTATTCACGCATCGAATTGCAGGAATTCAACACAAAATATCCAAATATCCATGCATTACACACAATCCCCCGTATCTATCAATTCCCCATCTAGCTGCATCTGGAGACCCATTAAGTGACGATACCTAGTGGGTTCTTGCAAGCGCTCAAGGACCAAACCTATCGATGGATGGGCGGGTTCTGAATTGTACTCTACAGAGCAAAATAAATCCAAAACCGGATGAGGGAAAAAGAAATTCTAATTTGGAGAACGAACAAGAGCAAACTAATCTCGAGGGATAAACGAGGGCAACGTGGAATCTAACCAAGAACTTTAGGACTTACATGCATGGGTACTTGGACCAAGGAGATCGACGTCGCTGGCAGATGGATCCGCCGGAAAAGAGTTCGCCTGGGGCCAGATCTGCCCGGGAGGACCGGCGAGAGAAATAGATGGAGTAGGTGGGAGAGACCTCGTCCCGGGATCTTTTTGTTTTCTTTACCTTTCGTGGTGTATTTTAAAGGGGCAGTTGCACTGAGGACCCCATGTTTTACAGGATTTTCGGAGCTTTTCTACGGTCTTGACTCAACGGAAAATCGAGCGGCCTTTATTAAGACTGGATATAGTGGAGAGTATTATACAGTAGTATCATATATATGATACTTCTATATGATATTATTTTCATAATGCATGGTATCAAAAAGTATTATTATATATTCATTGTATTTATTGATTTGTAGTATCTTAATACAAATATGTATATAAAAGCATGTACAATGTTAGAGAAGGCATACCTTCTCTTAGTCCTCCACGTCACTTAGAGAAGACCGCAAATAGTACTGGTACAACGCATTATCTCTAGCAATTAATATAATTTGTTAAATTTTGGTAAGAAATTGTATTGATAAGGGAAGACATATGGTACAATGGAGAAAATAGCCTTCCCTTATTTCATAAGAGATCATTCCTTAGCTAAGGGAAGGCAGTCTTCCCTTTCTCCATTCTCTCTCCTCCAACTAAGAAAAAATCTGACATGGCAATCCTAAGGGAAGGCTGACGTCACCCCATTGTACGTGCCCTAAGATTTAGTTGATATTAATTTTTCTCGTTATGCACGCTATGATATAGTATCCACCAATGTTATACTAATCATCTCTCTTTATTAATTAGCTGCCACGTCAGCATTTTTGTGGGCCTAGTTTATATGATACTAGCACTATGACTA
Organism: Dactylis glomerata; assembly: GCA_007115705.1. NCBI lineage: Eukaryota > Viridiplantae > Streptophyta > Magnoliopsida > Poales > Poaceae > Dactylis > Dactylis glomerata. The sequence goes on from QXEO01000550.1 coordinate 130,079, forward strand.
GCCTAAACTAACGGACCGATCGGCTTCGTCCGGCTGTCTATAGAGCGTTTGACATATAAGTAGTATGTTAGGATGCTCCGCCGTGTTGTGTTGCTGTGTTGTAATTTTTTTTTAAGAAATGTTTGGGAGTTGCTATTTTGTACAAATTGGGAGTAGTCATTTTGTATTAGTTGTCTTATTATGAGTTTAACCCAAGCACATATGGAGATAGATCAGGACCATCCAAGCTCTCGGCATAAGATTGCTGGTATTTTAACATCGATCTCTGGTCACCTTTGTCGCATTGGTTACATATAAATTTAGATGACCTCCTGTAATTTTGTGATGTGCAAACTTATTAGATCTATAAGCTGTTTATAGTGCATTTTGTAATAAGACCTTAATATTAAACTGAATTCTATTACTCCAATAAGAAATGTATTCTGCTATCATTTAGCTATTTAGGTAGATGTTTAGCGTTGTGCTATGGATTATTTAAGGATCTATATTGTGCATGCTTCACGTAATATGCATACGTATCAAGAATTATGTGATCTTGACCTAGCTGCAGGCTGCAATTGCTACAACATACGCAAGTTGCCGCTTCAGCATTGTTCGATTCACCGGCTCCCGGCACGAAAGAGATAATTAACAGGTAAATGATAGGAGCCCAACCTATGGTGGCCGATGCGGAGAAACATATCTCGAGTAATCAGGGACGATTTAAGAATCAAGAAGGGAAAAATTGCTACCGTGAGGAACCAATGACCTGCAAGATTACAAAAACCATAAGTATCCAAGATATCTCCTTGCAAACCAATTTGGAACCAAACCTATTATAGATATAAGAAAATGAATCACCCACCTTAGCCAAATCAACCACGAAAATCATGTTGGTCAGATGTGGCCTCAGGGCCAGCGTAGTGTGGCGGGTTTAGTGGAGGAGTACTGTCGCGCAGCCATAATTTTACGGAAGAAAAATGATTCGCAAATGAGCATCTAGAATTCTCATATGGAGTCGTGGAGACCATGAAAGGAATAAGCAACACCAAGCCCCGCAAATCCACGGACAGTGCTTTGGCCGCCGCCCACATCCCGATCACCTCTTTCTCCCACTCCATCGCACGTAGCGCCGATACCACCCTCCTTGACTAGAAGCAGCACACCGCCACATGTACTGTCACCGCCACCTCCTTTGCTGATGGTGCCAGTTTCTTTCAATCGCTGCACCACCCACGTCACGAACACCTTCCCCTCCAGCTCCACCATAGGAACCTCCCATGCCATCCTCCAAGCACAGAAGAAGCACGCCGCCTCCTCCCCCGATGGTGCCCGTTTCTTTGGACCTGACTAACGGAGACCGACCTAGAGGACCTACGCCCTGGATGCATGGCCTCCCTCACCACCGCACAAGGCGTGTTGAGTAGAGCCGGTGGCGGCATGGATTTGAGAGAGAACAGGATGAGGAGGTGGAGGTTACATGAGACGGTTAGGAGATTCTACATTATCTCGATGACCAACACCCGACTTGGCTCTATCTGTCTTCTGAACAGCAGGCCGCGTAGGATGGGACCCATTACCAACTAAGTAAAGAACGCATGGTCACAGTAACAAAAAAATTCACCCACGAGACTGATTTTAATCTGTACGTTCTGAACAAAGGAAAGTTAAACGGTAAGGTGGGGAGTTGATATACTTATCAGTTTAGTTATTACCAATTACAATACATCAACAGTGATATAACAAACAACTCAAATACGCCCTACACCCCCTACAAAATAGCTTTCCAAGCCTGTTAAATAATAGAGAAAATGCTATACTTAGCGACCTTAATCGGCTGGATGATGATTGATATAATCATCGGACAGGGAATCTGAAGGTATATAACTTTTGAATTTTGTGTTGATACCTAAAAGTGCACCTGTTTGGATTCAAACATCTAAATCACCACAAGCAAACATGCTTGCAGCTGCTCATCATCGCTGAAATCTAAGAGGTGAACGAAAGTTATCCTTACCTTGACGGATAGGCCAACCTTCTAGCGTTCTAATTAGCCTAGCATGGCAAGCATATCTGCCTTGAGCAACCATGCCATGTGCCGCCTGATGAGCTCTAGCAGCCTCTCCTCTTACCTCTTGAACTGATTCTCCTTACTCTATCAAAGCCACCGCCGAGGTCGCCAGAATGCGCACCGCCGGCTTGGTGACGGAAGTGGCGGGGGGAGGCCGACCGTGGCGAGCAGCGGCCAGATGCGAGCGCGTGAGATCGAGCGACGGGGATCCGCATCTGCGAGGAAAGCGAAGGAGGTAGGAGCGGCGAGCGGCGGTGGCACATATATCCGCGCTGAGAGGTGGAGGCGGCGGCGGCTCGGTTCGCAAGGAACCCTAGCGTTCGCCTCGAGAGAGCAAAGAGAGATGCAATAGGATGTCAGCCCACACGCCGACTAAAAAGGGGCCCACAAGCCAGCGGCAGCATGTGCGGTAAATGCCTCATAGCGCAGGCTCACAACTACGCTTACAGCTGTAGTTAATTGGATTACTAAGAGTTCATGGCATACTACACAAGGTGCTCATGATTTAGAAGTATACATCAACAGCTTGATAATAGCACAAAACAACACGAACTTCAATGCTTGGTACATAGTAAGTAGGATGAGATCAATACATGACAAATTCATTACAGGGGCAAATATAGAGTTTGACTGAATTCGTAAAAGAACGGAATCAAACATCAACATTGCTAATATAAGCAGGCATCGCAGCCTGATGGCACGTTCTGGGAACGAAATCTAAGGGCATCCCCAATGGGGGCGCTAACACAGACGCTATGGGTCAAAATCCAGTAGTTATCGCTAATTCCCGGATGAGCCCAGGATTCAGCTTGGCATCGACGCAACTTCTGACGCCAGACGCTTAGGCCTTTTTCCTTCCTTGTAATGACTCGAGTTAGCTGTATTTAAGCCAAAATTTAAGCGCCTAACGTTGGAGACCTGGACGCTAATGGTGATGCTAAGTAATAAATCTTTATTTTTATTTTCTCAAGCGCCCGCTCAGGCGTCTATGCGCTGTACATGCCCTAACATCAACATTGCTAATATAAGCAGGCATCGCAGCCTGATGGCACGTTCAGGATGCATAGTAATGATTGTTCACCAAAGTGGTATAATTCAGAGAGCAAAACCGGTGCACCCCGCCATCACATAGGAGTTTAGTACATCAGTATAACTCAGAAAGCAAAAGAGGTTCATTTGGCAGCATCTAAAACTAAGCTCTGTTCTAGTGCCTAGAGCCCATCGTTTTGAAGCGGTGACTTACTTAATATAGCTCATCGTCTCCTCGCATCCATCACGATCAAAGATGGCCCACCTCCATTGCCAACCAAAGAGCAGTCAGCAAACATGTTATTTCAGATTTAGTATCATATTTAACAACGTAAAGGTTCAGAGATTGCATTATCATGTTCCTTTAAGAAAAGATGAGTTAACATTTTAGAAAGAAAACAGAGTTCATGATAAAAAAAGTAAAAGTAATGGCAGTCACTAACTGTATTAATTGTGCAAGCATACCGCATATATGTAGTTATTAATTAGAATTTCTACAAGCCACTAGACTTCAGTATTTCTTATTTGAGCTGATTACAAATAGATGATCCAATAGACTCGCTCCTTAAATTTAATCAGCATGAGGCGGTGAGCATAAAACAAATGCAGTATAGTTATCCTTTTATCAATTTACTATCTGGTGCTGGTAATATAAGGAAGCCTTGAACAACTGACATAGATAAAATATATGTTGCAAAATTCATCAAGGAAATGAGAGCTTACCTCCTGCAATCGACCACCTGAATAGCAACAATGAACTATCTCAGCAATATCAGATAAGAGTGCCCATCAGCTCATCTTTTATATATGCCCCAGAGCACCAAAAAGAATTCATCCTGTCAAGAAACCACGTAATCCTGCAGGTGGAAACGGAGATAAGATGAGGGTCTTGAGCCCCTAGAGTCCCCAGCTTGAGGGCACTGTCGATGACCATTTCCTATCACGATCTCCCCATGTTCGGTGCTCATGTCATGGCCGCCACCGCGGTCACACGGCCAGCAACTGTACCAGCTTGTGATGCGGTACTCTAGACCAGGCAAGCGCCATCGCCACAGCCTGTCCAGGCAAGGAGGAAGAGAGACCAGCACAAAATTTTATTCATGCAGAAATGATGGAGATAAATGAACATATTTTGTTTGGAATCATTTGCCTGCTGTAGGTTCTGCAGGTGGTATTCTAGTAGGAGTTAATGGAGATTTATTTGAGGTTATAGCTTGGGAAATCAAAAACTTCTCTGTTAGTGTTGTTCTTAAAAATAAGATTAGTGAAAATATCTGTAGAATTACTACAGTGTACGGTTCTGCCTATGAGGAAAAGAAACAGGAGTTTATTTCTGAACTTCATGAGTTTTTCCTTAATTGGGATGGACCTGCTCTGATAGGAGGTGATTTCAATTTGATTAGATCCTCTGAGGACAAGAACAACTCGAACATAGACTACAGATGGGTGGATAAGTTTAACACCTGGGTAGAAATGTGGGCTCTCCTAGAAATAGGTCTAGCTGGGAGAGCTTACACTTGGAGTAATAATCAAGAGAACCAAGTGATGTGTAGACTCGATAGGATCTTTTGTACAACTAGTTTTGATGCTGCTTTTCCTTTGTCCTCTGCCAAGGCCCTAGCTAGAATTGGGAGTGACCATACACCCATTATTTGGGAGTCTGGGGAATCCCATAGGCCTTGGAAAGGGGGTTTCAAATTTGAGAAGTGGTGGTTAGCTAATCCTGAGTTTAAAGACCTAGTGGCTAAAGCTTGGTCTTTTGAGAGCAACAATTCCTCAGCACTGGATAGATGGCAAGCTAGGGTCAGAAAATTTAGAAGCCTTGCCAAAGGTTGGAGTGCCAACCAAGAGGCTGCGATTAGGAAACAGAAGAGAGAACTCATGGAAGAATATGACCTCTTGGATATTAAATCTGAGACTCAAATTCTTTCTGCTGAGGAGAAAACTAGATTAGACTTTATCCTTAGAGATTTGAATAGTTTTTGGATCATGGAGGAGACAAAAGCTAAGCAAAGATCTAGGGAGAGGTGGGTAGCTGAAGGTGATAGGAATACTGCTTATTTCCATGCAGTAGCCAATCAGAGAAGGAGAAAGAAAATGATTCATGTGTTAGATGGTCTTGATGGTCCAGTTCATGAAACTGAAGAGATGCTTAAGATAGCTGTGGAGTATTATAAGGATCTCTTTGGTCTGGAACCTAGACCTGATATTAGACTTAAACCTGACTTTTTCTCTGATGAGGAGAAAGTTAGTGCAGCTAAGAATGAAATCCTGGGGGGGGGGGGGGTTTACTGAGGAAGAGGTCAAAGAGGCAGTGTTTGGCTCTTATGCCGACGGTGCTCCTAGTCTAGATGGCCTCTCCTTTATGTTCTATCAAACCTACTGGGATATAATTAAGAGGGATTTAATTGATATGTTTAATGATTGGTATAGTGATAATTTAGATTTATATAGGTTGAATTTTGCCATGATCACTCTTATTCCAAAGGAAAATGAGGCTAGATCAATGAAAAAGTTCAGACCTATTAGCTTACTTAATTGTTCTTTTAAAATTTTCACTAAGGTTCTTACTAATAGATTAGCTAGAATTATCAATAGATTGATCTCTTATCATCAGTCTGCTTTCATTAGAGGTAGATATATTCTAGAGAGTGTTGTGACAGCTCATGAAATTATTCATGAGGTTCACAGGAAGAAAGAACAGGGTCTAGTTTTTAAGATAGACTATGAGAAAGCCTATGACAAAGTCAATCTAGATTTTCTCTTTGAAGTTCAAGAGCTTAGGGGATTTAACCCAGTTTTTATCAGAATGATCAAACAAATTACTTTAGGAGGTTCTGTTGGAGTTAAAGTTAATGATGTGGAGAGCGATTTTTTTCTAACTGGAAAAGGTCTTAGACAAGGAGATCCAATTGCTCCTCTGCTCTTTAACTGTGTGGTTGATGTGTTCTCTAGGATGCTAGTTAAGGGGACAAACTGTGGGCTTATTAGAGGTCTTTGCCCCAATTTTATTCCTGGTGGGGTTGTCAGTCTGCAATATGCAGATGACACTTTGCTTTTTTTAGAAAATGATCCACAAGTTGCTCTGAACTTAAAGTGGATCTTAACTTGTTTTGAACAAATCTTAGGGATGAGGATTAATTTCCATAAGAGTGAGCTAATTCCCATAAACATAGATTCAGGGGAGCTCCTTCCTTTCATTGAAATTTTCCAATGTAAGGAGGGTGCTTTTCCTGTTAAATACTTAGGCATTCCTTTACACTTTGATAGGCTTAGGAGAGAAGATTTACAGCCTCTCATTGAAAGTATTCTTAGAAGAATCACTGGATGGAGAGGTAGATTACTGTCTTTAGCTGCCAAGAGGGTGCTTATTCAAGCTTGTCTCTCTAGCATTCCTATATATCTGTTATCCTTTTTTAAATTTCCTAAGTGGGCCCTTAGTTTGTTAGATACTCAATTAGCTAACTTCTTGTGGAATGATGAAGAAGGAAACCACAAGATTCATCTTGCTAATTGGCCTTCTATGTGTTTTAAAAAGGAGTATGGAGGGATGGGGATTCCAAACCTTCAGGACTTAAATTTGTGCCTAATAGGATCTTGGATTAAAAGATATATTCAAGGGGAAGGGGCTCTCTGGAGGAGAGTGTTAGATGCTAAATATAACACTAGGAATCCTAATATATTCTCATGTCATGACATTCAGCCTTCCACGTTCTGGAAGGGTGTTATGTGGGCATCTAGGGCTGTTGCTGTTGGTTATAAATGGAAAGTAGGTGATGGTAGAAGTATCAAATTTTGGGAAGATATCTGGTTTGGTAATTCCCCTTTAGCCACCCAATTCTGGGATATTTACATAGTTTCTAATCAGCAAACCCAGACCATTAGGGATCTCTGGGATGGGGAACAAATTAGAGGTACTTTTAGAAGGATTTTTTCAGAGGAGATGATGACTAATTGGCTAGAGCTAATAGAAATTGCCAAGACAATCTCATTCACTGATGAAAATGATCAACTCATTTGGCAATATGAAACTAATGGGATTTATTCCTCTAGTTCCATGTATGCATTAGTTAATTTCAGAGGGATTCAACCCATTTACCTGCCTTCTGTGTGGAAACTGAAAATTCCACCCAGAATCCAGGTGTTTTTGTGGTTGTTTTCTCAGAATAAAATCATGACTAGGGATAATCTTAGACATAGAGGCATGGTGAAACCTCTTGAATGTGAAATGTGTAAGGAACTGGAAACTGTCAAACACCTTTTGTTTGATTGTATAGTTGCTAGACAAATTTGGTCAATCGTGGAGAAAGTTTTTGATTGCAAAATTGATAACTTTGAATCAGTTGCTTCCAAATGGTTGTGTAATAAAAAGTTCCTACATTTCAATCTAGTCACCTCTGCAACTCTTTGGGGGCTGTGGATCAATAGAAATAACTTGGTCTTTAATAAGACTTCTTGGATTAATATCAAGCAGGTCTGGCGCCTGGTGCTCTCATTCGTAAAGGAATGGAAAGGACCATTCAAGGAGCTGGAAGGAGGAAGAAGCAGCTAGTTTATGGACTGTCTGCTGTCGCTCCTCCGAAGTCGTCTGCCACTACCCAGCCCATGACATGCGGTGACTTCGACTGGACGGCGACCTGGAGAACTTTCGCTTCCTCGCTGGGGCACGGCGGTCGAGCCTCCCTGGAGTTTCTCAAAGCCCACCCGGAGGAAGGAGATGTCATCCATGTGGTCACCTGAAGAAATCTGTTGAAAGCTGCTGTCTGGGAAGCACCTGTGGTGGTGGTTTGATGGTGTAATGCTTAGAAAGTTTAGCTTTGTCTCGAGTACCTGCTTTTGTTTACAGTAGATGTTTACCTTTCGTTGAACTTTTTCGTTTTTTAAGACTATTGTTGTAACGAACTGGTGGTTTCTTTCTGATGAAATGGAACCGGGGCAAGAGCCCTTTTAGTCTAAAAAAAAATTAATTAGCAAAAAGAACATCTCAGCAGGTGTACAATGATGGAAACCCAAAATTCCCCTTGTTACACATGATGGTGTCATTCTAGCACACAAAGCCTCCATGACTCTGTTTCATGAGCCAAATGACAACCCATACATATTAAATTCCAAACTTGCATAAATAAACGCATTGAGTTTCATGAGCCAGATGAAAACAAATGTTGTAGACAAACTGACCAATCAAGAGCACCTTCAATGGTGTCTCCATATTGTACCTTCCATCAAACTGAACATAAGAATGCTTTTCTGGAGAAAGGTCAATAAAAAGAAACAAGAGGGAATGTGCCTTGCTGCAGAAAGGTCACCTAAAGAAACTGAATCATGACATCCTGTCCTATGCAAAATCTAGCATTTTTTAGCGAGAGTGCAGGCATTTCCTTATCTGTAAAAATCACAATTACCAGCGCGTAGAGCAGCGCGTGAGGAAAAGCAACTATGGCGTTCCGACGCGAGGCACCTCCGACGACAACAGCATGGAAGAAGATCAGTTCCACGCTCAGATGCAGCATCACGGCCCCGATAACCTCCGTCAGCAGTTTCTTGAGCTCCACTTTGCCTATGGCACTTCCGTCATCGGTATTCACCTTATTGAGCCCCTCATTCACTGAGGCGTCCACCTGATCGAGCAGGGCTCATTGCTTCCTTAGCACAACCTCAGGAAAATCAGAAAAAAACCTACCTAGGTGAAATAAGAATGGCCACGACTGTTAAGCCGCATGGACTCCAACTACCATTGCGCTAGATTTCTATGGTGCTACTTTGGTGCTAAATAAAGATATATGTTGGTTCAACTCGTTGAAGCTTATTCTCATGGAAAGATGGACAAATAACTGAACTAAAGGCCAAGGTATATCTAGCTTAGTGTAAGAACGATAATAGGGTGTCTTTTTTTACTCAACTAATTCCCCTTCGATGGAAAACATCTATATACACCCCCTAAAAGAAAAAAAAACTTTATCGGTATAGATAAGTATTTCTCAAGCACAAAAAATCTCTGCACAAATAAATGCCATCAATCAAAGTTGATGCTTGTAAAAAAAATTAAGCAACAGCAATCAAGTGCCGATGATTTGCAGTGAGTAAAATAACACAAAACAACTCAATCTCCGCTGCATCAAAGGGTAGACATCATAGAAGGAAGCACAACTTATTAGTGCATATCTGTCGGAAAGACATCAACCATGAAGCGCACTTGGTACAATGCTTGCCATGGAATATATGTGGTTATCAATTCTGCAGAAAAAATACTGTCTAAAAAGTGACAGGCCACTACATGTGTCAAATTCACCCGCAGTCATAAACGAAAGCTATAGAAAAATCTGACCATATGACCGATCAAATGTGTGTTTTTGAACTGGTAATTGTTGTATTCACCCTCCACATACCTATACATGCAGATTATTAGCTTAAGTAGACATTTATCTTTCTTAACTGAAACAAAGTACCAATACCATATCAATCATTTGCATTCATACACATTGGCATATTGATGTTCTCATATTGTGCAAATAAGATAATCGTTTGCAAGAAGTGCAAATTAAATTGACGTAAATGTATCAAGTCTACCGGATAACTTGCTTTTGTTAATCTTAATAAGCATTCTAATGACTCAACTTTGAATTTAGGTCTGCAGTAAAATCTATATATGGACATAGGTCACAGGACATTAATCATAGAGTTTTCTAGATAAACTTCAATCATAGAGGCCACTCATTAGCAGGCTGATGAAGATTGTTTGGCCCGATCTTTCACGATGCACCTCCTGATCCAATGGATCTGATAAGATCTTCCAATCACGTGAGCGATACACGTAACCTGAAGACGGGGGAACGTCAATCCTGCGAGCAACTTGTCGATGTAGACGAACCTCACGCCGAACAGATGAATCCAACGAGCAACTCGATGATGAACAGCGAGCCTCACGCCGAAGCACGACAATACTTGTATAACAAGCACCTTCACGCAAAGTATACTGGATAACTAGACGAACATCGGAGATGCCGTCTCAATACGCCAACCCCGGAGGGATGGTACACACACGTGGGAACTATAAGTTTTACATAATTTTCTGCCTCCCTCAAACCCTAGCCGCCCAGCCTCCTTATATAGACGGCCAGAAAATTATTGGGCTTGGACATGCCCAAACCCAAAACATAAAATAAAAAACTAATTGGCCCACAACGTGACCAGGCTAAGAAATAACATGAACAGATACAAATTAATGACACAACCTTAGACTTAATTATCACATATCGTAGATCGTCCTAGCGTGCCAATCCTCATCATCCCCCTTCTTGGAAAGGCATTGTCCTCAACGCCAGAGGATCTTCTCGTAAAAAGTGGCATCAAATCTACAATATCGCCACTGTCCATCTTCAAGCCTTGGCAGCCTGCCACACCACATCCTCCCTCTCGGCTAGCTTGACTTGTCCTTGGCGCCACTTTTATTGTCGGCGCCACCAACCTGGTTGAGACACAAACAATCATCGGAATGCACTCTCGAAGCACATGAGCAAATCACCCAAAATGGACAGGACATACTCCTGCACACTGAGGGTCCAAATGAGCTGAATATACCCGCAGATGCAAACTGAATTTTGGTAGCAAACAAAGCACATCATCCAAAACAAACAGAACAAATTCCTGTACGCCAAGGATCCAAATGGACTGAATTTGCCACCTCTTTGGAATGGCTAACACTGTCTCTATTTTCTTTCAGAAATTTCTAAGAATAGCCACGTAAAAGCAGCCAATATATTCTGCACCAAATCCTCCTTATATGTGAATGCACCCAAACAACCAACACTGGAAAACGAGTGAATGATCTTCCAATTTACACGTAAACTTTCCTTTTTCTTGCCTAGTTGACAGCGCCAGGAGTGGAGCTATCGATCCCAAGCGGTCCAGGCGCGGGCGGCAGAACGCAGGCGAGCGAGCCATGCAATGAGCCAGCCCGCTAGGGGACAGACCACGTCTGTGGTCAGGCGCGTGGCCAAGCTGGGCGATCCCGGTTGCCTGTTTTTTTATACTGATGATTGAAACCGATCGGCTCTGAGATGTTGATGGCCTGGACTCTCGATCGTAAACAATCGATCGGAAACCGGATCGAGAAACGACCGCCGATCTGAGAAGAAATCGATACCCACCAACACGCCAGAGACAACTTGACGATCGAGAATAGTTCGTCGACTTGCAAACTGAACTGCCTCGCCTGATCAGAAATGGCTCGTAAAAACGAGATCACATCTGACTGAAACAATTCCGTCTGTTCCACATGAACTCCACCCATGGCCGCCTTGAAAATCCGATCTATGCACCTCACCGCAGCACCAACAATCAATCACCACTTCATCGTCCAACAGGTCAACGATCAGCTTGACGACAACAACTTCACTTTGCACCGTGATTAAGCTGGCGCTCTGATACCAAGATGATATGGATCACACTGATGATCCTCGAGTTTTGTCCCGATCTTTCACAGCGAGTCAAACCAGATAGAAATCTTCCAACAACGCGAAGAATGTCACCTGAAGAAGAGGAACGAATCCAGCAAGCAACGTGAAGAGAATCAACACGCCTCAAACCTGAGCCTGATAATCCTTGATGAACACAAGAACCTTCACAACAATGTATTTGATAAATACGGCAGCGCCGTTTCCCCGGAGGGATGATACACGGTGGAGCACACGATAGTTTTAGACTAAACAACTGAACTCCCTAAACCCTAGACGGCTGGCCTCCTTATATAGACGGCCAGAAAACTATTGGGCTTGGACAAGCCCAAACCCAAAACACAAATAATTCTAAGTGGCCCATAACATGACCTAGCACACGGAATAACATAAGCAGATATGTAAATTGCTGACACAACCTTAGACTAAAATTATTTCATATCATAGGTCGTCCTGGCGTGCCAATTAGCAACGAGCTTCCCTCATCTTGGTGGAGTCCTGAAATTGGGCTTCACCTCCTCCTTCGTGCTCTGATACCAAGATGATGAAGATTGTTTGGCCCGATCTTTCACGATGCACCTCCTGATCCAATGGATCTGATAAGATCTTCCAATCACGTGAGCGATACACGTAACCTGAAGATGGGGGAACGTCAATCCTGCGAGCAACTCGTCGATGTAGATGAACCTCACGCCGAACAAATGAATCCAACGAGCAACTCGATGATGAACAGCGAGCCTCACGCCGAAGCACGACAATACTTGTATAACAAGCACCTTCACGCAAAGTATACTGAATAACTAGACGAACGTCGGAGACGCCGTCTCAATACGCCAACCCCGGAGGGATGGTACACACACGTGGGAACTATAAGTTCTACATAATTTTCAGCCTCCGTAAACCCTAGCCGCCCAGCCTCCTTATATAGACGGCCAGAAAACTATTGGGCTTGGACAGGCCTAAACCCAAAACATAAAATAAAAAACTAATTGGCCCATAACGTTACCAGGCTAAGAAATAACATGAACAGATACAAATTAATGACACAGCCTTAGACTTAATTATCACATATCGTAGGTCATCCTAGCGTGCCAATCCTCATCACATGCATGCATGGAGAATTAGTTGCCTAGGTAAGGAAATAAATTTGGAAGTCTGGATGGAAATGGTAAGAAAACTCTCATTTCCTTATATGGTTCACTGTGAGATGAAGGTTTCATTATGCACTCTAAAACATGAAATATATTGTCTAGATATATATGTTTTTGTACACTCTGACATCATACGCATGAAGATTTAATATCTTGTCTAGATAAAATTTCTTCTGCATCTCAAATTCCATGTAAGCAAACTCTTACATTTGTTGACCACGAACTCTCTGTACCTAAATAATTGAATCAGACCACGAACAACACACCCAGATCTGATAAAAATACTATCCCACATTGATTCTTGTCCGTCTAAATAAAAGCTCATCCTATCCATAAACCCGCACCGAGCCCCATCCACATCAATCTGAATCCCTTCTCCATCCACGAAACTAAATAGCAAGAATCAATGATCCATTCATGAAAACAAAAATAAAACTGCAGCATGCAGACCCACGAAAATGAGATCCATTCATGAAACGAAAAATAAAAGTGCAGCATCCAGATCCACGAAAATGGGCAGGAAATCCAAGAGATGGGGAGGGAAGAGGTGGGCGTTGAGTACATCGACCCTCTTGTTGGCCAAACGGATCCAGCAATGGCCGACGAGCGGGGCACGGGCCTAGGGCAGCCATGCCAAGTCCGATGTGGAACGGGGTTGTCTGACTTGGCGGTGCCAAAGCCGATGGGTGGCGAGGTGGGCAGCGGAGGTGGGGAGGGCAAGGGTCAACGTCGCGTGGGACATGGACGCCGGAGCTTGGGTGGGGATTGGACGGTGTTGCATGGGAGAGACTGAGGAGAGAGAAAGGGAGAGAGGCTTGGCTGGTACGCACAGACAGAATGATCCAGAGCTAGCGACAACAAAAGAAATAGGCCCACAAGCAGCCACTCCACAAGCGGCAAATGTTCTTAGAACGCTGGGTCACGATCAAGCTTACATCTTGTAGTAATGATGACACGTGAGATTCCCCTCAAAAAAATGACACGTGAGATTAGCTTAGCCGGTAAATTTAGGAGTAAATAGAGCTGGCTATAAAAATTAAATAATATTTTTTGTTTAGTTAGAGAAGAGAGAAGAGGTGATAGGGCAAAGGTGACCGATCTTTCGATGAGATGAGGATAGTTCGATTTGTTGGTGGAGTTCGTGCTTGACGATCCGACTACACGTGCAAAGCTCGTGCGCCAATTCAATCGCTAGGACAATATCCGGGAGTTACTGATCTTGCGGATGCACGATCAGCCTGACCAGCGAGGGTCTTAATTCCTACCTGAAATCGAGAACAAGTAAGAACTAATACTGCAATCAAGATATTGTGGATGAAAGATGTATGCTTTATTAAAGAGGTGGGATTCTGAATAGGCGGTCTTCTTCTGGGCGTTGGCCTCAAAAGTCGAGCTCGTAGTTGCAGCAATAGCTAACTTTTAATCTAAGCAAAATCTGAGTTCTAATGACGGCTAAGGGGTATTTGAGGAGGAAAGGTTAGGGGTGCGGCCAGCCATGGGTATGGCGGTTGAACCAAACCCTAACAGGCCTTTTCTCCTCAAAATTGAACTCCTAAAAGTGGCTGAATTAATTGCTGCAAAAATTACATGGGCCTGTCCCAAACTTAAAGGTGATGCAACACCATATAAAGCTATGGACGAAATTATGAAGTATCTTCTTGTATATTCCGTCCAAGTCTTCATTCTTCATTATGGTGGCTTCAAAGTTCTAAAATCCTCGCTCGCAGCGTCCTTTTTAATCCTCTCATGTTGGCCGCCATCTCCATGCATGTTCAAGCTCCATTGCTTGTCCCTCTCGCTTCGTCCATCATTCCTAAGAGTAACAAACACATCTGATTTAGGCAGCATCATATCCTCATGTATGTAAGAGAGAGTTCCAAGAATCGAAAGTACCTAATAGTTAAGTTGCTTGGCACGAGCTCTAGTGATAGGTCCTTGTATATGCTCTGTTGTAGGTGCAGCGGGTGTATCAATAGATGAGATGTCCTCATCAAGAGGAGTGGGGTCTCATGCAAAAGCCAACTCTAACATGTGCTTAGTCACATTGTAAGAGTCAAAGATGGGACGACGGACATTTGAAGCTTGAGCTCCATGGACCCCGAAATTTGAAGCTCCAAATATTCAAATTCAAACCTTTTAAAAAAATTTGAAAAAAATATCATGGTGTAGATCATATTGTATCCTATTAGTGTGTAATTTTTTAGAACAAAATATTTGTATTTTGGGCTTAGCAAAAAAGACAAATCGAGATTTTGTCCTCTATGAATAGTAATAAATATCACAGTGCATAGAAAACTTGATTTTGTCTTTTTGTGTGATTTTTTATTTTTACTGAGCCCAAAATACAACGTATTTTGTTGTGAAAATTCACAGAATGATAGAGTGCAACATTACCTACGTCATGGTATTTTTTCAAAATTTTCTCAGATGTTTGTATTTGAAATTCCCTTATAAATGTGTTTTAGGTGTTTGTTGTCAATACTTAGATTTCTAATCATCTTGTTACAGCTATAAAGGTTTCATAGGTGAATGACTTGATGATTGGCAACCCCTCTAATTGGATGAAAAGATCGGTGTTTGAAGACCTAACTTTCCGGTTTAATATTATAGGTCTCCGTACAATCAATTTTACTAGGTGCATTAGTAAGACCAAAAGGCATAACTAGCCACTCATATAAACCAAATTTAGTTTTGAAAGCTGTTTTCCTCTCATCTCCTTCCTTCATCCTAATTTGATGGTAACCACTACACAAATCAATTTTAGAGAACGCAACAGCACCACTCAATTCATCTAGCATATCCTCTAAACAGGGAATATGATGACGATATCAAATAGTAATGTTGTTTATAGCTCTATAATCTATGCACATGCGTCATGTATCATCTTTCTTAGACACTAAAATAACAGGAACAACACAAGGACTAAGAGAGACACAAATATACCCTTTGTCCAAGAGTTCTTGGACTTGCTTCTGTATCTCTTTTGTCTCATCGGGATTGGTCTTGTATGGCGCACGGTTGGGCAAGGTAGCACTATGAATGAGGTCAATTTGATGCTCAATGCCACGCAATGGTGGCAGTCTTGCAGCACCTCCTAAACACATCATCAAACTCTTGCAAAATAGTAGACACACCAAGAGAAACAGGTTGCATATCATTAGAAACTAACACCTTGCCTTTGTACATGAGCACAAGAGGCATGGCTGTAGGATCCTCACGAAATTCTCTCATCTTCTTTGGTGGCTAAAAGCATACTAGGCACTCTCTCACTTTTCGTTATATCACTCACGACTGCTACATTCTCTCGTGCAGGGGGTTGTTTAATATTCACTTCTGTCTTCTGTCGAGACTCATTAACAATCTGTTGTGGTGACATAGGTTGTAGGTTAATTTTCTTGCCCTTGAACTCCAAGTGATAAGTATTGGCACAACCATTGTGTTGCACATGATGATCATACAGGCATGGCCGACCCAATAGGAGGTCACAAACTATCATGGGAACCACATCAAACTCAATGGAGTCATGGTATGGTCCTATCTCAAAATTCACAGACACCATATGGCTCACCTTCATCTCTCCATTGTCACTCAGCCATTGTATATAATATGGATTCTGATGAGGTAAATACTAAAGATTTAACTTGGCACATAACTCTTTGCTTGCAAGATTGCAGCATCTACCTCCATCAATAATAACTTTGCAAGCCTTGTTTGGACCAACTAGTGATTTGGTTTGGAACAGATTGCAGCGCTGGAAATCAGCATGTGGCTGCACACTCAATGCGCGATGTGAGACAACAATAGTCGGTGCCGGAGAAGCAAAGGCATCCATGCCAGCCTCACTAGTGTAACCATCGTCGTCAGAGGCATACGGATCAGCGTCATCTCCAGCCTCATACTAATTGTCATAATTAACAATCATCAACTTGCGGTTTGGGCACTCACGCTTGAAGTGTCCCTTCCCACCACAAGTATGGCAAAGCATATCACGATTACGAGCTGTAGACATATTGGAACCAGTGCTAGCAGTAGAAGCAACGGGTTTTCCCACTTGCAGACTAGTGGAGGCTGGTCGGATAGAAGAGGAGGAAGGGCGGCTAGGCAGCCCCCTCCATAGGCGCGGATGAAGGTGAAGACGGTGTTCTCGAAGAAAACCGCCCAACAGATGAATATCATGCCTTAACTTGTGCCTCTTCAGCTAGTTGCGATTCGGCCTCTCTAGCATGATGTAACAGCTAGTTCATGGTGTTGTATTGGTGATGTCGTACAATTCCCTTGATGTTGTACTTTAGCCCATGCAGAAAACATTGCATCGTCATCGCAACAGACTCACGAATTTTGGCACGCTGCAGCAACATCTCCATCTCCATGTAATAGGCATCAACAGTCATGGTTCCTTGCTTCAACCGTGTCAACTTATCATAAATAGTTCGGATAATTTGTGGGAACAAAATGAGCACACATAATCTCCTTCATCTGACACCATGATATAACAGGCATCTCATTGTCTTCTCGCTATTCTCGCACAACAGAATCCCACTAACACAAGGCATAACCATCGAACTCTGAGGAAGCAAGCTTGATCTTCCTATCTTCAGTGTAATCATGCAAACGCCACATGTTTTCTATCTTGAGCTCCCAGGTGAGATATTCTTCCACATCAGGGGTACCTTGAAATCTCAGAATTGAAAACTTGGGCTTACCTAAGCCATCATCGTCCTGAGCTGGAACACGGTGAGCAGCAAAAGTAGGCTGCCGCCCATGACCTGGGATGCCACGGCCACGACCCTGTCCTGGCAGGTGTTCATGATCATCATGTACACTAGCAGCGTCATTGTGGTCCTCATGGTGGCGTGCCTCAATAGCTACATGCAGTCCATTAACTGACTAAGTCAATTGATATATGCTGGCCTGGAGATCAGTAACTTGCGTTTTCATAGCATTAATAGTCGCATCAGTGGCATCTACTTTCATCTAGATAGCTTGAACATAAGTATCAATTCTGTCAGTAGACCATCGAATCACTCCTTGCAAATGATCATGGAGAGCTTCATAGTACCTCCATGTGACAGGAGTATCATCATCATTTTTCTGCATCACATCAACAGAACTAGTAGACATGATTAGTAGGTTAGTGCAATAAATCAAAAATCTGTTTTGGTGGACGCTCACAACTCACTCAAAACTGACAAGAAAAGGTGAATCTTACCATTCCAAAGTGAATAGCTATGCTTACCGATTCGGATAAACGACTGATGCATGTAAAATGCATACATGATCTTTGCACTTTACCACTTGATATTCCACCTTATTTGCATCATATATTGGTTATATTCATGCTTTATGATGATTATTGGGAATAATTCACATGTTCCCTAATTTTATCGGATTAACCTGGGAAAGCCAGAAAACCTCTTTTTCTATGTTTTTGACTTTTAGGGATCCAAACGGAGTCCAAGTTACCTGAAACTTTGGGAGAACGAGTTTTTCCATGGAACAAGACTTAGGAGCGAAGGAGAAGCAACAGGGGAGCCATGAGGGCAAATAGGCATGGCCCACACGGCCAGATTCCCTAGGCCGCGTGGGGCCTACCCATTCCCCCCTCGTTGCTCTGATGCCATCGATCTTCATCTCGTTGGATGCGTCTTGACCTAAAACCATCTATAAAAAGGGTCCCCCTGCTGGTCGCAAAAAGGAGCACCGCCGAAACACAAAAACACGAAACAGAAGCCTAGGGGATTGAAGATTGGAGGGGAAAACTCCGGCGGGGCACTGCTGGTGTGATCTCCATCCCCTCCAATGACTCTACCTTCGTCACCATGATGAAAAGGGAGTAGTCCAACTCTAGACTACGGGTTTGTGGTAGTAGCTATATGTATCTCTCTCTTGTTCTTCATTGTTTTAGCACCATATGAGCTGCATAACATGATTATGGCCATCTTTGTATCACTTTTGTGGTGGATCTTTCTATGAGTAATATATGAGATTGCAATTGTTCTTTAATTTCAGTGTATGAGTAGATGCATATTATGTACCCCGTTCTTGTTTACTTGTTATGATCAAGCATGTTTATGAGAGCGTGTGTGGGGGAACATGCGCATTAGTTGGAGTAACAGGGGGTGATTTTTCCGGGGAGAACTGTCATTTGGAGTCACTTGGGTGTTTACCTTACTTTGTTGCCTCACTAGGGATAAAGAAAATACCATGCTATAGGGTATCTCTAGCGTGACCTTGCGGAGTATCCGCGGCTTGATCTAGTATGTTCTTATTTTAACTTCATATCATTGTGCTTAATGCTATGCTCTGAGT
Source organism: Dactylis glomerata (assembly GCA_007115705.1). Taxonomy (NCBI): domain Eukaryota; kingdom Viridiplantae; phylum Streptophyta; class Magnoliopsida; order Poales; family Poaceae; genus Dactylis; species Dactylis glomerata. The sequence continues at coordinate 149,071 of QXEO01000550.1, forward strand.
TTATCTTAATACCGAGGTGACTAGATTAAATTCCCATCTTGGTGGAGTATGAGAGAGATGAATAACCAAAACATCTCTATATAGGACGTGATGCCCATATGAATTCATTTGAATGTGAACTTTGTTGCAATATTTTATGTTAATTGTATGATCTTTTGTCCGCCATATCTTTTATGAGAGAGTGCATTAGTGAACCCATGAACCCCGGTCCACTTTTTATTATAAGAAACAACTTTCCATTCACTTTATCGCTGTTTTATTTTCAATCATAATTAATTTCGAATATACAAAAACATTTTCCTTTATTGCATTTCATAAACCAAAACACTACAACTATATCCTTTATTGTTTACCATTGCATTTGCATATTACTTTAGTTTGCATATTCCCGCGGCAATAGATTTTCTAGCGCTGTTGCATTTGCTTATTTATTTATTTTATATTGCATATTCATTTCTAGTTTTGTATACTTACACACACCTTGTGCTTGACAATCTCTACATAGGACGTGATGCCCATATGAATTCATTTGAATGTGAACTTTGTTGCAATCTTTTCTGTTAATTGTATGATCTTTTGTCCGCCATATCTTTTATGAGAGAGTGCATTAGTGAACCCATGAACCCCGGTCCACTTTTTATTATAAGAAACAACTTTCCATTCACTTTATCGATGTTTTTATTTTTAGTCGCAATTAATTTCGAAAATACAAAAACATTTCCTTTATTACATTTCATAAATCAAACCACTACAATTATATCCTTTACTGTTTACCATTGCATTGCATATTACTTTAGTTTGCATATTCCCGCTGACGAGGGGTTAACTCGACAAATATCCTAGATGAAGGACTTAGGATCAGGGAGATAGGGCGTCGGATGAACTCGAAGGTAAACTCAGTCAAATAAGGTGGCTATGAAAGTAAACGTGGGTGTAAAACCTGGCTTGCTTTCAATCTGTCCCTTACCGTCCCCTCCTGGCCCCTATATATAGGTGGCCAGGTCTCGAGGATCGGGCAGGATCCGATACAGATTACAATATCGACATACGGTAAGAGCTCGTATTTCGACTAGTATTACAATTGGGCATAGCTTAACGGGTCTCAGGGGTACTTAACTGACGGGCTCTATTATCTATACCCTTGTTAGTAGCCCCCGAGATTCTACCAGAATTGCAGATTCGGGTTGAATCTCAGATCTTCAATTCTTCGACTTGATCAATACTTGACTTCTTCAAATGTTGAAATCTTCAACTTGGTCTTTCGACTTATCTTTTATTATAATATCTCGCAAGGGGTTTTGATGAACAAGCTTGACAACTCTGACGGATCAAGAGGTTAGTTAACTGCCGGAACAGATACTTGCCACCTACTTCAAATTCAATCCCCTTGGACTTGAATTCGGGAAACCGGTCAAACCCATTCTTTTGCCGCATTTAGGACTTACAAAGAATGAGTCCCAGTGGTTCTCAGGGTACCCAGTGCGTCCACCAGGATTTTTCTTCGCGTCGTAGACACGGATACATACCAGCAGAGCGCATCCATGTGTGTATACCGGGCCACACAGGACGGATCCTAGGGTCTTACCTTCGTGATATATTTCAATCACGGCATTCGAGTTTTGTCGCGATGACGCAACTCGAGAATCATATGTCACAGCCTTGTTTGACTGTTTTAACGTGTCAGATATTCGGGTTATTCCACCTTAATTAATAAAACTCTCCCCCGATGGTAGTAGTGATATCCTCAAAGTCACTTTGCATCCTTTCCTCCATTGTTCGTTATAAAACATCGTCGGGTGCGCGCCTAGCGCTCCCGATGGGAGTAGCCCCCGAGGCTATAGTCAAAAAACTTATTTCGAGTATAGGCTCAAAGACAATGTGCCGTCTTTCATGTCATGGGATCATAACATAACTCAATAAAATCGTCGGGTGTGCGCTCAGCGCTCCCGATGGTAGGAGCCCCCGAGGCTATAACCGAATATTTTCGGGTATAGACTCAAAGAATGATTTCTCCTTTACCGGACTCAATTTTTCGTCGGCTTCCTTGATCTTACCTTATACAAATTCGCCATATCGAACCATCTTCAGAATGTTTATCTTACCAGTGTCCACTGCTACCATAGTCTTTATTTCTGGTTACTCGCACTTTTGTGACGTCATTAATACCATTAGGCTGTTTGTAATTATCTCTTTATTTTGACCGTTACCCATGGGCAATACGGTAATTCTGCAATTTATCTGCCCATTAGTGGGCTACCGTTTCTGCCCCTTGCGCCATGCCTCAGCCCACGTTTCCGTTACCAGGAAGCTATATAAGGGGAGAGTGAGGAAAATCACTGTTTACCAGTTCATTGCTTCCGCCGTCGCCATTGTTGCAACCTCTGCGCACTTCTGACCTCCTGCACAGCCCCCGTGCGCAAATCTTAGATGCGCGTGAAGCATTTGGCGCAAAAGAACAAGATGACCAAGGGGAAGACTGGGAACGCCGCGACCAGCTGGGTGCCCTCGGAGTTCAAGCAGAAGGATCTGGAGAAGGCCCAAGCTGATGGCCTCATCTCCAATGACGATCAGGTTATCTTCCCTAGCACTGATCGCATCCCCAAGCCCCCGAGTGGCTTTCGGGTGATGTTCTTTGATTTTCTCCTATGCGGACTTTCTCCTATGCGGACTTTCTCTCCCTGCCCATGAATTCCTTCGTGGACTTCTTTTTGTCTATGGTGTGCAGCTTCACCAGCTCACACCAAATTCGATTCTCCACATTGCCTGTTTCATAACTCTTTGTGAGTCCTTTCTGGGGATCGAGCCCCATTTTCTCCTCTGGAAGTATCTTTTTCGGCTCCGCCCCAGTGTTTCTTTAACAAAAAGGCCTGAACTGGGCGGGGCCGTAATTTCTGTTCGTACTGAATCCCAGTATTTGGAATTTTCCAGGGCTGCTTCAGTACAAGGCTGGAAAAAGAAATGGTTTTACATAAAGGACCAAAAATCTTCTCCCTCTGACTTATTTGGCATTGCCCCTTTCAATGCCGTAAAAAATCTGGAAAAATTGGCCTCGTGGGATTTGCCTCCCACAGAGGCTGAGATGGAGGATGTTAAGCCGCTGCTAGCGCGCATCCAAGCTCTTAAGAGCAATGACGGTGGTGCTTTAACCGGAACTCAACTCATGGCGTTTTTCCTTCAACGTCGAGTTCAACCTCTTCAGCACCGTCCTTCGAAGCTTTGGTCTTTTTCTGGTTTGGGCGATTCTTCGCAAGTTTCTGATGATCTCTTTGAAAAGAAGGATCTCTACAAGCGAGTGAGGGCTTTGACCATCCTCATGAAAGAAGATGATATTCTAGACTTGACTGCTAGCTATTTCGACGCCCAGCACCCTTTGCTTGCGGTATGTTTTACTATCTTTTATTCGCCTTGTTTTTCTCTTATCATCATTTGCCGTGTAACACTCAGGTTATTTTCTTTTCAGGATCATCGACTTCTTGTTTCTCGTCCTCCCCTCCCAGAAGGGGGGGCCATTCCAAATGTCCCTGTTTCTGCACCCTCCGAAGCCCCCGAGGCTGAGGATAGCCAAGATGGAGACGAAGGCGAAGATTCACTGGAAAGGACCAGCTCAACGACGTCACCTCCTCCTACGCTTTCTGAAGATCTTGTTGTTGACAAGAAGAGGAAGCGCGTTGAAGATTTTGCTTCCTCGAGTGCCTCTGCTCATAAAGCCGTGGCCGGGGAAACCCCCGCGCCAGAGGACGACGTAGAGCTCTTCGACCTCATGGACTCGTGAGTGTCATCCTGCTTATTTTCATATACTATCTTTTCTCTGTTGACTTTGATAGGTGACTTTACCTGTTGCTCTTTTTCTCAGTGACGAGGAGAACCTGAAGAAATTTGCTGCTGCTGCCCCTACCACTGATACTCTTGTTGTCAACGAACTACCGTCACAAGAGGTTGATCCAGCAGCAAAATCTTCAAAGGCTCCGAGGAAGCCTGTTAAGAAGGTAGTCGCTGTTCATAGTTCTAAACGCGTGAAGAAATCATCAGACGCCGGTGCTTCTCTTGAGGCCCATCAGTCCACAAGCTCCTTCGACGATGTACGTGTATGTACTGGTATGCTTACTTCTACTTTTGCGTGTTAAAACTCACGTACTATTTCTGGACAGAACTTTATGAGGAAATTCGTCGCCTTGGGCAATGAGTGTGTCGAATATCTGAAGGCTGCTAAGGCCTCCGAGGGTGAATTTCTTTTCCTTTTTTTGCTTATCATGTCTTGCTTTCTTTGCTTGACGTTTCCTTTCCTTCTTTTTGAACTGCAGATGCTCTAGCGATAGCTAATGCTCGCATTTCATCGCTGGAAGCTGAACTCAACGCTTCCCGGAAGGCTTTTGACGCCGCTACTGCTGCCAAGGTCAGTGCTGAGAAGTTGACTAAATCAGCACTGGCTAAGGCGAAGAAAGCAGAAAAGGCCTTGACGGATGCTAACAAGGAGCACCTCCAGCGAGAACAGGCCGTGACTGAGCGACTGAAGACGATATCTGCTGCCGCTGGAGGTATGTAATATACCTTTCTTTCCTTTTGCTCATTCTCTTATGCTTGCTGATATATTCCTTCTCTGTTGTTTTCTGTTTCCTTGGTTTTGCAGAATATACTGAGGTGTCCTCGTCGACTTTACAACCAGATAATGATCCTCTCATGGCCGCAGTTAGCTTACTGGAAGCGAACTGGATATCTGTCCGGGAAATCTTCGAGTTAGTTAACCGCGTGCTTACACGGATTTTCGTCGGGTTGTGGCCCAAGCAAAAAGCGGAGGTGCCAGATAATGATGTGAAGAAACTCGCCCAGGCCTTCGACACCACTGACGACCCCATCCTTCATATGAAGGGCCTCTCTTTGAAGCGAGGTGCCAAAGGGGCCATTGCGCTTTCATATGCACATGGTGAGGAGATTGACTGGGAGAAGGTGAGTTCTTCCCACGGCCGCCCCCATTCGGAGCTCAAGGCTTTCTTTGAGAAGGCGAAGAGGTTTGCGCGAGGCATCGTGGCGATGATTTCTCCTTCAGCGGCTTCTGCGGCTTCTTCTACGCCGATTTCTTTGACTCCGGCGACGAGCGGATCCGTGCCTCCTCCGAACGCTGGTGCTGCTTCTGCCATGCCTACTTCTACTGCGGATCGTGAGGCCGAGGTGGCGTAGACTTGGCCTCCTTTTGTAATTTTTAGTTTTGCTTTGATGCAGTGAACTCTTAGTCGTATGTAGCCCGAGAACTTTAGTAAGAGGGCTTGTACTGATGTAAATATTTCTTCTTTTGTGAAATATCGTGTTCTATCTGGCTTCTAAGATTCTTCTCTTTTCTTTTCTTTTGGCTTCCAGCCTATGCGTTCTGGTGGATTGTTGGGTCGCGATCAGGCTCCATCTCCTGCCGATGTTTTCGACTCCAAAGTTTCGTCACCTTCCCGTCGTTCTTGCCAATGTGCTGAGTACTCCTTGAGGATTTCAGATCTTGAGAGCTGCTTGTCTTTAGCGAAAGGCCAAGCACAGATGGCTATGGATAAAGCCAGCAAGTCTTGCGGGTTTATGAAACAGATATCCATTCTTGAGGATAAGGTGTCGGGTCTGATGGCGAAAATCGTGCACCTCGAGGAATGCGACTCCTTCCTTATCGGTATTGTCGAGTCTGTTTGCGAGATGTTGCGATGTGAGATTCCTTATTGCTTCTCTTGTTTCCTTTTATTCTACTACTGCCGTCTAATATCTTCTGTTGTCTTAGGTACTTGTTTGGATTTTGCTGCTGAGGCACGTCGGGTTGCTGAGCGAAATACGGCTCTGGAGAATGCATTAGAGGGGATCAATAGTTTGTGGTCCGATCCTCAATGCCGTCGTGCTATTATGCTGCTTCAAGATCGTGCTCAGCATATTGGAGAGGCAGTTGATGGTTGTCGAAGATCTCTGATAACCATGCATTCTGTCATGCTTCCTCGCAATCCTCTGCCTGGAACCTTTCCATTGCTACTCGATACTTTCAGATCGAGTCAACGAATTCATCGAGTGATAGAGCTGTATTTGGTGGCCAGAGCCAATTTTGCTCTTGGGTGGATGCGTAAGTGGCATCCAAGGCTTAATTACAGTTCCATGTCACTGAGTTATCCTTCGGGTGGAGCTAGTTTTTGAGTTCATCTGGAGAATACCCTGCAGCCTGCCAGAAGGATTATAGCTAGGCTATTGCAAGAGGATGCCGCGTTTTTCCGCGGGCATCACTACTTAGATCCCCTGGGGGTGGATGATTCTGATAACCCAATGTTGTGATATGATACTTGTATGTATTTTTGTGTATAATGCGAGAGTTTTTGTTTTCTAACTTTTTATGTTAGAAATTTTATCCTCAGAGCATTTTTACTTTGTGCGTATATTGATGCGCTTGCCGCGGCTTTTGAAGACATGTAAACTCAAATAAGAGGAACTTTTGTCTTTTATTTATGCATGTAATGTAAGATACATGGGATGACCCAAGAGATCCAGCCAGTGACCCGTGTTCTGGATCTAGAGGGCATTGCCCTGGAATAACTCGTGGCTTTTACAGCCTTATTTTCCTACTTGACTAATTTGTATGTCTTGTCGCCTATGTTGCTTGAGTCTTCTCTTCTTCTCCTGTAGCCTTCTCTTATTCGGGTTGCTGTACCCGAGGTTTCTTTACGTCTAGTTCCTTGGGGTTTCCTTCAAGTTGCTGTGCCACTTCTGTAGTTGCGCTTTTTGCTTTGTAGTTGGGTTCTCCGTAGCTTGCCATCATGCCGAAATTTTGGGCCATCTTGTGAAACTCCTTGTCACATAGATCTGATAACTCGAAGCTTCCCTTTACTGTAATAATTCCTTTGGGTCCTGGCATTTTTAGTACCAGGTAAGTGTAGTGAGGTACTGCCATGAATCGCGAAAACGCGGGTCGCCCGAGGATCGCATGATATTGTGATGGCCAGTCCATGACTTCGAAGTCGAGTTTTTCCCTTCTGTAGTTTTGATGATTCCCAAAATAGACGTTGAGTGCTATTCGACCAAGTGGATAGTTAGCGCTCCCTGGGACTATTCCGCGAAAGGAGCAATCAGTTGGTTTCAGGAACTCCAATGAGATGTGCATTGCCCGCAGAGTTTTTGCGTAGATTAGGTTTATCCCACTTCCTGCATCCATGAATATTCTGTCGACATCATATATCCCTATTTGAGCTTTGAGTACCAAGGGCGCATTTCCTGGCCGAGGTACTGTTATTGGATGATCGTCTCTGCTAAATTCTATGGGTTGCTCTGACCAGTGTAGATATTCCGTTGTCGCTGGAGGTGAAATTATTGCGAGGTTAACTTGTCGAGTTATACTTTTCTCCTCTTTGTTCGACTTGGGCACTGGTTGTATCATTGTTGTAATGTGCCCTTTAGATGGAACATATCCTTCATCGTCGTCGCGTCCCTGGTTTGATTGATCTTGACCCTTGGGAGCTCCACTATTTCCTTGTAGGGTTGCAGGTGCGTTGCTTGTGTTTCCTTCGTATCCTTGCCATTTTTCCTCGGCTTGCTTGTTGAGTGCTGCTGATACGGGGTGGCCTTCGGACACCTCCGCCTCAAGACCGCCAAGTCCCCCGCAAGGACCCATGACAAGAGCTCGAGCTAAAGCACTCCATGATAAGGTGAATTTGCTCCTAAACACACTTGATCTAGCGCATACATTGAATGGTTTGCTACCTCATTGCAACACCTTTTGTGCAGTCCGATACGAACCACACGGAACAACGACCGAGAGCGAGGAACACAGAGAGGAAGCCTGGAAACGCCGGAAGAAGAAGACGACGCAAATGCCGAACCGGCTAAAGTCGGCCCCAGCACCGGCTAAAGCCGGCCACCAGCTTAAGCCGACCCTAGAACTGGCTATAGCCGGCCACACCGGCTAAAGCCAGACTTAACCCCGGCTACAGCCGGTCTGGTTGAGTCAACGCATCCTTGGCCACGAAGCCACCTATGTAATCTCTCCTAAATTACCAGCTTGCCCTCAGATCGTGGCTGCCTACTTATATGGCCCTCTTTCCCCACTCTAGACTTAGATAAGAAATAAGATAAAACATGGCTTCATGCCCTTTCCCTTAGGGAACTTGCTACTAGATCTCAAATCTAGAGTAAACCATCATCCCTCTTTGTTTGGGGTCTCTTCTATTTGGGGAATTCTACCTTGTAGTGGATCTCTTGCATACCTTTGTGTGTAATTCTATCCATTGATTTGGTCTCTTACCCAAGTGGAATTCTACTCTTGGAGTCTCTTCCTTGTGATTCTATTGAGTTGGTGAATCGGGCCAACGAGGACAACCGGTGTGTATCTTGTGTGTGTGTGTTTGCCTTTGACTTGTTCATCGTGTTCATCATGTTCTTCGTGTTCATCCTCGTTTCCCGCCACCAATCTCGTGAATCCGTGAAGATCGGGCCACACCTCGGGGGTCACCCCGCATCATATGGTATCAGCAGCTTTTGGTTGCCACCGATTTACTCTCGTTTGTGATTTCCACCATAAATTTCGAAAATCCAAAAAATAGCCCCAAATTTGCCTCGAATTTTGATCTCAAGATTTGTTGAGTTTTTTGTGGTTTTGATCCAAGAATTTTGTGTCTCAAGTGCTGATCTACCTTCCTTTGCGTTCCCTTAGCCTAATTCTTCCTAATTTTTCCGGATTTGAGGATTTTTGTGCCCAATTTCCGCCACCATAGACGAACTACTCGTGTGAAATTGTCCGATCCGGCTAAAGCCAGCCTCCGCAACAAATAGCCGGTCTGTCCAGTTTTCTTGAAAAAGACCGAACCGGCTAAAACCGGCCTGGACACCGGCTAAAGCCGGCCACCGGCTATAGCCGGCCTATACACCGGCTAAAGCCGGTCTAGACTGGCACTCGCAGATTTCCTTCTTCTTTGCAAACCTCTTTTCTTTTGGTGATCTTCCCCTTTGAGAGTGGCTTTCCTAGAGTTGCGAAGCATCGTACACTTGACCCCGAATTGTGAGAGTGTGTGTTTATATCTAGCACTACCAAGTTTTGAAGTGGACCAAGAGAAAGAGAAAAGAGATACTCCCAATCAAACAAAAACACAAAGAGAGAAAGAAAGATAACTCACACATAGTGTGTGTGTGTGCCATCCATAGTCCACAAATACAAAAGAGTCCACAAGCTTGTAGCCAAAAGAGAGAGTGAGAAGAGAGGCAAGTGTGCGAATCTTGTTGCTTCTCCTTTTTGCAACCAAGCCACGGTCTCTCGAGTGTTAGTGCGACATTGAGCATAGTCGTTGATACATCTCAAACGTATCTATAATTTTTGATGCTCCATGCTTGTTTTTACACCATTTGCCTATTGTTTCGTTACACTTAGTGGCACTTTTATGCATTTTCCGGAACTAACCTATTAACGAAGTGCCACAGTGCCAGTTTCCTGTTTTCTGCTGTTTTTGTGTTTCAGAAGTGATACACAGGAATTATTCTCGGAATTGGACGAAACAAGTTCCTGAAGTCTTATTTTACCCGGAAGCTTCCAGAGATCCCAAGAGGAGTAGGAGGGGGGCCACCAGGGGCCCACACACAGGGGTGGCGCGGCCAGCCCCTGGCCCGCGCCACCACCGTGTGAGGCCACCTGGCCCCACCTCTGACGACGCCCCTTCGCCTATAAAGACCCCTCGACGGAAAAAACCTAAGGACCCGATCAATTTTCCAGAACACATCGCGATCCGCCGCCGCCGTCGACCCGAAGATCGGGAGGGTCCAGAAGCTCTTCCCGGCACCCTGCCGGAGAGGGAAATCGCCACCGGAGGTCTTCTTCATCGCCATGCTTGCCTCCGGAGCGATGAGTGAGTAGTCTACCTTGGACTATGGGTCCATAGCAGTAGCTAGATGGTTGTCTCCTCCACCATGTGCTTCATGTTTAGATCTCATGAGCTGCCCTACATGATTGAGATCACCGTTATGTAATTCTACATGTTTGGTTTGTTGGGATCCGATGAATATTGGTGTTTATGATTAAGTTGCTGTACTGAATTATATCTTTTGTTATCTCTATGTTGTTTATGATCTTGCATGCTCTCTTTTGTTAGTGGCTATCTTGGCCGAGTAGTTGCTAGTGACTCCAAGAGGGGGTATTTATGCTCGATAGTGGGTTCATGCCTCTATTTCACCTGGGGGAGTGACAGAAACCTCTAAGGTGGTAGATGTGCTGTTGCTACTAGGGAGAAAACAACATTCATATGCTCAAGGGCATATGCTTTGTTTACATTACACACTTTGCTTAATGCAATTATCTGTTGTTCGCAACTTAATACTTCTAGGGTGTTCGGATTGATATCCCAGGGAGTGGATTATTAGTCATAGATGCAGTTGGATGGCGGTCTATGTATTTTGTTGTAATGCCCAGAGTAAATCTCATAGTGATCTTCTTGACATATCACGTTATCTTTATTCTATCAATTGCCCAACTGTAATTTGTTTACCCAGCATGTGCTATTTTATCTATGGAGAGACACCACTAGTGAACTGTGGACCCCGGTCCTATTTACATCATATTGCTATCACCTGTTTACTTTACTCGTACTGTTTACTTTACTTGCATACTCTACTGTTTTCCACTCGATACGCTCATAACCTTTGTTTCAAGCAAACCGGTGAGATTGACAACCTCATCGCAAGTTGGGAACAAAGTATTTGTTTGTGTGTGTGCAGGTTCCGCATCACCTTCAGTCGTCATTGTCTCTCCTCTCCTGATCGATAAACCTTGGTATCTTAACTGAGGGAAAACTCGCTGCTATACTCATCATACCTTCCTCTTGGGGTTCCCAACGGGATGGTTATCCACCACGCACAAGGACTATCTGCAGCAACATTCATTTGGAGTAGCAGCCTATTTTCTGGCGCCGTTGCCAGGGAGGAAGAGAAGACTTCTGCGAGGGGAGTTCTTCGCACACACATTCTTTACTTTGTTTTATTGTTTTGCTTTACTTTATTTATTTTACCTGCATTGCTTTTATCAAAAACCCAAAAAAATTAGAATCCTTGGTAGTTGTTTTTACTTGTTTACTTTCGTTTTGCTGAAATGGCCAATCCTGAAAACACCAAGTTGTGTGACTTTACTAGCACGAACAATAGTGATTTTATCTGCACTCCTATTGCACCACCTGCTACTGCTGCAAACTTTTATGAGATTAAGCCTGCTTTATTGAACCTTGTTATGAAAGAGCAATTTTCTGGTGCTAGTACTGAAGATGCTGCAGCTCATCTCAACAATTTTTTTGAGCTATGTGAGATGCAGAAATATAAGGATGTTGATAGTGATATTATTAAGCTCAAGTTGTTTCCTTTTTCTTTGAGAGGAAAAGCTAAAGATTGGTTGCTGTCTTTGACTAAGAATAGTATTGATTCATGGGCTAAGTGTAAGGACGCTTTTATTGGTAGATACTATCCTCCTGCTAAGATTATAGCTTTGCGTAGCAATATTATGAAGTTTACTCAGTTTGATAATGAACATGTTGCTCAGGCTTGGGAAAGAATGAAATCTATGATAAAGAATTGCCCCACTCATGGACTGACTACTTGGATGATTGTCCAAACTTTTTATGCAGGACTGAATTTTTCTTCAAGGAACCTACTTGATTCAGCTGCTGGAGGCACTTTTATGTCCCTTACCTTGGGCGCCGCATCAAAGCTACTCAACAACATGATGGTAAATTATTCTGAATGGCACACCGAGAGAGCTCCACAAGGTAAGAAGGTAAATTCTGTTGAGGAAACCTCTTCCTTAAGTGATAAGATTGATACCATTATGGCTATGCTTGCTAATGATAGGACTCATGTTGATCCTAATAATGTTCCTTTAGCCTCTCTGGTTGCTCAAGAAGAGCAAGTTGATGTGAATTTCATTAGAAACAATAATTTTAACAACAATGCTTATAGGAACAATTTTGCTAGTAACAATTATAGGCCGTATCCTTCTACCAATGGTAATGGTTATGGTAACTCTTATGGTAATTCCTACAACAACACTAGGGCCACGCCCTCCAAGCTTGAGGTAATGCTCAAGGACTTCATCGGTAAGCAAACTGCTTTTAACAAGTCTGTTGAGGAAAAGTTAGGCAAAATTGATATTCTTGCTTCTAAAGTTGATAGCCTTGCTCATGATGTTGAAATTCTGAAATTAAAAGTGTTGCCTAATGATGTGAAAGAGAACAATGTTTTTGCTACCGCTAATGCAATCCAAGTTGGAATTGATGAAAATATTAGATTGTTAGCGGAATTGCATGCCAGGTGGGAAAGAGAAGATGAGATGGCTAGAGAGATGAAGGTATGTACCATTACTACCTCTAATGATGTTGCTCCTACTGGTAGCAACCCTCTTACTTTGATTGGTGTAGAGAAAACTCCCACTCCTTGTGTTAAAAAGCCTAAAACTGCCAAAACTTTTTCTCAAAAGAGTGCTGAAATTTTTCGGAGTGTGGGAGATGATAGCTCTATGTCTTTTAATGATTTTGATGTTGATGGCTGCAATATATCTGAAGTTATTTTGTTCTTGCAAAAGCTTGCTTTGACTCCCAATGCTAGTTCTTTAAATATTGCTTTTACTAAGCATATTACCAATGCTCTCATAAAGATTAGGGATGAAAATTTGAAGCAGAAAGCCTCTGTTCCCAAGAAGTTAGAAGATGGTTGGGAACCCATCATTGATATGCATGTTAATGGTTATGATTGCCATGCTTTATGTGATCTAGGTGCTAGTATTTCTATCATGCCTAGAAAGATTTATGACATGCTTGATTTACCACCGCTTGAAAAATGTTATTTTGATGTTCCTATTGCTGATGTTGCTAAGAAGAAACCTTTGGGAAGGATTAATGATGTTCTTATTGTGGTTAACAATAACCTTGTTCCCGTTGATTTTCTTGTTATGGACGTTGAATGCCATGCTTCATGTCCTATTATTTTGGGAAGACCCTTTCTTCGAACTGTAGGTGCTATCATTGATATGAGGGAAGGCACTATTAAGTATCAATTCCTACTTAAGAAAGGTATGGAACACTTCCCTAGGAAATGAAAGAAATTACTTTTTGACTCTATTCTTAGAGCAAATTATGAGCTTGATGCTTCATCACTTGATATTACTTGATTCGCAATTTTCTGCGCCTAGCTCAAAGGCGTTAAAGAAAAGCACTCTTGGGAGATAACCCAATATTTTCTTTTCAGTACTTTTTCTTTTATTTGAGTCTTGGAAGTCATTACTACTATAATGACCGCTCCTTATCTTGTTTATTTCGTTTTTGTGCCAAGAGAAGCCTCTAATTTGAGTGAGGTAAAGATTTGGGGATGTTGCTGTCCTGAAACTGTTTTCGGTGCTGCACCGTAAAAATTCGTGAAAATTCTCTGTTTATCTTTTGGACCTGCGATTTCTTGTGCATATGCCCCAGGTTATATCCAAACTTTTCTTAGTTGAACATTTTTTGATTTGAGCAACACAAAATCCCTCAAAAATTCGACCTTTGTCAGCTGTTCAGTTTTGACAGATTTCTGCCAATATTTGTGTTTGCCACTTTATCGCTTTCTTTTGAGTTCTTTTGATCATGGAACTTTTGGGGAGGTTGCTACAGTAATATTTTCTATATATGTGGTGGTTTTGAGTTGAAACCTGAGGCAAATAGAGGATTGATTATATGTTATGCTTACACTAATGTTGCTAATAGAATTGTGTTTAGTTTTGTATGAAGGAAGTTTTCAAGTGTAGGGATTGGAGAATGATGAGATGAGTTGAAGAATGGACAAAAGCTCAAGCTTGGGGATGCCCATGCATCACCCCAAGAAATATCCAAGAAGTACAAGCGTCAAAGCTTGGGGATGCCCCCGAGGCACCCCTTCTTCATCGGCAAAAATCAGGTCACCTTTCAAAACACTATATTTTTATTGCTTCATGCACTATGTGTTTTTCTTGGAGCGTCAGTTGTTTTAGTTTTCTTAGTTGGTTTAGTTTGTTTGTTTGCTGCAATAAATGGTTGGACCCCAACAAATTTCTTTTGGAGGAGATGTACTCATGTTCATTTGCCAAGAACGCTCTAGTTTTCACTCTTATTAAAAATCGATGCGTTCTTCTTTTTCTGCTACTGCTTTTGGTTTTCGTTTTCGCCTTGATTTGCATTCAGATATTGTCATATATTTTCATAAAGGAGTATTTTTGCCTCTGATCTTCATTGGTTTTCATCAAAAGAGGTGTTTATAAAAATTTCAAATGGTGTTGGAAAAGAGAAAAAGCTTTGTGCAAAATAGTGGTACAAGAAGGAGCTTGTGTAGACTGCGGCTTAGGCTTTTTCATGTCATGCTTGATGTCTTTTTGATAGTATGCTTAGTGGTTTTGCTGTAGCATGACTTGTCTCAAATAACTGAGATTGCTTAATGAGCCTTTGAAAAAATCATGCGTTGTTTTTATTGTATGGAAGCATTATTTTGGTTTTCTCCTTGATGCTTTATTTGGGTTGACTTGGCGCATGCTCACACATGTTAGACTCTTACAATGTCGCCAATAGCCTTCATGATCATTTAGTTTTTGACTTTTGATGCCATCGTATGCTTCTTTTAATGTCGCTTTGTCGCTTTGCATGATTATGGCCATTATTGCTCTCTTAGTTGGTCGCTCCCAGTCTTTTGCTAGCCCTCGCCTTGTACTGAGTATGAGCTCTACTCGTGCATCCAACTCCTAAAAGCCAAAGTTTTCCATTGTGTCCACCATACATACCTACTAGCAATTTGCTATTCCAAGTAAATTTGACTTGCTTATATTTTCTCTTCAAATTAAACTCTTACCAGTGTTATGCGAAATTCGGTTAGTAAAGCTCTCACGAACCGGAAGGCACACTTTACTTTTTCCTGTTCTTAAAAATTTGACATTGTGGTCTCTTATGTTGAGTTGTTATGCTTGCAAGTTGTAAGTTGGAGACTAGCCCAGCCATGTAGTCATGGGCAAGCTTTCAACATTGCACTTCTTATTTGAGTTGATATCGTGATCTTTTGTTTATGGATGCCCGCGGTGTGAAATGAATTGGGAATCTTGTAGGGATCATGGAGTTTGTATATGTGTTAAGGAAACGCCGGGCCGCCAATCTAAGCCATGCATAATTCATGGTGGAAATTTGTAGCATACCCATGGTGAACATTCGACGACGCATCTCATAATAAAAAGCTAAACAAAAGCCAAATAAAAGAGATGTCGAGGTGTTCATTGTCTGCTTGTCCTGTCATTTTGGTGTGGGCTTGTTCCATGTCATCGGGCACGGAGGTACCCCATTGGCGGTTCTCAATGATATGCATATACTTACAATGACAAGAGCCTTGCTTGGGACTCTAAGTAAAGTAGCATGAGGTTTGGGTACTCGTATTCACGGGGCACGAGGTTTTCAACTTATGATTTGTCAAGCATATGCATCATAATTGTTCTCGCATTAACTTTAACCATTCAAGATGCTTATGATGGGGGCAATGAGAGCTCAAAGCTGGTAAGTACCATAATTTTTGAAGGTTATAAAACTTGCAATCACTGCTTCCCTCTGCGAAGGGCCTTTCTTTTACTTTTATGTTGAGTCACCACCTTCTTTCTTTATGCACCATTAAGAGAGCATAGTTGTCATTCTTAGTGTGATATGCATTGTCCCAAAGTTCATTGATTGATTCATATTGTTGGTTTCACTTGTTCTTAAATTATTTGTATCTAGTCGCCCTCTTAAACTTGAAGGTGTCCTATGCATTTATGTTTTGCTCTCTTTGAAGGACAAGCTGAAAACCATTTGTATGTTTTTCCTTATGATTTGAACACACGTTTGACTTTCATTGTTTCATTATCATGATCTTTTGTTTGTGTTCATTTGCATGTTTACAACATGGTTGCTAAGTTCTTATTGTCATGATTATATCTTCATGCCCATGTTTTAAGTTCTATTGATCCCAGCTCACAAATGCTTACATATATGATCAAGATTGTGTAGGTGCATGTCACCTCAAAAATTATTCTTTTGTTATCACTTACCTACTCGAGGATGAGCAGGAGTTAAGCTTGGGGATGCTTGATACGTCTCAAACGTATCTATAATTTTTGATGCTCCATGCTTGTTTTTACACCATTTGCCTATTGTTTCGTTACACTTAGTGGCACTTTTATGCATTTTCTGGAACTAACCTATTAACGAAGTACCACAGTGCCAGTTTCCGGTTTTCTGCTGTTTTTGTGTTTCAGAAGTGATACACAGGAATTATTCTCGGAATTGGACGAAACAAGTTCCTGAAGTCTTATTTTACCCGGAAGCTTCCAGAGATCCGAAGAGGAGTAGGAGGGGGGCCACCAGGGGCCCACACACAGGGGTGGCACGGCCAGCCCCTGGCCCGCGCCACCACCGTGTGAGGCCACCTGGCCCCACCTCTGACGACGCCCCTTCGCCTATAAAGACCCCTCGACGGAAAAAACCTAAGGACCCGATCAATTTTCCAGAACACATCGCGATCCGCCGCCGCCGTCGACTCGAAGATCAGTAGGGTCCAGAAGCTCTTCCCGGCACCCTGCCGGAGAGGGGAATCGCCACCGGAGGTCTTCTTCATCGCCATGCTTGCCTCCGGAGCGATGAGTGAGTAGTCTACCTTGGACTATGGGTCCATAGCAGTAGCTAGATGGTTGTCTCCTCCACCATGTGCTTCATGTTTAGATCTCATGAGCTGCCCTACATGATTGAGATCACCGTTATGTAATTCTACATGTTTGGTTTGTTGGGATCCGATGAATATTGGTGTTTATGATTAAGTTGCTGTACTGAATTATATCTTTTGTTATCTCTATGTTGTTTATGATCTTGCATGCTCTCCGTTGTTAGTGGCTATCTTGGCCGAGTAGTTGCTAGTGACTCCAAGAGGGGGTATTTATGCTCGATAGTGGGTTCATGCCTCTATTTCACCTGGGGGAGTGACAGAAACCTCTAAGGTGGTAGATGTGCTGTTGCTACTAGGGAGAAAACAACATTCATATGCTCAAGGGCATATGCTTTGTTTACATTACACACTTTGCTTAATGCAATTATCTGTTGTTCGCAACTTAATACTTCTAGGGTGTTCGGATTGATATCCCAGGGAGTGGATTATTAGTCATAGATGCAGTTGGATGGCGGTCTATGTATTTTGTTGTAATGCCCAGAGTAAATCTCATAGTGATCTTCTTGACATATCACGTTATCTTTATTCTATCAATTGCCCAACTGTAATTTGTTTACCCAGCATGTGCTATTTTATCTATGGAGAGACACCACTAGTGAACTGTGGACCCCGGTCCTATTTACATCATATTGCTATCACCTGTTTACTTTACTCGTACTGTTTACTTTACTCGCATACTCTACTGTTTTCCACTCGATACGCTCATAACCTTTGTTTCAAGCAAACCTGTGAGATTGACAACCTCATCGCAAGTTGGGAACAAAGTATTTGTTTGTGTGTGTGCAGGTTCCGCATCACCTTCAGTCGTCATTGTCTGTCCTCTCCTGATCGATAAACCTTGGTATCTTAACTGAGGGAAAACTCGCTGCTATACTCATCATACCTTCCTCTTGGGGTTCCCAACGGGCTGGTTATCCACCACGCACAAGGACTATCTGCAGCAACATTCATTTGGAGTAGCAGTCGTCGTTAGGACCATTTTTGTTGTGCTCATTTTTTTCCGTCGCACTAACCCCATCCATCTCCATGTGTGTGTTCTTTTTGATCGCCTTTTGACATTTGAAATTTTTGCATCACCTCCACATTCGACAATACACTTCTCTTTTGATCTTTTCGTTTGGCATTGACACTTTTCCTTCCTATCCACTAGATAGCCCTTTGCGTGTGTTCTAACTTGTGCATAACGGTTATCCTTGGGTGTTTTCATCAATTCAATAGTTTTTATGGGACGTGTTTCAAGTGTATTTTCCTCTAACCAACTCACCTTTTCCACCAATTTCTTTCTCTTTTGTAACCATGCCTAGGAGAGACACATCGGAACACGGTGAGGAGTCCTTGGCCGAGCGCCTCGATGCCTTCCAAGCTACCAATGCTTCAATGTTCGGGAACATCAATGCCTCCCTCCAACGACTTGAGGCCAACATGCTCTCCAACGACAATCATTTATTCACCACACAAGGACATCAACAAGCCACCGACAAGGAACTCACCACCTTCAAGCGCGACATCAACAAAAAATTCGACGGCTTTGTGGAATCGCAAGCAAGGCTCGAAGCAAGAATGGAGGACTCTCACCCAAGGCTCGAAGCAAGAATGGTGGACTCACACGCCACGCTCAACGAAAGGATTGAGGACTCGCACGCAAGCATTGAGGACTTGTGCGCGACTATGAAGAAATTCATGTCGTCTTTCGACAACTCGGCGCGACAACGTCACCGCTCAAGGTCGCGCTCGTCAAGATCTTCTTCCCACTCCAACCATGCGGATGACCATGTGCGTCTCCAACAACCTCGTCCTCTGCCTCAAACGCACCCCCAACATGACGCTCCCCGTCGGGAGACTCAAGAGCGTCCCCAAGCGGACCACCCACCTCAAGGCCAAGCACATCAAGGAGATCCACACATGGTCAATCAAGACCAACCCCAAGCGGAGCATCCTCCTCAAGTTCAAGCTCATCGGGACGCCCAACCGATTCTCAATCAAGATCGACAACTTCTACATGTGGACCATCATCAAGCTCCCCATGCCACCGGGCCCGTCGGTCGACCTCCCCAACAAGATGGTCGCCGTCACCTTCCACATGACCATGATGGTCGCCGCCCAATTCTCCATGATCAAGAGGGACGCCGACACCAAGACCACCATCGCCGCCATGAGTTTCAACTCCCACATGATCGCCAAGGGGCATTAAGTGAAGATAGTGTGCAACCTCGCCGACACCGCCCACACAATGATGAAGAACCGCGTCCCCAACCACAACATCGCCACCGTGACCAAGACCTACACGCTTTTGCAAGACCCCCGCGTCGACAATTTGATGATGATGATGATGATGCACGACCTCCTCGTCGCCCATTTGATGCGGACGACAAGTTTGGCAAACTCAAGTTCACCATACCAAAGTTCACGGGCGACGACGGCGCTGACGCTTACTTCTCATGGGCCATCAAGGTTGACAAGATCTTCCGCATGCACAATTACTCCGAAGAGAAGAAAGTCGCCATGGCTTCCCTTGAGTTTGAGTGCTATGCCAATATTTGGTGGGAGCAAGTGGTGGCCAAACGAGAAGAAGACCTCATGGAACCAATTGACACTTGGGAAGACATGAAGCTTGAAATGCAAACCCGCTTCGTCCCGGATCATTACAACCGTGACCTTTTCAACAAGCTTCAAAAGTTAACTCAAGGCACCAAGTCCGTGGAAGAATACTACAAGGAAATGCAATTGACTATGATGCGCCTCAAGTTGGAGGAGAAAGAAGAACAAACATTGGCACGCTTCTTCATTGGATTGAACCATCCCATCAAGCGCATTGTGGAGTTCCTACCTTACACCACTGTGTGTGATCTTGTCCACAAAGCAACTCGAGCCAAGCGCCAACTCCAAGAAGATGCCAAGTATGAGTGCACCAAAGGTTTCTTCGCCTCCCGCAACTCTTCGGCAAGCACTACACAAACAATCAAGCCATCATTTGCATCTTCGTCCAAGCCTTTCTCCAAACCACCACAACCAACAACTCAAGTTCCCGCACCCTCTACAACAACCTCCTCCAAAGCATCGTCGGCACCACCCAAAGTAACTTGTTTCAAGTGTGGCGTTCAAGGACACAAATCATTTGAGTGCAAGAACACTAGGGTGATGATCACCAAAGACAATGGAACCATTGACTACTATGATGAAGATGAGTATGAAGCCTTTGTCCAAGCGGCCGTCGCCATGGAAGCGGATGACATGGGTGATGAAGAGGAACATGTGCTATGCACTCATGACACTAGCCCATCACTTGTCGTCACAAAGGTGTTGACTACTCAATCCCAAGACTTAGAAGACCAACGATGCAACATCTTCCAAACTAAGGCCGGCATTCATGGAAAGTCAATCAAGGTGATCATTGATGGAGGAAGTTGCCACAACCTTGCAAGCACCGAGTTATGTTCCAAGCTCAATCTCCAACTACGCAAGCATGCTCACCCATACCATGTGCAATGGTTAAGCGACAACGGCAATGTCAAGATTGAACACACCGTCTCCGTTACATTCAAGATTGGAGCTTATGAAGACACGGTGGAGTGTGATGTTGTTCCCATGACGGTGTGTCACGTACTTCTTGGCCGCCCTTGGCAATTTGACAAGAAGGCCATACACAATGGATATACAAATGCTTACACCTTCAAGGAAGACGACAAGACCTTCACACTTAGCCCGATGACTCCTAGCCAAATCATTGCGGACAATGCAAAGGCTTTAGCGAGGGTCCAACAAGTTGCCTTTCCAAGTGAGTTGAGTGATGAGCGACTTAGCCACAACAAAGAAAGTGAGCGCCACAAGCCATACATGAGCGATAGAAACACCCACGCCTTGATTGCCACCAAAAGTGACTTGAGGGATTTACACCACAACCCATCCACCTTGCACTTTGTGCTCATTTGCAAGGGCACCATCCTAACTACTAATGATCATTCCACGATTCCTTCTCCTTTGTTGTCTCTTTTGAAGGAATTTCAAGATGTTTTCCCGGACGAACTTCCTCATGGACTACCACCTCTACGTGGCATCGAACATCGGATCGACCTCATTCCGGGCGCCCCCCTTCCAAACCGCGCCACGTACCGCACAAATCCGGAAGAGACAAAGGAGATCGAACGTCAAATTCATGACCTTCTACAAAAATGGTATGTTCGTGAAAGCCTATCTCCTTGTGCCGTCCCGGTTATTCTTGTCCCCAAGAGTGATGACACACTTCGAATGTGTATGGATTGTCATCCCATCAATGCCATTACCGTTCGTTATCGCCATCCTATCCCTCGCTTAGACGACATGCTTGATGAGCTTGCGGGTTCCACTATATTTTCTAAAATTGATCTTCGTAGTGGATACCATCAAATACGCATGGCCATTGGCGATGAATGGAAGACGGCATTCAAGACCAAACTTGGTCTCTATGAATGGCTTGTCATGCCTTTTGGTTTGTCTAATGCACCGTCGACTTTTATGCGTCTTATGAACCATTTTTTGCGATCTTTCATTGGCAAATTTGTTGTGGTTTATTTTGATGACATCCTCATTTATAGCAAGTCATTTTCGAACCATGTTTCCCATGTTGAGCAAGTTTTGCACGTTCTTCACAAAGAAAAGCTTTATGCAAACCTTCCAAAGTGTAACTTTGCTCAAAACAAGTTGGTTTTTCTTGGATTCGTTATCTCTCACAATGGCATTGAAGTAGACAATTCCAAAATTGAGGCCATACGGAATTGGCCAACACCAACAACGGTTGGCCAAGTGAGAAGTTTTCATGGCCTAGCCAGATTTTACCATCGCTTTGTTAAAGATTTTAGCACCATTGCTTGCCCTCTAAAGGAGCTTACAAAGAAAAATGTACCTTTCGTTTGGGGCAAAGCTCAACAACATGCTTTCGATGAACTAAAGAAACGCCTTACGGAGGCACCATTGCTTGTTTTACCCGATTTCCAACAAACCTTTGAAATTGAATGTGATGCTAGTGGACTTGGAATCGGTGGTGTTCTCATGCAAAATGGATGCCCCGTTGCTTATCATAGTGAGAAGTTGGATGGTGCACGCCTCAACTATTCGATCTATGACAAAGAACTCTTTGCTCTTGTTCGCGTTTTGGAAGTTTGGCAACATTATCTTTGGCCAAAAGAATTTGTCATCCATTCGGACCATGAATCCTTGAAGTTTTTGAAAAGCCAAGCAAACTTGAACAAACGTCATGCAAAGTGGGTTGAATTCATTGAATCTTTCCCTTATGTCATCAAGTACAAAAAGGGCAAAGAAAACGTGGTCGCGGATGCTCTATCCCGCAAAAATAACATACTTCTCACTCGCATTGACACACATATTTTGGGTTTGGATGAGCTCCCGAATTTGTACCCTTCCGATTCTTTCTTTGGAACCATTTTGAGCAATGCTCGACCTCCCGGAGGGTCGATGATTTCTATTTGCATAAGAGTTTCCTTTTTAAGGCTAACAAATTATGCATTCCCGAGTCCTCTCTTCGTATGTTGTTATTGCAAGAGGCACATGGTGGAGGACTCATGGGACACTTCGGATGCGAGAAGACTTATGCCATGCTTTCCACACACTACTTTTGGCCAAGGATGTACCGCGACGTCGAGAGGCACGTCCAACGTTGCACTACATGCATACAAGCTAAGTCCAAAACTAACTCCTTGGGTCTCTATATGCCTTTACCTATCCCACATGCACCATGGTCGGACATTAGCATGGATTTCGTTTTGGGTTTGCCACGTACACGAAATGGACATGACTCAATCTTTGTGGTCGTTGACCATTTTTCCAAGATGGCCCACTTTATTCCATGCCATAAGACCGACGATGCTTCACATATTGCTAATTTGTTTTTCAGGGATATCATTCAACTTCATGGGTTTCCAACAAGCATCGTGTCGGATCGCGACGTCAAGTTCATGAGCTACTTGTGGAAGACCCTAATGGCCAAGCTAGGGATCAAGCTCCTCTTTTCTTCATCATCACATCCTCAAACGGACGGACAAACCGAAGTGGTCAATCGGAGTCTTGGAAACCTCCTACGCGTGTTGATCAAGAAGAACCCCAAGTCATGGGAGGAATGCATTCCTCATGCGGAGTTCACCTACAACCGCGCCGAACATAGCCTCACCAAGCGAAGCCCCTTCGAGATCGTCTATGGGTTCAACCCACCAACGGCACTTGACCTTCTACCACTACCACTTCACGAGCGCGTCAACATGGACATCACCAAGCGAGCCGACGTCATGAAGAACTTGCACGACAACACACGGAAGACAATTGAAGAACAAGTCATGCGCCATACCGCCAAGATCAACAAGAACAAGACTCCACACATCTTCGAGGAAGGCGACCTTGTTTGGATTCATTTGAGCAAGGATCGGTTCCCACAAGACCAAAATTACAAACTCAAGCCACGGCATGATGGCCCCTTCAAGGTTCTCAAGCGCATCAATGACAACGCCTACGTCATCGACATTCCAACCTCCAAGTACCTTGTGAGCAACACTTTCAACATCAAGGATCTCTCCCCCTTTCATGGTGATATGGTCAATGAAGAGTCGAGGTCGACTCTTCCCCAAGGGGGGGAGATGATACGGGGTGGCCTTCGGACACCTCCGCCTCAAGACCGCCAAGTCCCCCGCAAGGACCCATGACAAGAGCTCGAGCTAAAGCACTCCATGATAAGGTGAATTTGCTCCTAAACACACTTGATCTAGCACATACATTGAATGGTTCGCTACCTCATTGCAACACCTTTTGTGCAGTCCGATACGAACCACACGGAACAATGACCGAGAGCGAGGAACACGGAGAGGAAGCCTGGAAACGCCGGAAGAAGAAGATGACGCAAATGCCGAACCGGCTAAAGCCGTCCCCAGCACCGGCTAAAGCCGGCCACCAGCTTAAGCCGGCCCTAGAACCGGCTATAGCCGGCCACACCGGCTAAAGCCGGACTTAACCTCGGCTATAGCCGGTCTGGTCGAGTCAACGCATCCTTGGCCACGAAGCCACCTATGTAATCTCTCCTAAATTACCAGCTTGCCCTCAGATCGTGGCTGCCTACTTATATGGCCCTCTTTCCCCACTCTAGACTTAGATAAGAAATAAGATAAAACATGGCTTCATGCCCTTTCCCTTAGGGAACTTGCTACTAGATCTCAAATCTAGAGTAAACCATCACCCCTCTTTGTTTGGGGTCTCTTCTATTTGGGGAATTCTACCTTGTAGTGGATCTCTTGCATACCTTTGTGTGTAATTCTATCCATTGATTTGGTCTCTTCCCCAAGTGGAATTCTACTCCTAGCAAATCAATCTCTCACAAGGAATTCTACTCTTGGAGTCTCTTCCTTGTGATTCTATTGAGTTGGTGAATCGGGCCAACGAGGACAACCTGTGTGTATCTTGTGTGTGTGTGTTTGCCTTTGACTTGTTCATCGTGTTCATCGTGTTCTTCGTGTTCATCCTCGTTTCCCGCCACCAATCTCGTGAATCCATGAAGATCGGGCCACACCTCGGGGGTCACCCCGCATCAGCTGCTTCCTGTAATTTCAAAAACGTAGTGCAATCTTTCATTGCGTGTCTGGATACTCGTTTTCCATCGACAAACGCAGAGTGAATGTGACATGGTCCGTTGAGCATATCTTCTGGTGATGGGTTGTACTCTCTGGATTCCCTTGGCTGAAACTTTTTGTAGTCTTCTTTGCCGTAGCTACGGTATCCCAAACTTTTACGGTCATTGCTTTGGTAGCTGTTATCTTTGTATCTTGTGGCTACTTGGCTATGAGAGCCGTAGTTGTCGTAATTGCGGGATCTTCTCCGTTGACCTCCATATCTGTTTCCTCTATCATCCTCTGGCGATCGCATGCATTTATTGTTGCACGCATCTTCTCCATCTGCAAATCTATTTGCCACATCCATTAGATCTGATACTGTTTTTGGCTTGATCTTGCCCATCTCTTCGACTAGGTCTCCTCGCCGTAACCCGACTATGAATGCGTCTACTGCTCTTTCGTCCGAGACTTCGACTGCCGAATTTTTGATTATACTCCACCTTTGGATATATGCCCTTAATGTCTCTCCGCATTGCTGCACGCAGGCTTTGACTTCTTCTATGGATGCTAGCCGCTTGTATGTCGACTTGAAGTTACTCGTAAATTGTTTTGTGAGCTCCTCCCAGCTTCCAATTGTTTCCTCTCCTAGTTTGCTTAACCATGACCTTACTGCACCGGTGAGGTGTAATTGCAAACTTTGCATTGCTGTTTCTCTGGTTCCTCCTAATATTTTTACTGCTTGTAGGTAGTCTGAAAGCCATAACTATGGCTCTTGAGATCCGTCATACTTTTGCTGATCATGAGGTAATTTAAAACCTTTGGGTACTGGCGTGATGCGAACCCTATGGGTAAAACATGGAGCCCCCATCTCCTTTTCATCGTCTTTGTAGTCATGTGTCTTGTTAGGAGTTCTGGATCGTCGGGTCCTTTGTTTTTTGGACTGTTGTATCGTCCTGGTGACGATGTCCTAGATCGTCGACTTCCACTTTTATGCCGAGGAATGTTGTGACGGCGTGGTGATCTTGGTTTATGGGTTCCTTTGTTGTGATACGCCTCCTCCTCTTTTGCTGATAATTTGTTGCCTACCATCTTCAATCTATTTAGTGCTGCGCGGTGCATATGTTCCCTCGGGTCTCCTGGATTTGGTCGTGTTGTATATAGGTATGCTTGAGCTGCCACCAGTGCTGCCTCGGGAGTTTTTGGTATGATGTTTCCTTGCTCGTCGACCGATAGGAAAGACGAGTCGAGGTTTTTGGAGATGCTTTGTCTTTCTGAGTACTCAAGATTTTCGTATCTTGATCCATGTTGATGATTCCTTCTGTTTGTGTATGACGCGTCACTGTGTGCCCTGCGAGCAGCGTCGCTTGCTGCAATGGCTGAGTCCTTCCTCTTCTGTATTTCAATCCTCTCCTTTGCTAATTGCTTCACCTGCTGCCTTAGGGCATAATGGTATCCCAAAAGCATGTTTTTGCTGGAATTTGTTGGTATTGACGTGCCGTGCTCTATGGCTGTTTTGATTATTCTCCACTCATCGATTGATAGTCAAACTTTCTCCCTTGTTGCCAGGGAATCTGCAGTTTCTCCTTCTGCTAAGTGGTTTGCTCCTCTGTTTATGTTTGCTGGATTTAGCACTGGATTGCTGTTTTTGTCGAGTTCTTCTGAGTTGTCTTCTGTGATGGCGAGTATCTGGCATCGATTGTCGAGTTTGCCGTTGTAACTTGAGAAGATCAAATTGTCATCTTCAGAAAGTTCTAATCCTGTCTTCCAGGTGTCTATTGATTGATCTGAGGTGCCATCGTGTTGGATCATGAGATTTTTGAGTTGCGCTTCTAGGTCGAGATTCTTCGTGGTTTCGTCGCCTCCTGCGATTTTCCCTTCTTCTGCTTCTGCCAAGCTGACCGGTGAGTTTACCTCGCTGGAAGAGACTTCTGATGATTCCAACATTACTACTGTCTCGGGTTCACTTGCCGACGGATCCGGTTTCGTCGGATCTGAAAGGCGAATCGAACCTGGTGATCCGACGGGCAAGTTTAGACTTCTGATCGTCAAATCCATATCTTGATCCATACTCTCAAATACTTGCGCGAAACTTGACTGGTGAGTTTGAAAATCGACGGTTCCGAAGGTTATCTGAATTTTGTCGACTTGCGGATTGCTGTTGGCTAAAAGCAAAAAAGCCGTTGAATTCATGATTCCAACGCCCAGAGTCCCCACGGTCGGCGCCAATTGATGAGGGGTTAACTCGACAAATGTCCTAGATGAAGGACTTAGGATCGGGGAGATAGGGCGTCGGATGAACTCGAAGGTAAACTCAGTCAAACAAGGTGGCTATGAAAGTAAACGTGGGTGTAAAACCTGGCTTGCTTTCAATCTGTCCCTTACCGTCCCCTCCTGGCCCCTATATATAAGTGGCCAGGTCTCGAGGATCGGGCAGGATCCGATATAGATTACAATATCGACATACGGTAAGAGCTCATATTTCGACTAGTATTACAATTGGGCCTAGCTTAACGGGCCTCAGGGGTACTCAACTAACGGGCTCTATTATCTATACCCTTGTCACCCACGGCAATAGATTTTCTGGCGCCTTTGCATTTGCATATTTATTTATTTTATATTGCATATTCATTTCTAGTTTTGTATACTTACATACACCTTGTGCTTGACAACCACTTGGTGAGGTTGAGGGCACAAAGCAAATTTATTTTACCCTGCAGGTTGTTAGAAGAAGGACAGGACAGATCCTTGTACACATAGTTCCCCGAGAGTTCGATATAAACCCTCGAGTCACCTTCGTGGGGAAAATCAAGCTTCCCTATGCTCAGCACTCTACACTTGGAGTCTCAACCTAGCGGAAGCCATCAAGAAGATTTTTTGGCGCCGTTGCCAGGGATTGAAGAAAAAGAAGTTCCTGCGTCAACTTCGCACCAGCCATCAAAGATATTCTGGCGCCGTTGTCGGGGAACTAGTAGAAGAATTGCTCACAAGAAAGTCTTCATCACCAACTTGTGCAAATGCCTAAGCTTGGGGAGGTTGCACCTATGTGAGTATCGTCTTGTCCTTTTAGATTTGCAAAGTACTTTATTTTTGTTTTGTTATTGTCTTGCATATCATTTTTATTTTAGTTTTGCATTTACTTTACTTTTTTTGGTTTGCATTTTTATTTTTCGTTTTGCATTTTGTTTACTATTTTTTATTTCGGTTGCATTAGTCGTAGCATCATTTTACTTCAGTTTTCATTATAAAAACTAAAGATTTGCATAATGGGAGAAAGAACTAAGTTGTGAGACTACACAAATACCCCTAATGAGCATGTTATTGCTAGGCCTATTACCACACCTAATATTCAAGCTGAAAGCTTTGAAGCGAGTCCTAGTCTTTTAAACTTGATAACTAGGGAGCAATTTGGTGGTAGTGCACAAGAGGATGCCTCTATGCATCTTCATGATTTTATTGAAATATGTGACATGCAAAAATTTAAGAATGTTGAAAATGATGTCTTGAAGTCAAAATTATTCCCATTTTCACTTAGAGGAAAAGCCAAAGAGTGGTTGCATTCACTACCTACTGCTAGTATTAAATCTTGGGATGATTTAAAAGAAGCTTTCATTAAGAAGTACTATCCTCCTGTTAAAATTTTGCAGAATAGAAATAGTATTCTTTCTTTTAGGCAAAATGAAAATGAACATGTAGCTATGGCTTGGGAAAGGATTAAACACATGCTTAGAACTTGTCCTTCTCATGGTGTCAATGAGTGGAGCATCCTTCATTCTTTTTTATAATGGCTTGAACTACATGTCTAGAAATATCCTTGATTCAGCCGCAGGAGGTGCTTTTATGGGCAAAACTATTGTAGAAGCTAAGACCATCTTAGAGAGCATATTGCAAAATTATAGTCAATGGCATACTGAGAGAGCTCCTATGCCTTCTAAAAAAGTAAGTTCAATAGAAGAGGTAGACGTTTTATCAAATAAAATGGATGCCATACTTGCTTATCTTTACTATTGGTTCTCAGTTGGTGAAGGCACTTTGCCTCTACATCATTTGATTGCCCAAAATACCCCTAACAAAAAAAACCCACACCAATTTAGCCATCTAGTCGCCTGATTGGTGTCTTATTACAATTTTTTTCCAATCAATTCTCTTTAATTGCTATAAATTGCTATAAATGCTATAAAT
The DNA here is from genome assembly GCA_007115705.1 of Dactylis glomerata. NCBI lineage: Eukaryota > Viridiplantae > Streptophyta > Magnoliopsida > Poales > Poaceae > Dactylis > Dactylis glomerata. The sequence goes on from QXEO01000550.1 coordinate 177,537, forward strand.
CATGTGCTATCACCTTTAACTGCGGGCACCAAACTGTCCCGTGATTATCGCCGTGCCAATATATAAATAGCCGCCGCCCCCTCTCAAACCTAAACCAAAACCTTTCCAGTACTTCAACCCCACCGATCAAGATGATGCCGGCTGGCGCAACGGAGGTAGAGATGCCCTCCGACCGCCCGGCCTTCCATAGCCGGCCCTACTTCGATGGCCCTCCGGCTGCCACCGTGGTCTTCCTGCCGCGCAAGAGGTACATGTCCCGCCCGGAGCCTGCCAAGGTGTACCTCAACCTCACCCCCAATCCCGAGATGGACAACTTTGCGCGCCACCACGCCTACGCCTACATCTCCCCACAGAGCTCCCCGTGCCGCACCGACTTGGCACCCTTTGTCTGCCTCGTCTTTCGGACCCTGGCACTCGACCTGCCGCAGACCTTCGAGCTCCATACGCCCAGCGGCCATGGCGACGTGACCGTGCGCTTTCGCACACCCGAGGACTGGGAGGCGGCCATTCGTAGGAAGCCATTCGAGCTCGATGATGCCACCATGCTGCTCGTGCACGAGGGGAAGACGCCTAACATCAGGCGCGTCACGAATGACTACCTCGTGCACGTCGCCCTGCGCCGCTACCCCGTTGAGCTGCGCATGACAAAGATGGTCGAGCGCAACTGCAGCGGCTTCGGGTTCTTGCACGAGGTTGACCCGGCGTGCTTCGCGGCGCCGGACCTCGCCATCGTCCGCGTCGTCCTGTAGCTCGAGCACCCGAGTGAGATCCCACGCGAGTTCCGGATTAAATACATTGATGGTTCCACCATCGTCGTCCCCATCGAGATCATCAGGGTCTGGGATCGCTCACACTAATGGGACGCCAATGGTCAGTACGTACATCTCTTCCAGCTCCAGGCACCAGCTGCGGCCTCCTGAGCCCTGAAGGATTTGACAAGTTCGCTTCTGTTAAATGTGGCTGCAATGCAATCTATCTGTCATTATATATGTTGGTCAATCATTTTTCTAAGATCAATCATACGTAGCTGCTATCCTGCTACTATGTAAGTGCGTGGATGATGTCGATGGGTACTTTAGTGAAAATGATGCATGCCTGCTTAGCCCTACTGCTATAAGTTGGTTTGGGGGTCAATCAGTGGTAGAAGCTACCTTAACTGCAATCATATCCACCGCTTCGTTGTAAAATTTGCTATCTATTGTTTCAAATAAAACTTGTCTAAATAAGGTTCAGATGTGACAACTCACAAGACTAGAACTTGAATATTCCGAATTTGTTTGATGAAGGGTGCGGAGCTCATCGCCCCTCCCTAAATTGCCATGGTGTTGTGCTGCTGTAAAAGTATTGCATCAAGATCTAGAGGCGATTCTCTTTAATTTGTGAAGGAACTTGGGCTGGTGGATGCGGAAGGAGACCGGAGGTTGGTGGAGGCGCCTGTAGCCGACAGTGCTGTAAGGGGATTGGGTCTGGCGGTGGCGGCGGTGGCGCAAGGGGACCAATAGCAGAGGGTGTCACAATAGGAACATGGGCTAGTGGCGGCGCGATACATATTTATCGTGATTCTAAAAAAGTGTCATTACACATCCTTGGCTATTAAATATGTCTAAAATTATTTCTATTCGGTTGAACATTATATATGAACAAAAACCTTTTGTTACCATAAAAAAAATTACGGACGAAGCGATGGACGAAAACTATCCACTCCAGTTTAATAGAATTTTTTTTAAATCAAAGTAGCTTTTAGCAAAGTAAATTATACTATTTGTTCAAATATTATGTGGCTAACTTAATATGAATTTTTATAATATATGATATTTGCGGTTAGAAAGTACTTGTGTAGACCGTGGCAACGCACGGGCATTTAGCTAGTATTAATAAGCAAAATGTTGAGAATGTCCCTGTGCATGAATTAGTTGGGAACAATGCTGAAAGTGTTGATGTCAATTTTGTTAGGAACTTTGGTAATAATGGCTATGGTAACAATTACAATTATTATAATAAACCTCCATATGCTTCAAACAACTATGGCAATCGTCCTTTCATGTGTTAGGTAAATAGGAACTTCGGCTTTCGTTTCGTCCAATTTCGACAATATTTCCTGTGTAACTTTTCTGAAACACAAAAACAGCAGAAAACATGAACTGGCACTGTGGCATCTCGTTAATAGGTTAGTTCTGGAAAATGCATAAAAATGCCACGAATTGTAAACAAAACACAAAGCAATTGGTGTAAAACAAGCATGGAGCATCAAAAATTATAGATACGTTTGCGACGTATCAAGTGTTTTCAGTAATAACAATGGAATTCATGCCAATAACAGGTGGTGCTTGTGGTTTCCCTACTGACATACTTAACAAAGTAGCTTGATTATCAGCTAGCTTTGAAAGAGATTTGTCTAAACCTGCTGCTTGAGTTTGTAATCCTCTAATATCAGAACTTATGGAAGCAAGGGACTTATTCAACTCTTCTATCATAGTGCTATGGCCAGATACTTGCTCCATTGAGACTTCTATTAGTCTCTTGCTAGCTACCAGAGGGGTCATTAGTGGTAGGCTTCCACTTGTTTTCATTAGCATTAGGATAGAGTACAAAGGAGAGATGGAGGGGGGCCAGAGGGCAGACGCACCATAGGGTGGTGCGGGCCACCCCCTGGCCGCGCCACCAGGTGGTGTGGACCCCTGCTCCACCCCCTGACATCGCCCTTCCGCCTATAAATTCCCTTCGACGGGAAAACCCTAAGGAGATGAACACTTTTCCACGAAACATACTGCAAGCCACCGCTGTCATCGTTCCAAGATCGGGAGGGTCCAAAAGCTCTTCCCGGCACCCTATCGGAGAGGGGAATCATCACCAGAGGCCTTCTTCATCACCATTCCAGTCTCCGGAGTGATGCGTGAGTAGTCTACCTTGTACTATGGGTCCATAGCAGTAGCTAGATGGTTGTCTTCTCCTCCATGTGCTTCATGTCTAGATCTTGTGAGCTGCCTATCATGATCAAGATCATCGTTATATAATTCTACATGTTGTGTTTGTTGGGATCCAATGAACATTGAGTACTATGTCAAGTTGATCGTTGATTTATCATGTCTATGTTATTTGTGATCTTGCATGCTCTCCGTTGCTAGTAGATATCTTGGCCGAAGAGATGCTAGTGACTCCAAGAGGGAGTATTTATGCTCGATAGTGGGTTCATGCCTCTAGTAATCTGGGAGAGTGACAATAACTTCTAAGGTTGTAGATGTGCTGTTGCTACTAGGGATAAAACAACAATCTTTTGTTCAAGGACATTTGTATTGTTTACATTACACACTTTTCTTAAGGCGATAATCTGTTGCTTGCAACTTAATACCCAAGGGTTGTTTGGATGATATCCTGCGGGTGGATTATTAGTCATAGATGTAGTTGGATTAGGGTCTATGTATTATGTTGTAATACCCAAGTGAATCTCATAGTGATCTTCATGACATGTACATGCATTGTTATGCATTCTTAATTTTGTCAATTGCCCAACTGTAATTTGTTTACCCAACATGTTATTTCTTTATGGAGAGACACCTCTAGTGAACTGTGGAGCCCGGCCCATTCTTTTACATATATTATCATCTACTGCAAGCACCGTTTACTTTCTGCAAGCATTATTTATTTACTTACTGCAAACAAATATCCTTTTCCACACGATACGTTTAATCCTTTGTTTTCAGCAAACCAGTGAGATTGACAACCTCACTACAAGTTGGGGCAAAGTACTTTGGTTGTGTTGTGTGCAGGTTCCACGTTGCTGCTGGCGCCGAAGCTACGCCCCAGACAAGGCGCCGTCAACAAGTTCTCTAGTGTCGTTGCCAAAGTCAGCTAGCAACAACCTTTGGAAGTGGTTTCTTTCTCCTACTGGTCGATTAAACTTTGGTTTCATAACTGAGGGAAAACTTACCGTTGTGCTCATCACACCTTACTCTTGGGGTTCCCAACTGGCTACGCACCAACAAGTTTTCTAGCGCCGTTGCCGGGGAGAAAGAGGATTTCTGCAAGGGGAGTCTCTCACTTCCAATATTGTTACTTTGTTATTGTTTTGCTTAGTTTCTTTATTTTATTTTGTTTGCTTCTTGTTTATCAAAAATACAAAAAAATTAGTTTCTTTTCTAGTTGTTATTTTTATTGGTCTGTTTTTTCTTGCTTTATCATGCTTTCTATCAATGGTTGGTTTCTTTGAAACTAGATCTTATTGGCAAGGTGGGTTCACGGAAGAACAACAAAAGTTTTATGAGGAACACCGCTTGTCACAAAAAGGGAAACACTTATGGGAACTAATTAATAAATTGTGTATCATTGCTAGAAACGTGTGCTCTACTTATAATGTTACTTATTGCTTTGATAAATCTTGTTGCTGTAGGAGGTATAAACACCTCCCTTTTCAATGTGAGTATAATGATAATGTTACCATATCTTCTTATGTTAAGGGAAATTATGACTTTTATGATGTGGAACAAATTGAAGAATTTATTGCTTGGAAGGGTGCATTCGAACTTGCTTATTTGCTTGAAAATACCGATGATGCACCTTATAAATATGAGGTTCATGATATACTTAAATTTTGCTTTGATAATTACAAGGAAGAAAATGGCTATATTCTTAAATATCTTAATAGATGCTCTCCACCAACGAAAGAGACTAATGCCTTGCAGGAGCCTAGGGAAGAAGAAATTAGTGAAACTAGAAGCTCATTGGATGAAAAAGAGGAGGAGAGGGATGATCAAGAGGAGGAAGAATGGAGTAGCTACCCATGTATACCTCCATAAGAGTAGCTCTTTAACTAATACCTTATTTGATCACCCTCCATGCTTACCAAAGGAAGATGAGTGTTATATTGATAATTGTGATGATCCCATTGATTCTTTTGAAATATCCCTTTTTGATGAAATTCATACTTGCTATACTTGTGACCTTGATACTACTTTGAATGAAACTTTTGAGAATGATGATGCTATTGAAAATTATTATGAGAGAGGAAAATATGGTTGTTGGAATTTTCATGTTACTAAAACACCTCTCTTTATATTGAAAGTTCTGAAGTTGCTCTTGTTTTATCTACCCATGTTTGTTACTATGTGCTTCTTTGATTTATTTTCTTACAATATTCCTATGCATAGGGAGTGGGTTAGACTTAAATGTGTTTCATATTTGCTCCTTGATGCTCTCTTTTGCTTAAATTCATATTTCTTATGTGAGCATCTTCTCAAATTACTGAGCCTAGCTCAAAGGCGTTAAAGAAAAGCACTCTTGGGAGATAACCCAATGTTTTCTTTTCAGTACTTTTTCTTTTTGTTGAGTCTTGGAGGTTGTTACTACTGTAATGACCTCTCCTTATCATTTTTATTTCGATTTTTGTGCCAAGAAGAACCTATAATTGGAAGAAGGTAAGATTTGGGGAAGTTGCTGTCCCGAAACAGATTTCTGTGATTCACTATAAAAATTAGTGAAAATTCTCAGAACGTTATTTTGACCTACAATTTCTTGTGCACATGACCCAGGTTATTATCTAACTTTCATTAGTTTTGCACTTTTCGATTTGAGCAACAGAATATTTTCAAAAAATTTGATCTTTACTAGCTGTTCTGTTTTGACAGATTTCTGCCACTCTTTGCATTTGCCTCTTGATCTTTTTCTTTTTGAGTTCTTTTAATCACAGAACTTTTAGAAGAAGTGGCTATAGTAGCTAATGTGTTAATAATTGCTGTCCTTGAGTTGAAACTGAACCAAAAGTGGATTTACTATCTTGCATAAACTAATGTTGCTAATGAGAATTGTGTAAAGTTTTGTATGAAGGAAGTTTTCAAGTGTAGGGAAAGGAGAATGATGAGATGAGATGAAGTATTGACAAAAGCTTGTGACGCCCCAAAATCGGCACCTTGCGAATTATAGCATTCACGCCACAATTCGCACGATGTCGCTTTGGAAACGCACCACCAAGCAAAATATGCATGTCTCAACATACACATTATGCGAGTGGAATCAAGATAGTAATGTTACACAAGTTCACGACGGAACCCACAAAGAATATATAATAACCACGAAGAATCCACGAGTCAAGAATCCAAAAATACATACAAAGATCCAAATCATACATAAAGCAAAATAGTATCCGAGTACGGATAAGAATACAAATGGGCCTAAGAGGCCTGAAAATAACGATGGCGTCCATAACCCTGCCCAGGCCAAGCCGGAAGGGTAACCTTGCTAACGTCGTTGCTTGCATGTACCTGTCTTCAAACCTGCTCCGGCGAGAAATCCGAGATGAGCAGCAATAAGTATGAAGTACTTAGCAAGACTTCAAGACGTATAAAGCATAGTCAACAAGCCACCTTTGTACGTGAGGTACTGCAGACAAGCTCGAGAGACTCAAAAGGACGTCAGTTGTATGGTGGGGTTAAGCGGCAGCGAGCAAGCACTAAAGAACCTATAGAAACACTCTACAACTTCCGTCTAATCAGAATAAGATAAGAGAGCGCATAAAGTAAAGAACTAGAATACTACAGCAAACATAACCCAGCCGATGAATCACCTCATCGCGACCACATGAAGAAGCAATTTCAAAGGTACTCACACGGTTGACAATTTTATAACAATTTAATATTGTAGTAGAACTATTTACTATGCCACTTTTTATCATCAATTAGGTGCAAGTTGTTCTATGATCGAGTAGAACGGCTCCAAGTCGTTCATAACCGCGGACACGGCTTTTCGAAAAGATTTACCCTGCAGGGGTGCACCAATGTACCCATACACACTCGATCAATCCAACCTAGACAAGGGTAGGATATCACGACAAGACCGTTGCTAGTTCTACGAGAGAGTTTAGGGGGCCCACCCTACTAAGCTACCCGTAATGAAGTCGGCCGAGCTCTGAAGACGGACTCAGAAGTTTGCGAGAACAGAGAAGTCTGGCAGAGAGCCCATCCGAGAGGTCCGCCAGCTTCACAGAAAAACGTACCGCGAGCAAATAAACCTGCCAACCATCCGAGGCGACACATCCACACCTTTTCGAGGGGGCTTAGAACCTTAAGCACCATCACTGGTAACTCAAACCAAATGCGGATCCAAATGTAAATACGGTGTTGTGGCCCCCGGTAAACTAACTCGAGAAAAAGTAGTAAGTCAAGGGAGACCCCATGGAATCTTCCGCGAGTGGTTAGTGCGCTCAGCTTAGAACAGTTCATGCAAACTCGGGGTCCTAGGGGACACAAGTGAGCCGTCGTAAAACGGGGAAAATGACTCACCGATGCCTCTGCTTAATCAAGTGTAGTTGTAACATAAATAAATCATATTTATCTCCAGCATCTAGTATCCAACTTATCTCCAATTCATATCCATCTCATATATCAAGTAGAGCATATGATAAACTTCCCAACAACCCGATAAGATAAAACAACTGGAAACAACCTAAGCATGCCTACGACTCGCAAGGCCAACTCAAACAACAAGCAAAAGGTAATAGGCGGGAGGTGGCGGAAATATAGTTTTGCTTTGGGGAAACAGGTGGATAGGATACGTGACTCGAAAAAAAAGCATCGGAACACAAGGCTAGCATAAAGCATAAGAGAAAGCATAAACACAAATAGGTAATAAGTACCCCTATAGGTTGGTAAGGGGCGGGAAAGCTTGTCTGGCAAGATGGTCGAAGAACACCCGAAGAACTTGTCATTGCTCACAACACCACGAAGCGTCCTATCCGAGAAGAAGCAAAATGCTACAACAAACAACGGATGCAACACTTACTACTACGGCAAAAGAATCGACATGATTATATGCAAGCATGCATGACATGGCAATTATGATGCAATGCAACTTATCCATTTAAACGGAATCGGAATTCCGACACACATATATATGGTTCAAGTTGATTTACTACATGGCAATTTAAATATTGATTAACATGGCAAAGCAAAGGCATGGGTGAGCTACACAAATTAAATGAAGCGGGAAAATATTACAAGCATTTCCCAAATACTTCATATGTTGTTTAATAGGTGATATGAAAACTACCATATCACGCCATGATGCAAGATGCAAACAACGATATGAATGTCATATTCAGATTCTACATATTTTTCTGATAGAAATTCATATAAAATACTTTTTATTCCGAGTTACCACTCAAAAGATATGAATTATACGAGATTCAAACATTTACAGTAATTTTCAGAAAAACAGAGAATAGGCCGAGACTTTTCTCACCGAGAAGCACCCTAGCCCAGGTCGCTAACCAGTGGGGCCTGGGAGGCTGACTGGGCGCTGGCTGCTGACCTGACGCTGACGGAAAGGACCCACCTGTCGGCTGCGAACAAAAGAATAAAAAAGGGTGAGGCTTTTGCCTCTGATGGAATTCGAACTGAAGATCTTCTCACAAAGAGACTCAAAGGAAGAGACCAGCTAAGCTACTGATTGGATTTGAGGATAGGTAGGCGCTCTTGTCTTTGAAGGAAAACAAGGCAGAGTCTTGACCTTGTGCTCGCGCGACACAGACGACGGAGCGGAGAACAGCGGAACGCCAGAAGGGGACCGGAGACAAACACGTGCAGAGAAGTACGGCGGTCACGCTGGCGAGCGGAGAATTATGTCGGGAAACAGAGACGAAGTGGATGAAGGGGAGGTAGCACCGGTTCTTGGAGAGGCCGGAGACGTCCGGCGCGGGAGGAGCTCCAGGTCAGCGGAGAAAGGATAGCAGGCCGCGGGAGGTTGAGGACGAGCTGTAGAACTCTAATCAGAGGCTGTAATGCATGAAAACGATGAAGGAAACGGGGGAAAGAATGTGCAGCTCACTGGTAAGAAGCGCGTGCCGCTGGGGTTGGTAACGGACATGGAGACGTCGTCAGGAGAGATGGTGGTGGGGACGCCCAAGGCTGCTGCGAGGCGTCGTACAGTGGGGCGGCATCATCCCGAGCAAGCAAACGAAGCAGAGAGGAGGCACTCGAGTGACAGAGGAAGAGGAGAGCGACGGCGCTAGGGAATGGGAAGGGAGTAGGGCTAGGGTTGCAGGGCTAGGGGATTTTATAGAGTGGGGAGAAGGGTATCCTCGGATGTCCCATCGTGTAGAGCTCGACGTGGCACCGCTAGGATCGCTGCCGTACAGCTGAGGAAGAAGACCAGAAGAGGGGAATGTGGGCCGGGCTTGGAGTGGGTTGATTTAGTGGAGAAAGAAAATGGGCCAAGGGGTTCGAAAGGGCTTCTTTCTTCTTCTCTCCTTTTTTTTCTGATATTGCTTCTTCTTTTTCTTGCAGCATTCTTTTAGGGAAAACAAGAGGGGGTTTGGAAAGATTTGGAAATACTTTTAAACCACATTTTAAAACATTAGTTATTATCTCCAAATAATCTTAAAGGTTTGCAAATATTTTGGTTTGTTAGCTTTAATTAAAATAAGAAAAGACGAGAAGGGCTTATTGAGAAACCATATAAGATAACTAGAAAGTAGATTTTAGTCCAAACAATTTTTATTTGACAAAAACATGCAAGGTGTCAAATGCATGAAGATGCACAAAAATAAAATAACAAACAATTTCTAAAAAGGTAATTTTTCTGGGCTGTTACAAAGCTCAAGCTTGGGATGCCTATGTCATCCCAAGAAATATCCAAGAAGTGCAAGCGTCAAAGCTTGGGGATGCCCCGAGGCACCCCTTCTTCATCGACAAATATCAGGTCACCTTTCAAGACACTATATTTTTATTGCTTTGTATTCTATGCATTTTTCTTGGAGCATCTTTACTTTCTGACAAGGGTATAGATAATAGAGCCCGTCAGTTGAGTACCCCTGAGGCTCGTTAAGCTAGGCCCAATTGTAATATTAGTCAAAATATGAGTTCTTACCGTATGTCGATATTGTAATCTGTGTCGGATCCCACCCGATCCTCGAGACCTGGCCATCTATATATAGGGGCCCAGAGGGGATGGTGTGGGACAGATTGAAAGCAAGCCAGGTTTTACACCCACGTTTACTTTCATAGCCACCTTGTTTGACTGATTTTACCTTTGAGTTCATCCGACGCCCTATCTCCCCGATCCTCAGTCCTTCATCTAGGACATTTTCCGAGTTAACCCCTCGTCAATTGGCGCCGACCGTGGGGACTCTAGGCGTTGGAATCATGAATTCGACGGCTTTTTCACTGTCAGCCAATAGCAATCCGCAAGCCAACGAAATTCAGATACCCTTCGAAACAGTCGATTTTCAACCTCACCAGTCAAGTTTTGCGCAAGTATTTGAGAGTATGGATCAACAAAGAAGATTCGCTGGAAAGGACTAGCTCAACGACGTCACCTCCTCCTGCACTTTCTGAAGATCTTGTTGTTGATAAGAAGAGGAAGCGCGTCAAAGATTTCGCTTCCTCGAGTGCCTCTGCTCATAAAGCCGTGGCCGGGGAAACCCCCGCGCCAGAGGACGACGTAGAGCTCTTCGACCTCATGGACTCGTGAGTGTCATCCTGCTTATTTTCATATACTATCTTTTCTCTATTGACTTTGATAGGTGACTTTGCCTGTTGCTCTTTTTCTCAGTGACGAGGAGAACCCGAAGAAATTTGCTGCTGCTGCTGCCACTATCACTGATACTCTTGTTGTCGATGAACCACCGTCACAAGAGGTTGATCCAGCAGCGAAATCTTCAAAGGCTCCGAGGAAGCCTGTTAAGAAGGTAGTCGCTGTTCATAGTTCTAAACGCGTGAAGAAATCATCAGACGCCGGTGCTTCTCTTGAGGCCCATCAGTCCACAAGCTCCTTCGATGATGTACGTGTATGTACTAGTATGCTTACTTCTACTTTTGCGTGTTAAAACTCACGTACTATTTCTGGACAGAACTTGATGAGGAAATTCGTCGCCTTGGGCAATGAGTGTGTCGAATATCTGAAGGCTGCTAAGGCCTCCCAGGGTGAACTTCTTTTCCTGTTTTTTGCTTATCATGTCTTGCTTTCTTTGCTTCTTTGCTTGACGTTTCCTTTCCTTCTTTTTGAACTACAGATGCTCTAGCGACAGCTAATGCTCGCATTTCATCGCTGGAAGCTGAACTCAACGCTTCCCGGAAGGCTTTTGACGCCGCTACTGCTGCCAAGGTCAGTGCTGAGAAGTTGACTAAATCAGCACTGGCTAAGGCAAAGAAAGCAGAAAAGGCCTTGACGGATGCTAACAAGGAGCACCTCCAGCGAGAACAGGCCGTGACTGAGCGACCGAAGACGATATCTGCTGCCGCTGGAGGTACGTAATATACCTTTCTTTCCTTTTGCTCATTCTCTTATGCTTGCTGATATATTCCTTCTCTGTTGTTTTCTGTTTCCTTGGTTTTGCAGAATATACTGAGGTGTCCTCGTCGACTTTGCAACCAGATAACGATCCTCTCATGGCCGCAGTTAGCTTACTGGAAGCGAACTAGATATCTGTCCGGGAAATCTTCGAGTTAGTTAACCGCGTGCTTACGCGGATTTTCGTCGGGTTGTGGCCCAAGCAAAAAGCGGAGGTGCCAGATAATGATGTGAAGAAACTCGCCCAGGCCTTCGACACCACTGACGACCCCATCCTTCATATGAAGGGCCTCTCTTTGAAGCGAGGTGCCAAAGGGGCCATTGCGCTTTCATATGCACATGGTGAGGAGATTGACTGGGAGAAGGTGAGTTCTTCCCACGGCCGCCCCCGTTCGGAGCTCAAGGCTTTCTTTGAGAAGGCGAAGAGGTTTGCGCGAGGCATCGTGGCGATGATTTCTCCTTCAGCGGCTTCTGCGGCTTCTTCTACGCCAATTTCTTTGACTCCTGCGACGAGCGGATCCTTGCCTCCTCCGAACGCTGGTGCTGCTTCTGCCATGCCTACTTCTGCTGCGGATCGTGAGGCCGAGGTGGCGTAGACTTGGCCTTCTTTTTTAATTTTTAGTTTTGCTTTGATGTAGTGAACTTTTAGTCGTATGTAGCCCGAGAACTTTAGTAAGAGGGCTTGTACTTATGTAAATATTTCTTCTTTTGTGAAATATCGTGTTCTATCTGGCTTCTAAGATTCTTCTCTTTTCTTTTCTTTTGTCTTCTAGCCTATGCGTTCTGGTGGATCATTGGGTCGCGATCAGGCTCCATCTCCTGCCGATGTTTTCGACTCCAAAGTTTTGTCGCCTTCCCGTCGTTCTTGCCAAGGTGCTGAGTACTCCTTGAGGATTTCAGATCTTGAGAGCCGCTTGTCTTTGGCGAAAGGCCAAGCACAGATGGCTATGGATAAAGCCAGCAAGTCTTGCGGGTTTATGAAACAGATATCCATTCTTGAGGATAAGATGTCGGGTTTGATGGCGAAAATCGTGCACCTCGAGGAATGCGACTCCTTCCTTATCGGTATTGTCGAGTCTGTTTGCGAGATGTTGCGATGTGAGATTCCTTATTGCTTCTCTTGTTTCCTTTTATTCTACTACTGCCGTCAGATATCTTCTGTTGTCTTAGGTACTTGTTTGGATTTTGCTGCTGAGGCACGTCGGGTTGCTGAGCAAAATACGGCTCTGGAGAATGCATTAGAGGGGATCAATAGTTTGTGGTCCGATCCTCAACGCCGTCGTGCTATTGTGCTGCTTCAAGATCATGCTCAGCATATTGGAGAGGCAGTTGATGGTTGTCGAAGATCTCTGATAACCATGCATTCTGTCATGCTTCCTCGCAATCCTCTGCCTGGAAGCTTTCCATTGCTACTCGATACTTTCAGATCGAGTCAACGAATTCATCGACTGATAGAGCTGTATTTGGTGGCCGGAGCCAATTTTGCTCTTGGGTGGATGCGTAAGTCGCATCCAAGGCTTAATTACAGTTCCATGTCACTGAGTTATCCTTCGGGTGGAGCTAGTTTTCGAGTTCATCTGGAGAATACCCTGCAGCCTGCCAGAAGGATTATAGCTAGGCTATTGCGAGAGGATGCCGCGTTTTTCCGCGAGCATCACTACTTAGATCCCCTGGGGGTGGATGATTCTGATAACCCGATGTTGTGATGTGATACTTGTATGTATTTTTGTGTATAATGCGAGAGTTTTTGTTTTCTAACTTTTTATGTTAGAAATTTTATCCTCAGAGCATTTTTACTTTGTGCGTATATTGATGCGCTTGCCGCAGCTTTTGAAGACATGTAAACTCAAATAAGAGGAACTTTTGTCTTTTATTTATGCATGTAATGTAAGATACATGGGATGACCCAAGAGATCCAGCCAGTGACCTGTGTTCTGGATCTAGAGGGCATTGCCCTGGAATAACTCATGGCTTTTACAGCCTTATTTTCCTACTTGACTAATTTGTATGTCTTGTCGCCTATGTTGCTTGAGTCTTCTCTTCTTCTCCTATAGCCTTCTCTTATTCGGGTTGCTGTACCCGAGGTTTCTTTACATCTGGTGCCTTGGGGTTTCCTTCAAGTTGCTGTGCCACTTCTGTAGTTGCGCTTTTTGCTTTGTAGTTGGGTTCTCCGTAGCTTGCCATCATGCCGAAATTTTGGGCCATCTTGTGAAACTCCTTGTCACATAGATCTGATAACTCGAAGCTTCCCTTTACTATAATAATTCCTTTGGGTCCTAGCATTTTTAGTACCAAGTAAGTGTAGTGAGGTACTGCCATGAATCGCGAAAACGTGGGTCGCCCGAGGATCGCATGATATTGTGATGGCCAGTACATGACTTCGAAGTCGAGTTTTTCCCTTCTGTAGTTTTGACGATTCCCAAAATAGACGTTGAGTGCTATTCGACCAAGTGGATAGTTAGCGCTCCCTGGGACTATTCCGCGAAAGGAGCAATCGGTTGGTTTCAGGAACTCCAATGAGATGTGCATTGCCCGCAGAGTTTTTGCGTAGATTAGGTTTATCCCACTTCCTGCATCCATGAATATTCTGTCGACATCATATGTCCCTATTTGAGGTTCTTGTACCAAGGGCGCATTTCCTGGCCGAGGTACTGTTATTGGATGATCGTCTCTGCTAAATTCTATGGGTTGCTCTGACCAGTGTAGATATTCCGTTGTCGCTGGAGGTGAAATTATTGCGAGGTTAACTTGTCGAGTTATACTTTTCTCCTCTTTGTTCGACTTGGGCACTGGTTGTATCATTGCTGTAATGTGCCCTTTAGATGGAACATATCCTTCATCATCGTCGTGTCCCTGTTTTGATTGATCTTGACCCTTGGGAGCTCCACTATTTCCTTGTTGGGTTGCAGGTGCGTTGCTTGTGTTTCCTTCATATCCTTGCCATTTTGCCTCGGCTTGCTTGTTGAGTGCTGCTTCCTGTAATTTCAAAAACGTAGTGCAATCTTTCATTGCGTGTCTGGATATTCGTTTTCCATCGACAAATGCAGAGTGAATGTGACATGGTCCGTTGAGCATATCTTCTGGTGATGGGTTGTACTCTCTGGATTCCCTTGGCTGAAACTTTTTGTAGTCTTCTTTGCCGTAGCTACGGTATCCCAAACTTTTACGGTAATTGCTTTGGTAGCTATTATCTTTGTATCCTGTGGCTACTTGGCTATGAGAGCCGTAGTTGTCATAATTGCGGGATCTTCTCCGTTGACCTCCATATCTGTTTCCTCTATCATCCTCTGGCGATCGCGTGCATTTATTGTTGCACGCATCTTCTCCATCTGCAAATCTATTTGCCACATCCATTAGATCTGATACTGTTTTTGGCTTGATCCTGCCCATCTCTTTGACTAGGTCTCCTCGCCGTAACCCGACTATGAATGCGTCTACTGCTCTTTCGTCTGAGACTTCGACTGCTAAATTTTTGATTATACTCCATCTTTGGATATATGCCCTTAATGTCTATCCGCGTTGCTGCACGCAGGCTTTGACTTCTTCTATGGATGCTGGCCGCTTGTATGTCGACTTGAAGTTACTTGTAAATTGTTTTGTGAGCTCCTCCCAGCTTCCAATTGTTTCCTCTCCTAGTTTGCTTAACCATGACCTTACTGCACCGGTGAGGTGTAATTGCAAACTTTGCATTGCTGTTTTCCTGGTTCCTCCTAATATTTTTACTGCTTGTAGGTAGTCTAAAAGCCATAACTGTGGCTCTTGAGATCTGTCGTACTTTTGCTGATCATGAGGTAATTTAAAACCTTTGGGTACTGGCGTGATGCGAACCCTATGGGTAAAACATGGCGCCCCCATCTCCTTTTCATCGTCTTCGTAGTCATGTGTCTTGTTAGGAATTCTGGATCGTCGGGTCCTTTGTTTTTTGGACTGTTGTATCATCCTGGTGACGACGTCCTAGATCATCGACTTCCACTTTTATGCCGAGGAATGTTGTGATGGCGTGGTGATCTTGGTTTATGGGTTCCTTTGTTGTGATACGCCTCCTCCTCTTTTGCTGATAATTTGTTGCCTACCATCTTCAATCCATTTAGTGCTGCGCGGTGCATATGTTCCCTCGGGTTTCCTGGATTTGGTCGTGTTGTATATAGGTATGCTTGAGCTGCCACCAGTGCTGCCTCGGGAGTTTTTGGTATGATGTTTCCTTGCTCGTCGACCGATAGGAAAGACGAGTCGAGGTTTTTGGAGATGCTTTGTCTTTCTGAGTACTCGAATTTTCGTATCTTGATCCATGTCGATGATTCCTTCTGTTTGTGTATGACGCGTCACTGCGTGCCCTGCGAGCAGTGTCGCTTGCTGCAATGGCTGAGTCCTTCCTCTTCTGTATTTCAATCCTCTCCTTTGCTAATTGCTTCACCTGCTGCCTTAGGGCGTAATGGTATCCCAAAAGCATGTTTTTGCTGGAATTTGTTGGTATTGGCGTGCCGTGCTCTATGGCTGTTTTGATTATTCTCCACTCATCGATTGATAGTCGAACTTTCTCCCTTGTTGCCAGGGAATCTGCAGTTTCTCCTTCTGCTAAGTGGTTTGCTCCTCTGTTTATGTTTGCTGGATTTAGCACTGGATTGCTATTTTTGTCGAGTTCTTCTGAGTTGTCTTCTGTGATGGCGAGTATCTAGCATCGATTGTCGAGTTTGCCGTTGTAACTTGAGAAGATCAAATTGTCATCATCAGAAAGTTCTAATCCTGTCTTCCAGGTGTCTATTGATTGATCTGAGGTGCCATCGTGTTGGATCATGAGATTTTTGAGTTGCGCTTCTAGGTCGAGATTCTTCATGGTTTCGTCGCCTCCTGCGATTTTCCCTTCTTCTGCTTCTGCCAAGCTGACCGGTGAGTTTACCTCGCTGGAAGAGCCTTCTAATGATTCCGACATTACTACTGTCTCGGGTTCACTTGCCGACGGATCCGGTTTCGTCGGATCTGAAAGGCGAATCGAACCTAGTGATCCGACGCGAAAGTTTAGACTTCTGATCGTCAAATCCATATCTTGATCCATATTCTCGAATACTTGCGCGAAACTTGACTGGTGAGTTTGAAAATCGACGGTTCCGAAGGTTATCTGAATTTTGTCGACTTGCGGATTGCTGTTGGCTAAAAGCAAAAAAGCCGTCGAATTCATGATTCCAACACCCAGAGTCCCCACGGTCGGCGCCAATTGACGAGGGGTTAACTCGACAAATGTCCTAGATGAAGGACTTAGGATCGGGGAGATAGGGTGTCGGATGAACTCGAAGGTAAACTCAGTCAAACAAGGTGGCTATGAAAGTAAACGTGGGTGTAAAACCTAGCTTGCTTTCAATCTGTCCCTTACCGTCCCCTCCTGGCCCCTATATATAGGTGGCCAGGTCTCGAGGATCGGGCAGGATCCGATACAGATTACAATATCGGCATACGGTAAGAGCTCATATTTCGACTAGTATTACAATTGGGCCTAGCTTAATGGGCCTCAGGGGTACTCAACTAACGGGCTCTATTATCTATACCCTTGTCACCCACGGTAATAGATTTTCTGGCGCCTTTGCATTTGCATATTTATTTATTTATTTATTTTATATTGCCTATTCATTTCTAGTTTTGTATACTTACATACACCTTGTGCTTGACAACCACTTGGTGAGGTTGAGGGCACAAAGCAAATTTATTTTACCCTGCAGGTTGTTAGAAGAAGGACAGGCCGGATCCTTGTACACATAGTTCCCCAAGAGTTCGATATAAACCCTCGAGTCACCTTCGTGGGGGAAAATCAAGCTTCCCTATGCTCAGCACTCTACACTTGGAGTCTCAACCTAGCGGAAGCCATCAAGAAGATTTTTTGGCGCCGTTGCCAGGGATTGAAGAAAAAGAAGTTCCTGTGTCAACTTCGCACCAGCCATCAAAGATATTCTGGCGCCGTTGTCGGGGAACTAGTAGAAGAATTGCTCACAAGAAAGTCTTCATCACCAACTTGTGCAAACGCCTATGTGAGTATCATCTTGTCCTTTTAGATTTGCAAAGTACTTTATTTTTGTTTTGTTATTGTCTTGCATATCATTTTTATTTCATTTTTGCATTTACTTTACTTTTTTTGGTTTGCATTTTTAATTTTCGTTTTGCATTTTGTTTACTATTTTTTATTTCGGTTGCATTAGTCGTAGCATCATTTTACTTCAGTTTTCATTATAAAAACTAAAGATTTGCATAATGGGAGAAAGAACTAAGTTGTGCGACTACACAAATACCCCTAATGAGCATGTTATTGCTAGGCCTATTACCACACCTGATATTCAAGCTGAAAGCTTTGAAGCGAGTCCTAGTCTTTTAAACTTGATAGCTAGGGAGCAATTTGGTGGTAGTGCACAAGAGGATGCCACTATGCATCTTCATGATTTTATTGAAATATGTGACATGCAAAAATTTAAGAATGTTGAAAATGATGTCTTGAAGTCAAAATTATTCCCATTTTCACTTAGAGGAAAAGCCAAAGAGTGGTTGCATTCACTACCTACTGTTAGTATTAAATCTTGGGATGATTTAAAAGAAGCTTTCATTAAGAAGTACTATCCTCCTGTTAAAATTTTGCAGAATAGAAATAGTATTCTTTCTTTTAGGCAAAATGAAAATGAACATGTAGCTATGGCTTGGGAAAGGATTAAACACATGCTTAGAACTTGTCCTTCTCATGGTGTCAATGAGTGGAGCATCCTTCATTCTTTTTATAATGGCTTGAACTACATGTCTAGAAATATCCTTGATTCAGCCTTAGGAGGTGCTTTTATGGGCAAAACTATTGTAGAAGCTAAGACCATCTTAGAGAGCATATTGCAAAATTATAGTCAATGGCATACTGAGAGAGCTCCTATGCCTTCTAAAAAAGTAAGTTCAATAGAAGAGGTAGACTGTTTTATCAAATAAAATGGATGCCATACTTGCTTATCTTTACTATTGGTTCTCAGTTGGTGAAGGCACTTTGCCTCTACATCATTTGATTGCCCAAAATACCCCTAACAAAAAAACTCACACCAATTTAGCCATGTAGTCGCCTGATTGATGTCTTATTACAAATTTTTTCCAATCAATTCTCTTTAATTGCTATAAATTGCTATAAATGCTATAAATCATGTGCTATCACCTTTAACTGCCGGCACCAAACTGTCCCGTGATTATCGCCGTGCCAATATATAAATAGCCGCCGCCCCCTCTGAAACCTTAACCAAAACCCTTCCAGTACTTCAACCCCACCGATCAAGATGATGTCGGCTGGCGCAACGGAGGTAGAGATGCCCTCCGACCGCCCGGCCTTCCATAGCCGGCCCTACTTCGATGGCCCTCCGGCTGCCACCGTGGTCTTCCTGCCGCGCGAGAGGTACATGTCCCGCCCGGAGTCCGCCAAGGTGTACCTCAACCTCACCCCCAATCCCGAGATGGACAACTTTGCGCGCCGCCACGGCTATGCCTACATCTCCCCACAAAGCTCCCCGTGCCGCACCGACTCGGCACCCTTTGTCTGCCTCGTCTTTCGGACCCTGGCACTCGACCTGCCGCAGACCTTCGAGCTCCATACGCCCAGCGGCCACGGCGACGTGACCATGCGCTTTCGCACGCCCGAGGACTGGGAGGCGGCCATTCGTAGGAAGCCATTCGAGCTCGATGATGCCACCATGCTGCTCGTGCACGAGGGGAAGACGCCTAACATCAGGCGCGTCACGAATGACTACCTCGTGCACGTCGCCCTGTGCCGCTACCCCGTTGAGCTGCGCATGGCAAAGATGGTCGAGCGCAACTGCAGCGGCTTCGGGTTCCTGCGCGAGGTTGACCCGGCGTGCTTCGCGGCGCCCGACCTCGCCATTATCCGCGTCGTCCTGCAGCTCGAGCACCCGAGTGAGATCCCACGCGAGTTCCGGATTGAATACATTGATGGTTCCACCAGCGTCGTCCCCGTCGAGATCATCAGGGTCTGGGATCGCTCACACTAATGGGACGCCAATGGTCAGTACGTACATCTCTTCCAGCTCCAGGCACCAGCTGCGGCCTCCTGAGCCCTGAAGATTTTGACAAGTTCGCTTCTGTTAAATGTGGCTGCAATGCAATCTATCTGTCATTATATATGTTGGTCGATCATTTTTCCAAGATCAATCGTACGTAGCTGCTATCCTGCTACTATGTAAGTGCGTGGATGATGTCGATGGGTACTTTAGTGAAAATGATGCATGCCTGCTAGCCCTACTGCTGTAAGTTGGTTTGGGGTTCAATCAGTGGTAGAAACTACCTTAACTGCAATCATATCCACCGCTTCATTGTAAAATTTGTTATCTATTATTTCAAATAAAACTTGTCTAAATAAGGTTCAGATGTGACAACTCATAAGACTAGAACTTGAATATTCCGAATTTGTTTGATGAAGGGTGCGGAGCTCATCGCCCCTCCCTAAATTGCCATGGTGTTGTGCTACTGTAAAAGTATTGCATCAAGATCTAGAGGCGATTCTCTTTAATTTTTGAAGGAACTTGGGCTGGTGGATGCGGAAGGAGGCCGGAGGTTGGTGGAGGCGCCTGTAGCCGACAGTGCTGTAAGTGGATTGGGTCTGGCGGTGGCGGCGGTGGCGCAAGGGGACCGATAGCAGAGGGTGTCACAATAGGAACGTGGGCTAGTGGCGGCGCGATACATATTTATCGTGATTCTAAAAAAGTGTCATTACACATCCTTGGCTATTAAATATGTCTAAAATTATTTCTATTCGGTTGAACATTATATATGAACAAAAACCTTTTGTTACCATAAAAAAAATTACGGACGAAGCGATGGACGAAAACTACCCACTCCAGTTTAATAGAATATTTTTTTTATCAAAGTAGCTTTTAGCAAAGTAAATTATACTATTTGTTCAAATATTATGTGGCTAACTTAATATGAATTTTTATATTATATGATATTTGCGGTTAGAAAGTACTTGTGTAGACCGTGGCAACGCACGTGCATTTAGCTAGTATTAATAAGCAAAATGTTGAGAATGTCCCTTTGCATGAATTAGTTGGGAACAATGCTGAAAGTGTTGATGTCAATTTTGTTAGGAACTTTGGTAATAATGGCTATGGTAACAATTACAATTATTATAATAAACCTCCATATGCTTCAAACAACTATGACAATCGTCCTTTCATTCCGTATCCTAATGCTAATGAAAACAAGTGGAAGCCTACCACTAATGACCCCTCTGGTAGCCAGCAAGAGACTAACATAAGTCTCAATAGAGCAAGTATCTGGCCATAGCACTATGATAGAAGAGTTGAATAAGTCCCTTGCTTCCATAAGTTCTGATATTAGAGGATTACAAACTCAAGCAGCAGGTTTAGACAAATCTCTTTCAAAGCTAGCTGACAATCAAGCTACTTTGTTAAGTATGTCAGTAGGGAAACCACAAGCACCACCTATTATTGGCATGAATTCCATTGTTATTACTGAAAACACTTGATACGTCGCAAACGTATCTATAATATTTGATGCTCCATGCTTGTTTTACACCAATTGCTTTGTGTTTTGCTTACAATTCGTGGCATTTTTATGCATTTTCCAGAACTAACCTATTAACAAGATGCCACAGTGCCAGTTCATGTTTTCTGCTGTTTTTGTGTTTCAGAAAAGTTACACAGGAAATATTCTCAAAATTGGACGAAACGAAAGCCGAAGTTCCTATTTACCTGACACGAAGACAGAGTCCAAAGGAGAGATGGAGGGGGGCCAGAGGGCAGCCGCACCATAGGGTGGCGCGGGCCACCCCCTAGCCGCAACACCAGGTGGTGTGGACCCCTGGTCCACCCCCTGACATCGCCCTTCCGCCTATAAATTCCCTTCGACGGGAAAACCCTAAGGAGATGAACACTTTTCCACGAAACATACTGCAAGCCGCCGCTGTCGTCGTTCCGAGATCGGGAGGGTCCAAAAGCTCTTCCCGGCACCCTGTCGGAGAGGGGAATCATCACCAGAGGCCTTCTTCATCACCATTCCAGTCTCCGGAGTGATGCGTGAGTAGTCTACCTTGTACTATGGGTCCATAGCAGTAGCTAGATGGTTGTCTTCTCCTCCATGTGCTTCATGTCTAGATCTTGTGAGCTGCCTATCATGATCAAGATCATCGTTATATAATTCTACATGTTGTGTTTGTTGGGATCCGATGAATATTGAGTACTATGTCAAGTTGATTGTTGATTTATCATGTCTATGTTATTTGTGATCTTGCATGCTCTCCGTTGCTAGTAGATATCTTGGCCGAAAAGATGCTAGTGACTCCAAGAGGGAGTATTTATGCTCGATAGTGGGTTCATGCCTCTAGTAATCTGGGAGAGTGACAATAACTTCTAAGGTTGTAGATGTGCTGTTGCTACTAGGGATAAAACAACAATCTTTTGTTCAAGGACATTTGTATTGTTTACATTACACACTTTTCTTAAGGCGATAATCTGTTGCTTGCAACTTTACCCAAGGGTTGTTTGGATGATATCCTGCGGGTGGATTATTAGTCATAGATGTAGTTGGATTAGGGTCTATGTATTATGTTGTAATACCCAAGTGAATCTCATAGTGATCTTCATGACATGTACATGCATTGTTATGCATTCTTTATTTTGTCAATTGCCCAACTATAATTTGTTTACCCAACATGTTATTTCTTTATGGAGAGACACCTCTAGTGAACTGTGGAGCCCGATCCATTCTTTTACATATATTATCATCTACTGCAAGCACCATTTACTTTCTGCAAGCATTATTTATTTACTTACTGCAAACAAATATCCTTTTCCACACGATATGTTTAATCCTTTGTTTTCAGCAAACCAGTGAGATTGACAACCTCACTACAAGTTGGGGCAAAGTACTTTGGTTGTATTGTGTGCAGGTTCCACGTTGCTGCTGGCGCCGAAGCTACGCCCCAGACAAGGCGCCGTCAACAAGTTCTCTAGTGTCGTTGCCAAAGTCAGCTAGCAACAACCTTTGGAAGTGGTTTCTTTCTCCTACTGGTCGATTAAACTTTGGTTTCATAACTGAGGGAAAACTTACCTGTTGTGCTCATCACACCTTACTCTTGGGGTTCCCAACTGGCTACGCACCAACAAGTTTTCTGGCGCTATTGCCGGGGAGAAAGAGGATTTCTGCAAGGGGAGTCTCTCACTTCCAATATTGTTACTTTGTTATTGTTTTGCTTAGTTTCTTTATTTTATTTTGTTTGCTTCTTGTTTATCAAAAATACAAAAAAATTAGTTTCTTTTATAGTTGTTATTTTTATTGGTCTGTTTTTTCTTGCTTTATCATGCTTTCTATCAATGGTTGGTTTCTTTGAAACTAGATCTTATTGGCAAGGTGGGTTCACGGAAGAACAACAAAAGTTTTATGAGGAACACTGCTTGTCACAAAAAGGGAAACACTTATGGGAACAAATTAATAAATTGTGTATCATTGCTAGAAACGTGTGCTCTACTTATAATGTTACTTATTGCTTTGATAAATCTTGTTGCTGTAGGAGGTATAAACACCTCCCTTTTCAATGTGAGTATAATGATAATGTTACCATATCTTCTTATGTTAAGGGAAATTATGACTTTTATGATGTGGAACAAATTGAAGAATTTATTGCTTGGAAGGTTGCATTCGAACTTGCTTTATTTGCTTGAAAATACTGATGATGCACCTTATAAATATGAGGTTCATGATATACTTAAATTTTGCTTTGATAATTACAAGGAAGAAAATGGCTATATTCTTAAATATCTTAATAGATGCTCTCCACCAACGAAAGAGACTAATGCCTTGCAGGAGCCTATGGAAGAAGAAATTAGTGAAACTAGAAGCTCATTGGATGAAAAAGAGGAGGAGAGTGATGATCAAGAGGAGGAAGAATGGAGCAGCTACCCATGTATACCTCCATAAGAGTAGCTCTTTAACTAATACCTTATTTGATCACCCTCCATGCTTACCAAAGGAAGATGAGTGTTATATTGATAATTGTGATGATCCCATTGATTCTTTTGAAATATCCCTTTTTGATGAAATTCATACTTGCTATACTTGTGACCTTGATACTACTTTGAATGAAACTTTTGAGAATGATGATGCTATTGAAAATTATTATGAGAGAGGAAAATATGGTTGTTGGAATTTTCATGTTACTAAAACACCTCTCTTTATATTGAAAGTTCTGAAGTTGCTCTTGTTTTATCTACCCATGTTTGTTACTATGTGCTTCTTTGATTTATTTTCTTACAATATTCCTATGCATAGGGAGTGGGTTAGACTTAAATGTGTTTCATATTTGCTCCTTGATTCTCTCTTTTGCTTAAATTCATATTTCTTATGTGAGCATCTTCTCAAATTACTGAGCCTAGCTCAAAGGCGTTAAAGAAAAGCACTCTTGGGAGATAACCCAATGTTTTCTTTTGAGTACTTTTTCTTTTTGTTGAGTCTTGGAAGTTGTTACTACTGTAATGACCTCTCCTTATCATTTTTATTTCGTTTTTTGTGCCAAGAAGAACCTCTAATTGGAAGAAGGTAAGATTTGGGGAAGTTGCTGTCCCGAAACAGATTTCTGTGATTCACTGTAAAAATTAGTGAAAATTCCCAGAACGTTATTTTGACCTGCGATTTCTTGTGCACATGACCCAGGTTATTATCTAACTTTCATTAGTTTGCACTTTTCGATTTGAGCAACAAAAAATTTTCAAAAAATTTGATCTTTACCAGCTGTTCTGTTTTGACAGATTTCTGCCACTCTTTGCATTTGCCTCTTGATATTTTTGTTTTTGAGTTCTTTTGATCACAGAACTTTTAGAAGAAGTTGCTACAGTAGCTAATGTGTTAATAATTGCTGTCCTTGAGATGAAACTGAACCAAAAGTGGATTTACTATCTTGCATAAACTAATGTTGCTAATGAGAATTGTGTGAAGTTTTGTATGAAGGAAGTTTTCAAGTGTAGGGAAAGGAGAATGATGAGATGAGATGAAGTATGGACAAAAACTTGTGACGCCCCAAAATCGGCACCTTGCGAATTATAGCATTCACGCCACAATTCGCACGATGTCGCTTTGGAAACGCACCACCAAGCAAAATATGCATGTCTCAACATACACATTATGCGGGTGGAATCAAGATAGTAATGTTACACAAGTTCACGATGGAACCCACAAAGAATATATAATAACCACGAAGAATCCACGAGTCAAGAATCCAAAAATACATACAAAGATCCAAATCATACATAAAGCAAAATACTATCCGAGTATGGATAAGAATACAAATGGGCCTAAGAGGCCTGAAAATAACGATGGCGTCCATAACCCTGCCCAGGCCAAGCCGGAAGGGTAACCTTGCTAACATCGTTGCTTCCATGTACCTGTCTTCAAACCTGCTCCGGCGAGAAATCCGAGATGAGCAGCAATAAGTATGAAGTACTTAGCAAGACTTCAAGACGTATAAAGCATAGTCAACAAGCCACCTTTGTACGTGAGGTACGTAGACAAGCTCGAGAGACTCAAAAGGACGTTAGTTGTATGGTGGGGTTAAGCGGCAGCGAACAAGCACTAAAGAACCTATAGAAACACTCTACAACTTCTGTCTAATCAGAATAAGATAAGAGAGCGCATAAAGTAAAGAACTAGAATACTACAACAAACATAACCCAGCCGATGAATCACCTCATCGCGACCACACGAAGAAGCAATTTCAAAGGTACTCACACGGTTGACAATTTTATAACAATTTAATATTGTAGTAGAACTATTTACTATGCCACTTTTTATCATCAATTAGGTGCAAGTTGTTCTATGATCGAGTAGAACGGCTCCAAGTCGTCCATAACCGCGGACATGGCTTTTCGAAAAGATTTACCCTGCAGGGGTGCACCAATGTACCCATACACACTCGATCAATCCGACCTAGACAAGGGCAGGATATCACGACAAGACCGTTGCTAGTTCTACGAGAGAGTTTAGGGGGGCCACCCTACTAAGCTACCCGTAACAAAGTTGGCCGAGCTCCGAAGACGGACTCAGAAGTTTGCGAGAACAGAGAAGTCTGGCAGAGAGCCCATTCGAGAGGTCCACCAGCTTCACAGAAAAACGTACCGCGAGCAAATAAACCTGCCAACCATCCGAGGCGACACAACCACACCTTTTCGAGGGGGCTTAGAACCTTAAGCACCATCACTGGTAACTCAAACCAAATGCGGATCCAAATGTAAATACGGTGTTGTGGCCCCCGGTAAACTAACTCGAGAAAAAGTAGTAAGTCAAGGGAGACCCCATGGAATCTTCCGCGAGTGGTTAGCGCGCTCAGCTTAGAACAGTTCATGTGAACTCGGGGTCCTAGGGGACACAAGTGAGCCGTCGTAAAACGGGGAAAATGACTCACCGATGCCTCTGCTTAATCAAGTGTAGTTGTAACATAAATAAATCATGTTTATCTCCAACATCTAGTATCCAACTTATCTCCAATTCATATCCATCTCATATATCAAGTAGAGCATATGATAAACTTCCCAACAACCCGATAAGATAAAACAACTGAAAACAACCTAAGCATGCCTACGACACGCAAGGCCAACTCAAACAACAAGCAAAAGGTAATAGGCGGGAGGTGGCGGAAATATAGTTTTGCTTTGGGGAAACAGGTGGATAGGATACGTGACTTGAACAAAGCATCGGAACACAAGGCTAGCATAAAGCATAAGAGAAAGCATAAACACAAATAGGTAATAAGTACCCCTATAGGTTGTAAGGGGCGGGAAAGCTTGCCTGGCAAGATGGTCGAAGAACACCCGAAGAACTTGTCATTGCTCACAACACCACGAAGCGTCCTATCCGAGAAGAAGCAAAATGCTACAACAAACAACGGATGCAACACTTACTACTACAGCAAAAGAATCGGCATGATTATATGCAAGCATGCATGACATGACAATTATGATGCAATGCAACTTATCCATTTAAACGGAATCGGAATTCCGACACACATATATATGGTTCAAGTTGATTTACTACATGGCAATTTAAATGTTGATTAACATGGCAAAGCAAAGGCATGGGTGAGCTACACAAATTAAATGAAGCGGGAAAATATTACAAGCATTTCCCAAATACTTCATATGTTGTTTAATAGGTGATATGCAAACTACCATATCGCGCCATGATGCAAGATGCAAACAACGATATGAATGTCATATTCAGATTCTACATATTTTTCTGATAGAAATTCATATAAAATACTTTTTATTCTGAGTTACCACTCAAAAGATATGAATTATACGAGATTCAAACATTTGCAGTAATTTTCAGAAAAACAGAGAATAGGCCGAGACTTTTCTCACCGAGAAGCACCCTAGCCCAGGTCGCTGACCACTGGGGCCTGGGAGGCTGACTGGGCGCTGGCTGCTGACCTGACGCTAACGGAAAGGACCCACCTGTCAGCTGCGAACAAAAGAATAAAAAAGGATGAGGCTTTTGCCTCTGATGGAATTCGAACTGAAGATCTTCTCACAAAGAGACTCAAAGGAAGAGACCAGCTAAGATACTGATTGGATTTGAGGATAGGTAGGCGCGCTTGTCTTTGAAGGAAAACAAGGCAGAGTCTTGACCTTGTGCTCGCGCGACACAGACAACGGAGCAGAGAACAGCGGAACGCCAGAAGGGGACCGACGACAAACACCTGCAGAGAAGTACGGCGGTCACGCTGGCAAGCAGAGAATTATGTCGGGAAATAGAGACGAAGTGGACGAAGGGGAGGCAGCACCGGTTCTTAGAGAGGCCAGAGATGTCCGGCGCGGGAGGAGCTCCAGGTCAGCGGAGAAAGGATAGCAGGCCACGAAAGGTTGAGGACGAGTAGGAGAACTCTAATCAGAGGCTGTAATGCACGAAAACGATGAAGGAAAGGTGGGAAAGAATGTGCAGCTCACTGGTAAGAAGCGCGTGCCGCTGGGGTTGGTAATGGACGTGGAGACGTTGTCGGGAGAGATGGTGGTGGGGATGCCCGAGGCTGCTGCGAGGCGTCGTACAGTGGGGCGACATTGTCCCGAGCAAGCAAATGAAGCAGAGAGGAGGCGCTCAAGCGACAGAGGAAGAGGAGAGCGGCGGCGCTAGGGAATGGGAAGGGAGTAGGGCTAGGGTTGCAGGGCTAGGGGATTTTATAGAGTGGGGAGAAGGGTATCCTCGGACGTCCCAACGTGTAGAGCTCGACGTGGCACCGCTAGGATCGCTGCCGTACAGCTGAGGAAGAAGACCAGAAGAGGGGAAGGTGGGACGGGCTTGGAGTGGGTTGATTTAGTGGAGAAAGAAAATTGGCCAAGGGGTTCGAAAGGGCTTCTTTCTTCTTCTCTTCTTTTTTTTTCTGATATTGCTTCTTCTTTTTCTTGCAGCATTCTTTTAGGGAAAACAAGAGGGGGTTTGGAAAGATTTGGAAATACTTTGAAACCACATTTTAAAACATTAGTTATTATCTCCAAATAATCTTAAAGGTTTGCAAATATTTTGGTTTGTTAGCTTTAATTAAAATAAGAAAAGACGAGAAGGGCTTATTGAGAAACCATACAAGATAACTAGAAAGTAGATTTTATTCGAAACAATTTTTATTTGACAAAAACATGCAAGGTGTCAAATGCATGAAGATGCACAAAAATAAAATAACAAACAATTTCTAAAAAGGGGATTTTTCTGGGCCGTTACAATCGACACCACCAACAAGGGATCTCGCCCCGAGATCCACGCTCGTGTAGGGGGAAGAGTTGGTTAAACTATCGGATCTTCTTGCACCATGGTGATCCTGTCAACACCACCAACAAGAGGTTTCTCCTCGACACCACCAACAAAAGATTCTTGCTCACATTGACGATAATGAACTTCTGAAGAACAGACCTATTAGGATAAAGGCAAGAGATCGTCCACCCACGTAGGAACTTAAAACTCAAAGAGGTAGGTAAGAGTGACGACTCAAAACTCGCAAAGGTAAGAGGAGAGAAGCACATAGGTAAGGAGTAAAATGCAGACCTACTCAGATCTATCCAACGCATTTTCAGCAAAATAGTTTTGACACTAGACATAACAACGTCCGTTGGCAAGGCTATCCTACAGGCAGAGCGGACCCGCAGGTATCGACAAAACCTGGGCTCTGATACCACTTGTGACGCCCCAAAATCGGCACCTTGCGAATTATAACATTCATGCCACAATTCGCACGATGTCGCTTTGGAAATGCACCACCAAGCAAAATATGCATGTCTCAACATACACATTATGCGGGTGGAATCAAGATAGTAACGTTACACAAGTTCACGATGGAACCCACAAAGAATATATAATAACCACGAAGACTCCACGAGTCAAGAATCCAAAAATACATACAAAAATCCAAATCATACATAAAGCAAAATAGTATCCGAGTACGGATAAGAATACAAATGGGCTTAAGAGGCCTAAAAATAACGATGGCGTCCATAACCCTACCCAGGCCAAGCCGGAAGGGTAACCTTGCTAACGTTGTTGCTTCCATGTACCTGTCTTCAAACCTGCTCCGACGAGAAATCCGAGACGAGCAGCAATAAGTACGAAGTACTTAGCAAGACTTCAAGACGTATAAAGCGTAGTCAACAAGCCGCCTTTATACGTGAGGTACGCAGACAAGCTCGAGAGACTCAAAAGGACGTCAGTTGTATGGTGGGGTTAAGCGGCAGCGAGCAAGCACTAAAGAACCTATAGAAACACTCTACAACTTCCGTCTAATCAGAATAAGATAAAAGAGCGCATAAAGTAAAGAACTAGAATACTACAGCAAACATAACCCAGCCGATGAATCACCTCATTGCGACCACACGAAGAAGCAATTTCAAAGGTACTCACACGGTTGACAATTTTATAACAATTTAATATTATAATAGAACTATTTACTATGCCACTTTTTATCATCAATTAGGTGCAAGTTGTTCTATGATCGAGTAGAACGGCTCCAAGTCGTCCATAACCGCGGACACAGCTTTTCGAAAAGATTTACCCTATAGGGGTGCACCAATGTACCCATACACGCTCGATCAATCCATCCTAGACAAGGGCAGGATATCACGACAAGACCGTTGCTAGTTCTATGAGAGAGTTTAGGGGGGCCACCCTACTAAGCTACCCGTAACGAAGTCGGCCAAGCTCCGAAGGCGGACTCAGAAGTTTGCGAGAATGGAGAAGTCTGGCAGAGAGCCCATCCGAGAGGTCCGCCAGCTTCACAGAAAAACGTACCGCGAGCAAATAAACCTACCAACCATCCGAGGCGACACAACCACACCTTTTCGAGGGGCTTAGAACCTTAAGCACCATCACTGGTAACTCAAACCAAATGCGGATCCAAATGTAAATACAGTGTTGTGGCCCCCGGTAAACTAACTCGAGAAAAAGTAGTAAGTCAAGGGAGACCCCATGGAATCTTCCGCGAGTGGTTAGCGCGCTCAGCTTAGAACAGTTCATGCGAACTCGGGGTCCTAGGGGACACAAGTGAGCCGTCGTAAAACGGGCAAAATGACTCACCGATGCCTCTGCTTAATCAAGTGTAGTTGTAACATAAATAAATCATGTTTATCTCCAACATCTAGTATCCAACTTATCTCCAATTCATATCCATCTCATATATCAAGTAGAGCATATGATAAACTTCCCAACAACCCGATAAGATAAAACAACTAGAAACAACCTAAGCATGCCTACGACTCGCAAGGCCAACTCAAACAACAAGCAAAAGGTAATAGGCGGGAGGCGGCGGAAATATAATTTTGCTTTGGGGAAACAGGTGGATAGGATACGTGACTCGAACAAAGCATCGGAACACAAGGCTAGCATAAAGCATCAGAGAAAGCATAAACACAAATAGGTAATAAGTACCCCTATAGGTTGGTAAGGGGCGGGAAAGCTTGCCTGGCAAGATGGTCGAAGAACACCCGAAGAACTTGTCGTTGCTCACAACACCATGAAGCGTCCTATCCGAGAAGAAGCAAAATGCTACAACAAACAACGGATGCAACACTTGCTACTATGGCAAAAGAATCGGCATGATTATATGCAAGCATGCATGACATGGCAATTATGATCCAATGCAACTTATCCATTTAAACGGAATCAAAATTCTGACACACATATATATGGTTCAAGTTGATTTACTACACGGCAATTTAAATGTTTATTAACATGGGAAAGCAAAGGCATGGGTGAGCTACACAAATTAAATGAAGCGGGAAAATTTTACAAGCATTTCCCAAATACTTCATATGTTGTTTAATACGTGATATGCAAACTACCATATCGCGCCATGATGCAAGATGCAAACAGAGATATGAATGTCATATTCAGATTCTACATATTTTTCTGATAGAAATTCATAAAAAATACTTGTTATTCCGAGTTACAACTCAAAAGATATGAATTATACGAGATTCAAACATTTGCAGTAATTTTCAGAAAAACAGAGAATAGGCCGAGACTTTTCTCACCGAGAAGCACCCTAGCCCAGGTCGTTGACCACTGGGGCCTGGGAGGCTAACTGGGCGCTGGCTGCTGACCTGACGCTGATGGAAAGGACCCACCTGTCGGCTGCGAACAAAAGAATAAAAAAGGGTGAGGCTTTTGCCTCTGATGGAATTCGAACTGAAGATCTTCTCACGAAGAGACTCAAAGGAAGAGACCAGCTAAGCTACTGATTGGATTTGAGGATAGGCAGGCACGCTTGTCTTTGAAGGAAAACAAGGCGGAGTCTTGACCTTGTGCTCGCGCGACACAGACGACGGAGCGGAGAACAGCGGAACGCCAGAAGGGGACCGACGACAAACACATGCAGAGAAGTACGGCGGTCACGCTGGCGAGCAGAGAATTATGTCGGGAAACAGAGACGAGGTGGATGAAGGGGAGGCAGCACCGGTTCTTGGAGAGGCCGGAGACGTCCGGCGCGGGAGGAGCTCCAGGTCAGCGGAGAAAGGATAGCAGGCCGCGGGAGGTTGAGGACGAGCTGGAGAACTCTAATCAGAGGCTGTAATGCACGAAAACGACGAAGGAAACAGTGGAAAGAATGTGCAGCTCACTGGTAAGAAGCGCGTGCCACTGGGGTTGGTAACGGACGTGGAGACGTCGTCAGGAGAGATGGTGGTGGGGACGCCCAAGGCTGCTGCGAGGCATCGTACAGTGGGGCGGCATCGTCCCGAGCAAGCAAACGAAGCAGAGAGGAGGCACTCGAGTGACAGAGGAAGAGGAGAGCGGCGGCGCTAGGGAATGGGAAGGGAGTAGGGCTAGGGTTGCAGGGCTAGGGGATTTTATAGAGTGGGGAGAAGGGTATCCTCGGATGTCCCATCGTGTAGAACTCGACGTGGCAGCGCTAGGATCGCTGCCGTACAGCTGAGGAAGAAGACCAGAAGAGGGGAAGGTGGGCCGGGCTTGGAGTGGGTTGATTTAGTGGAGAAAGAAAATGGGCCAAGGGGTTCGAAAGGGCTTCTTTCTTCTCCTCTCCTTTTTTTCTGATATTGCTTCTTCTTTTTCTTGCAGCATTCTTTTAGGGAAAACAAGAGGGGGTTTGGAAAGATTTGGAAATACTTTTAAACCACATTTTAAAACATTAGTTATTATCTCCAAATAATCTTAAAGGTTTGTAAATATTTTGGTTTGTTAGCTTTAATTAAAATAAGAAAAGACGAGAAGGGCTTATTGAGAAACCATACAAGATAACTAGAAAGTAGATTTTATTCCAAACAATTTTTATTTGACAAAAACATGCAAGGTGTCAAATGCATGAAGATGCACAAAAATAAAATAACAAAAAATTTCTAAAAAGGGGATTTTTCTGGGCCGTTACAAAGCTCAAGCTTGGGGATTCCCATGTCATCCCAAGAAATATCCAAGAAGTGCAAGCGTCAAAGCTTGGGGATGCCCCGAGGCACCCCTTCTTCATCGACAAATATCAGGTCACCTTTCAAGACACTATATTTTTATTGCTTCGTATTCTATGCATTTTTCTTGGAGCATCTTTACTTTCTGACAAGGGTATAGATAATAGAGCCCGTCAGTTGAGTACCCCTGAGGCCCGTTAAGCTAGGCCCAATTGTAATATTAGTCAAAATACGAGTTCTTACCGTATGTCGATATTGTAATCTGTGTCGGATCCCACCCGATCCTCGAGACCTGGCCATCTATATATAGGGGCCTAGAGGGGACGGTGTGGGACAGATTGAAAGCAAGCCAGGTTTTACACCCACGTTTACTTTCATAGCCACCTTGTTTGACTAATTTTACCTTTGAGTTCATCCGACGCCCTATCTCCCCGATCCTAAGTCCTTCATCTAGGACATTTTCCGAGTTAACCCCTCGTCAATTGGCGCCGACCGTGGGGACTCTGGGCGTTGGAATCATGAATTCGACGGCTTTTTCGCTGTCAGCCAATAGCAATCCGCAAGCCGACGAAATTCAGATA
The DNA here is from genome assembly GCA_007115705.1 of Dactylis glomerata. Taxonomy (NCBI): domain Eukaryota; kingdom Viridiplantae; phylum Streptophyta; class Magnoliopsida; order Poales; family Poaceae; genus Dactylis; species Dactylis glomerata. The sequence goes on from QXEO01000550.1 coordinate 210,313, forward strand.
CCCTTCGAAACAGTTGATTTTCAACCTCACTAGTCAAGTTTTGTGCAAGTATTTGAGAGTATGGATCAAGATATGGATTTGATGATTGGAAGTCTAAACTTTCGTGTCGGATCACTAGGTTCGATTCGCCTTTCAGATCCAACGAAACTGGATCCGTCGGCAAGTGAGCCCGAGACAGTAGCAATGTCAGAATCATCAGAAGGCTCCTCCAGCGAGGTAAACTCGCTGGTCAGCTTGGCAGAAGCAGAAGAAGGAAAAATTGCAGGAGGCGACGAAACTATGGAGAACCTCGACTTAGAAGCGCAACTCGAAGATCTCATGATTTATCATGACGACACCTCAGATCAATCAACAGACACATGGAAGACAGGACTAGAACTTTCTGAAGATGGCAATTCGATCTTCTCAAGTTACAATGGCAAACTCGACAATCGATGCCAGATACTCGCCATCATAGAAGACAATTCAGAAGAACTCGACGAAAACAACAATCCAGTACTTAATCCAGCAAACATAAACAGAGGAGCAAACCACTTAGCAGAAGGAGAAACCGCAGACTCCCTCACAACAAGGGAGAAAGTTCGACTACCAGTCGATGAGTGGAGAATAATCAAAACAGCCATAGAGCACGGCACGCCAAAACCAACGAATTCCAGCAAAAACATGCTTTTGGGATACCATTACGTCCTGAGGCAGCAGGCGAAGCAATTAGCAAAGGAGAGAATTGAAATACAGAAAAGGAAGGACTCAGCCATTGCAGCAAGCGACGCTGCTCGTAGAGCACGCAGTGATGCGTCATACACAAACAGAAGGCATCATCGATATGGATCAAGATATGAAAATCTCGAGTACTCAGATAGACAAAGCATCTCCAAAAACCTCGACTCGTCTTTCCTATCGGTCGACGAGCAAGGAAACATTATACCAAAAACTCCGGAGGCAGCACTGGTGGCAGCTCAAGCATACCTATATACAACACGACCAAATCCAGGAGACCCGAGGGAACATATGCACCGCGCAGCACTAAACGGGTTAAAGATGGTAGGCAACAAATTATCAGCAAAAAAGGAGGAGGCATATCGCAACAAAGGAACCCATAAACCAAGGTCACCACGCCGTCACAACAGTCCTCGGCATAAAAGTGGAAGTCGACGATCTAGGACGCCATCACCAGGGCGATACAACAGTCCAAAAAACAAAGGAACCCAACGATCCAGAACTCCTAACAAAACACATGACCATGAAGATGATGAAAAGGAGATGGGGGCGCCATGCTTTACCCGTAGGGTTCGCATCACGCCAGTACCCAAAGGTTTCAAATTACCTCATGACCAACAAAAGTACGACGGATCTCAGGAGCCACAGTCATGGCTTTCAGATTATCTACAAGCAGTAAAAATATTAGGAGGAACCAGGGAAACAGCAATGCAAAGTTTGTAGTTACACCTCACCGGTGCAGCAAGGTCATGGTTAAGCAAACTAGGAGAGGAAACAATTGGAAGCTGGGAGGAGCTCACAAAACAATTTACGAGTAATTTCAAGTCGACATACAAACGGCCAGCATCTATAGAAGAAGTCAAAGCCTGTGTGCAGCAACGCGGGGAAACATTAAGGGCATATATCCAAAGGTGGAGTATAATCAAGAACTCGACAGTCGAAGTCTCGGATGAAAGAGCAATAGACGCATTCATAGTCGGGTTACGATGAGGAGACCTAGTCGAAGAGACGGGCAGGATCAAGCCGAAAACAGTATCAGATCTAATGGATGTAGCAAACAGATTTGCAGATAGAGAAGATGCATGCAACAATAAGCGCATGAGATCACCAGAGGATGATAGAGGAAACAGATATGGAGGTCAACGCAGAAGATCCCGCAATTACGACAGCTATGGCTCTCACAGCCAAGTAGCCACAGGATACAAAGATAACAGCTACCAAAGCAACGACCGTAAAAGTTCGGGATACCATAGCTACGGCAAAGAAGACTACAAAAAGTTTCAGCCAAGGGAGTCCAGAGAGTACAACCCATCACCAGAAGATATGCTCAATGGACCATGTCATATTCATTCTGCGTTTGTCGATGGGAAACGAGTATCCAGACACGCAATGAAAGATTGCACGACGTTCTTAAAACTGCAGGAAGCAGCACTCAACAAGCAAGCCGAGGCAAAACGGCAAGGGTACGAAGGAAACACAAGCAACGCACCTGCAACCCAACAAGGAAACAGTGGAGCTCCCAAGGGCCAAGATCAACCAAACCAGGGACGCGATGACGACGAAGGATATGTTCCATCTAAGGGGCACATTACAATAATGATACAACTAGTGCCCAAGTCGAACAAAGAGGAGAAAAGCATAACCCGACAAGTCAACCTCGCAATAACTTCTCCTCCAGCAACAACGGAATATCTGCATTGGTCAGAGCAACCCATAGAATTCAGTAGAGATTATCACCCAATAATAGTACCTCGGCCAGGAAACGCGCCCTTGGTACTCAAAGCTCAAATTGGGACCTATGATGTCGATAGAATATTCATGGATGCAGGAAGTGGGATAAATTTGATATACGCAAAGACCTTACGGGCAATGCACATTTCATTGGAGTTCCTGAAACCAACTGATTGCTCCTTTCATGGAATAGTCCCAGGAAGTGCCAACTATCCACTTGGTCGAATAGCACTCAACGTCTGTTTCGGAAATAGACAAAACTACAGAAGGGAGAAACTCGACTTCGAAGTCATGGAATGGCCATCACAATATCATGCGATCCTCGGGAGACCCGCGTTTTCGCGATTCATGGCATTACCTCACTACACTTACCTGGTACTAAAAATGCCAGGACCCAAAGGAATTATTACAGTAAAAGGAAGTTTCGAGTTATCAGATTTATGCGACAAGGAGTTTCATAAGATGGCCCAAAATTTTGGCATGATGGCAAGCTACGGAGAACCCGACTGCAAAGCAAAAAGTGCGACTACAGAAGCGGCACGGCAACTCGAAGGAAACCCCAAGGAGCCAGTAGTAAAGAAACCTCGGGTACAGCTACCCGAACAAGAGAAGACTACAGGAGAAGAAGAGAAGACTCAAGACATACAAATTAGTCGAGTAGGAAAATAAGGCTGCAAAAGCCATGAGTTATTCCAGGGCAATGCCCTCTAGATCCAGAACACAGGTCACTGGCCGGATCTCTTGGGTCACCGCATGTATCTTACATTACAAGTATAATAAAGGCAAGTTCCTCATATTCGAGTTTACATGTCTAAACGCGGCAAACGCCAACTCCCACAAAACGCCTTGAGTACTAAAAATTCCTCGGGCAAACAGCCTAGGAAAAAACACTCTCGCGGACTATAAATCATATGCATTAAAATTGCGACGCAGGCGGATCTGAGTCATCCACATTAAAATGATTCAAGTAATGGTACTCGCGGAAAAACCTCGCGTCCTCTTGCAGTAACCTTGAGATGATCCTTTTCGCTGGCTCTAGCATCGCGTCCATATGAACTCCAACCGTAGCTCGCCTTAGAGGCAAACTCTGGGACATGCGGTCATAATCAAGTCTCGGATGCCACTTTCGCATCCATCCAAGAGCAAAGTTAGCACCAACAATCAAGTTCAGTTTTATAAGGAGATGAACCCGCTGGCTCGTCCGGAAAGTTTCGAGTAATTGCCTAAAATCCCTCGGCATAGCATTGCGAGGCAACATGACAGAGTACATGGTTGTCAGGGACATGCGACAACCATCAACAGCTTCGCTAATATGCTATGCGCGATCCTGAAGAAGCACGATAGCGCGACAGCGATGGAGATTCGACCATAAGCTCTCAGTACCTTGAGCAGCTTTCTGAAGAGCAACGATCCGCTCAGAAACCCGGCGCGATTCGCCAACAAGATCAAGGCAAGTACCTACGGTGCAAGTAAAAAATCAGCACGCAGCAAGCCAGAGCAAAAACAAAGAGAAAAGGCTCCCCGAAGACTTACATAGTAGCATCTCGCAAACAGATTCGACAATACCAATCAGAAAAGATTCGCATTCCTCAAAATGCGCGATCTTCGCTACTAGACTTGACACTTCATCTTCAAGATTGGACACTTGTTTCATCAGGTCATGGGACTTACCGGCCTTTTCTAAAGCAATTTGCGCCTGGCGCTTTAACAAGGATAGACGGCTCTCAAGATCTGAAATCCTCGACGAATATTCCTCACATCGATAGAAAGAACGAGGAGGTGAAGAAGTTCCAGAGTCGAACATGCTAACAGGAGATAAAGCCTGGTTACGGCCCGACGATTCACCAGCAGGCACAAGCTGGAAATCAAGCCAAAAAAAGAAGACATACATCTCAGAAATGTCGTTCAAAACCAAGCACTTCATAAACATGAAGATATTTACAATGTCCGCCCTTCATGAGAAGAATAGGATCTTCAGGGGTGTCAAAGGCCTTGACGAGTTTCTTCAAGTCAGCATTTTCAATGTCCGCCCTTTGCTTGGGCCACAACCCGATGGAAATCAGTGTGAGCACGCGGCTAGCCAATTCAAAGATCTCCTAGATGGAAGTCTAGTTCGCCTCCAACAGACTAACCACAGCCACAAGAGAGTCATCGTCTGGTTGCGCAGAAGCTGAAGGAATCCCAGTATGTTCTATACAGTCAAGGAAACAAAGACACATCAGTGGAGTATAAGAGTAAGCAACTCAAACAAAAAAAAAAGGAAAAGGCATGGTATTTACCTCCAGCAAGAGCCGACATCTTATTAAGGCGTAAAGCCACGGCTTGATCTCGCTGAGTCCGCTCTTTCTTCAAATCAGAAAGGGATTTCTCCATTTTCTTCGCCTTATCCAGTGCTGATTTAGAGGACTTCTCAGCATTGGTTTTGGCAGCAGTGGCAGCATCAAAAGCTCTCTTGGAGGCCTCGAGTTCAGCCTCCAGGGATGCAATTCGAGCATTAGCTGTCGCCAAGGCATCTATAGTAAAAAACAGGGAAAATTGAGTATGATAAAAAAGCAAAGAAAGATGCTTGAGACAAGAAAAGTAAAGGAAAGAAGACTACCTTCGGAAGCTTTAGCAGCTTTCAAATACTCGGCACACTCACTGCCCAAAGCGACAAATTTCTTCATCAAGATCTGCCAATGAAAAAGAGCGTAAGCATAACAATCACGCAAGGGACAGAAGGCAAAAAGATGAAGATCACCACGCACATCATCAGGAGAGCTCCTTTCGACTTCTTCGAATGCTTGGTGCTCCGAGCCAGAGGAACTTTCTTGATAGGAGCTTTGGGAGCCTTTAGGGACTTCGCGGCAGGCTCAACTTCCTGCACAGGGGGTTCATCAGCAGTCATATTTTCAGTAGAAGGAGCAGCGGCAGCATCCCTTTTCGGGTCCTCATCGTCACTACAAAGAAAGCCAAAGGAAAAGGATTTTACACAACTCGAAAGAAGTAAAACAAGTAAAAAAGAGCATCGAGTTGGCAAAATACTTACGAGTCCAAGAGGTCAAAAAGTTCTACCCCCCTTCTAGAACAGGGGCTTCTCCGGCCATAGTCCTCTAAACAGAGGTACTCGAAGAAGCAAGCTCCTCGACGCGCTTCCTTTTCTTGTCCACGCCAAGATTTTTAGAAAGTGCAGGAGGAGGCGACATCGTCGAGCTGGTCTCTTCTTGTGATTCTTCGGCATCATCTCCATCCTGAATCTCCTCAGCCTCGGGGGCTTCGGATGCAGCAGCAACTAGATCCGCCAGAATAGGCCCTTCCTCGGGAAGAGGGGGACGTGAAACAAGGAATTGATGGGTCTGTAAGTCAAGAAAACTATCAAGACAAGCAGACTAATAGTAGCAAGAAAATGAAAAGGCAAAAGGTTGATGGGCAAAGAGAACATACCGTGGGCAAGGGGTGTTCGGAGTCATAATGATTAGCGGCCAATTCCGCAATCTCATGATCCTTAGTAAGAGTGGTAAGAGCTCTGACCCGCTTGTCAACATCTTTCTTCTCCATCAGATCTTCACATACTCGAGAAGAATCTCCCAAGCCAGAAAAGGTCCAAAGCTTGGGAAGACAGTGCTGTAGGGGTTGAACTCGACGTTGTACGAAAAACGCCATGAGTTGGGTACCCAATAGCGCGCCTCGTCTACCTCCTTTCAGAGCTTGGATGCGGGTCAGGAGTGGTGCAATCTCCTCCATCTCAACATCAGTGGGAGGCGAATCCCATGATGACAATTTCTTCAAATCCTGGGAGGCATCAAAGGGGGCCAGGCCGTACTCGTCGGAGGAAGAGACTTTGCGGTCTTTGATGTAGAACCATTTGGTCCTCCAACCTTGTACTGATGCAGCCATAGAAAATTCCAGGTATTGAGATTCAGCAAGAACTGAGATGACAGCTCTGCCCAGCTCAGGTTTTTTCGATAAGGAGACGCTGGGGCGGAGCCGAAAGAGGGACCTCCAGAGAATAAAATGGGGTTCGATCCCCAAGAATGACTCACAAAGAGTTATAAAACAGGCGATATGAAGAAGGGAATTTGGTGTGAGCTTATGAAGCTGCACACCGTACACATAAAGAAGCCCACAAAGGAACTCGTGGGCAGGTTGAGAAAGACCGCGCAGAAGGAAAGCAAGGAACATCACCCGGAAGCCGCTTTTGGGCTTGGGGATCCGCTCGGTACTAGGGAAGATGACTGAGTTACTATCGGAGATGAGGCCATCTACTTTGGCCTTGTCTAGATCCTTCTGCGTGAAAACAGAAGGTACCCAGCTCGTAGCGGCATTCGCAGCCTTCCCCTTGACCATCTTGTGTTTTCTTAGCCAAATGCTTCACGCGCATCTAGAATTCGTGCACGGGGGCTATGCAGAAGGTCGGAAGTGCGCAAAGATTGTAGCAATGGCGGCGGCGGTGGAAGCAATGAGCTGGTAAATAGTACAATTCCCCACTCTCCCCTTATATACCTTCCCGGTGAAGGAACGTGGGCTAAGACGTGGCGCAAGGAGAGGAAACAGCAGCCCACTAACGGGCAGAGAAAATACAAAATTATCGCGCTGCCCACGAAACGGTCAGCGCTCAGTCAAACTGACATATAATAAGATTTGGCTACTGACGTCATGAAGCAGTTACAAGAACAACGACAACACGACAGATGTGTATACTCGACGAAAAATTGAGTCCGGTGAAGGAGAAATGATTCTTTGAGTCTATACCCGAAAATATTTGGCTATAGCCTCGAGGGCTACTCCCATCGGGAGCGCTGAGCGCGCACCCGAATATATTATTGAGTTACGTTTTTATGACATGAAGGAAAGCATATTGTCTTTGAGCCTATACTCAAAATAAGTTTTTCGACTATAGCCTTGGGGGCTACTCCCATCGGGAGTGCTGGGCGGACACCCGACGATGTTTTATGATGAACAATGAAGGAAATGATACAAAGAGACTTTCAGGATATCATTACTCCCATCGGGAGAGAGTTTTATTAACTAAGGTTGAATAACCCAAATATCTGACACGTTAGAACAGTCAAACAAGGCTGCGACATATGATTCTCGAGTTGTGTCATTGCGACAAAACTCGAATGCCGTGATTGAAATATATCACAAAGGTAAGACCCCAGGATCCGTCCTATGTGGCCCAGTATACGCACATGGATGCGCTCTGCTGGTATGTATCCGTGTCTACGATGTGAAGAAAAATCCTGGTGGACGCATTGGGTACCCTGAGAACCACTGGGATTCATTCTTTGTAAGTCCTAAATGCGGCAAAAGAATGGGTTTGACCAGTTTCCCGAATTCAAATCCAAGGGGATTTAATTTGAAGTAGGTGACAAGTATCTATTCCGGCAGTTAACTGGCCTCTTGATCCATCAGAGTTGTCAGGCTTGTTCATCAAAACCCCTTGCGAGATATTATAATGAAAATAAGTCGAAAGACCAAGTCGAAGATTTGAAGATATGAGGAAGTCGAAGAAATGATCAAGTCAAAGATTTAAAGATTAGAGATTCAACCCGAATCTGCAATTCTGGTAGAATCTCAGGGGCTACTGACAAGGGTATAGATAATAGAGCCCATCAGTTGAGTACCCCTGAGGCCCGTTAAGCTAGGCCCAATTGTAATATTAGTCAAAATACGAGTTCTTACTGTATGTCAATATTGTAATCTGTGTCGGATCCCACCCGATCCTCGAGACCTGGCCATCTATATATAGGGGCCAGGAGGGGATGGTGTGGGACAGATTGAAAGCAAGCCAGGTTTTACACCCACGTTTACTTTCATAGCCACCTTGTTTGACTGATTTTACCTTCTAGTTTATTCGACGTCCTATCTCCTCGATCCTAAGTCCTTCATCTAGGACATTTGTCGAGTTAAACCCTCATCACTTTCGCTTTCAGTTTTCTTTTGTTTTGTTTGTTGCAATAAATGGTTGGACCCCAACATATTTCTTATGGAGAAGATGCACTCCATTTTTCATTGCCAAGAACACTCTAGTTTTCACTCTTTTTGTTCAACGAGTGTTCTCTTTTTCTAGTACTGCGTTTAGCTTTCATTTTTTGCCTTGTTTTTTGTTCAGAACTTGTTGTTTCTTTGAAGCAAGGTGTATTTAGACCTCTGGTCTATGTTGGTTTTCATCTTTAAGAGTTGATTCAAAAAGGTTGATTGGTGTTGGAAAAGAGAAAAAAGTTTCATGCCTATAGTGGTACAAATGGGAGCTTGTTTAGACTGTGGCTTAGACTTTTGCATGTCATGCTTGATGTTATTTTGATAATATGCTTATTAGTTTTTGCTATAGCATGACTTGTCTCAAATGACTGAGATTGCTTAATGTGCCTTTGAAAGAATCATGCGTTGTTTTTATTATATGGGAGCATATTATTGTGGTATTCTCCTTTGATGCTTTATTTGGGTTGACTTGGCACATGCTTACCCCATGTTTGAATTTAAACTAGTCGCCTTAAGCCTCTATGATCATTTGGTTTTTGACTTGTGATATCACTTTATGCTTTGGTTAATAATGTTTTATCGCTATGCATGATTATGGCCGTTATTGCTCTCTTAGTTGGTCGCTCCCAATCTTTTGCTAGCCTTCACCTGTTGACGAGGGTTAACTCGACAAATGTCCAAGATGAAGGACTTAGGATCAGGGGAATAGGGCGTCGGATGAACTCAAAGGTAAAGATCAGTCAAACGAGGCATGTATTGAGAATAAACGTGGTGGTCAACTTAGCTTACTCTCAATCTGTCCCTGGCCGGCCTCTCCTGGCCCCGATATATAGGTGGCCAGGTCTCAAGGAACCGGTCGGGTCCAATATATATTACGGTGTCTGTATCGACATTGACTCGTATTTCGACTATGACTATTCTTGGGCCTAACTTAACGGGCCCTAGGGGTACACAAATAACGGGCTCTATTAGCTATACCCTTGTCAGTAGCCCCCGAGATTCTACCAGAATTGTAGATTCGGGTTGAATCTCAAATTTTTCATATCTTTGACTTGATCAATCTTCAACTTCTTCTTTCTTTGACTGCTGCCTGTACTCAATGAAACAACTTTTATTATATTATTTCACGAGGGGATTTTGGCTAACAAGCCTGGCTGCTCTGACGGATCAAGAGGCCAGTTAACTGCCGGAGCAGATACTTGTCACCTACTTCAAACTCAATCCCCTGGACTTGAGCTTGGTACCTGGTCTAACCCAATCTTTTGCCGCATTTAGGACTTACAAAGAGAGAGTTCTAGTATTTCTCAGGGTACCCAGTTCGTCCACCGGGATTTTCTTCGCGTCGTAGACACGAAAAGTTACTAGCAGAGCGCATTCATGTGCGTATACTAGGCCACATAGGACGGATCCTGGGGTCTTACCTTCATGATCATTTGTGACCACGACATTCAAGCTTCATCGCGAGGACTCAGCCTGAGAATCATTATTTTTTTCTCACAAGCCTTGTTTGACTGTTGAAGTGTGCAAAATCTTTGAGTTACTCTTCCTTCAAATAATCGCGAATAGCTCCCGATGGGAGTAATCGATGTCATTTTGTCGACAATATAGTCGAAGAATTTCGTTGACAAAATAGTCGATGATATTCTTGATCATTAACCAACGTTGTCCATTGTCATCGGGTGCACGACCAGTGCTCCCGATGGGAGTAGCCCCCGAGGCTATAGTCAAAAGTTTTTTGGGTATAGGCTCAAATATATTGTCTTCTCATCTATCCAGCTATAGTATTCTTGTGCTAATTCGTCGGGTGCGTGCCAAGCGCTCCCGATGGTAGTAACCCCCGAGGCTATAAGGGGGTGCTTGCAACCTCTTATAGACTCAAATATTTTTCTTCTGCATCACTTTTTCTCTTTAGAGGATTGCGATTTTCTTCTTTTCTTCCTTTATATATTTTTCTGCTTTTCCTTTCTCTCTTCTAGATGAAATGTCAAAGCCCATGACTTTAATTGGACCTGTAATTCATAAAGGCCCACGAAAGGTTACTTATAAATAAGGTATGCCAGCTTGCCAGGAAAAAACCATAATCCCCTCATTGTGAGCTTTCTCTGCCGCATCGTCCTCCTCCAAATCTCATCTAGGGTTTCTTACCCCAAGCACAACCTTCCAATGGCAGATGCCTGTGTTGTCGACCTTGACACCGGTGCCGTGATGGAGAAACGGGGGTGCGGCCATCCACGCGGCAGTAAGAACAAACCAAAGGATGCTTCCCTGGTGGAGCGGCGCCCCAGCTGCCCCTTGGGAAGTAAGAACAAGCCCAAGCCATCTTTCGCTGTTGCCCAAGTTGCAAGCGCTGCTCCTCGCAGCGCCTCTCCTCCTGTCAAAATTTATCGCTGGTGCTCAATGCCGTGAGCAGCAGCGCGTTCCTCTGAAATTTACTCAGTTCATGGACGGGCGCGAGCTTTGAGAGGCTATCCTCCACAAAGAATCTGGAGGAGGAACTCCGTATGAAGTGGAGGTGTACTATGATGGTCGCGGTGAGATGTACTTCAGGGGCGGCTGGCCCCAATTTGCAGAGGACCACGAGCTGCATCAAGGGTTTTTAATGCTCTTTGACTACCATTGCGGTACGTCGAAGTTTGACGTGAAGGTCTACGACTGTACACAGTGCCAGAGGAAGTATGAAGCTGAAGTTCACTTCCAGTAGATGTTACTTTCTTCTTGATGTAATCCTCTAGCTCATGCTCATTTGGCCCTCTTTATGTAATAAATAGATGTGACAAACTTTGTTTATGCTGTCGTGTTCAGTAATAGACTAGAGGAACTATCAACGTTTCGAGGTGTGTTTTCTCTTGGTGTTGATTTGCTTTCGCATTTCTGCTCGCCGCGTTTTTCCCTTGTCGAATATAGGGTTGTGAACAACCTCGTAGTAACTCGTGAGAAGACATGAATACATGATCTCAGTAATATTTATGTTTCTTTACAATGACTCGAGGGCCGGAGCCCCCGAGCGGAAAATCATGACATACTCTACATATCATCGAGTTGACCCAAGAAACCCGACCCGTGGCCTCATGTTCTGGGTTTAGAGGGTCATAACTTGTAGTTTTCTATTGTTGTCGTCGTGCTCGTTTATCAATGACGTCTTCTATGCGTAAAAACGCCGGAGCTGCTCTGCATTCCACGGGTTGCTCTCATCTTTGCCCATCTTCTTGTCTTGTAGGCGATAAGCTCCTCTTGGTATGACTTCTGTGACAATGTAAGGTCCCACCCATGGGGATTCTAATTTGACATGCCATCCTGGTTGAGTCGTAGGACTAGATCCCCTACTACGAAAGATCGGGGGTGGACTCGAGTACTATGATAGTTCCGTAGACTCTGCTGGTATTGTGTAGCTCTTGCTAGTGCTACATCTCTTTCTTCGTCGAGTTCGTCGATGTCATCTTGATAAGTCTATCACCATGTCTTTGGAGAGATTTTGCTGCATCCTAGGTATCACCATGTTTGGGACAACGAAGAAGATTCAGAACCGACCTGCTAATTTGCTAGAGCTCTACCAAGGGGTGAGCAATGATGATGACCGCACAGCCCAGCGTGGCAAGATAAGAAACATTCAACTCCCAGCTATTAGATACTTTGCTTATTATCTTTCCACCAGTGTTCTTGGTAGGGAGAACACTAGTAATATTTCTAACTATCATTTAGCTTTTCTAGCTACTAAGCTTGATGTTAGTAAAAGGTACAACCTTGGTGCTCTCATTGCTCGTCGCCTAGCTGCTAGGGGACCTATCTATGGAGGCATTGTTGCTGCGCTCATTGTTGCTGCTTTGGGCCTTTCTATTGCTCCTAATGATACATTGTTAGTTCCACAGAGACTTGATCTTGCTGCTATGAAAATCCATCACTTTGTTACTGCTAACTCATGTGCAGGGAAATTAGTTTACAGAATGTTATTTACTAATGAAGATGAAAGGGAAGTTCCCTTGCCGCAGCCCAGTTTGTTCAGTATTTGCAGGGGACCTTGGTCGCACTCAAAGGAGGAGTTGGACGAGCAGCTTAGGTTGCTTGGCTTCCATGTTTAGCAGGAGGACCAAGAAGAAGAGGAGGTGCCAGCTGACCACTACACCATGTACCACACCGGGGCGCCCTCAAGTTCGTATCAGGACGAAGGTACTTCTTCGTCATATTTTGGAGACGCCACTTCATGGCCTCATTGGGATTGATCTCCACTTAGGCCAAAAGGCTAAGCTTGGGGGAGGTACGCTGACAACTCACTCATCTATACATCATATTTTGTTGGTACTTTGTATATCCATGTTTTGCTTTCTTTCTCTTTGTTGTTCTTGTTCTTATTTCTGCTTTCCAAAACACAAAAGACCAAAAATATTTCTGTTGTTTCTCTTTGTTTGCCTCTTTATTTTTCTAGTTTTGGTTTGCTTTATCTTCTAGTTTCGGTTTGGTATTCGAAAAATCCAAAAAGATTTTGCTTTGTTTGCTATTTCCTTTTGTTCTTGTTTTAAAATTCAAAAACCCAAAAATATTTGTTGTTCTTTTCCGGTTTTGTAAAGTTTTCTACAGAGTTCAGTCTCTTGTGACTCCATTGGAGCTTGGTTATCATTTCATATTATTCAAGCCACATAAGTGAAAGGCAATAATGACAATATATGATAATTCGAGATGTGGTAAGAGGCTGGTATGAACTCTATTTGTCTTCATTTTTGTACATATACTCATTTATATGGATGTGCTTAGCTTGTTCGTGTAAGGTGTATGTTATTTAATGGATGCTTAGTAGTTCTTGCTCTCATATGATTAGTTCCAATTTACTAATAGTTTGTAGCATGTCATGTAGATGTTTGCTTGCATTGTTTTATTCATAAAACGATATGACATTGTGGTATCCTCCTCTGAAAAGTTTCATTTGAATCAACTTGGCACATGCTCAAGCATGCATATGACTAAATAAAAAGTCAATTAAGCCTTGATGATTTACTTTGCCTCAGAGCTCTTGTATCGTTTTTATGCCTATATTAATTTTGTTTTGTCGCAAGCATGATTATGACAGTTACTGCTCTCTCGATTTGTCTCTTCCTAGTCTTTTGCTAGCCTTCACCTGTACTGAGAGGGAATTCTCCTCGTGCATCCAATTCTTGAAAACCAAGTTATTCCAAAGAGTCCACTATACATTCCTATGCATGGTATTTCAATCCATTCCAAGTAAATTTTCATGTGCTACCTTTCAAAACCTTCAAATACTTCTCATTTTGTGCCACTGTTTTTAGCTCATGAGGACGTAGTGGTCGGGTTTGCTATCTTCCATATTGAATTAAGTACCCCTCGACTTGCATGCTTCATCTGCTCGTCATTAATTTTGCAAGGGAGCTGGTCAGACTATTGTAACCTTAATAAGAGAAAAAAGGGGCACTCCTCCATGGTATGTGAAAGTTGTTGGGCACCCGATGGAATCGGTTAGCCATAGTTTGTGAAAGGAAAAGTAGGGAGGAGTGCCAAATTTTATAAAACAGCACCAATGTGCCGATTTTTCAAAGAACTCGGAACCGCTCTCAACTTGTTTAGTATGGAAGATAGCAAGAACCCCATTGCAAGTCGTTGACAAGAACAACCACCTCTCAAAACAATTTTTATATCTGTTTTAGAAATGAAAAGCTCTAGCACATGTTAAATCCCTGCTTCCCTCTGTGAAGGGCCTTTCTTTTATTTTATGTTGAGTCTTCATCTTCTAACTTTAAACACCTTCTTGAGAGCATGGCTGTCATTCTTAGTGTAATGTGCTTGTCCCAGAACATGGTTAATTGTGGTATAACTTTGATGCTTGTATCTTTGATATTCCTACTTCTAGTCTTCCCTTGAACTTCAGAGGTACCTTGGCATTTATGTTTTGCCCCACAAACAAAGGCAAGCAAGATACCACTCTTTCATATTTTATTATGAGCATTACAATCTTGTAGCTTCTTATGTTTCATGTTGCTTGTTATTAGTGTGTTGGAACTCTTTCATAATTTGCATGACTATGAGATAACATTAGTTGCATACTTTTTATTATGAATTGCTTAAGTAATTGATCATATAGTGAGAATATATACATCTTATGAAGCAAATGTGTTTGTAAAAGTTTCTTTTATCACACTCAGTTTTTAACTGAATTGCTTGAGGACAAGCAATAAGCTAAACTTGGGGGGAGTTGATACGTCCAAAACGTATCTACTTTCCCGAACACTTTTGCTGTTGTTTCTCTTCTAATTTGTGTGTTTTGGATACAACTAACACGGACTAACGCTGTTTTCAGCAGAATTGCCTTGGTGTCTTGTTTTTGTGCAGAAATCCGACTTTCAGGAAAAATGCCGGAAAATGCTGCAAAATTCCTATTTTACCAGAAGACACAAGGAGCCAGAGTACGAGACAGAGAGGGGCCAGGAGGGCACCACACCACCTGGTGGCACGGGCCAGGCCAGGCCGCGCCAGGGGGTGGTGTGGCCTCCCCAGCCATCTCCTTGAGCCCTCCTTCCGCCTACATATACCCTTTGACCTGAAAATATCGGGGGTTCGGCGTTTTTCCCAGATAGAGTTCCGCTGCGCCGCCACCATCAGAAACCGTGATTCGGAACCAGAAACTCCGTTCTGGCATCCTGCTGGGATGAGGATTTGGAGGAGATCATTGCCATCATCATCACCGACGTCTCTCCATCAACCATCCATGATTCCCCCATCCATGTGTGAGTAATTCCCGATGTAGGTGAAGGGGATGGTAGGGATTGGATGAGATCATTCATGTAATTGCTATGAGATTGTTAGGGCATGGTGCCTAGTATCCATTGTTAGTACTTATGACATTGTTGCAACTTGTTGTGCTTAATGCTTGTCACTTTGGGCCCGAGTGCCATGATCTCAGATCTGAACTTGTTATTGTTTTATGATGATAATTGTTGCTTTTGATCTTACCTGCAAGTTGTTTACACATATCGTTGTCCGGAACCCCGAGGCCCCAAAGTGACAATAATTGGGATAACCGGAGGGGATGGCTGTGATGTGAGGATCACATGTGTTCACTGAGTGTTAATGCTTTGCTCCGGTACTTTATTAAAAGGAGTACCTTAATTACCAGTAGATTCCCTTGAGGCCCCGCTGCAAACGGGTGGTAGGATAGAAGATGTCCTGCAAGTTTCTTATTGCGAGCATGTACGACTATATACGGAACACATGCCTATGGTTGTTTAGTACTAGGATACTTTATCTTTATTTATCTGCAATTGCCCATGTCTTGATTATTACATGAATTATCTTGTCCATGCAACGCCCGTTCATCCATCCCTATGCTTACAGTATTTAATCCTACTGTTTACTATTGATACCATTACTGTCTTTACTTTACTATTGCTGCTACTATTTCACTACTGTCACTACTATAAAACTGTTGCTACTGATAAACCGTTGTGAGCAAGTCTGTTTCCAGGTGCAGTTGAATTGATAACTCATCTGTCAAGGCTTATAAATATTCTTTGGCTCCCCTTGTGTCGAATCAATAAATTTGGGTTTTACTTCCCTCGAAGACTGTTGCGATCCCCTATACTTGTGGGTCATCACACCCTGCCGGAGAGGGGAATCATCACTGGAGGCCTTCTTCATCACCATGCCAACCTCCAGAGTGATGCGTGAGTAGTCTACCTTGGACTATGGGTCCATAGCAGTAGCTAGATGGTTGTCTTCTCCTCCATGTGCTTCATGTCTAGATCTCGTGAGCTGCCTATCATGATCAAGATCATCGTTATGTAATTCTACATGTTGTGTTTGTTGGGATCCGATGAATATTGAGTACTATGTCAAGTTGATTGTTGATTTATCATGTCTATGTTATTTGTGATCTTGCATGCTCTCCATTGCTAGTAGATATCTTGGCCTAGTAGATGCTAGTGACTCCAAGAGGGAGTATTTATGCTCGATAGTGGGTTCATGACTCTAGTAATCTGGGAGAGTGCCAATAACTTCTAAGGTTGTAGATGTGCTATTGCTACTAGAGAGAAAACAACAATCTTTTGTTCAAGGACATTTGTATTGTTTACATTACACACTTTGCTTAAGGCGATAATCTGTTGCTTGCAACTTAATACCCAAGGGTTGTTCGGATGATATCCTGCAGGTGGATTATTAGTCATAGATGCAGTTGGATTACGGTCTATGTATTATGTTGTAATTCCCAAGTGAATCTCATAGTGATCTTCATGACATGTACATGTATTGTTATGCATTCTTTATTTTGTCAATTGCCCAACTGTAATTTGTTTACCCAGCATGTTATTTCTTTATGGAGAGACACCTCTAGTGAACTATGGACCTCGGTCCATTCTTTTACATATATTATCATCTACTGCAAGCACCGTTTACTTTCTGCAAACATTATTTATTTACTTACTGCAAACAAATATCCTTTTCCACATGATACGTTTAATCCTTTGTTTTCAGCAAACCAGTGAGATTGACAACCTCACTACAAGTTGGGGCAAATTACTTTGGTTGTGTTGTGTGCAGGTTCCATGTTGCTCCTGGCGCCAAAGCTGCGCCCCAGACAAGGCGCCGTCAACAAGTTCTCTGGCGTTGTTGCCAAAGTCAGCTAGCAACAACCTTCGGAAGTGGTTTCTTTCTCCTACTGGTCGATTAAACTTTGGTTTCATAACTGAGGGAAAACTTACCGTTGTGCTCATCACACCTTACTCTTGGGGTTCCCAACTGGTCTACGCACCAACACTCCTCTCACTTTGGAGGAGACGCTTGAAGAACTTAAAAAATTACCCCAAATTTTTATTACCATTTGTGTCACAACTTGTCTGTTAGGTTGAAGAAGTTAAGGAAATAGAGGAAGATGAGACTACTATGATTATGAATGAGAGAAAAGTAGAAGAAGTAAAAATGCTTAGTGGAGTTAAAGATCCTCTGCTTGATTTGGAAAACTATAGCTTGCATGAACTCATGTCTATCTTACAAAAATTTGCAAGTGATCCATCTATAAATGCTAACCAAGCAGGTTTTGGTTCTTATATTGCTAATCATGTCTTGAAAGAAAAGATTGCTAGGTACAATCAGGAGGCCATGATACCACCAAAGCTTGGGGATGCATGGATCCCAAAGGTATTAGACACTATTGGAAAAGAAACGCATCATGCTATTTTAGATCTTGGATCTAGTGTTTCTATTTTATCTAAAGAGCTATATGAATTGCTAGAGTTACAAAATATTGAAAAATTCTCTATTGACTTGCTACTTGATGATGATTCTATTAAACATGCTTTAGGCAAGGTTAGTAATGTTATGGTAGAGCTGCACGTGACTTTTGTACCTGTTGATTTCATTATCATGGATATGGGGAATAAAACCTCTAGTCCTATTATCCTTAGTAGACCTTTTCTTCGTACTATAGGAGCTATAATTTGATACAGGGTGGCCTTCGGATAGCACCGCTTCATGTGCGTCAACAACATCCACACTCACGTCCGACATCATCGAGGCGTGGAAGAGAAGGAAGAAGAACCACCGGAAAGAAGCTTGGAAGCGCCACAAGAAGAGGCGGCAGCTGAAGCTAGACCGGCTAAAGCCGGTGCCAAACCGGCTAAAGCCGGCCCCACCGGCTATAGCCGGACTGAACACCGGCTATAACCGGTCTACCCGAGTCAACTCCATTTTGGCCATGAAGCCACCTATGTTATCTTTCTCCCTAGTGACCAAACTACCCCTAGCTCATGGCTGCCTATATATATGGGTCACTCTCCCCCTCCCTAGGATAGAGATGAATTAAGATAAGAATTAGCATGATGCCTCCTCCCTTGTGGGAACCCAACTAGATCTACATCTAGAAATCACCCTCTTTGTTTGGGATCTCTTCTATTTGGGGAATTCTACCTTGATTTGGATGTCTTGCATACAAGAGTGTGTAATTCTATCCAATTGAGTGGTCTCTTCCCCAACTGGAATTCTATTCCAAGCATATCAATCTCTCATAAGGAATTCTACTCTTGGAGTCTCTTCCTTGTGATTCTATTGAGTTGGTGAATCGGGCCAACGAGGACAACCGGTGTGTATCTTGTGTGTGTGTGTTTGCCTTTGATTTGTGTGTCATGTTCATCGTGTTTGTTGTGTTCTTCGTGTTCATCCTCATTCCCCGCCACAAATCTCGTGAATCCGTGAAGATCGGGCCACACCCAAGGGGTCACCCCTCATCATATGGTATCAACAGCTTTTGGTTGCCACGGATTTACTCTTGTTTGTGATTTCCACCATAAATTTCGAAAATCCAAAAAATAGCCCCAAAAAATGCCTTGAATTTTGATCTCTTGATTTGTTGAGTTTTTTATGGTTTTGATCCATAGATTTGATGTCTTGGGTGTTAATCTACATTGCCACACATTTTCTAGCCCCAATTCCTCTTATTTCTACTGAAATCGTCGATTTTTTCACTTCAATTTCCGCCCAAATCGACGAACATCTCGTGCAGGATTTCTCGAAAAAGTCCGAACCGGCTAAAGCCGGACCTCAGACCGGCTAAAACCGGCCCAAGCCGGCCTATCCTCTTCCGCAGGTCAACGCGCTCCTCGCCTCATCACCCACCTCGTCCCTGGCTGAGCTCGCCCTCCACCGCCCGCTCTCTCCGCGCCTGGCCGAGGTCCGCCTCGCCTGCCTCACTCTTTCCTCGCTCACGCTCGCTGATACGTCTCCAACGTATCTATAATTTTTGATGCTCCATGCTTGTTTTTACACCATTTGCCTACTGTTTCGTTACACTTCGTGGCACGTTTATGCATTTTTCAGAACTAACCTATTAACAAGTCGCCATAGTGCCAGTTACCTGTTTTCTGCTATTTTTGTGTTTCAGAAGTGATAAACAGGAAATATTCTCGGAATTGGACGAAACAAGTTCCTGAAGTCTTATTTTTCCCGGAAGCTTCCAGAGATCCGAAGAGGAGACGGAGTGGGGCCACGAGGTGGCCACACACTAGGGCGGCGCGGCCCAGGCCCTGGCCACGCCCCCTACGTGTGAGACCGCCTCGGTCCACTTCTGACGATGCCCCTTCGCCTATAAAGACCCCCCGACGGAAAAAACCTAAGTACCCGATCTGATATGGGCACGAGGGAGGAGGTGAAGCCCAATTTCAGGACTCCACCAAGATGAGGGAAGCTCATTGCAGATTGGCACGCCAGGACGACCTACGATATGAGATAATTTAGTCTAAGGTTGTGTCAGCAATTTATATACCTGTTTATGTTATTTCGTGTGTCAGGTCATGTTATGGGCCACTTAGGGTTATTTGTGTTTTGGGTTTGGGCCTGTCCAAGCCCAATAGTTTTCTGGCCATCTATATAAGGAGGCCAGCAGTCTAGGGTTTAGGGGAGTTCAGTTGTTTAGTCAAAAACCATCGTGTGCTCCACCGTATATCATCCCTCCGGGGAAACGGCATTGCCGTGTTATATCTAATAAAGATTGCTGCGAGGGTTCTTGCGTTATCAAGAATTATCGAGCTGTGGTTTGAGGCGTGGTGATCTTCATCATGTTGCTTGCTGGATTCGTTCCTCTTCTTCAGGTGATGTTCTTCGTGTTATTGGAAGATTTCTATCCGGGTTGACTCGCTGTGAAAGATCGGGACAAAACTCATAGGATCACCGACGTGATCCTTATCATGTGGTATCAGATTACTGGGTTTATCACTGCGAGTATTGTAGATTGATTGTTCTACGGATTGTTCTTTTCCCTAAAGCAGTTTTCAGATCGGAAGTGGAGTTTTCGATTGGATCGTGTTCTGTTCCGGTGGTTCTTCGTTGAAGCTTCCGTCGATTTGGTTTCGTGCAGATCGATCTCTCTTTCCGACGGTGAAGTGTTCAGATTGAATTGTCTTCTTCGTTGGCAGCAGATCACCGGGAACGAGCTAGGCAGTGCAAACTTTTGCAGATCCGATCGAGAGAGTCCAGCTAGTTGACGAGTTCCAGATCCGATCGGTGCAGGTTCACAAAAAAAAGACAAACAATCGCTCGCACCGGACGCCAGACGCTCTCCGTCCTCTGGCGCGTCCCGCGATCGAGAACATCGCTTCGCCTGGGAAAGCTCGCAGCCCCACGCGCTCCTGGCGTCTTCGTGGGCCGGCCCACTCTGAGCGGGATCAGCCCCGAGCGAGCCACACTTGCCACGGAGGCTGGGATCGCTGGCAGATTTTCCTCGTATCGCGTGCAGGCAAGGAAAAGTGCTGGATCCGATCACCCCTATCAAAAAAAAGAGAAACTATCGCCCGCGTGTGCCTGATCGCAGATGTTGTCTGGCCTTCCGCGTGCCACGACCCGTGCGTCGCTACTCCTAGGCGAGATCGTCGCCCGCGCCCGCCTGGCAGCTGACTCGGTCAGCCAACAGTCCCGAGTGGGCCGGCCCATCTGAGTTTGCAGCTTGTTCGGCCGGCGCCTGGGAGGGACAGAGCGATCGCCCTCGCCTCGCTCGACCACAGACAAACTCTATGGTCCAGCGCCCTGTCCTGTCCGTTGCTGGTTTCTCTTTTCAGTTCTGCCATTGTAGAAGACCAGGATAAGTACAGTGGGGGAAAGTAAAGCTGAAATAGATCGCTTACCGTTATACATCGACAGATCTCTAGTCTGATTCAACGAGTATATAAAGGCTGTATGAGTGTGCAGATTTTTGCTTGACAGTGAACATTATTTGCTTGACGCTGCTGCATTTTTTGCATTCAGCAATCAGTAACGGCTGAGTACATATATAAAGATGGATTCTTTTTCAGGAGATGTTTTTGGCAAAAGATGTTATCTTGGCACGAAGTCTAGTGATGTTTTTAATGATTATCTTGATATCAAGAAGGGAGTGCCGCTATCCAAGCCTAGCTGGTGTTTACATAAACTTGCGACAATTGCGGAGTACCATGATTGGGAAAGGCACATGGAACGGGGTTTCCGTTGATGTCGCACATATAATGACAAGTTTCGTAGCTATGATGGATATGGTCTTACTTACCGGCGTGTGGACACTGAAGTAACCAGATGGTGGTGCAAGGCGGTTGGAAGAAATGAGTTTGATTGTACTTGGGAGGACTTCAAGGAATTTCTCCATGATGGTTTTGTGTTACCGTATATGGAGGAAATAGAGCAGTCACCCAAGGTTGTGCATGGGATAGAGGATGTTGGCAAGAGCATAGCTCCTATACCGAAGGTCGCGACAACTGTGACTACTCATGAGAAGTTGACAGTTGTTCCATTGCCAACAATTAGCAAGGTGGCAGCCACGATTTCTGACTTGTCAGCGGTTGATGTTGTCAAGGCTGATATTGTCAAGGATGTTGTGGAGGAGGTTGTACCATTGAGTGGGCTGAATATGCAACTCAAAAGGGTACATGATGAGACTTGTATGACAACGGATAGAGGCCAACGATGGAATTTATTTCAGGCGCAGTGCATAATCAAAGGCAAAGTATGCAAGTTGATGATTGACAGTGGTAGTTATTGTAATGGCATTAGCAAGGCAGTTGTGGAGGCTTTGGGTTTATCCACTTGGCGTATTCCAGAACCAAGGCATGTTGAGTGGATTAATAGCTGCGGTATGCTGAAGATTACTCACAAGGTGCGTGTGCCATTTACAGTTGCTGACTATGTTGATGAGGTGGAATGCGATGTGTTGCCATTGGGGGTGTGTGGGCTATTACTTGGACGTCCATGGCAGTATGATCGCAATGCTATGCATGCTGGGAGAGCAAATACATATTCTTTTGTGCATGATGGCAAACAACGGACTTTGAAACCTATGCAGGATGATCAAATAAAGTCTGATGTTGAGCTGGTGGTACACAAGGCGAAGTTGCGCCAGGCTAAGCCAAAATCTGGGCTAGCTACGGTGCAGCATGAGGAGCATGATGCAAAAAGCGTCGGTGCTGATATTGTTTCAGCCAAGCCTGTAGATGACAAGCCATTTGTTCTTGTTAGTGACAAGCCGGTTGAAGTCAAGCCTGATATTGATGAAATGAAGGATATGTCAGCATGTATTCCATGTGTTCCACTTCCAGTTCGTGTTGACATGGGTGTTCAGACCGATGACGGTGGTGCTGATCTTGTTCCGGTGCATATGGTGCCGCGGGTAGTCAGCCACTAGTTTTGTGAGAACACCTCGGAAACATTTTGTTGGAGCAGCAGTACGTGTGCACAAAGGCAAGGATGGACGTGTTCGTCAGTTGTGTGGCCCAGGCATTACTACTTTGCAGGGTCGTGCTAAGCAGGTTCATGTTCAGCAACGCAAGGTTCTAGCAAGGATTGAGAAGAAAAAGGTGGAGGCGCCTAAGTACAAGTTCATTTGGCGAAGAAAAGAGGTGCAACCACCTAGGGCTGTATCAAGTCGAGCAGGCCAAGAGGGAGGATGTGGTGAGGAAGGCAAGCAAGACTTGAAGACGGCGAATATGAGTGGTGCTATTGTTGATATTCCGCCACCCTTTCGAGCAGACCCTCACGCGTTGGGGACAATGCTTTTTGAAGGGGGGGAGGATGATATGGGCACGAGGGAGGAGGTGAAGCCCAATTTTAGGACTCCACCAAGATGAGGGAAGCTCATTGCAGATTGGCACGCCAGGACGACCTACGATATGAGATAATTTAGGCTAAGGTTGTGTCAGCAATTTATATACCTGTTTATGTTATTTCGTGTGTCAGGTCATGTTATGGGCCACTTAGGGTTATTTGTGTTTTGGGTTTGGGCCTGTCCAAGCCCAACAGTTTTCTGGCCATCTATATAAGGAGGCCAGCAGTCTAGGGTTTAGGGGAGTTCAGTTGTTTAGTCAAAAACCATCGTGTGCTCCACCGTGTATCATCCCTCTGGGGAAACGGCGTTGCCGTGTTATATCTAATAAAGATTGCTGCGAGGGTTCTTGCGTTATCAAGAATTATCGAGCTTGTGGTTTGAGGCGTGGTGATCTTCATCACATTGCTTGCTGGATTCGTTCCTCTTCTTCAGGTGACGTTCTTCGCGTTATTGGAAGATTTCTATCCGGGTTGACTCGCTGTGAAAGATCGGGACAAAAGTCATAGGATCACCGGCGTGATCCTTATCACGATCAATTTTCCAGAACACATCGCGATCCGCCGCCGCCGTCGACCCGAAGATCGGGAGGGTCCAAAAGCTCTTCCTGGCACCCTGCCGGAGAGGGGAATCACCACCGGAGGTCTTCTTCATCGCCATGCTTGCCTCCGAAGCGATGAGTGAGTAGTCTAGCTTGGACTATGGGTCCGTAGCAGTAGCTAGATGGTTGTCTCCTCCACCATGTGCTTCATGTTTAGATCTTATGAGCTGCCCTACATGATTGAGATCACCGTTATGTAATTCTACATGTTTGGTTTGTTGGGATCTGATGAATATTGGTGTTATGATTGAGTTGCTATACTGAAATATATCTTATGTTATCTCTATGTTGTTTATGATCTTGCATGCTCTCCGTTGTTAGTAGCTATCTTGGCCGAGTAGTTGCTAGTGACTCCAAGAGGGGGTATTTATGCTCGATAGTGGGTTCATGCCTCTATTTAACCTGGGGGAGTGACAGAAACCTCTAAGGTTGTAGATGTGCTATTGCTACTAGGGAGAAAACAACATTCATATGCTCAAGGGTATATGCTTTGTTTACATTACACACTTTGCTTAATGCAATTATCTGTTGTTCGCAACTTAATACTTGTGAAGTTCTCGGATTGATTTGCCACAAGTGGATTATTAGTCATAGATGCAGTTGGATGGCGGTCTATGTATTTTGTTGTAATACCCAGAGTATATCGCATAGTGATCTTCTTGACATATCACGTAATCTTTATTCTATCAATTGCCCAACTGTAATTTGTTTACCCAGCATGTGTTATTTATCTTATGGAGAGACACCACTAGTGAACTGTGGACCCCGGTCCTATTTCCATCATATTGCTATCACCTGTTTACTTTACTCGCACTGTTTACTTTAGTCGCATACTTCTACTGTTTTCCACTCGATACGCTCATAACCTTTGTTTCAAGCAAACCGGTGAGATTGACAACCACATCGCAAGTTGGGAGCAAAGTACTTGGTTGTGTTGTGTGCAGGTTCCGCGTTGCTACTGGCCGAAGACGAGTCAACAAGTATCGTTAAATGGCGCCCTTGTTGGAGTGTTATTAAGCCAGTCTGCATCACCTTCAGTCGTATTGTCTGCTCTTCTCCTGATCGACATAACCTTGGTTTCTTAACTGAGGGAAAACTTGCTGCTATCTTCATCAAACCTTCTCTTGGGGTTTCCAACTGGCCAGTTATTTACTTCATCAACTCGGTAGCATCAAGCTCTTTCTGGCGCCGTTGCCGGGGAAGAGTGGAAGACCTCTGCAAGGGGAGTTTTTCGCACACACATCCTTTACTTTGTTTTATAGTTTTGCTTTACTTTATTTATTTTACTTGCATTGTTTTTTATCAAAAACCCAAAAAAAATTTAGTATCCTTTGTAGTTGTTACTTTTGTTGGTCTATTATTGTCTTGCTTTATCATGCTGTCTATAAATGGTTGGTTTCTTTGAAACTAAATCTTTTTGGCAAGGTGGGTTCACGGAAGAGCAGCAAAATTATTATGAGGAACACCGCTTGTTACAAAAAGGGAAACACTTATGGGAACAAATCAATAGATTGTATATCATTGCTAGAAACGTGTGCTCTACTTATAATGTTACTTATTGCTTTGATAGATCTTGTTGCCGTAGGAGATATAAACACCTCCCTTTTCAATGTGAGTATAATGATGATGTTACCATATCTTCTTATATTAATGGAAATTATGACTTTTATGATGTGGAACAAATTGAAGAATTTATTGCTTGGAAGGGTGCATTCGAACTTGCTTATTTGCTTGAAAATACTGATGATGCACCTTATAAATATGAGGTTTATGATATACTCACATTTTGCTTTGATAATTACAAGGAAGGAAATGGCTATATTCTTAAATATCTTAATAGATGCTCTCCAACGGAAGAGACTAATGCCTTGAAGGAGCCTATGGAAGAAGAAATTGGAAGCTCAATGGATGATCAAGAGGAGGAAGAATGGAGCTACCCATGTCTACCTCCCAATAAGAGTAACTCTTTAACTAATACCTTATTTGATAGCCCTCCATGCTTAACAAAGGAGGATGAGTGTGATATTTATATTGTTGAGTTTGTTCATGATGCTACTGAAAATTATTATGAGAGAGGAAAATATGGTTGTTGGAATTTTCATGTTACTAAAACACCTCTCTTTATATTGAAAGTTGTGAAGTTGCTCTTGTTTTATCTACCCATACTTGTTACTATGTGCTTCTTTGATTTATTTTCTTACAAGATTCCTATGCATAGGAAGTGGGTTAGACTTAAATGTGTTTTATATTTGCTCCTTGATGCTCTTTTTGGCTTCCATTCATATTTCTTATGTGAGCATCTTCTCAAATTACTGAGCCTAGCTCAAAGGCGTTAAAGAAAAGCACTCTTGGGAGATAACCCAATGTTTTATTTTCAGTACTTTTTCTTTTATTTGAGTCTTGCAAGTTATTACTACTGTAATGACCGCTCCTTATTATGTTTATTTCGTTTTTGTGCCAAGAGAAGCCTCTAATTTGAGTGAGGTAAGATTTGGGATGTTGCTGTCCTGAAACTGTTTTCGTTGCTGCACCGTAAAAATTCGTATAAATTCTCTGTATATCTTTTGGACCTGCGATTTCTTGTGCATATGCCCCAGGTTATATCCAAACTTTCGTTAGTTGAACACTTTTTGATTTTAGCAACAGAAAACCCCTCAAAAATTCGACCTTTGTCAGCTGTTCTGTTTTGACAGATTTCTGCCAATATTTGTGTTTGCCGCTTTATCGCTTTCTTTTTGAGTTCTTTTAATCATGGAACTTTTGGGGAAGTTGCTACAGTAGTATATGCTATATATGTGGTGGTTTTGGGTTGAAACCTGAAGCAAAAAGAGGTTGATTATATGTTATGCTTACACTAATGTTGCTAATAGAATTGTGTTTAGTTTTGTATGAAGGAAGTTTTCAAGTGTAGGGATTGGAGAATGATGAGATGAGTTGAAGAACAGACAAAAGCTCAAGCTTGGGGATGCCCATGCATCACCCCAAGAAATATCCAAGAAGTACAAGCGTCAAAGCTTGGGGATGCCCCCGAGGCACCCCTTCTTCATCGGCAAAAATCAGGTCACCTTTCAAAACACTATATTTTTATTGCTTCATGCACTATGTGTTTTTCTTGGAGCATCAGTTGTTTTAGTTTTCTTAGTTAGTTTAGTTTTGTTTGCTGTAATAAATGGTTGGACCCCAACAAATTTCTTTTGGAGAAGTTACCTCGTTTTCATTTGCCAAGAACACTCCGTTTTTCACTCTTATCGTTCACCGAGTGTTCTTCCTTTTCTGCTACTGCTTTTGGTTTTCATTTTTGCCTTGATTTGCGTTCAGACCTTGTCATATCTTTTCATCAAGGTGTATTTTTGCCTCTGATCTTTATTGGTTTTCATCAAAAGAGGTGTCTTAAAAAATTTCAAATGGTGTTGGAAAAGAGAAAAAGCTTTATGCAAAAAAGTGGTACAAGAAGGACCTTGTGTAGACTGCGGCTTAGGCTTTTTCATGTCATGCTTGATGTCTTTTTGATAGTATGCTTAGTGGTTTTTCTGTAGCATGACTTGTCTCAAATAACTGAGATTGCTTAATGAGCCTTTGAAAAAATCATGCGTTGTTTTTAATTATTCGGAAGCATTATTTTGGTTTTCTTCTTGATGCTTCATTTGGGTTGACTTGGCGCATGCTCACACATGTTAGACTCTTACAAAGTCGCCAATAGCCTCTATGATCATTTAGTTTTTGACTTTTGATGCCATCTTATGCTTCTTTTAATGTCGCTTTGTCGCTTTGCATGATTATGGCCATTATTGCTCTCTTAGTTGGTCGCTCCTAGTCTTTTGCTAGCCCTCGCCTTGTACTGAGTATGAGCTCTACTCGTGCATCCAACTCCTAAAAGCCAAAGTTTTCCATTGTGTCCACCATACATACCTACTAGCAATTTGCTATGCCAAGTAAATTTGACTTGCTTTTATCTTCTCTTCAAATTAAACTCTTACCAGTGTTATGCGAAAATTGGTCAGTAAAGCTCTCACGAACCGGAAGGCACACTTTACTTTTTCCTTGTTCTTAAAATTTTGACATTGTGGTCTTTTATGTTGAGTTGTTATGCTTGCAAGTTGTAAGTTGGATTCTAGCCCATCCATGCTGTCATGGGGCAAGCTTTCAACATTGCACTTCTTATTTGAGTTGATATCGTGATCTTTTGTTTATGGATGCCCGCGGTGTGAAATGAATTGGGAATCTTATGGGGATCATGGAGTTTGTATATGTGTTAGGGAAACGCCTGGGCCGCCAATCTAAGCCATGCATAATTCATGGTGGAAATTTGCAGCATACCCATGGTGGACATTCGACGACGCATCTCAAAATAAAAAGCTATACAATTGGTAAATAAAAGAGATGTTGAGGTGTTCATTGTCTGCTTGTCCTGTCATTTTGATGTGGGCTTGTTCCATGTCATCGGGCACGGAGGTACCCCGTTGGCGGTTTTCGATGATACATATATACTTACAATGACAAGAGCCTTGCTTGGGACTCTAAGTTGAGTAGCATGAGGTTTGGGTACTCGTATTCATGGGACATGAGGTTTTTGACTTATGATTTGTCAAGCATATGCATCATAATTGTTCTCGCATTAACTCTAACCATTCAAGATGCTTATGATGGGGGCAATGAGAGCTCAAAGCCAGTAAGTAACATAATTTTTGAAGGTCTAAAAAACTTGCAATCACTGCTTCCCTCTGCGAAGGGCCTTTCTTTTACTTTTATGTTGAGTCACCACCTTGTTTCTTTATGCACCATAAGAGAGCAAAGTTGTCATTCTTAGTATAATGTGCATTGTCCCAAAGTTTTCATTGATTGATTCATATTGTTGGTTTCACTTGTTCTTAAATTATTTGTATCTAGTCGCCCTCTTAAACTTGAAGGTGTCCTATACATTTATGTTTTGCTCTCTATGAAGGACAAGCGGAAAACCATTTGTATGTTTTTCCTTATGATTTGAACACATGTTTGACTTTCATTGTTTCATTTTCATGATCCTTTGTTTGTGTTCATTTGCATGTTTACAACATGGTTGCTAAGTTCTTTATTGTCAAGATTATATCTTCATGCCCTTGTTTTAAGTTCTTATGATCCCAGCTCACAAATGCTTACATATATGATCAAGATTGTGTAGGTGCATGTCACCTCAAAAATTATTCTTTTGTTATCACTTACCTACTCGAGGACGAGCAGGAGTTAAGCTTGGGGATGCTTGATACGTCTCCAACGTATCTATAATTTTTGATGCTCCATGCTTGTTTTTATACCATTTGCCTACTGTTTCATTTCACTTCATGGCACATTTATGCATTTTTCGGAACTAACCTATTAACAAGTCACCATAGTGCCAGTTCCCTGTTTTCTGGTGTTTTTGTGTTTCAGAAGTGATACACAAGAAATATTCTTGGAATTGGACGAAACAAGTTCCTGAAGTCTTATTTTTCCCGGAAGCTTCCAGAGATCCAAAGAGGAGACGGAGTGGGGCCACGAGGTGGCCACACACCAGGGCGGCGTGGCCCAGGCCCTGGCCGCGCCCCCTATGTGTGAGACCGCCTCGGTCCACTTTTGACGATGCCCCTTCGCCTATAAAGGCCCCCGACGGAAAAAACCTAAGTACCCGATCAATTTTCCAGAACACATCGTGATCCGCCGCCGCCGTCAACCCGAAGATCGGGAGGGTCCAGAAGCTCTTCCCGGCACCCTGCCGGAGAGGGGAATCGCCACCGGAGGTCTTCTTCATTGCCATGCTTGCCTCCGGAGCGATGAGTGAGTAGTCTACCTTGGACTATGGGTCCATAGCAGTAGCTAGATGGTTGTCTCCTCCACCATGTGCTTCATGTTTAGATCTCATGAGCTGCCCTACATGATTGAGATCACCGTTATGTAATTCTACATGTTTGGTTTGTTGGAATCCAATGAATATTGGTGTTATGATTGAGTTGCTATACTAAAATATATTTTATGTTATCTCTATGTTGTTTATGATCTTGCATGCTCTCCGTTGTTAGTAGCTATCTTGGCCGAGTAGTTGCTAGTGACTCCAAGAGGGGGTATTTATGCTCGATAGTGGGTTCATGCCTCTATTTAACCTGGGGGAGTGACAGAAACCTCTAAGGTTGTAGATGTGCTGTTGCTACTAGGGAGAAAACAACATTCATATGCTCAAGGGCATATGCTTTGTTTACATTACACACTTTGCTTAATGCAATTATCTGTTGTTCGCAACTTAATACTTGTGGAGTTCTCGGATTGATTCGCCACAAGTGGATTATTAGTCATAGATGCAGTTGGATGGCGGTCTATTTTGTTGTAATGCCCAGAGTAAATCGCATAGTGATCTTCTTGACATATCACGTTATCTTTATTCTATCAATTGCCCAACTGTAATTTGTTTACCCAGCATGTGTTATTTATCTTATGGAGAGACACCACTAGTGAACTGTGGACCCCGGTCCTATTTCCATCATATTGCTATCACTTGTTTACTTTACTCGCACTGTTTACTTTACTCGCATACTTCTACTGTTTTCCACTCGATACGCTCATAACCTTTGTTTCAAGCAAACCGGTGAGATTTGCAACCTCATTGCAAGTTGGGAGCAAAGTACTTGGTTGTGTTGTGTGCAGGTTCCGCGTTGCTACTGGCCAAAGATGAGTCAACAAGTATCGTTAAACGGCGCCCTTGTTGGAGTGTTATTAAGCCAGTCTGCATCACCTTCAGTCGTATTGTCTGCTCTTCTCCTGATCGACATAACCTTGGTTTCTTAACTAAGGGAAAACTTGCTGCTATCTTCATCAAACCTTCTCTTGGGGTTTCCAACTAGCCGGTTATTTACTTCATCAACTCGGTAGCATCACTCGCCAGCTCCCGACCTCGGCCACCCAACCCGCCATAGCGCCACCACCGCACAGCCGCGCCTTCGTGACTTCCCAGCCGCTGCTCACGCGCCCACCCAGCCTCGCGCGTGACCTTGCCCTGCTCTAGACCCCCTGCTCCCACCATCTCAGCACCCACCGCCCCCGCTCAGCATAGCTCGCCCTGCTCCGCCAGCTTCCACACCACCGCTCCGCGCCAGCCATCACCTGCCCCGTGCACTCGCTCTCGCTTGCCCCACCGCTCCAAGCCCAGCGTCGGCTCACCCCTACCGCAGTAGCTACCAGCTCCAGATCGCGCCTATCCTCCTAGTACCTCCCGTCCGCCCTGGCTCGATTTCACTCTCCCACGCGCGCCAACGCCCAGCTAAACATCCCGTAGCAGCTCGGCCAACCACACCGGCTAAAGCCGGCATACATCTTTTGACACAACCATTTGTTCCCGTTTTAACACCATATTACCCGTTTTGACATCTATTTGACCCTTTGACACAAAAATTCGGCATTCTCTTGACACAAATCTTGACAACTTTTGTGAGTCCTTTTTGCTCCAAATTTTCGAGCATTGACGTGTGTGCTCAGGGTTTCAGTTTTTGCGTGCCTTGTTCGTGCCAAGTAATACCGCACCTACATCAACATCACGACGACAGCATCGGCACACCGGAACACTGACTAGTCTTTTGACTCCATCTTCATCGACATCGCCGCAAGTTGTGTGTTTTGACACCGCCTAACCTTTGCATAGGTATAACTTGCACCACCTTTATAACCCCTTTTCTTCCTTTGTGTACCTATCCTATTGAGAGTGGCTTTTCGAGTGTTGCGAAGCATTGCACAAGTGTCACGACCGTGAAAGGGTTTGTGTGTGTGCGTAAGTTGAGCAAAGCTCCGAAGCAAGCTCGGTGAGAAAGATACACAAAAGAAGAAATAGCCATTGTGTGACATAAATAGATAGCAAATAAGCTTTTAAGCATAGAAACACCAAAATACCAAAAAGAGAGTGTGTTCCACCGATACAAAGGAGTTCAAAGCTTGTAAGCAAAAAGAGAGAAAAGAGAAGAGTGGCATCTTGTGCAAATCTTGTTGCTTCTTTCTTATGCAACCAAGCTACGGTCTCTCTTGCGTTGGCGTGACACCGAGCTAATAGTCTTCGTTAGGACCATTTTTAGTTTCTTGCTCACTTCCTTGGTCACGCTATCCCCATTATATCTTTTTGTGTGTGTTTCCGTGTTTCCTTGACGTAGATCATCGTTCTTGACATTTGCCTTTGGATTTTACCCACATTTGACAATAGACTTTTCTTTTGATCATTTCGTTTGGCATTTCCACATTTCTTACCTGATGAGGGGTGACCTCTTGGGTGTGGCCCAATCTTCACGGAAGCACGAGATTTGTGGCGGGGAACGAGGACGAACACGAAGAACACGATGAACAAATTGAAGGCAAACACACACACACAAGATACACACCGGTTGTCCTCGTTGGCCCGATTCACCAACTCAATAGAATCACAAGGAGGAGACTCCAAGAGTAGAATTCCTTATGAGAGATTGACTTGCAAGGGATAGAATTCCAAGAGGGGAAGAGACCAATCAATTGGATAGAATTACACACTCTTGTATGCAAGAGATCCAAATCAAGGTAGAATTCCCCAAATAGAAGAGATCCCAAACAAAGAGGGTGATTTCTAGATGTAGATCTAGTTGGGTTCCCACAAGGGAGAAGGCATCATGCCAATTCTTATCTTAATTCATCTCTATCTTATCTCTAGGGGAGGGGGAGCCATATATATAGGCAGCCACGAGCTAGGGGTAGTTTGGTCACAAGGGAGATAGATAACATAGGTGGCTTCAAGGCCAAGATGTAGCTGACTCGGGCAGTCCGGCTATAGCCGGTGTTCAGTCCGGCTTTAGCCGGTGTGGGACTGGCTTTAGCCGGTCCAGCTTCAGCTGCCGCCTCTTCTTGCGGTGCTTCCAAGCTTCTTTCCGGTGGTTCTTCTTCTTCCTTCTCTTCTACGCCTCGATGATGCCAGACTTGAGTGTTGATGCACATGATGCGGTGGGGTCCGAAGGCCACCCCGTATCATCTCCCCCCGCTTCAAAGAACGTCGTCCTCGATGTTGACTCAACATCATCATGTAGGGGAGGTAGATGTAGGCGATTGTACTTGGAGTGTGCCATGTGGTCGTACTTGTGAAGATTGATTTGGCAACTCTTCCATGTTCCGTCACCTTCCATGAGTCCTACAAAGGTCACAAGCAAAGCAAAACAACACTCAAAGAGTAGCCAATTCTTGGAGTTTATGGCATGAGTTCGTGTGATAAGGGGAGCATAGCTACTACTCCTACTATTTTACCACCTCCTTATATTCTGAAGCTTGGACAATTCTGCTTTGAAGTGCCTCCACAAGATGATGTGAAGCCCAACTTTCGTACACCTCCAATGGAGTTTCATGTTCGCCGAGGCGCTGCAGCGAAGGATATTTAGTTGTTCTATTTTAATTAAGTTCGCGTCATGTTTTTATTTCAGTTTGGTTTTATTTGTGTGTGATGGTTTTGGGCCTGTCCAAAATCAAGTGTGTTTTGGCCATTTGGGCTTTTAGTTTGGTTTGGGGCCTAGCCCAGCCAAGGTAGCGTTCAGAGTCACCCATATAGGGTTATGGCAGCCACCTTGTATCGATCAGACTTGTATTTTCGAGCTAGATGAGGATATTGGCACGCCAGGACGACCTACGATATGTGATAATTAAGTCTAAGGCTATGTCATTAATTTACATATCTGCTCATGTTATTTCGTAGTCAGGTCACGTTGTGGGCCACTTAGGTTTTATTTAATGTTTTGGGTTTGGGCCTGTCCAAGCCCAATAGTTTTCTGGCCGTCTATATAAGGAGGCTGGACGGCTAGGGTTTAGGGAGACTGAAAATTATGTAGAACATTGTGTTCCCACGTGTGTACCATCCCTCCGGGGTTGGCGTATTGAGACAGCGTCTCTGACGTTCGTCTAGTTATCCAGTATACTTTGCGTGAAGGTGCTTATTATACAAGTATTGTCGTGCTGCTGCGTGAGGCTCGCTGTTCATCACCGAGTTGCTCGTTGGATTCATCTATTCGGCGTGAGGTTCGTCTACATCGACGAGTTGCTCGCAGGATTGACGTTCCCCGTCTTTAGGTCGCGTGTTCCGCTCACGTGATTGGGAGATCTATCAGATCCATTGGATCAAGAGGTGCATCGTGAAAGATCGGGCAAACAGTCCTTATCATCTTGGTATCAGAGCGCCAGGTTGATCACGGTGCAAGTTGCAGTTGATGTCGTCGGGTGGATCATCAGATCTGTTAGTCGACGAGGCTGTTGGAGAAGATTGTTGGCCTAAGTTTGCAAGGAGGTGGCCAGCTGCATCAGGGAAGGAGAAGGTGTTCGTCTCAGATCGTTCTAAGGCGGCGCAGGCAGAAGAAGAGGAAGGAAACAATGATCCAGAAAAATTTCAGCCGCAAGGACCAAATTTCCGGCCTGTTATTGTTACAACTAGAATATCCAGCCTAATCGCGTGCACTCAGGCGACATGGCGTCAAGGGTTGAAGCAAGATCGGTGGAGTACACCTGGAGATCATTTTCAATCAAGAGGAGGCGCAGGTGTCGAAGGCAAACTTTGCCTGTGCAGCGCACACGTGGAGTACGGCCAGCGTCCACATCCGATTGAGGCAGCTGGGCGACTGTGCCTCGATCGCGCCGCATCGTTCGCCCTAGCAAAATCTTGGCAAGAAAAAAAAAGAGCAGATCGCCCATGCGCGCCTGAGGACAGAGTATGTCTGCCCTCGAGCGTTCGCTCGGCTGCGTCTAGGAGGCTGCACGCTGCCCGCGCATCCTCTCACGATTTGGTCGCCCACACTTGGTTCGCTTTGGCAAGTATGGACTTGTTTTGGTTGGTACGTGATATCTGTTGCGGGCTAGCAAAAGAAAAGTTTGATATAGTATGTAAAGATTGGCAGCTCCGATCGTTATACATGTCCACAAGATTGGCAGCTTTCGTGCGTCAGTTGGCAGCTCCGATCGTAACAAGCAAATAGTAAAAAAAGGAAGGAAAGGATTGGAGGAAGTACGTGCGATTCTATCGAGGAGATTGGATCAGTTTTGGAACGTGCTGCCGTTTACTGCTAGAGAAAAAAATACTGGAATAATAAAAGGACAGATCAGATTGCATTGATGCTGCATTCCGGTTCAGTTTTGGTGTAGTATTGACTGCTTTTACGTGGCTATTCTTAGAAATTTCTGAAAGAAAAGAGAGACACTGTTAGCTGTTCCAAAGAGGAGGCAGATTCAGTCCATTTAGATCCTTGGCGTACAGGAAATTGTCCTGTTTGTTTTGGATGATGTGCTTTGTTTGCTTTCAAAATTCAGTTTGCACATACAGGCGTACTCAGCTCATTTGGATCCTTAGCGTGCAAGAATATGTCTTGTGTTGTTACGGGTGATCTGCGAGGTATGCTTTGAGATTGCATTCAGAGGATTGTTTTGTGTCTCAATCGGGTTGGTGGCGCCGACAATGAAAGTGGCGCCAAGGGCAAGTCAAGCTAGCCGAGAGGGAGGATGTGGTGTGGCAGGCTGGCAAGACTTGAAGATAGAGAGTGGCGATATTGCTTATTTGACGCCACGTGCTCGAGAAGACCCTCTGACGTTGAGGACAACGCCTTTCCAAGAAGGGGAGGATGATGAGGATATTGGCACGCCAGGACGACCTACGATATGTGATAATTAAGTCTAAGGCTGTGTCATTAATTTACATATCTGCTCATGTTATTTCGTAGTCAGGTCACGTTGTGGGCCACTTAGGTTTTATTTTATGTTTTGGGTTTGGGCCTGTCCAAGCCCAATAGTTTTCTGGCCGTCTATATAAGGAGGCTGGACGGCTAGGGTTTAGGGAGACTGAAAATTATGTAGAACATTGTGTTCCCACGTGTGTACCATCCCTCCGGGGTTGGCGTATTGAGACAGCGTCTCTGACGTTCGTCTAGTTATCCAGTATACTTTGCGTGAAGGTGCTTATTATACAAGTATTGTCGTGCTGCTACGTGAGGCTCGCTGTTCATCACCGAGTTGCTCGTTGGATTCATCTATTCGGCGTGAGGTTCGTCTACATCGACGAGTTGCTCGCAGGATTGACGTTCCCCGTCTTCAGGTCGCGTGTTCCGCTCACGTGATTGGGAGATCTATCAGATCCATTGGATCAAGAGGTGCATCGTGAAAGATCGGGCAAACAGTCCTTATCTTGTATCGATCAGAGTTCACTGTTTTGAGTGCAATTTAGACAGATACTACTCAATATCAATAGCTGCAAGGAAACTTTCCGGTGAAATTGTTTTGGCTGTTGTTTGGACACAATGGTGAACTCTATTGACGGAGAGAATTCCGTTGCTGCTGGAGAGAAGAAAGAGGAGTTTGTTCCACCGGTTTTTGCTGCAGATTTGGCTCCTAATATTCGGGCTGGTTTTGATAGCACGTGCAACTTTATTCTTCGGAGTCATGCCGCATTGGCAACACAAATTGCACAGCTAGCTACCCGGATTGATGCAATGGGCGATGCTACAGCACGTGCACCCGTGCAGCCCCCTCCTGCTGCACAACCTCGCGACGTGGTTCCACGCCGCCCTGCTGAAATTCCTGATCATCGACACGTGGCACCCGCTTATGAAGGAGAACTTGCCGATGACGCTGCTTATGTACCACAACAACGGCAGTTTGCTGCTCGTCCTGCAGGTGCTCATCGTGTACAGCCCCATGATCGTGACCGTCTTGGCCATGCTGGTCGTGTTCCACTTGACGATGGTGGTCTTGGACGCATCAAATTGTCCATACCTCCTTTTTCCGGTGACCGCGGACCTGATGATTATTTGGAGTGGGAGATGCGCATGGATCAGATTTTTGATACTCATTATTATACTGAGGCGAAGAGACTTCAACTGGCTGCTGTTGAATTCACCGGTTATGTGCTGATTTGGTGGAATCAAATTCTGCGTATGCGTACTCGCCCAACATCATGGACAGGTATGAAAGATCTTATGCGACATCGCTTTGTTCCTGAACACTACAAGAGAGACATGTATAATAAGTTGCAGCAGCTCACTCAAGGTACTAAATCTGTGGATGAGTATTATAAAGAGATGGAGTTGTTGATGATACGTACAGGAACAAGGGAGGATACAGAGGCCACGATGTCTCGGTTTTTGAATGGACTGAATTTTGAGGTGCGTGATCGTGTGGAGATGGTTTACTATCATGATCTTCAGGATCTTGTGCACCAAGCTGAGCGTGCGGAGCAACAAATCAAACGACGCCAAGCTGCAACACCTACAAAATCATGGCATCGTTCTCATACCGAGGCTGCTGGTCCTAGTGTTCCGACTACACCTTCTACACGTTCTCATAGTGTTTCTCATAGCGAGGCACCGAAATCTGGGGTGTCTAAAACTGCATCTGCGCAGTCCACAGCAAACATCGAGTGTTTTACTTGTGGAGGACGAGGACACATGAAGCGTGATTGCCCTAATAGAAAAAGGGTGATGCTCACACATGATGGCTATGTTTCTGCTAGTGATGAAGAGAAAGCTGATGCGTCATCAAGTGAGGAATCTGAGGAAAATCCTGAAGTGATCGTGGATGGGTATGAACTTGCTGCAAATTTAAAGAATCTAATGGTGCAACGTGTACCAGAAGATCGCATACACGACCAAGGGCAGCGCTGGAATATATTTCAGACCCAATGCATCGTCAAGTACACCACTTGCAAACTGATTATTGATGGTGGCAGCTACACCAATATTGTTAGCAAGAGTTTGGTGGATTCTCTATCATTGCCTACATGGAAGCACCCGCAGCCACATTGTGTTGAGTGGTTGTATAATTCAGGGAAGCTGAAGGTCACACATAAGGTGCGCCTGAAATTTTCAGTAGGTAATTATGAGGACACAGTGGTCTGTGATGTTTTGCCTATGGATGCATGTCATGTGCTGCTCGGACGCCCGTGGCAATTTGATCGGCGTTCCACTCATGAAGGCAGGTCCAATGTTTATTCCTTGTGGCATAAGGGGAAGCGTCATGTGTTGCAGCCTATGCTCGATAAGGATATCAAAGTGGATGTACTTGCTGCTCAGAAAAAGGTCCAACACATTCA
This sequence comes from Dactylis glomerata, assembly GCA_007115705.1. Taxonomy (NCBI): domain Eukaryota; kingdom Viridiplantae; phylum Streptophyta; class Magnoliopsida; order Poales; family Poaceae; genus Dactylis; species Dactylis glomerata. The sequence goes on from QXEO01000550.1 coordinate 247,939, forward strand.
GGCGAAACCGAGGACGGTTTCCTTTCAAGTTGGGGGGGATGATAAGGGGAGCATAGCTACTACTCCTACTATTTTACCACCTCCTTATATTCTGAAGCTTGGACAATTCTGCTTTGAAGTGCCTCCACAAGATGATGTGAAGCCCAACTTTCGTACACCTCCAATGGAGTTTCATGTTCGCCGAGGCGCTGCAGCGAAGGATATTTAGTTGTTCTATTTTAATTAAGTTCGCGTCATGTTTTTATTTCAGTTTGGTTTTATTTGTGTGTGATGGTTTTGGGCCTGTCCAAAATCAAGTGTGTTTTGGCCATTTGGGCTTTTAGTTTGGTTTGGGGCCTAGCCCAGCCAAGGTAGCGTTCAGAGTCACCCATATAGGGTTATGGCAGCCGCCTTGTATCGATCAGACTTGTATTTTCGAGCTAAGAGAGAGACCAGAAAAGTCCCAATGTTTGGGGGCGCATATCGGTGTGTTTGATTGCTGATCTTCAAGATCTGATATTATGCCATGCGTGGGAGTTGATTTCGGTCAGTTTCAGCGCGAGGAATTGCAGAGAGATCAGTTTGATCTGTTTCAGATTGAGTTCTCTTTCGCTATCTTGCTGTTCGTTTGATCGCCGTGAAAGATTGGGCCAAACCCCCCTTCGGATCACGTTGATCCGTATCATCGTGAATAGAAGGAGGTCACCTTACAAAGTTGTGGATGTGCTCTCGTTGTAGAAGTCTTTGATTGAAACCACTCGCGGGAGCGTATCCACCAATAATATCCATGTGTACCTACGCACAACAAAGACCAAGCAAAGTATGTGTGTGTGATAGGGGACCATATCATCAAGGACATGTCCATTCTTGTTCATAACACAATTAGCACGACACAAGTATAATAAATGAAATGCATATGCAAGGTCTATGTGTAAGCAAATTGTTTCAACATCTTCCAAATGTGGGAACACAAAAACTCCATCAAAATTTGAGAAGACCATGGTGTCCATCTCATGTTGAAAGAGAGGCATATTATTGCGCTCAAGGCTTTGGAAAGAGCAAGTAGTCAACATACTTGAAGCAATAAGAGGAGAGTTTGGCAAAAACACATACGGCAAGATGTCAAAATCATCATCAACATGTGTGCAAACAAACCATAGGAAAGAACAAGTTGTCATCGAGTTTGTTGCAACACAAGTCATATTCATCCACAAGTAGAAGAAGATTTCATTATCACAAGTGGTTATGCATCCGAACCAAAAGAAAGAGCAATTTGTCAACTTGTTGGATGCAACACCAATGAACTCAAAGCGGGAACACACGTGACAAGTCATGACCAATATAGCAATGTGGTTGCACACAAAATAAAAGGAAGAGAAATCATTCCACATGTATGTTGCAACACATAAAGCATCAATGTTCAATATCATGGGAGCATGAATGTCACAAGTGTCACAAAAATCATCAATATGCTTGCAAAAAAACCATATGGAAGAACAAGTTCTCAACATGTTTGATGCATAGCACGTGAAGGGTATGCAAGCGGAGTTTGAGTTTGAACTCACAAGTATTATGCTCTCAAGAGCTCGTTTCGCCAACTCGTGCTCAATCGAGGTTGACGTTGTTATCCGCATACCTACACACACAAAGATAGCAAAAACAATGCGTGTGCATGGTAGATGAATACATCATCCATCATGATGCATCTCTTTATTTTCAAGACACCATTAGCCTCAAGCAAAATATCATAATATTCATGGTGATTATGCCAAGTATATGTGGGAACATGCGTATCACGTGCAAATGCCAAAACTTTATTAGTTGAGAGAGCTATGGGGGCCTTCTCATTGTCAAACATAATAACATTAGTGCAAACCAAGAATTGGAAAGAGCATGTGTTCAACATTTTGGTTGCATTAATGGAAGAATATTGCAAGCATTGGGCACAAAACATGTTCAAAATTTTATCCTTGTTGTCGACAAACCTAGGGAAAGAGCAATTGTTTGACAAGGTTGTCACAACCAAAGTATCATTGTCATCATTGCAAGCAATATATGGGAAAGAGCAATTGTTCAACATATTGCATGCAATAGGCGATAAAGTGAAGCACTCATAGCTTAGCATCTTCATGTCCACTAGGGGAATCATGGCATCACCAACACCTATGTTGTTACCTTTGTTGTCGCACTCCTTTGATGTAGGTGTTGTGGAAGTAGGTAACTCCAAGTGGCCGACATGCTCATTGATGGTCCTTGTGCGTGGTGAACAACCAGCCCATTGGGAACCCCAAGAGGAAGGTGTGATGAGTATAGCAGCTGGTTTTCCCTCAGTTAAGAAACCAAGGTTTAATCGTTCTTGGAGAGAAGGGACAAACGACTGAAGGTGATGCAGACTGGCTTAATAGCACTCCAACAAGGGCGCCGTTTAACAATACTTGTTGACTCGTCTTCGGCCAGTAGCAACGCGAAACCTGCACACAACACAACCAAGTACTTTGCTCCCAACTTGCGATGAGGTTGTCAATCTCACTGGTTTGCTTGAAACAAAGGTTATGAGTGTATCGAGTGGAAAACAGTAGAAGTATGCGAGTAAAGTAAACAGGTGATAGCAATATGATGGAAATAGGACCGGGGTCCATAGTTCACTAGTGGTGTCTCTCCATAATATAAATAACACATGCTGGGTAAACAAATTACAGTTGGGCAATTGATAGAATAAAGATAAACGTGATATGTCAAGAAGATCACTATGAGATTTACTCTGGGCATTACAACAAAATACATAGACCGCCATCCAACTGCATCTATGACTAATAATCCACTTGTGGCGAATCAATCCGAGAACTCCACAAGTATTAATTGCGAACAACAGATAATTGCATTAAGCAAAGTGTGTAATGTAAACAAAGCATATGCCCTTGAGCATATGAATGTTGTTTTCTCCCTAGTAGCAACAGCACATCTACAACCTTAGAGGTTTCTGTCACTCCCCCAGGTTAAATAGAGGCATGAACCCACTATCGAGCATAAATACCCCCTCTTGGAGTCACTAGCAACTACTCGGCCAAGATAGCTACTAACAACGGAGAGCATGCAAGATCATAAACAACATAGAGATAACATAAGATATAATTCAGTATAGCAACTCGATCATAACACCAATATTCATCAGATCCCAACAAACCAAACATGTAGAATTACATAACGGTGATCTCAATCATGTAGGGCAGCTCATGAGATCTAAACATGAAGCACATGGTGGAGAAGACAACCATCTAGCTACTGCTATGGACCCATAGTCCAAGGTAGACTACTCACTCATCGCTCCGGAGGCAAGCATGGCGATGAAGAAGACCTCCGGTGGCGATTGCCCTCTCTGGCAGGGTGCCGGGAAGAGCTTCTAGACCCTCCCGATCTTCGGGTCGACGGCGGATCGCGATATGTTCTAGAAAAGTGATCGGGTACTTAGGTTTTTTCCGTCGGGAGGTCTTTATAGGCGAAGGGGCGATGTCAGAGGTGGAGCCAGGCGGCCTCACGCCAGGGTGGCGCAGCCCAGGCCCTGGCCACGCCAGCCTGGTGTGTGGGGCCCCTGTGGCCCCCCTCCTACTCCTCTTCGGATCTCTAGAAGCTTCCGGGTAAAATAAGAGTTCAGGAACTTGTTTCGTCCAATTCCGAGAATATTTCCTGTGTATCACTTCTGAAACACAAAAACAGCAGAAAACAGGGAACTGGCAATGTGGCAACTTGTTAATAGGTTAGTTCCGGAAAATGCATAAAAGTGCCACGAAGTGTAACAAAACATTAGGCAAATGGTGTAAAAACAAGCATGGAGCATCAAAAATTATAGATACGTTGGAGACGTATCAAGCATCCCCAAGCTGAACTCCTGCTCGTCCTCGAGTAGGTAAGTGATAACAAAAGAATAATTTTTGAGGTGACATGCACCTACACAATCTTGATCATATATGTAAGCATTTGTGAGCTGGGATCATAAGAACTTAAAACATGGGCATGAAGATATAATCTTGAAAATAAGAACTTAGCAACCATGTTGTAAACATGCAAATGAACACAAACAAAAGATCATGAAAATGAAACAATGAAAGTCAAACGTGTGTTCAAATCATAAGGAAAAACATACAAATGGTTTTCAGCTTGTCCTTCATAGAGAGCAAAACATAAATGCATAGGACACCTTCAAGTTTAAGAGGGCGACTAGATACAAATAATTTGAGAACAAGTGAAACCAACAATATGAATCAATCAATGAAAACTTTGGGACAATGCACATTATACTAAGAATGACAACTATGCTCTCTTATGGTGCATAAAGAAAGAAGGTGGTGACTCAACATAAAAGTAGAAGAAAGGCCCTTCGCGGAGGGAAGCAGTGATTGCAAGTTTTATAACCTTCAAAAATTATTGTACTTACCGGCTTTGAGCTCTAATTGCCCCCATCATAAGCATCTTGAATGGTTAAAGTTAATGCGAGAACAATTATGATGCATATGCTTGACAAATCATAAGTTGAAAACCTCGTGCCCCGTGAATACGAGTACCCAAACCTCATGCTACTTTACTTAGAGTCCCAAGCAAGGCTCTTGTCATTGTAAATATATGCATATCATTGAGAACCGCCAATGGGGTACCTCCGTGCCCCATGATATGGAACAAGCCCACATCAAAATGACAGGACAAGCAGACAATGAACACCTCGACATCTCTTTCATTTGCCATTTGTTTAGCTTTTTATTGTGAGATGCGTCATCGAATGTTCACCATGGGTATGCTACAAATATCCACCATGAATTATGCATGGCTTAGATTAGCGGCCCGGTGTTTCCCTAACACATATACAAACTCCATGATCCCCACAAGATTCCCTATTCATTTCACACCGCGGGCATCCATAAACAAAAGATCACGATATCAACTCAAATAAGAAGTGCAATGTTGAAAGCTTGCCCATGACTGCATGGCTGGGCTAGTCTCCAACTTACATCTTGCAAGCATAACAACTCAACATAAGAGACCACAATGTCAAATTTTTAAGAACAGGAAAAAGTAAAGTGTGCCTTCCGGTTCGTGAGAGCTTTACTGACCGAATTTCGCATAACACTGGTAAGAGTTTAATTTGAAGAGAAAATAAAAGCAAGTCAAATTTACTTGGAATAGCAAATTGCTAGTAGGTATGTATGGTGGACACTTTGGAAAACTTTGGCTTTTAGGAGTTGGATGCACGAGTAGAGCTCATACTCAATACAAGGCGAGGGCTAGCAAAAGACTGGGAGCGACCAACTAAGAGAGCAATAATGGCCATAATCATGCAAAGCGACAAAGCGACATTAAAAGAAGCATAAGATGGCATCAAAAGTCAAAAACTAAATGATCATAGAGGCTATTGGCGACTTTGTAAGAGTCTAACATGTGTGAGCATGCGCCAAGTCAACCCAAATAAAGCATCAAGGAGAAAACCAAAATAATGCTTCCGAATAATTAAAAACAATGCATGATTTTTCAAAGGCTCATTAAGCAATCTCAGTTATTTGAGACAAGTCATGCTACAACAAAACCACTAAGCATACTATCAAAAAGACATCAAGCATGACATGAAAAAGCCTAAGCCGCAGTCTACACAAGCTCCTTCTTGTACCACTATTTTGCATAAAGCTTTTTCTCTTTTCCAACACCATTTGAAATTTTTAAAGACACCTATTTTGATGAAAACCAATAAAGATCAGAGGCAAAAATACACCTTGATGAAAAGATACGACAAGGTCTGAACGCAAATCAAGGCGAAAACGAAAACCAAAAGCAGTAGCAGAAAAAGAAGAACACTCGATGAACGATAAGAGTGAAAACTGAGTGTTCTTGGCAAATGAAAATGGGTACATCTCCTCCAAAGGAAATTTGTTGGGGTACAACCATTTATTGCAGCAAACAAAACTAAGCTAACTAAGAAAACTAAAACATCTGACGCTCCAAGAAAAACACATAGTGCATGAAGCAATAAAAATATAGTGTTTTGAAAGGTGACCTGATTTTTGCCGATGAAGAAGGGGTGCCTCGGGGGCATCCCCAAGCTTTGATGCTTGTACTTCTTGGATATTTCTTGGGGTGATGCATGGGTATCCCCAAGCTTGAGATTTTGTCCATTCTTTAACTCATCTCATCATTCTCCAATCCCTACACTTGAAAACTTCCTTCATACAAAACTAAACACAAATCTATTAGCAACATTAGTGCAACATAACATATAATCAACCTCTTTTTGCTTCAGGTTTCAACCCAAAACCACCACATATATAGCAAATACTACTGTAGCAACTTCTCCAAAAGTTCCGTGATCAAAAGAACTCAGAAGAAAGCGATAAAGTGGCAAACACAAATATTGGCAGAAATCTGTCAAAACTGAATAGCTGACAAAGGCCGAATTTTTGAGGGCTTTTCTGTTGCTCAAATCAAAAAGTGTTCAACTATAGAAAGTTTGGATAAAACCTGGGTCATATGCACAAGAAATCGCAGGTCCAAAAGATATAGAGAGAATTTTTACGAATTTTTACGGTGCAGCACCGAAAACAGTTTCAGGACAGCAACATCCCCAAATCTTTACCTCACTCGAATTAGAGGCTTCTCTTGGCACAACAACGAAATAAAAAGGATAAGGAGCGGTCATTACAGTAGTAATGACTTCCAAGACTCAAATAAAAGAAAAGGTACTGAAAATAAAACATTGGGTTATCTCCCAAGAGTGCTTTTCTTTAACGCCTTTGAGCTAGGCGCAGAAAATTGCGAATCAAGTATTTTCAGAAGAAGCATTAAGATCAACTGCAGAGGTCTTGTCAATAAGGCATTGTATTTCATCCACATAAGTTTTAGAAGACCCTTTGTGATCACGCTTTGGTTCACTCAAATCACAAAAAAGATTTTGGGGACAGATCCAGTCAAAATTGTTTTCGAAAGCTTCACACAATCCCAAGAGCTTGCTCGGTATAGGTATTTCGGCTCCTTCATCGTTTGTACTAATAACCTTTATAGGTGAACCGAGTTTATTAAAATGTTTAAGAACTTTTCTAGCTTCAATAATGACATCTTTAAATTCTAAGCGCAAAGCTTCCAAAATAAAAGCTTTCTTTTCGGGATCCTCAATTTCATGAAGCTTAAGGAACATGTATTGCATAAAAGGATTAAGACTAGCAAACCTAGTTTCCAACATGTGAATTAAATAAGCAGAAGCAACTTCAATACTAGGAGCTAGCTCAACCAAAGATTTTTCCTCAACTTCCTTATGCATACTAATGTGATTAAAGAACTCCTCAATGTTACTTTTCCCAATAATTGAACCACTACCTACTGAGAGGTCCTCCAGAACGTACTTAGGGATCAACATGATGAACTAAAAGTAAAGAAATAACGACTACCAAGGATTCTAATTTTTTTGGGTTTTTGATATAAAACGATGCAGGTAAAAATAAAGTAAAGCAAAACAATAACAAAGTAAAGGATGTGCGTGCGAAAACTCCCCTCGCAGAAGTCTTCCAATCTCCCCGGCAACGGCGCCAGAAAAACAGCTAATGTTCCTTGTGCATGGTGAACAACCAGCCCGTTGGGAACCCCAAGAGGAAGGTGTGATGAGTATAGCAGCTGGTTTTCCCTCAGTTAAGAAACCAAGGTTTAATCGTTCTTGGAGAGAAGGGACAAACGACTGAAGGTGATGCAGACTGGCTTAATAGCACTCCAACAAGGGCGCCGTTTAACGATACTTGTTGACTCATCTTCGGCCAGTAGCAACGCGGAACTTGCACACAACACAACCAAGTACTTTGCTCCCAACTTGCGATGAGGTTGTCAATCTCACCAGTTTGCTTGAAACAAAGGTTAGGAGTGTATCGAGTGGAAAACAGTAGAAGTATGTGAGCCAGTGCGAGTAAAGTAAACAGGTGATAGCAATATGATGGAAATAGGACCGGGGTCATCAGTTCACTAGTGGTGTCTCTCCATAAGATAAATAACACATGCTGGGTAAACAAATTACAGTTGGGCAATTGATAGAATAAAGATAAACCTGATATGTCAAGAAGATCACTATGAGATTTACTCTGGGCATTACAACAAAATACATAGATCGCCATCCAACTGCATCTATGACTAATAATCCACTTGTGGCGAATCAATCCGAGAACTCCACAAGTATTAAGTTGCGAACAACAGATAATTGCATTAAGCAAAGTGTGTAATGTAAACAAAGCATATGCCCTTGAGCATATGAATGTTGTTTTCTCCCTAGTAGCAACAGCACATCTACAACCTTAGAGGTTTCTATCACTCCCCCAGGTTAAATAGAGGCATGAACCCACTATCGAGCATAAATACCCCCTCTTGGAGTCACTAGCAACTACTCGGCCAAGATAGCTACTAACAATGGAGAGCATGCAAGATCATAAACAACATAGAGATAACATAAGATATAATTCAGTATAGCAACTCAATCATAACACCAATATTCATCGGATCCCAACAAACCAAACATGTAGAATTACATAACGGTGATCTCAATCATGTAGGGCAGCTCATGAGATCTAAACATGAAGCACATGGCGCAGAAGACAACCATCTAGCTACTGCTATGGACCCATAGCCCAAGGTAAACTACTCACTCATCGCTCCGGAGGCAAGCATGGCGATGAAGAAGACCTTCGGTGGCGATTCCCCTCTCTGGCAGGGTGCCGGGAAGAGCTTCTGGACCCTCCCGATCTTCGGGTCGACGGCGGCGGCGGATCGCGATGTGTTCTGGAAAAGTGATCGGGTACTTAGGTTTTTTCCGTCGGGGGGTCTTTATAGGTGAAGGGGCGATGTCAGAGGTGGAGCCAGGCGGCCTCACGCCAGGGTGGCGCGGCCTAGGCCCTGGCCGCGCCAGCTTGGTGTGTGGGGCCCCTGTGGCCCCCCTCCTACTCCTCTTCAGATCTCTGGAAGCTTCCAGGTAAAATAAGACTTCAGGAACTTGTTTCGTCCAATTCCGAGAATATTTCCTGTGTATCACTTCTGAAACACAAAAACAGCAGAAAACAGGGAACTGGCACTGTGGCAACTTGTTAATAGGTTAGTTCCGGAAAATGCATAAAAGTGCCATGAAGTGTAACGAAACATTAGGCAAATGGTGTAAAAAGAAGCATGGAGCATAAAAAATTATAGATACGTTGGAGACGTATCACTCATCATCTTCTAAGCATGATGTGTTATCATCATGTGTATGCACCATGTACATCTTATCCAAGGTTGGCGTCGCTTCATCCATGGGATCTATTGCAACATGAGAAAACACACTTGAGGTAGAGGGTAAGTTGTTAGAAATCGAAATGGCCTCACTTGATCTATCAACTACCACTCTTGTCTCACTCGGTGTATCACTCATGCTCTCAAAGTGGAAGCACTCACTCTCACATATAGTGGAATCACTCATCTCACGTATAGTGGATTCACTCATCTCACATATAGTGGAGTCCCTCACCTCCATGGAATGGACATCATCATCATCCGAGCAACCTAGCAAAGAAGAAGACAACACAAGAGGAGTAGAGGTTAAGTTGTTAGAAAGCAAAATGCCCTCACTCAACTCATGTGGTTTATCACTCTTGCTCTCAAGGTGTATGTGGTTCTCATCCTTGCGTGGGGTAGGTTTCTTCCTCTCACATAGGCTATCAATATGTGGTTGTTGGTTTGCATGATGCTCTTGAGGGTGAGGTTGTCCCGGGCGCTCATGGTGACTCCCATGGTTGGAGCGGGAAGCAATTTATGATGCAAGTGACCTTGAGCGGTGATGATAGGGCAAAGGTGTCTGATCTTTCGATGAGATCTTGATATGTCGATTTGGTGGGTGGAGTTCGTGCTTGACGATCCAACTACATGTGCGAAGCTCGTGCGCCAATGCAATCGCTAGGACAATCTCCGGGAGTTACTGATCTTGCGGAAGCACGATCAGCCTGACCAGCGAGGGTCTTAATTCCTACCTGAAATCGAGAACAAGTAAGAACTAATACAGCAATCAAGATATTGCGGATGAAAGATGTATGCTTTATTCAAAAGGTGGGATTCCGAATAGGCGGTCTTCTTCTGGGCGATTGGCCTCAAAAGTCAAGCTCGTAGTTGCAGCAATGGCTAACTTTAGTCTAAACAAAATTCGAGTTCTAATATGGCTACGGGGGGTATTTGAGGAGGAAAAGGTAGGGGTGCGACCAGCCATGGGTATGGTGGTCGAACGGAACCCTAACAGGCCTTTTCTCCTCAAATTCGGACTCCTAAAAGTAGCTGTCTTATTTGCTGCGAAAATTACATGGGCCTGGCCCAAAAATAAAAGTGACACAGCACCATATTTATCTAAGGACGAATTTATGAAGTAGTTCTTTGTATATTTCGTCCAAGTCTTCATCCTTCATTATGGTGGCTTCAAAGTTCTAAAATCTCCACTCGTGGCATCTTCTTCAATCCTCAAACGCTTGCTGCCATCTCCATGCACGATCATGCTCCAATGCTTGTCCCTCTCATCCATGCTAGGTCCATCATTCCTAAGAGTAACAAACATATCTGATTTAGGCAGCATCATATTCTCATGTATGTGAGAAAGAGTTCCAAGAAATGAAAGTACCTGATAGTTAAGTTGCTTGGCACGAGCTCGAGTGATGGGTCAATAGATAGGATGTCCTCATCATGCTCCCCTTCTTGAATTGAAGTCGTCCTCGACGCAACCTCATCTTCTTCACCGAAGTAAGGTTTTAAATCTGCAATGTTAAATGTAGGACTTACCGTACCAAAATCTGCAGGAAGCTCAAGTTTATATGCATTATCATTGATTTTCTCTATCACCTTAAAAGGACCATCAGCACGTGGCATTAACTTAGACTTGCGCAAATCAGGAAAATGATATTTGCGCAAATGCAACCAAACAAGATCACCAACCTCAAACATAGCATGCTTTTGTCCTCTATCCCCAGCAACTTTATACTTAACATTCATGCGTTCTATGTTGTCTTTAGTAGTTGCCTGCAATTTTAAAATCAATTCAGCGCGCTGTGTAGCATCGAAATTATTTTGCACTGAAGATGGTAAAGGCAACAAATCAATAGGTGCACGTGGAACAAAACCATAGACAATCTGAAAAGGGCTCATCTTTGTGGTAGAATGCAGCGAACGATTATAAGCAAACTCAATATGAGGCAAACACTCTTCCCACAATTTTAAGTTCTTCTTTAAAACAGCCCGCAACATGGTAGATAAAGTTCTATTAACTACTTCAGTTTGTCCATCGGTTTGGGGATGACATGTAGTACTAAACAGCAATTTAGTCCCCAACTTAGCCCATAAACATCTCTAAAAGTGGCTAAGAAATTTAGTATCACGGTCAGAAACAATAGTATTTGGCACACCATGCAAACGAACGATATCACGAAAAAACAAATCAGCAATGTGCGCAGCATCATCAGTCTTGTGACAAGGAATAAAGTGTGCCATCTTAGAAAACCGATCCACAACAACAAAAATACTATCCCTCCCCTTCTATGTATGAGGTAATCCCAAAACAAAGTCCATCGAAATATCCTCCCAAGGAACACTAGGAACAGGAAGAGGCATATATAAACCATGTGGATTAAGGCGAGACTTAGCTTTTTGACAAGTAGTGCAGCGTGCCACGAATCTCTCAACATCTCGCCGCATGCGTGGCCAAAAGAAGTGTGCAGCAAGAACATCCTCTCTCTTCTTGACACCAAAGTGTCCCATTAATCCTCCTCCATGCGCCTCCTGTAACAACAAAAGACGAACGGAACCATCTGGGATGCATAGTTTGTTAGCACGGAACACAAATCCATCATTAAGAATGAATTTGTTCCATGTTCTACCATCTTTACAATTATGCAACACATCTTTAAATTTAGCATTATGCAAGTATTGTTCCTTGATAGTTTCCAACCCAAAATTTTTGAAGTCAAGTGAGATAACATAGTATAACGGCGCGACAAAGCATCAGCAATAATATTATCTTTACCCTTTTTGTGTTTGATAACATAAGGAAAAGATTCAATAAATTCAACCCACTTTGCATGGCGACGATTCAGTTTTGCTTGACTATGAATATGCTTCAAAGATTCATGATCAGAATGTATAACAAATTCTTTAGGCCATAAATAATGTTGCCAAGTTTCTAATGTCCGAACCAGCGCATATAATTCTTTATCATAAGTAGAATAGTTCAAACTAGGCCCACTCAATTTTTCACTAAAATATGCTACAGGTTTGCCCTCTTGTAATAACACACCTCCCAAACCAATTCTACTAGCATCACATTCAAGTTCAAACGTCTTATTAAAATCAGGAAGTTGGAGTAATGGAGCATGTGTTAACTTATCTTTCAGTATCATGAAGGCCTCTTGTTGTGCATCGCCCCAAACAAAGGGCACATCCTTCTTTGTGAGCTCATTCAATGGCGCAGCAATAGAACCAAAATCTTTGACAAAGCGCCTATAAAACCCAGCAAGACCCAGAAAACTCCTCACTTGTGTGACCGTCTTAGGCTGCGGCCAATTCTCAATAGCTTCAATCTTGGCTGGATCAACTTCAATTCCCTGTGCTGTAACAACATAACCAAGAAAAGCAACTCTATTTGTGCAAATGGTGCACTTCTCAAGATTACCATACAAACATGCATCACGTAAAGCATTAAAAACAGCACGTAAATGATCCAAATGGTCCTCTAGAGATTTGCTATATATGAGAATGTCATCAAAATATACCACCACAAAACGACCAATAAAAGCACGTAAAACTTCGTTCATCAGTCTCATAAAGGTACTAGGTGCATTAGTTAAACCAAACGGCATTACTAACCACTCATATAAACCGAACTTAGTTTTAAAAGCTGTTTTCCATTCATCTCCTAATTGCATACGAATTTGGTGGTAACCACTATGCAAATCAACTTTAGAGAACATAATAGAACCACTCAACTCATCTAGCATGTCATCCAAATGAGGTATAGGGTGACGATATCGAATGGTAATATTATTAATAGCTCGACAATCAGTACACATGCGCGAAGAACCATCTTTCTTAGGCACTAAAATAATAGGAACAACGCATGGACTAAGAGACTCACGAATATAACCTTTGTCCAATAAACTCTGGATTTGTCGTTGGATCTCTTTTGTTTCTTCAGGATTTGTGTGATATGGTGCACGGTTGGGCAGCGAGGCTCCTGGAATCAAATCAATTTGGTGTTCTATCCCACGAATAGGTGGAAGTCCAGGTGGAACATCTTATGGAAAAACGTCCATGTATTCCTGCAAAAGGTTAGCAACCGCAGGTGGCAAAGAAGGAGGCATATCCTCAAATGAAAATAGAACTTCTTTGCAAACAATGGCATAGCATGGAGTAATATTGACATCAATTTCAGCAAGATCAGATTTGCTAGCAAGTAAACAAGGATTCTTCAAACGAATTTCAGCAGCATGGTTAGAATCGGATTTAGAAGAATGCTTAGGGGGTACAAAATCTGCAGCAATAATCTGATTCTCACTCTTATGTTTGTCCTCATTTTTTAATCTACTAGCTCTAGCAAGATCTTCTTTCAAAATTTGTTCCGGAGTCATGGGTTTAAGTCCAATTTTCTTGCCAGCATGTGTAAGAGAATACTGATTAGTTTTACCATTATGGACAGATTCTCTATCAAATTGCCATGGTCTACCAAGTAACAAAGAACAAGCTTGCATAGGTACAACATCACAATTAACAAAATCTGAATAGGTACCAATAGTAAAATGCACACGTGCAGTTCTTGTTACCTTGAGCTTACGGGAACTCTCAAACCATTGAATGTAATAGGGGTGAGGTCATTGTCGTGTGGGTAGAGCAAGCTTCTCCACCATGTCAATACTAGCCAGATTGTTACAACTCCCTCCATCAATGATGATCCGGATAGCTCTCTTCTTAACAACGCCTCTTGTTTGAAACAAATTGTGGCATTGATCATACTCGGCTTTGCTCAATTGCACACTCAAGACACATTGTGCAACTAAACTCTTATATTGATCAGCAGTTTCAGCTCCCATGACCTCCATCTCCTTGTCAGAATCAGAATTGGCACCATCACGTGCCGCAATAAGTGCCAATGTATCATCATCAAAATCACTCGCAGAGTCATATTCGCCATCTTCAAGCACCACCATCACACGTTTGGTTCTGCATTCTTTTTCGATGTGACCAAACCCAAAACATTTGCGACATTGAATGTCGCGAGTCTTCCCCGTGGAGGCCATGGAAGAAGAACTCTGTGTCGGACCAGCAGACGGTGATGGAGCAGGAGCAGGTGGCGTTCTTGACGTCGGCGTGGTATACCTGGAGGTGGAAGGACCTGTTGCATCCCCACGAGAAGGTGGAGCTGATTGGCGCGTAGACCATGAAGGAGTATGACCTGCAGAATTATTAGCTCTTCTCCATGATGGTTGACGATCCTGCACTTCAAGTTCAGCTTTGCAAGCAAGGTGAAATAAACGAGTAATAGTGTTGTACTCCTTATAGTCTAAAATATGATGAATCTCCTTATTTAAACCACCAAAAAAAACGTGCAAGCATAGCTTCATTATCCTCTACAATACCACAACGAATCATGCCCGTTTGTAACTCTTGATAATACTCTTGTACGGAATTTTTGCCTTGTTCTAAACGAGTTAATTTTTTAAGCAAGTCCCATTGATAATGTGGAGGTACAAAACGAGTACGCATGGCATGTTTTAGACCAAGCCAAGTAGCAGGAATATTAGCATGATTGACTCGACAATGTTCAGACCACCAGATAGAAGCAAAATCTGTAAATTCACATGTAGCAGCACTAACACGCAAATGCTCAGGGTAGCGTAAACATGCAAAACGTTGGTCTACTTCTAATTCCCAAGTGAGATATGCATCAGGATTATATCTACCCTCAAATGGCGGAATATTTAATTTCAGCTTGGCCACATGGTCATCATCATGTACCGGACGCGGAGGCGGACGAGCGTTGCAGTTGTATTGCCGCAGACGGCCAGGTGCAGGTTGTTGGACCTCGTCCTCATCGAGCTCGTTTTCATCTTCGAACTCGTGTTCCCCCTTGTCAGCAGCATATCCATCCTGGGTGGCCGCTTCCGTAGCGGCCGCAGCAGCTGCCGCGGCTGTAACGGTACCCGCAGATGGTGGTATGAGAGGGACACGGCGAGCACTTGGTACATGGATGCCCGGCTGTGGCTGTGGTGGTAAACGGGCCAGGACTTCCTGGAACCGGGCGTCGAGCTTGGCGTTGAAGGATGCCGCAAGACCAGCAATCTTGTCCATCACATCAGAAAGCTTGGAATCAACATCACCCATGCGTGTGTCCACATCTTGTGCACGCCCCACCAACAGCCGAGTGAAGTGGGCATGCAACTCTGCAGTAGTCATCTTCTCCGGATCAACGTCATCCTTCGTGGTTCCTGTCATGGTTAGCGTAGAAGCAAGCACAAATATATATACCTACGCACTACGAAATATTGTGGAAAACACGCGTAATGCGTCAAGCGGTATACAAAGCTCTTACAAGTTCTTACCAAACAGGAGGAAGGTGATATGCAACTAGCAAAGAGCAGCGACTCCCAAAATTGCACAAAGCGATTACCAGGTGTCGATACAAAGCACGTGCAGAAATATGTGGAGCTGTAGGAAGGCTTATATGGTAGCAAAAATAGCAAATATCAAAACAGCAATGCAATGTTGAAAGATGCTCAACCACGGTACTGTGCTGGTCCTAGGCTATACCGTGCTAGAGACGCGAGCCGAGAACACTAAGAAAGTTACGGTGTGGCACAACAAGCAGAAAGAAACAGCTCCAAAGCAAGATATAAGTGAAGATCTGCAGGAATTTTCGGGTCCGAAACTTCAGAGGGCAAAAACTCGACCTTCCCGGCCTTTTTTGGGCGTTTTGAGTGTCGCAAATGTAGTGGTTGTGGTTAGATAGATCTTTTCGTGCTGAGCATTTTGAGTGGTCGCACGTCGAAAACGGAGTTCGTATGCAAAAGTTATGGCCAGTTGAAGTTTGCTGTCGAAAACTGTCAAAAACTGACGAAACTATCCAATTCGGACTAGAGTCGGACTGGACTAGTAGGAACGGGTCAAACCGACTTGGATGCGGATTTGACTTTTTTTTGCTCTTCTTCTTCCTCTTGCCTGGCGACCGAAACTTAACTCACGGACTCTGAAAAAGGCATGGATGAAATTGGAAGGAACGAACAAAATCTAATGTGAAGTCGGTGGCGGAAGTATATGGCGTGGTGGTGGAAGAATATGGTGGAGCAGTGGTGCAAGCGTGCGGCGGCGGCGTGACTATGGTGATTCGAACTCGAAACTCTAAAGGAACAGACACTAAGACCAGCAACTCGACACGCGGATGCAGACACAAATTCAACGATGCAAACTGAAAAGACAATGCAAAGGCTCCGATGGTTTATGGGACGAGATGATCTAAACCCAAACTGTATTTTTGGCTTTTTCGTGGTTTATAGGTATGAACACAGATGCAATCTAAACTACGAAAATAGTAGATCTCACCGAGCAACCTGAAATCTGATACCACTTGATAGGGCAAAGGTGTCCGATCTTTCGATGAGATCTTGATATGTCGATTTGGTGGGGGGAGTTCGTGCTTGACGATCCGACTACACGTGCGAAGCTCGTGCGCCAATGCAATCGCTAGGACAATCTCCGGTAGTTACTGATCTTGCGGAAGCACAATCAGCCTGACTAGCGAGGGTCTTAATTCCTACCTGAAATCGAGAACAAGTAAGAACTAATACAGCAATCAAGATATTGCGGATGAAAGATGTATGCTTTATTCAAAAGGTGGGATTCCGAATTGGCGGTCTTCTTCTGGGCGATTGGCCTCAAAAGTCGAGCTCGTAGTTGCAGCAATGGCTAACTTTAGTCTAAACATAATCCGAGTTCTAATGACGGCTACGGGGGGTATTTGAGGAGGAAAAGGTAGGGGTGCGACCAGCCATGGGTATGGTGGTCGAACGGAACCCTAACAGGCCTTTTCTCCTCAAATTAGGACTCCTAAAAGTGGCTGTCTTATTTGCTGTGAAAATTACATGGGCCTGGCCCAAAAATAAAAGTGACACAGCACCATATTTATCTAAGGACGAATTTATGAAGTAGTTCTTTGTATATTTCGTCCAAGTCTTCATCCTTCATTATGGTGGCTTCAAAGTTCTGAAATCTCCACTCGTGGCATCTTCTTCAATCCTCAAACGTTTGCTGCCATCTCCATGCACGATCATGCTCCAATGCTTGTCCCTCTCATCCATGCTAGGTCCATCATTCCTAAGAGTAACAAACATATCTGATTTAGGCAACATCATATTCTCATGTATGTGAGAAAGAGTTCCAAGAAATGAAAGTACCTGATAGTTAAGTTGCTTGGCACGAGCTCGAGTGATGGGTCCTTGTATGTGTTCCGTTGTAGGTGCAGCGGGTGTATCAATAGATGGGATGTCCTCATCAGGTGATGTTCGCGCACAAAGTTGTCGAAAGACGACATGAGTCGTTCCTTGCTTGCGGCGAGCTCGGCGTCCGATTCCGCCATCCTTGCGGCCCATTCCTTCCTCCTTGCGGTGCGCTTTGTGTCTGATTCCGCCATCCTTGCGGTGAGCCTTGCGTCCGATTCCTTCATCCTTGCGGTGAGCTTTTTGTCGCCGCGGAACTTTTTGAGCCAAGGGTCTTTAGGTTCTCCATCTTGATATTGGTTTGCTTGGTGCCGATCTTGATCCACCATAGGTAGGGCAGCATGATGTGGTTGGCCTTGAGGTTGATGTGCCGCTTGTCGCGGTTGTTCTTGATCTTGTTGAGGATGTTCATGATGGCTTTGATGGTGACGATCATGAGCCTTGGAATGCTTCTCGTGGTGATGAGACCGTCTTGTAGGAGCCATTGCGGTGGTGCCATGTGGTATGGGAGACACCATTGGAGATAACGTCGCATCATGGTAGGACATCTCATGACTTGGCAATCTTGGAGCTCTTCTGGTGGTCCTTCTCGAGGAGTTGTCGTGGACGTTGTTGTAAATGGGCTCTTCAAGGCATGGACACCATGTAGGTTGTTTGTGGTTTGCACCATGCTCTTGAGGTTGGCGACGACGCTCATGGTCACCCACATGATTGGAGCGTGAAGAAGATCTTGATGAGCTCAACCTTGTGCGATGAGGAAGATAATGTTGGCGTTGTGCTTGGTGAACTATGTGATGGTCTCGAGTATCTTGATGTGCCCATGCACGCTTGTCATCGATGTAGTGTTTCTTGTCCACCTTGCTCATGTAGTCGAAGTTGTCGCCCATGCCCTCCATGCGTGAGTAGTAGTCGATGTCGTAGTCGGTATAGTCCTCCGTGAACTTTCCATGATAGCGTCCGTTGAGCCTAGACATAGCTCACACAAGGCAAGATATATATATGTAGAAGTGGTGGGGGTTAGAAAACTACAATTAGAACACTTCCCGTAGAAACTATTGAATGGATGAAACACCAAAAGGACAACCGTGGTGTACAAGTTAGAACACACGCAAAAGGCTATATAGTGGATGGGTAAGAAATGTGGAAATGCCAAACAAAAATGATCAAAAGAAAAGTCTATTGTCAAATGTGGGTAAAATCCAAAGGCAAATGTCAAAACGATGATCTACGTCAAGGAAACATGGAAACACACACAAAAGATATGGTGGAGTTAGCGTGACCAAGGAAGTGAGCAAGAAACAAAATGGTCCTAATGAAGACTATTAGCTCGGTGTCACGCCAACGCAAGAGAGACCGTAGCTTGGTTGCATAAGAAAGAAGCAACAAGATTTGCACAAGATGCCACTCTTCTCTTTTCTCTCTTTGTGCTTACAAGCTTTGAACTCCTTTGTATCGGTGGAACACACACTCTTTTTGGGATTTTTGGTGTTTCTATGCTTAAAAGCTTATTTGCTATCTATGTCACACAATGGATTTTTCCTCTTTTGTGTATCTCTCTCACCGAGCGTGCTTCGGAGCTTTGCTCAACTTACGCACACACACAAACCCTCTCACGGTCGTGAACACTTGTGCAATGCTTCGCAACACTCGAAAAGCCACTCTCAATAGGATAGGTACACAAAGGAAGAAAAGGGGTTACAAAGGTGGTGCAAGTTATACCTATGCAAAGGTTAGGCGGTGTCAAAACACACAACTTGCGATGATGTCGATGAAGATGGAGTCAAAAGACTAGTCAAAGTTCCGGGGTGCCGATGCCGTTGTCGCGATGTTGATGTAGGCGTGGTATTACTTGGCACGAACAAGGCACGTAAAACCCAAAACCTGAACACACACGTCAATGGCCAAAAAATTTGGGGCAAAAAGGACTCACAAAAGTTGTCAAAATTTGTGTCAAGATAACGCCGGATTTTATGTCAATGGGACAAATGGATGTGAAAAGGGGTATTATGGTGTTAAAATGGGTCAAAAGTGAGTGTCAACATGGACATGTAAGATGTACACCGGCTTTAGCCGGTCCGAGAGCCGGCTATTTGCGGTATTGGCAGGCGAGGTGGAGCTGAGCAGGGCCAGGCGGAAGCTTGGTGCTGTGGTGATGCGAGGCTGGGCGGGGCACGCGGGAAAAAGCGGCGGCTTGTTGTGTGCGCTACGGCTGATGCGTGCAGAGGAGTTGGCGGCTGGCCGGGCGGTGCGTGAGGGCGAGCTGCAGGCGCTGGGGCAAGGCGCGGTGTCGTTGGTGAGCTGGTAGGCGGCCGATAGTGCGGGACCAGAGCGAGCGGGGAGAGCTGGTGTGCTGCGAGGCAGGAGCAGGCTAGGCGGTGGAGTGGCGACTGGGTGTTAGGCGCACTAGCATAAGGAGCTGGCCAGAGAGGCATGCTGCCAGGCGGGCGTGGCGCGGTGGCTTCGTGCTGGTGGAGTTGGAGCAAGCTGGGGTGATGGGCAGCTCGGTGGCTTGCTGCGTGCGCGTGAGCTGGTGGAGGAGCAATCGGGGAGCGGTGCGGCGCGAGCGCTGAGCGAGGTGAGGTCGAGGCATAGCAGGTGGAGCGAGGCGTGGATCGATGCGGGATGAGGGAGCTGGGACGCAGACGTTGACCAGCAGGATGGGCCGGCTTTTTCCGGCTCGCTCTTTTTTGAGAAAATCCTGGTCGCGAAGTTCTTCGATTTTGGCGGAAATTGGAAGGGAAAATCGGCGATTCTGGGAGAAATAAGAGGAATTGGGTCTAGAAATTTTGTGGCAATGTAGATCAACACCCAAGACATCAAATCTATGGATCAAAACCACAAAAAACTCAACAAATCTAGAGATCAAAATTCGAGGCAATTTGGGGCTATTTTTTGGATTTTTGAAATTTATGGTGGAAATCACAAACAAAAGTAAATCCGTGGCAACCAAAACCTGGCTCTGATACCATATGATGAGGGGTGACCTCTTGGGTGTGGCCCGATCTTCACGGATTCACGAGATTTGTGGCGGGGAACGAGGATGAACATGAAGAACATGATGAACAAATCGAAGGCAAACACACACACACAAGATACACACCGGTTGTCCTCGTTGGCCCGATTCACCAACTCAATAGAATCACAAGGAAGAGACTCCAAGAGTAGAACTCCTTGTGAGAGATTGACTTGCAAGGGATAGAATTCCAAGAGGGGAAGAGACCAATCAATTGGATAGAATTACACACTCTTGTATGCAAGAGATCCAAATCAAGGTAGAATTCCCCAAATAGAAGAGATCCCAAACAAAGAGGGTGATTTTTAGATGTAGATCTAGTTGGGTTCCCACAAGGGAGAAGGCATCATGCCAATTCTTATCTTAATTCATCTCTATCTTATCTCTAGGGGAGGGGGAGCCATATATATAGGCAGCCACGAGCTAGGGGTAGTTTGGTCACAAGGGAGATAGATAACATAGGTGGCTTCAAGGCCAAGATGTAGCTGACTCGGGCAGTCCGGCTATAGCTGGTGTTCAGTCCGGCTTTAGCCGGAGGGGCCGGCTTTAGCCGGTGTGGGACCGGCTTTAGCCGGTCCAGCTTCAGCTACCACCTCTTCTTGCGGCGCTTCCAAGCTTCTTTTCGGTGGTTCTTCTTCTTCCTTCTCTTCCACGCCTCGATGATGTCGGACTTGAGTGTTGACACACATGATGCAGTGGGGTCCGAAGGCCACCCCCTATCATTACCCATCCACCATATAGCCTTTTTGCGTGTGTTCTAACTTGTGCACCACGGTTGTCCTTGGGTGTTTCATCCATTCAATAGTTTCTACGGGTAGTGTTCTAATTGTAGTTTTCTAACCACCTCACTTTCCACAATATACTTTTAGCTTTGTGACCATGTCTAGGGATGGAGAACCTAAAGACCCTTGGCTCGAAAAGTTCCACGCACGGTGCGACGCCATGGACAAACAGTCCGCCTCCATCCATGCCAAGCTTACCGCACTGTTCGATGAATGCGACGCAAAGCTTCAACAACTTCTTCATCAAAGTCACCGCTCGAAGTCGCGATCATCAAGATCTTCACACTCCAAACATGGGGGTAAACATGAACGCCATCGACACCCTCACCCTCAAGAGCATGGTGCAAACCATCAACACCATCTTGATAGCCTATGTGAGAGGACAAAACCTATCCCATGCAAGGATGAGAGCCACATACACATTGAGAGCAAGAGTGATACACCACATGAGTTGAGTGAGGACATTTTGCTTTCTAACAACTTAACCTCTACTCCTCTTGTGTTGTCTTCTTCTTTGCTAGGTTGCTCGGATAATGATGATGTCCATTCCGTGGAGATGAGGGACTCCACTATATGTGAGATAAGTGAATCCACTATATGTGAGATGAGTGAATCCACTATATGTGAGATGAGTGAATCCAGTATATGTGAGATGAGTGAATCCACTATATGTGAGAGTGAATGCTTCCACTTTGAGGGCATGAGTGATACACCGAGTGGGACACCAGTGGTAGTTGATAGGTCAAGTGAGGCCATTTCGATTTCTAATAACTTACTCTCTATCTCGAGTGTGTTCTCTCATGTTGCAATAGATCCCATGGATGAAGCGACGCCAACCTTGGAACAGATGTATATGGTGCATACACTTGATGATAACTCACCATGCTTAGAAGATGATGAGCATGTCGGCCACATGGAGCTACCTACTTCAACAACACCTACCTCAACGGAGTGCGACTACAAAGGTAACAACATAGGTGTTGGTGATGCCATGCTTCCACTAGTGGACATGAACATGTTAAGCTATGAGTGCTTCACTTTATCTCCTATTGCATGCAATATGTTGAACAATTGCTCTTTCCCATGTATTGCTTGCAATGATGACAATGATGCTTGTGTTGTGACAACCTTGCCGAACAATTGCTCTTTCCCTAGGTTTGTCGACAACAAGGATAAAATTTTGAACATGTTTTGTGCCAAATGCTTGCAATATTCTTCCATTAATGCAACCAAAATGTTGAACACTTGCTCTTTCAAATGCTTGGTTTGCAATAATGTTAATATGTTTGACAATGAGAAGGCCTCCATAGTGTTCTCAACTAATGAAGATTTTGCATTTGCGCATGATAAGCATGTTTTCACACATTCATTGCATAATCACCATGAATATTATGATATCTTGCTTGATGCTAATGGTGATGTGCAAATAAAGAGATGCATCATGATGGATGATGTATTTATCTACCATGCACACACGTTGTTTTTGCTATCTTTGGTGTGTGTAGGTACGCGGAAAACAACGTCAACCTCGATTGAGCACGAGTTGGCGAAAAGAGCTCTTGAGAGCATAATACTTGTGAGTTCAAACTCAAACTCCGCTCGCATACCCTTCACATGCTATGCATCAAAAATGTTGAGAACTTGTTCTTCCATATGGTTTGTTTACAAGCATGTTGATGAATTTTGTGGCACTTGTGACAATCATGCTCCCATGATATTGAACATTGATGCTTTATGTGTTGCAACATACATGTGGAACGATTTCTCTTTCTTTTGTTTTGTGTGCAACCACATTGCTATATTGGTTATGACTTGTCACATGTGTTACCGCTTTGAGTTCATTGGTGTTGCATCCAACAAATTGACTAATTCTCTTTCTTTTGGTTGGGATGCATAACCAATTGTGATAATGATGTTTTCTTCTACTTTTGGATGAATATGATTTGTGTTGCAACAAATATGATGAAAACTTGTTCTTTCCTATGGTTTGTTTGCACACATGTTGATGATGATTTTGACATCTTACCGTATGTGTTTTTGCCAAACTCTCCTCTTATTGCATCAAGGATGTTGACTACTTTCTCTTTCAAAAGCCTTGAGCGCAATAATATGCATGTCTTTCAACATGAGATGGACACCATGGTCTTCTCAAATTTTGATGGAGTTTTTGTGTTCCCACATTTGGAAGATGTTCAAACAATTTGCTTACACATAGACCTTGAATATGCATTCCCTTTATTATACTTGTGTTATGCTAATTGTGTTGTGAACAAGAATGGACATGTCTTTAATGATATGCTCCCCTATCACGCACAAACATCCTTTGCTTGGTCTTTGTTGTGCGTAGGTAAACATGGATATTATTGGTGGATGCGCTCTCGCAAGTGGTTTCAATCAACAACTTCTACAATGAGAGCACATCAACAACTTTGTAAGGTGACCTCCTTCTACTCACGAACTCATGCCATAAATTCCAAGAATTGGCTACTCTTTGAGTGTTGTTTCGATTTGCTTGTGACCTTTGTAGGCCTCATGGAAGATGAAGGAACATTGAAGAGTTACCAAACCGATCTTCGCAAGTATGACCACATGGCGCACTCCAAGTACAATCGCCTACATCTACCTTCCCTACATGATGATGTTGAGTCAACGTCGAGGACGACGTTCTTTGAAGCGGGGGGAGATGATACAGGGTGGCCTTCGGACACCACCGCTTCATGTGTCTCAACAACATCTAGACTCACGTCTGACATCATCGAGGCGTGGAAGAGAAGGAAGAAGAAGAACCACCAGAAAAGAAGCTTGGAGGCGCCGCAAGAAGAGGCGGCAGCTGAAGCTGGACCGGCTAAAGCTGGTCCCAAACCGGCTAAAGCCGGCCCCACTGGCTATAGCCGGACTGAACACCGGCTATAACCGGTCTACCCGAGTCAACTCCATTTTGGCGATGAAGCCACCTATGTTATCTTTCTCCCTAGTGACCAAAATACCCCTAGCTCATGGCTGCTTATATATATGGGTCACTCTCCCCCTCTGATAAGGGGAGCATAGCTACTACTCCTAATATTTTCCCACCTCCTTATGTTCTGAAGCTTGGACAATTCTGCTTTGAAGTGCCTCCACAAGATGATGTGAAGCCCAACTTTCGTACACCTCCAATGGAGTTTCATGTTCGCCGAGGCGCTGCAGCCAAAGATATTTAGGTGTTCTATTTTAATTAAGTTCACGTCATGTTTTTATTTCAGTTTGGTTTTATTTGTGTGTGATGGTTTTGGGCCTGTCCAAAATCAAGTGTGTTTTGGCCATTTGGGCTTTTTGTTTTGGTATGGGGCCTAGCCCAACCAAAGTAGCGTTCAGAGTCACCCATATAGGGTTATGGCAGCCGCCATTGTATCCGGAGACTTGTGATTTTCGAGCTAAGAAAGAGACCAGAAAAGTCCCAATGTTTGGGGGCGCATATCGGTGTGTTTGCTTGCTGATCTTTGAGATCTGATGTTATACCATGCGTGGGAGTTGATTCCGGTCAGTTTCAACGCGAGGAATTGAAGAGAGATCAGTTTGATCTATTTCAGATTGAGTTCTCTTGTTGTTATCTTGCTGTTCGTTTGATCACCGTGAAAGATTGGGCCAAAACCCCTTTGGATCACGTTGATCCGTATCATCTTGGTATCAGATTTGTCGGGTTTCTCACGGCGAATTTAGTGCTGAGATCTGCTAAAGTTTTCATCATCTGCTGAGAAGAGTTGCTACCGGTGGGGATCTTCAAGACACCCGTGCTTGATCTATTGTGTTCGTCTGCTGGAGTCGCTTTGATCGATCTGAATTTTTGTTTTCTGTTTCAGTTTGATCCTCGAGTAGTACTCACGGAATTGGGATGAATCAATCTGGAGCATGTGTTTTGGTGTTGGAAACTGAATCGGGATTGCCTAGTCATTCACGTCAAAGAGGGTTCTGTTCTGATCCAAGAACGAACAACCATCAAAAAACTGAATCGGGATTGCTTCTAGATCCGATCGTGACAGCCATCAAGAGAAAAAAAAGAGGAGCTAGACGATCGCCCCGCGCCTAGCTCGTTTGCGCTCTCGATCTCGGTATCGATCGAGGAGTCCTGCTCAGCTCCGATCGGTTTTTGGAGTCCAGCAAGCTGCCGATTGATCAGCGTATAAAAAAAAGAGGATCGCTACCGCCTGGACGCCGGACCCCAGACCGCCTCTGTCCCCTGGCGAGATCGCGATCGGGGATCGCTCATCGAGTCCTATTGCTGGCTGGCGCTAGTGGGCCTTTGCCCCGCCTAACCACAGAACCTCTCTGCGGTCGAGCGCGTGAGTCTGCTAGCAACGCCAACCTTTGGCGTGAGATTGCTGTTGCTTTATTTTGCGTGACCTTCCTGCCGAGACGCTGCACATTCTGCTCGCAGTACTGTAGCTACTGGAGAGAAGAAAGAGGAGCTTGTACCGCCTGTTTTTGCTGCTGATTTAGCTCCTAATGTCCGGGCTGGTTTTGATAGTACGTGCGATTTTATTTTGCGGAGTCCTGCCGCATTGACAACGCAAATTGCACAGCTCGCTACCCGGATTGATGCAATGGGTGATGCTACCGTCCGTGCACCCGTGCAGCCCCCTCTTGCTGCACATCCTCGCGACGTGGTTCCACGCCGCCCTGCTGAAATTCATGATCATCGACCCGTGGCACCCGCTTATGAAGGAGAACTTACCGATGACGCTGATTATGCACCACAACAATGACAGTTTGCTGCTCGTCCTGCAGGTGCTCATCGTGTACAGCCACATGATCGTGACCGTGTTTGCCATGCTGGTCGTGTTCCACTTGATGATGGTGGTCTTGGACGCATCAAATTGTCCATACCTCCTTTTTCCGGTGACCGCGGACCTGACGATTATTTGGAGTGGGAGATGCGCATGGATCAGATTTTTGCTACTCATTATTACACCGAGGAGAAGAGACTTCAACTTGCTGCTGTTGAATTCACCGGTTATGTGCTGATTTGGTGGAACCAAATTCTGCGTATGCGTACTCGCCCAACATCATGGACCGGTATGAAAGATCTTATGCGACATCGTTTTGTTCCTGAACACTACAAGAGAGACATGTATAATAAGTTGCAGCAGCTCACTCAAGGTACTAAATCTGTGGATGAGTATTATAAAGAGATGGAGTTGTTGATGATACGTACAGGGACAAGGGAGGAAATAGAGGCCACGATGTCTCGGTTTTTGAATGGACTGAATTTTGAGGTGCGTGATCGTGTGGAGATGGTTTACTATCAGGATCTTCAGGATCTTGTGCACCAAGCTGAGCGTGCGGAGCAACAAATCAAATGACGCCAAGCTGCAACACCTACAAAATCATGGCATCGTTCTCATACCGAGGCTGCTGGTCCTAGTGTTCAGACGACACCTTCTACACGCTCTAATAGTGTTTCTCATAGCGAGGCACCCAAATCTGGTGTGTCCAGAACTGCATCTGCGCAGTCCACAGCAAACATCGAGTGTTTTACTTGTGGAGGACGAGGACACATGAAGCGTGATTGCCCTAATAGAAAAAGGGTGATGCTCACACATGATGGCTATGTTTCTGCTAGTGATGATGAGAAAGCTGATGCGTCATCAAGTGAGGACTCTGAGGATAATCCTGAAGTGATCGTGGATGGGTATGAACTTGCTGCAAATTTAAAAAATCTAATGGTACAACGCGTACCAAAAGATCGCATTCACGACCAAGGGCAGCGCTGGAATATATTTCAGACCCAATGCATCGTCAAGGACACCACTTGCAAACTGATTATTGATGGTGGCAGCTACAAAAATGTTGTTAGCAAGAGTTTGGTGGATTCTCTATCATTGCCTACATGGAAGCACCCGCAGCCACATTGTGTTGAGTGGTTGTATAATTCAGGGAAGCTGAAGGTCACACATAAGGTGCGCCTGAAATTTTCAGTAGGTAATTATGAGGACACAGTGGTCTGTGATGTTTTGCCTATGGATGCATGTCATGTTGATGAGGACATCCCATCTATTGATACACCCGCTGTACCTACAGCGGAACACATACAAGGACCCATCACTCGAGCTCGTGCCAAGCAACTTAACTATCAGGTACTTTCGTTTCTTGGAACTCTTTCTCACATACATGAGAATATGATGCTGCCTAAATCAGATATGTTTGTTACTCTTAGGAATGATGGACCTAGCATGGATGAGAGGGACAAGCATTGGAGCATGATCGTGCATGGAGATGGCAGCATGCGTTTGAGGATTGAAGAAGACGCCACGAGTGGAGATTTCAGAACTTTGAAGCCACCATAATGAAGGATGAAGACTTGGACGAAATATACAAAGAGCTACTTCATAATTTCGTCCATAAATACATATGGTGCTGCGTCACTTCTATTTTTGGGCCAGGCCCATGTAAATTTCGCAGCAAATAAGACAGCCACTTTTAGGAGTCCGAATTTGAGGAGAAAAGGCCTGTTAGGGGTCCGTTCGACCACCCAACCCATGGCTGGTCGCACCCCTACCTTTTCCTCCTCAAATACCCCCGTAGCCGTCATTAGAACTCGGATTTTGATTAGACTAAAAGTTAGCCCTTGCTGCAACTACGAGCTCGACTTTTGAGGCCAATCGCCCAGAAGAAGACCGCCTATTCGGAATCCCACCTTTTGAATAAAGCATACATCTTTCATCCGCAATATCTTGATTGCTGTATTAGTTCTTACTTGTTCTCGATTTCAGGTAGGAATTAAGACCCTCGCTGGTCAGGCTGATCGTGCACCCGCAAGATCAGTAACTCCCGGAGATTGTCCTAGCGATTGCATTGGCGCACGAGCTTCGCACGTGTAGTCGGATCGTCAAGCACAAACTCCACCCACCAAATCGACGTATCAAGATCTCATCGAAAGATCGGACACCTTTGCCCTATCAAGTGGTATCAGATTTCAGGTTGCTCGGTGAGATTTACTGTTTTCGTAGTTTAGATTGCATCAGTGTTCATACCTATAAACCACGAAAAAGCCAAAAAATACAGTTAGGGTTAGATCATCTCGTCCCATAAACCATCCGAGCCTTTGCATTGTCTTTTCAGTTTGCATCGTTGAATTTGTGTCTGCATCCGCGTGTCGAGTTGCTGGTCTTAGTGTCTGTTCCTTTAGAGTTTCGAGTTCGATTCACCTTAGTCCCGCCGCCGCCGCACGCTTGCACCACTGCTCCGCCATATCCTTCCACCACCACGCCATATACTTCCGCCACCGCCTTCACATAAGTTCTTGTTCGTTCTTCCCAATTTCATCCGTACCTTTTTCAGAGTCCGTGAGTTAGGTTTCGGTCGCCAGTCAAGAGGAGGAAGAAGAGCAAAAAAAAAAAAAAAAAAAAAAAAAAAAAAAAAAGTCAACTCCGCATCCAAGTCGGGTTGACCCGTTCCTACTAGTGCATTCCGAATTCAGTCTGAATTTTGACAGTTCCGTCAGTTTTTTTGACGGTTTTCGACAGCAAATTTCAACTGGTCATAACTTTTGCATACGAACTCCGTTTTCGACGTGCGAGTACTCAAAATGTTCGTAGCGAAAAGATCTACGTGACCACAACTCCCAAAAGATCTACGTCGTTGTGCGACACCCAGAACTCCCAAAAAAGGCCGGGAAGGCTGAGTTTTTGCCCTCCGAAGTTTCAGACCTGACAATTCCTGCAGATCTTCACTTATATTTTGCTTGGGAGCTGTTCCTTTCTGCTTGTGGGGCCGCGCCGTGACTTCCTTAGTGTTCTCGGCTCGCGTCTCTAGCTTGGTATAGCCTAGGACCAGCACAGTACCGTGGTTGAGCATTCTTTCAACATTGCATTGCTGTTTTGACATTTGCTGTATTTTTGCTACCATATAAGCCTTCCTACAGCTCCACATATTTCTGCACGTGCTTTGTATCGACACCTGGTAATCGCTTGTGCAATTTTGGGAGTCGCTGTTCTTTGCTGGTTGCATATCACCTTCCTCCTGTTGGGTAAGAACTTGTAAGAGCTTTGTATACCGCTTGACGGATTACGCGTGATCCCACCATATTCCGTAGTGCATAGGTATATATATTTGTGCTTGCTTCCACGCTAACCATGACAGGAACCCCGAAGGATGATGTTGATCCAGAGAAGATGACTAGTGCAGAGTTGCATGCCCACTTCACACGGCTGTTGGTGGGGCGTGCACAAGATGTGGACACACGCTTGGGTGATGTTGATTCCAAGCTTTCTGATGCGATGGACAAGATGGCTGGTCTTGAGGCATCCTTCAACACCAAGCTCAATGCCCGGTTCCAGGAAGTCCTGGCCCGTTTACCACCACTGCCACGGCCGGCCGTCCCTGTACCACGTGCTCGCCGCGTTCCTCTTACAGCTGCGGCAGCTGCTGCGGCCGCTACGGAGGCGGCCACCCAGGACGGATATGCTGCTGACGAGGGGGAAAACGAGTTCGAAGATGAAAACGAGCTCGACGAGGACGAGGTCCAACAACCTGCACCTGGCCGTCCGCGGCAATACAACCGCAACGCTCGTCCACCTCCGCGTCCGGTACGTGATGATGACCATGTGGCTAAGCTAAAATTAAATATTCCGCCATTTGAGGGTAGATATAATCCTGATGCATATCTCACTTGGGAATTAGAAGTAGAGCAACGTTTTGCATGTTTACGCTACCCTGAGCATTTGCGTGTTAGTGCTGCTACATGTGAATTTACTGATTTTGCTTCTATCTGGTGGTCTGAATATTGTCGAGTCAATCATGCTAATATTCCTGCTACTTGGCTTGGTCTAAAACATGCCATGCGTACTCGTTTTGTACCTCCACATTATCAACGAGACTTGCTTAAAAAATTAACTCGTTTAGAACAAGGCAAAAATTCTGTACAAGAGTATTATCAAGAGTTACAAACGGGCATGATTCGTTGTGGTATTGTAGAGGATAATGAAGCTATGCTTGCACGTTTCTTTGGTGGTTTAAATAAGGAGATTCAGCATATTTTAGACTACAAGGAGTACAATACTATTACTCGTTTATTTCACCTTGCTTGCAAAGCTGAACTTGAAGTGCAGGATCGTCAACCATCATGGAGAAGACCTAATAATTCTGCAGGTCGTACTTCTTCATGGTCTGCGCGCCAATCAGCTCCACCTTCTCGTGGGGATGCACCAGGTCCTTCCACCTCCAGGTATACCACGCCGACGTCAAGAACGCCACCTGCTCCTGCTCCTGCTCCATCACCATCTGCTGGTCCGACACGGAGTTCTTCTTCCATGGCCTCCACGGGGAAGACTCGCGATATTCAATGTCGCAAGTGTTTTGGGTTTGGTCACATTGAAAAAGAATGCAGAACCAAACGTGTGATGGTGGTACTTGAAGATGGCGAATATGACTCTGCAAGTGATTTTGATGATGATACATTGGCACTTATTGCTGCACGTGATGGTGCCAATTCTGATTCTGACAAGGAGATGGAGGTAATGGGAGCTGAAACTGCTGATCAATACAAGAGCTTAGTTGCACAACGTGTCTTGAGTGTGCAATTGAGCAAGGCTGAGCATGATCAACGCCACAACTTGTTTCAAACAAGAGGCGTTGTTAAGGAGAGAGCTATCCGGATCATCATTGATGGAGGGAGTTGTAACAATCTGGCTAGTATTGACATGGTGGAGAAGCTTGCTCTGCCCACACGACAACGACCTCATCCATATTACATTCAATGGTTTGAGAGCTCCCGTAAGCTCAAGGTAACAAGAACTGCACGCGTGCATTTTACTATTGGTACTTATTCAGATTTTGTTGATTGTGATGTTGTACCTATGCAAGCTTGTTCTTTGTTACTTGGTAGACCATGGCAATTTGATAGAGAATCTGTACATAATGGTAAAACAAATCAGTATTCTCTTACCCATGCTGGCAAGAAAATTGGACTTAAACCCATGACTCCGGAACAAATTTTGAAAGATGATCTTGCTAGAGCTAGTAGATTAAAAAATGAGGACAAACATAAGAGTGAGAATCAGATTATTGCTGCAGATTTTGTACCACCTAAGCATTCTTCTAAATCTGATTCTAACCATGCTACTGAAATTCGTTTGAAGAATCCTTGTTTACTTGCTAGCAAATCTGATCTTGCTGAAATTGATGTCAATATTACTCCATGCTATGCTATTATTTGCAAAGAAGTACTGTTTTCATTTGAGGATATGCCTCCTTCTTTGCCACCTGCGGTTGCTAACCTTTTGCAGGAATACATGGATGTTTTTCCACAAGATGTTCCACCTGGACTTCCACCTATTCGTGGAATAGAACACCAAATTGATTTGATTCCAGGAGCTTCGCTGCCCAACCGTGCGCCATATCGCACCAATCCTGAAGAAACAAAAGAGATACAACGACAGATCCAGAGTTTATTGGACAAAGGTTATATTCGTGAGTCTCTTAGTCCATGCGCTGTTCCTATTATTTTAGTACCTAAGAAAGATGGTTCTTCGCGCATGTGTACTGATTGTCGTGCTATTAATAATATTACCATTCGATATCGTCACCCTATACCTCGTTTGGATGACATGCTAGATGAGTTGAGTGGTTCTATTATGTTCTCTAAAGTTGATTTGCGTAGTGGTTACCACCAAATTCGTATGCAATTAGGAGATGAATGGAAAACAGCTTTTAAAACTAAGTTCGGTTTATATGAGTGGTTAGTAATGCCGTTTGGTTTAACTAATGCACCTAGTACCTTTATGAGACTGATGAACGAAGTTTTCCGTGCTTTTATTGGTCGTTTTGTGGTGGTATATTTTGATGACATTCTCATATATAGCAAATCTTTAGAGGACCATTTGGATCATTTACGTGCTGTTTTCAATGCTTTACGTGATGCACGTTTGTATGGTAATCTTGAGAAGTGCACCTTCTGCACAAATAGAGTTGCTTTTCTTGGTTATGTTGTTACAGAACAGGGAATTGAAGTTGATCCAGCCAAGATTGAAGCTATTGATAATTGGCCACAGCCCAAGACGGTCACCCAAGTAAGGAGTTTTCTTGGTCTTGCTGGGTTTTATAGGCGCTTTGTCAAAGATTTTGGTTCTATTGCTGCGTCATTGAATGAGCTCACAAAGAAGGATGTGCCCTTTGTTTGGGGCGATGCACAACAAGAGGCCTTCATGATACTGAAAGATAAGTTAACACATGCTCCATTACTCCAACTTCCTGATTTTAATAAGACGTTTGAACTTGAATGTGATGCTAGTGGCATTGGTTTGGGAGGTGTGTTATTACAAGAGGGCAAACCTGTAGCATATTTTAGTGAAAAATTGAGTGGGCCTAGTCTGAACTATTCTACTTATGATAAAGAATTATATGCGCTGGTTCGGACATTAGAAACTTGGCAACATTATTTATGGCCTAAAGAATTTGTTATACATTCTGATCATGAATCTTTGAAGCATATTCGTAGTCAAGCAAAACTGAATCGTCGCCATGCCAAGTGGGTTGAATTTATTGAATCTTTTCCTTATGTTATCAAACACAAAAAGGGTAAAGATAATATTATTGCTGATGCTTTGTCGCGCCGTTATACTATGTTATCTCAGCTTGACTTCAAAATTTTTGGGTTGGAAACTATAAAGGAACAATACTTGCATGATGCTGAATTTAAAGATGTGTTGCAAAATTGTAAAGATGGTAGGACATGGAACAAATTCATCCTTAATGATGGATTTGTGTTCCGTGCTAACAAACTATGCATCCCAGATGGTTCCGTTCGTCTTTTGTTGTTACAGGAGGCGCATGGAGGAGGATTAATGGGACACTTTGGTGTCAAGAAGACGGAGGATGTTCTTGCTGCACACTTCTTTTGGCCACGCATGCGGCGAGATGTTGAGAGATTCGTGGCACGCTGCACTACTTGTCAAAAAGCTAAGTCTCGCCTTAATCCACATGGTTTATATATGCCTCTTCCTGTTCCTAGTGTTCCTTGGGAGGATATTTCAATGGACTTTGTTTTGGGATTACCTCGTACACAGAAGGGGAGGGATAGTATTTTTGTTGTTGTGGATCGGTTTTCTAAGATGGCACACTTTATTCCTTGTCACAAGACCGATGATGCTGCGCACATTGCTGAATTATTTTTTCGTGATATCGTTCGTTTGCATGGTGTGCCAAATACTATTGTTTCTGATCGTGATACTAAATTTCTTAGCCACTTTTGGAGATGTTTATGGGCTAAGTTGGGGACTAAATTGCTGTTTAGTACTACATGTCATCCCCAAACTGATGGACAAACTGAAGTAGTAAATAGAACTTTATCTACCATGCTGCGGGCTGTTTTAAAGAAGAACTTAAAATTGTGGGAGGAATGTTTGCCTCATATTGAGTTTGCTTATAATCGTTCGCTGCATTCTACCACAAAGATGAGCCCTTTTCAGATTGTCTATGGTTTTGTTCCACGTGCACCTATTGATTTGTTGCCTTTACCATCTTCAGTGCAAAATAATTTCGATGCTACACAGCGTGCTGAATTGATTTTAAAATTGCATGCAACTACTAAAGACAACATAGAACGCATGAATGTTAAGTATAAAGTTGCTGGGGATAGAGGACGAAAGCATGTTGTGTTTGAGGTTGGTGATCTTGTTTGGTTGCATTTGCGCAAAGATCGTTTTCCTGATTTGCGCAAGTCTAAGTTAATGCCACGTGCTGATGGTCCTTTTAAGGTGATAGAGAAAATCAATGATAATGCATATAAACTGGAGCTTCCTGCAGATTTTGGTACGGTAAGTCCTACATTTAACATTGCAGATTTAAAACCTTACTTCGGTGAAGAAGATGAGGTTGCGTCGAGGACGACTTCAATTCAAGAAGGGGAGCATGATGAGGACATCCCATCTATTGATACACCCGCTGTACCTACAGCGGAACACATACAAGGACCCATCACTCGAGCTCGTGCCAAGCAACTTAACTATCAGGTACTTTCGTTTCTTGGAACTCTTTCTCACATACATGAGAATATGATGCTGCCTAAATCAGATATGTTTGTTACTCTTAGGAATGATGGACCTAGCATGGATGAGAGGGACAAGCATTGGAGCATGATCGTGCATGGAGATGGCAGCATGCGTTTGAGGATTGAAGAAGACGCCACGAGTGGAGATTTCAGAACTTTGAAGCCACCATAATGAAGGATGAAGACTTGGACGAAATATACAAAGAGCTACTTCATAATTTCGTCCATAAATACATATGGTGCTGCGTCACTTCTATTTTTGGGCCAGGCCCATGTAAATTTCGCAGCAAATAAGACAGCCACTTTTAGGAGTCCGAATTTGAGGAGAAAAGGCCTGTTAGGGGTCCGTTCGACCACCCAACCCATGGCTGGTCGCACCCCTACCTTTTCCTCCTCAAATACCCCCGTAGCCGTCATTAGAACTCGGATTTTGATTAGACTAAAAGTTAGCCCTTGCTGCAACTACGAGCTCGACTTTTGAGGCCAATCGCCCAGAAGAAGACCGCCTATTCGGAATCCCACCTTTTGAATAAAGCATACATCTTTCATCCGCAATATCTTGATTGCTGTATTAGTTCTTACTTGTTCTCGATTTCAGGTAGGAATTAAGACCCTCGCTGGTCAGGCTGATCGTGCACCCGCAAGATCAGTAACTCCCGGAGATTGTCCTAGCGATTGCATTGGCGCACGAGCTTCGCACGTGTAGTCGGATCGTCAAGCACAAACTCCACCCACCAAATCGACGTATCAAGATCTCATCGAAAGATCGGACACCTTTGCCCTATCACATGTGCTGCTAGGACGACCGTGGCAATTTGATAGGTGTTCCACTCATGAAGGTAGGTCCAATGTTTATTCCTTGTGGCATAAGGGGAAGCGTCATGTGTTGCAGCCTATGCTCGATAAGGATATCAAAGTGGACGTGCTTGCTGCTCAGAAAAAGGTCCAACACATTCAGGCGAAACCGAGGATGGTTTCCTTTCAAGTTGGGGGGGATGATAAGGGGAGCATAGCTACTACTCCTAATATTTTCCCACCTCCTTATGTTCTGAAGCTTGGACAATTCTGCTTTGAAGTGCCTCCACAAGATGATGTGAAGCCCAACTTTCGTACACCTCCAATGGAGTTTCATGTTCGCCGAGGCGCTGCAGCCAAAGATATTTAGGTGTTCTATTTTAATTAAGTTCGCGTCATGTTTTTATTTCAGTTTGGTTTTATTTGTGTGTGATGGTTTTGGGCCTGTCCAAAATCAAGTGTGTTTTGGCCATTTGGGCTTTTAGTTTTGGTATGGGGCCTAGCCCAACCAAAGTAGCGTTCAGAGTCACCCATATAGGGTTATGGCAGCCGCCATTGTATCCTGAGACTTGTGATTTTCGAGCTAAGAAAGAAACCAGAAAAGTCCCAATGTTTGGGGGCGCATATCGGTGTGTTTGCTTGCTGATCTTCGAGATCTGATGTTATACCATGTGTGGGATTGATTCCGGTCAGTTTCAACGCGAGGAATTGAAGAGAGATCAGTTTGATCTATTTCAGATTGAGTTCTCTTGTTGTTATCTTGCTGTTCGTTTGATCGCCGTGAAAGATTGGGCCAAAACCCCTTCGGATCACGTTGATCCGTATCACCCTCCCTAGGATAGAGATGAATTAAGATAAGAATTGGCATGATGCCTCCTCCCTTGTGGGAACCCAACTAGATCTACATCTAGAAATCACCCTCTTTGTTTGGGATCTCTTCTATTTGGGGAATTCTACCTTGATTTGGATCTCTTGCATACAAGAGTGTGTAATTCTATCCAATTGACTAGTCTCTTCCCCAATTGGAATTCTATTCCAAGCATATCAATCTCTCATAAGTAATTCTACTCTTGGAGTCTCTTTCTTGTGATTCTATTGAGTTGGTGAATTGGGCCAACGAGGACAACCGGTGTGTATCTTGTGTGTGTGTGTGTTTGCCTTCGATTTGTGTGTCGTGTTCATCATGTTCGTCGT
Organism: Dactylis glomerata; assembly: GCA_007115705.1. NCBI lineage: Eukaryota > Viridiplantae > Streptophyta > Magnoliopsida > Poales > Poaceae > Dactylis > Dactylis glomerata. Next base: position 284,221 of record QXEO01000550.1, read on the forward strand.
GTTCTTCGTGTTCATCCTCGCTCCCCGCCATAAATCTCGTGAATCCGTGAAGATCGGGCCACACCTAAGGGGTCACCCCTCATCATAATTGATTCGAAGGAAGGCAATGTGAAGTTTCAGTTTCCACACAAAAAGTGTATGGAACACTTCCCAAGGAAGAGGGACACGCCAAAGTACAAGTTCCCTCATAAGCTTCACCCATCTTAATTATCAAGTAAGTAAGCCTAGCTATATGGCTATAAAGAAAGCGCTTTACGGGAGGCAACCTGGTTGTTTTTATTTTGATTTTCTTTGTGTCCTCTTGCTGTAACAAGAGACTTTGTTTTGTTTTGCTACTGGAGTTTTTAATAAAGTGCCAAGTTTTACTCATTTTGGATTGTTAAAGTTGCCAAAAATTTGTGGAGCAGAAATTCTTGCGCAAACTCTTTTCAGTAAAAATATTCTCAAAAATTCTCTGTAGCTCCGATTGATCTCTCATTTTAACTGAAGTTGCAACTTTTCATCCTCTGTATACCTGATTATTTACAGAATTTTTTGACATGTTTAAGTAGGATAATTAATTACGTTTGCTGCAGCAATATTTCTAGACAGATTCTGTCCTATTTTGTTTTATGCATTCTTTGAGCTTTAAAGCTAAAACTTTTTTATTGGTTTGAGTATATGAGAAGAAATACAACATTATATACCTACTGGACACGTTTTATGCAATTTGTTTTGGTAATTACATGTATCAAGCATCATGCTTTTTATGCCTACTAATGTCGCCACATAGCAAAAGAGATGGGAGATATCTTTGTGTTGAAGTTTTTTCACAGGAATTAGAGGAGCTGCACCAAGAGACATTAAGAATGGTGAAAACCATAAGCTTGGGGATGTCAAGACCCCACTGGACTACACACACTCTCGGTTTGCACACGTCTGCTTTTTGTTTTTCTATCAACGCAGTTTTATCGCATAAAATTGGAGCGTCTTTTATAGTCTTGTTATAGTTTGTTTTTGCTTTGTTTTATTTTTATTTGGGTGAGACCACCATGTTCATTTACTTTGAGAGAAAGCTACTGGAGGTTTGGTTTGATTTGATTTGTATGCATTAAAAGATTTGGGATTGAGATATAGGAGTTGATTATCAAGATACATATAGTTGCATGCTTCATATGCTTTGAATAAGTTTTGTTCCGCATATGGTTTATTAGGAGCTATCTTGTATTCATTCTTTAGATGCTTAATACTTGTTTACATTGTTTAACATGGATTGTTTAGCTCTATGGGCACTTATGCATGCATGTAGTTGGTCAACTTTCTCCCTTTTGCTAGCCCAAAAAAAATCCAACAAGTCAAAAACTTGTTTTTCCAACACCTTCAAACCAAGCTATTCCAGTGAGTCCACCATATCTACCTATTATCTTTGATGCTATTCCAAGTATGTTTCTCATGTTTCATTGTTTTACTTAGTTTCCAAATGTAAAAAATGCTTATGAGTATGTTTGTTATGAGAGAAGTGGTCTAAAGGCTCCCATGAACTTGATGCACACTTTACTCTTCTTGCACTTGATAAACATGAACCATTGTGATTAAGATTATGAAGTTGTGAGGTTGACAAAGTCTGAGTTGGGAGTTGGCTCATCTATGCTGTCATAGGGCAAGCTTTCAACATTGCACTTGTTTATATTCTAGTTGATGTCATGTTTCTTTTGGTTTTGGATGCTTCATCACTTGTGAACAGAGTGAGGAAACATTGTTTATTCATGGAGTTTGTATAAATGGTTAGAGAAATCTCTCGGGCCGCTAATCTAAACCATGCATCATTCATGGTGGAAATTTACAGCATCCCATAGTGAACATTCGACGACACATCTCATAATAAAAAGGTATACCCAATGGTAAATAAAAGAGATGTCGAGGTGTTCATTGTCTGTTTGTCTTGTCATTTTGGTATGGGAAAGCTTCCATATCATTGGGCAAGAGGTACCCCAGTTGAGAGTCTCTATGATACTATTATACTTACAATGACAAGTATATGCTTTGTATCCTGAGTTAAATAACATTTGGTGTAGGCACTTATTCCCAAGGGGCATGAGGCATTCAACTTTTATTTTGTCAAGGGCACTACTCATATTTGCTTTTACTTTAACCATTAACCATTTCAAGATGCTAATGATAGGGGCAATGGGAGCCTGAAACCAATGAATATCATGTCTCAAACATAAGCTTAAGTTGAAGTATTTGGAAGCTAGATATTACTTCACTCATGTTTTACCTCTGCTTATCATTTGTTTATCTTTAGTGTCCACCTTTACATTCAATTTCAAAAAGAATACTTTATGACCATTATAGGATGTCTTTACTTTGTTTTAGTTCATTTTGCATACATTTGGTCCATAGTGCTTTCTTCTATGTTTTACTTTGTGAATCATTATTATACATCCTTACATTGAAATGTTGATATCCTTTGATAATCTATCTTGCATATTGCTACTTATTTATAGAATGTATTATTTGATTATGTGTAGCAACAATAATCTTCTTTGATATCTTAGATAGTAGTAAAGTACAAAGCTCATGTTAGTTTTATCACCTTTATACTCGAGGACGAGTATAGGTTAAGCTTGGGGATGTTGATGCATGTAAAATGCATACTCCCTCCGACCCATAATACTCTTCGCTAATATAGACGTATCTAGACACATTTTAGTGGTAGATACATCTGTATTAGCGGAGAGTAACATGGGACGGAGGGAGTACATGATCTTTGCACTTTACTATTCAACCTTATTTGCATCATATATTGGTTATATTCATGTTTTTTGATGATTATTGGGAATAATTCACGTGTTCCCTAATTTTATCGGATTAACCTATAAAAGCTAGAAAACCTCCTTTTCTATGTTTTTGACTTTCATGGATCCAAACGGAGTCCAAATTACCTAAAACTTTGGGGGAACGAGTTTTTCCACGGAACAAGACTTAGAAGCGAAGGAGATGCAACAGGGGAGCCACCAGGGCCAAACGGGCATGGCCCCCATGGCCAGATTCCCTAGCCGCGTAGGGCCTACCCATTCCTCCCTCATTGCTCCGATGTCGTCGATCTTCGTCTTGTTGGATGCGTCTTGACCTAAAACCATCACTACTAGGAAAACCCTTATCCATGAGCCTATTATCTACGGCGCACCACGTTTTGGTGCTCCACGGATAAGTATCCGCGGCGCACCCCAAAATATGCGCCACAGGTTTTGCCTTATGCGTGGCGCACCAAACATGAGGTGCGCCACGCATATGTGGGCCCCAATGGGAACTATCGCTAGGGGTGTCAGGCCCACACATCTGTGGCGCATGATATCGCCGTGCGCCACACATATGACATGTATCCGTGGCATACCACACTTCCATGCGCCATGGAGTTCAGTGGGCCCATTCTCTAGAAAAGGTGGCAGGTCTATCCGTGGCGCACGACTCTGAGGTGCACCACTGAAATAGATGTTTGTGGCGCACCTTCTGCTGTGTGCGCCATGGGTATGACGTGCTACCTACCATAAAGGTGGCATGTCCCCCTACCTACCACTCCAAACACCACACTTTCTCCCATAGATCTAGCTCTAGTTCCTCTTCCTCTCCACCCCATTTTCTTCAATTATTTCTCCATTTTAGGTAGCCAAAACCCTTTTGGGTTGGATGAACATGTAAAGGTTGACTTCCCTCCTCCTCCCTCCCACATCTAGCTCTATTCCTCCCACTAAAGCACCTAGCTAGCTATATAGTATATATCTTGTCCCCTCCAGTTTGGCTCCCCGCACACGGATTCGTCGGTAACTTGTCTAATAGGTGAGTATATGGTTGGATGAAAACATGCATGTGCTCGCTTGCTTGTGGCGGCCGGCGCGACACGCATTGGCGGTGTATGTAAGATATGGCATATGTGTTTTGTATGTGATCAGAAGGGCTTTGTCATCATTGCTCGAATGATGTACAATATGTTTGCATGCATGCGTGTGTATGCTTTGTGCAGGTATCGGCGTGGTGCATGGATGTTTGCCGAAATGTTGATTAATTTCTGTTTCGGCAAACTTTTGCACTACCCATATGTCCTATTTATAGGGAAGGTCATGCTAAATTTTTCTTGCGACGACCATAAATTATTCTAAATATTCTCATTTGCTCCATACCGTGTAGGCAACGATGGTGCGCCACATGAGTGAAGGTATGCTGGCTAGATACAAGGAACGCGTGACGACCGTTGATGTCTACACACACTTCTATTCTTGTAGACAGTGTTGGGCCTCCAAGTGCAGAGGTTTGTAGAGCAGCAGCAAGTTTCCCTTAAGTGGATCACCCAAGGTTTATCGAACTCAGGGAGGAAGAGGTCAAAGCTATCCCTCTCAAACAACCCTGCAATTACGATACAGAAAGTCTCTTGTGTCCCCAACACACCCAATACACTTGTCAGATGTATAGGTGCACTAGTTCGGCGAAGAGATAGTGAAATACAAGTGGTATAGATGATTATAAGTAGTAAATGCAATCTGGAATAAAAATGGCAGCAAGCAAACAAGTAACAAAACAGCAAGTAAACGATGTGCAAAGCTTGGAAACAAGGCCTAGGAATCATACTTTCACTAGTGGACACACTCCCAACAAATATAACATAATTGAACCAATAGATAACTTCTCTTCACTATGGTACTCTGAATTACTCTCCTATTGAATAACACTTATCATTGCGTAGGGCTACGAAGCACTCCTCAAAGTTCATCAAGTACTTGACAAACACCACTCATAGAGATATCCAAATCAAATCACAACTCATGATAGATATTATTGCCACTTAGACCAAGTACTAACACGGTGCACACACTGTCAACATTACACCATGAAAGGAGGAATAGATCACTTCAATACTATCATAGTGGTAATTATTCTCATAATCCATAAGAGATCACAATCGTAGCCTAGACCAAGTACCACCATGATGCACGCACTATCACCGTTACACCATGGCAGGAGGAATAGATTACTTTAATAACACACTAGAGTACACATAATGAAGAAGAGTAACATCTACTTATTCAACATGATACAAAGCTCACGATCACATAAAGATCACATCATGGGAGAGAGAGGTGAACCACATAGCTACCGGTAGAGCCCTCAGCCCCGGGGGAGAACTACTCCCTCCTCATCATAGGAGACAGCAAGGTTGATGGAGATGGCAGTGAGGTCGATGGAGACAGCGGAGACGGCGATGGAGACCAATGGAGATGGCTCTGGGGGCACTTCCCCGTCCCGGCAGGGTGCCGGAACAGAGACTTCTGTCCCCCGAAATTTGGCTTCGACGGCGGCGGCACTGCGGAACTATTCTGGAAATTTCACCGACTCCCCTAGGGTTTTATGTCCCGAGGCTTTATATAGGCGAAGGGGCGTCGTCAGGGGGCTGCCAGGGGCTCCTCACACATAGGGGGCGCAGCCAGGGGCTGGACCGCACCGCCCTGGTGTGAGGCTGGCCCCTGGCCCCCCTCCGGCTCTCGTTTGGTCCTCGTCCTTCGTCCGGGAAAAATAAGACTTCTGGAACTTGTTTCGTCCAATTCCGAGAATATTTCCTGTGTAGCTTTTCTGAAACACAAAAACAGCAGAAAACAGGGAACTGGCACTGTGGCATCTTGTCAATAGGTTAGTTTCGGAAATCGCATACAAACACCACAAAGTGTAACGAAACACAAGGAAAATGGTGTAAAAACAAGCATGGAGCATCAAAAATTATAGATACGTTTGAGACGTATCAGCATCCCCAAGCTTAACTCCTGCTCGTCCTCGAGTAGGTAAGTGATAACAAAAGAAATAATTTTTGAGGTGACATGCACCATCACAGTCTTGATCATCTATGAAAGCATTGAGTGATGGGATCATAAGAACTTAAAACATGGGCATGCAAGACATAATCTTGATAGAAGAAACTTAGCAACCATGTTATAACATGAAAATGAACACAAACAAAAGATCATGAAAATGAAACAATGAAAGTCAAACGTGTGTTCAAATCATAAGGAAAAACATACAAATGGTTTTCAGCTTGTCCTTCATGGAGAGCAAAACATAAATGCATAGGACACCTTCAAGTTTAAGAGGGCGACTAGATACAAATAATTTAAGAACAAGTGAAACCAACAATATGAATCAATCAATGAAAACTTTGGGACAATGCACATTATACTAAGAATGACAACTATGCTCTCTTAATGGTGCATAAAGATAGAAGGTGGTGACTCAAGATAAAAGTAAAAGAAATGCCCTTCGCGGAGGGAAGCAGTGATTGCAAGTTTTATAACCTTCAAAAATTATGGTACTTACCGGCTTTGAGCTCTCATTGCCCCCATCATAAGCATCTTGAATGGTTAAAGTTAATGCGAGAACAATTATGATGCATATGCTTGACAAATCATAAGTTGAAAACCTCGTGTCCCGTGAATACGAGTACCCAAACCTCATGCTACTCAACTTAGAGTCCCAAGCAAGGCTCTTGTCATTGTAAGTATATGCGTATCATTGAGAACCGCCAATGGGGTACCTCCGTGCCCGATGACATGGAACAAGCCCACATCAAAATGACAGGACAAGCAGACAATGAACACCTCGATATCTCTTTTATTTACCATTTGTTTAGCTTTTTATTTTGAGATGCGTCGTCGAATGTCCACTATGGGTATGCTGCAAATTTCCACCATGAATTATGCATGGCTTAGATTGGCGGCCCAGGCGTTTCCCTAACACATATACAAACTCCATGATCCCCGCAAGATTCCCAATTCATTTCACACTGCGGGCATCCATAAACAAAAGATCACGAGATCAACTCAAATAAGAAGTGCAATGTTGAAAGCTTGCCCCATGACAGCATGTTTGGGCTAGTATCCAACTTACAACTTGCAAGCATAACAACTCAACATAAGAGACCACAATGTCAAAATTTTAAGAACAAGAAAAAGTAAAGTGTGCCTTCCGGTTCGTGAGAGCTTTACTGACCAATTTTCACATAACACTGGTAAGAGTTTAATTTGAAGAGAAAATAAAAGCAAGTCAAATTTACTTGGAATAGCAAATTGCTAGTAGGTATGTATGGTGGACACTTTGGCAAACTTGGTTTTAGGAGTTGGATGCACGAGTAGAGCTCATACTCAGTACAAGGCGAGGGCTAGCAAAAGACTGGGAGCGACCAACTAAGAGAGCAATAATGGCCATAATCATGCAAATCGACAAAGCAACATTAAAAAAAGCATAAGATGGCATCAAAAGTCAAAAACTAAATGATCATGGAGGCTATTGGCGATTTTGTAAGAGTCTAACATGTGTGAGCATGCGCCAAGTCAACCCAAATAAAGCATCAAGGAGAAAATCAAAATAATGCTTCCAAACGATAAAAATAACACATGATTTTTTTCAAAGGCTCATTAAGCAATCTCAGTTATTTGAGACAAGTCATGCTACAGAAAAACCACTAAGCATACTATCAAAAATACATCAAGCACGACATGAAAAAGCCTAAGCCGTAGTCTACATAAGCTCCTTCTTGTACCACTTTTTTGCATAAAGCTTTTTCTCTTTTCCAACACCATTCAAACCTTTTTGAGGAAACTCTTTTGAGGAAAACCAACATATACCAGAGGTCCAAATACACCTTGATGCAAAGATAAAACAAGATCTGAACAAAAATCAAGGTGAAAAATGCAAGCTAAACGCAGTAGCAGAAAAAGAGAACACTCATTGAACGATAAGAGTTAAAACTAGAGTGTTCTTGGCAAATGAAAAGCGAGTTCATCTCCTCCAAAAGAAACATGATGTGATATAACCATTTATTGTAGCAAGCAAAAAAAAGAAAACTGAAAGAAAAAGTAAAGACGCTCCAAGAAAAATGCATAGTGCATGAAGCAATAAAAATATAGTGTCTTGAAAGGTGACCTGATTTTTGCCGATGAAGAAGGGGGTGCCTCGGGGGCATCCCCAAGCTTTGACGCTTGTACTTCTTGGATATTTCTTGGGGGTTGCATGGGCATCCCCAAGCTTGAGCTTTTGTCCATTCTTCATCTCATCTCATCATTCTCCAATCCCTACACTTGAAAACTTCCTTCATACAAAACTAAACACAATTCTATTAGCAACATTAGTGTAAGCATAACATATAATCAACCCTTTCTGCTTCAGGTTTCAACCTAAAACCACCACATATTAAGCATATACTACTGTAGCAACTTCCCCAAAAGTTCCGTGATCAAAAGAACTAAAAAAAAAGCGATAAAGCGGCAAACACAAATATTGGCAGAAATCTGTCAAAATAGAACAGCTGACAAATATCGAATTTTTGAGGGGTTTTCTATTGCTCAAATAAAAAAGTGTTCAACTAATGAAAGTCTGGATATAACTTGGGGCACATGCACAAGAAATCGCAGGTTCAAAAGATATTCAGAGAATTTTCACGAATTTTTACGGTGCAGCACCGAAAACTGTTTCAGGACAGCAACATCCCCAAATCTTACCTCACTCAAATTAGAGGCTTCTCTTGGCACAACAACGAAATAAAAAGGATAAGGAGCGGTTATTACAGTAGTAATAACTTCCAAGACTCAAATAAAAGAAAAAGTACTGAAAGTAAAACAATGGGTTATCTCCCAAGAGTGCTTTTCTTTAATGCCTTTGAGCTAGGCGCAGTAATTTGCAAAGATGCTCATGTGGGCGCCATAAAAAAGCTTAAGGCAAAGGCGCCATATAGGAACTTAAATCAAGAGAGAGCATCAAAAAGCAAATGTGAAAGACATTTAAATCTAAACCACTTCCTATGAAAAATAGTCTTGTAAAGAGACAAGTCATGAAAGCGCAAAGCAAAAAGCATAGGAAGGCAAAATAAGTACAACTTCAAGAATTGCAACATAAAGAGGGGAAACTCAATATTGTTGAGATCCATCAAACCATGTTTCCCTCTCTCATAATAACTTTTAGTAGCATCATGAATAGAACTAACAATATAACTATCACGTAAAGCATCCCTATCATGAGCCACATGCATAAAAGAATTAATACTCCCCACATGAACAATCATAGTAGGAGCAGATTCAACAGAATAATTATTCTCATCACCATAATCATAAAAAATAGGAGGCATATTGTAATCATAATTAATTTTCTCCTCAAAAGTAGGTGAACTGAAAACATTATACTCATCATTGTAACCATCATAAACTAGAGAACTACTATGTCGCAAAGCATATTCATCAAACATATCATCATAAGAAGGAACATGGATAGTACTAATGGTACAACAATTATTAACCTTAGAATTGGTACCAAAAAGATTTTCAATATCAAAAGTAGAGTGCTTTTCCCAATCATGATCACTAACATAGGTAACAGACATAGGAACGTCATCCCAATCAGAATTATCATAATCTATAGCAGGATCATAACGCTTAGGGGAAGATACCGTGTCCTCTCGCCTTTTACTCCTCTTCTTCTTCTTCATACTCTTCTTACTCTCTCCTTTAGGAGGGAGAGACTTGAAGGGCATCTTCTCCACATATTCTCTAGGAGGGAATGGCATCTTCTCCACATAATCTGGTTTGCTGACAGGAACAACAGAAGAAACTTTGGAGGATTCCTCCTCTCTATTAATAAGATCGAAACATCTATTAGTCCTGTCATAGCTTGGCAAAACGTCATGTTTTATAAGATCTTGCAAGTAAGTATTTGCGAAGCAATCTTTAGCACAATAGAGACGACAACCACGAAGGGTACTATTAATATCAACATCTCTCAAATCAACCAAAGAAATCTTTCTAGATATCTCTTCACAATTCAAAAACAAAGTAAGCTCATCATACTGATTGAAAGTAATCTTATCATCACAATACAAATCTGCGGTACTCGTTCGATTAATTGGGCATTGAAAATTAAAGTGACCCTTTTCACCGCAAAATTCACAAAGAAAAGGATAAAGCTCACAAACCCTTTCACCAAGCACATCTAGATCCTTGAGCCACATACTGGTTTCTTCATTTGCGTGGGTGATGCAATAATCTTCCTTGTTGTAACTCTGTTCACAAGGTCTATGTATTCCACAAAAATTAACATGCTTATAAGAAATAGTACTTTTAGAAGTTTGAGCATGTTTATTGCAATCATCAATAACAATATCACTTTCTATGCAAGTGTCCTTAAAAGGTTCATGATACACGTCCCCATTTCCTTTAGGAACATTCATATGGGAAGCAAAGGCTTTAAAGCAATCAACCATAATTTGAGGATCAAGACCATATTTAGCACTAAGCTCTTGAAAATTAGCAGTTTCAGCGAAAGACTTAATGTAATCAAACTCGTAATTCATACCTGATCCTTTACCTTTGTCGCTATCCCAACCTTCAATATTGTTTTGAATTGTTTCAAGCAGATCCCACTTGGTGTCAACATCCTTGCTTGTGAAAGACCCATCAAAGCATGCAACTAGATAATCCTTGTAATATCCTGAAAGCCTTGCATAAAAATTATTAATAACAATATTACGGGGAAGATCATGAATAGGACATTTGTGCATTAGTAACTTCAATCTTCCCCACGCTTGGGCAATGCTTTCTCCCTCATGAGGCCAAAAGTTATATATCTGATTACGATCTTTATGAATTTCACTTGGAGGATAAAACTTGGAATAAAAGAGAGGCACAATTTCCTCCCATGCAATAGATGGACCATCTTCAAGCAGCCGATACCATTCCTCAGCTCTGCCTTTCAGTGATAAAGAGAATAGCTTCTTCTTAACTTGGTTCATTGAAATACCTGCAAACTGGAACAACTCGCATAATTCATTTATGAAAAGCAAATGGTCACCAGGATGGACAGTTCCATCTCCTAAATAGCAGTTATCCCTAACACGTTCAACAATCTTTGTAGGTATTTTAAAAGGATGAGGAGCACAAGCATCATCAGAAACATCACATATGGGAGATAAAATATTATCAGAACAAACTTTCTCCACTAAAGCTGGGGGAACTAAAAATATCATGCTTAACAAAACCAGCTTCCCCAAGCTTAGACTTTTCCATAGCATTAGCAATAACGGGATTCAAAGCATTCGTACTAATAACATTGCTATGAGAAATAAGCTCCAAAGGTTTTTCAATTTTCTCATCAAATCTAAACTCAGGAAAAAGACTAAAGAACTCTTTATTTTCAATTAAGCCTAACTAGTGAAAAATAAAAGCAACAAACAAAAAGATATAATTGCAGAATCTAAAGGAAATAACTCCGAGCACTTACACAGGAGGATGCGAGTACCTTTTACCTTACCTCCCCGGCAACGGCGCCAGAAAAGAGGTTGATGTCTACAAACGCTTCTGTTCTTGTAGACAGTGTTGGGCCTCCAAGTGCAGAGGTTTGTAGAGCAGCAGCAAGTTTCCCTTAAGTGGATCACCCAAGGTTTATCGAACTCAGGGAGGAAGAGGTCAAAGCTATCCCTCTCAAACAACCCTGCAATTACGATACAGAAAGTCTCTTGTGTCCCCAACACACCCAATACACTTGTCAGATGTATAGGTGCACTAGTTCGGCGAAGAGATAGTGAAATACAAGTGGTATAGATGATTATAAGTAGTAAATGCAATCTGGAATAAAAATGGCAGCAAGCAAACAAGTAACAAAACAGCAAGTAAACGGTGTGCAAAGCTTGGAAACAAGGCCTAGGGATCATACTTTCACTAGTGGACACACTCCCAACAAATATAACATAATTGAACCAATAGATAACTTCTCTTCACTATGGTACTCTGAATTACTCTCCTATTGAATAACACTAATCATTGCGTAGGGCTACGAAGCACTCCTCAAAGTTCATCAAGTACTTGACAAACACCACTCATAGAGATATCCAAATCAAATCACAACTCAAGATAGATATTATTGCAACTTAGACAAAGTACTAACACGGTGCACTCACTGTCAACATTACACCATGAAAGGAGGAATAGATCACTTCAATACTATCATAGTGATAATTATTCTCATAATCCATAAGAGATCATAATCGTAGCCTAGACCAAGTACCACCATGATGCACGCACTGTCACTGTTACACCATGGCAGGAGGAATAGATTACTTTAATTACACACTAGAGTACACATAATGAAGAAGAGTAACATCTACTTATTCAACATGATACAAAGCTCACGATCACATAAAGATCACATCATGGGAGAGAGAGGTGAACCACATAGCTACCGATAGAGCCCTCAGCCCCGGGGGAGAACTACTCCCTCCTCATCATAGGAGACAGCAAGGTTGATGGAGATGGCGGTGACATCGATGGAGACGGTGGAGACGGCGATGGAGACCGATGGAGATGGCTCCGGGGGCACTTCCCCATCCCGGCAGGGTGCCAGAACAGTGACTTATATCCCCTGAAATTTGGCTTCGACGGCGGCGGCGCTGCGGAACTATTCTGGAAATTTCGCCGACTCCCCTAGGGTTTTCCGTCCCGAGGCTTTATATAGGCGAAGGGGCGTCGTCAGGGGGCTACCAGGGGCTCCTCACACATAGGGGGCGTAGCCAGGGGCTGGACCGCGCCGCCCTGGTGTGAGGCTGGCCCCTGGCCCCCCTCCGGCTCTCGTTTGGTCCTCGTCCTTCGTTCGGGAAAAATAAGACTTCTCGAACTTGTTTCGTCCAATTCCGAGAATATTTCCTGTGTAGCTTTTCTGAAACACAAAAACAGCAGAAAACAGGGAACTGGCACTGTGGCATCTTGTCAATAGGTTAGTTCTGGAAATCGCATAAAAATGCCACGAAGTGTAACAAAACATAAGGAAAATGGTGTAAAAACAAGCATGGAGCATCAAAAATTATAGATACGTTTGAGACATATCAACCATCATGATTCGGAACAACATGTACGAGATAAGATGTCTGACGAGGGTTAACTCGACAAATGTCCTAGATGAAGGACTTAGGATTGGGGGAAGGGGGCGTCGGATGAACTCGAAGGTAAAGATCTGTCAAACAAGGCGTGTATTGAGAATAAGCATGGTACTCAACTGGCTCAATCTCAATCTGTCCCTAGCCGGCCTCTCCTGGCCCCTATATATAGGTGGCCAGGTCTCAAGAAACCGGTCGGGTTCAATACAAATTACAGCATCCCTATACGTTACAGACTTGTATTTTGACTATGACTATGCCTGGGCCTGGCTTAACGGGGCTCAGGGGTACACAGATAATGGGCTCTATTAGCTATACCCTTGTCAGTAGCCCCTGAGATTCTACCCAAATTATACATTCGGGTTGAATCTGAAATCTTCATATCTTCGACTTGTTCAATCTTCGACTCCTTCTTTTCCTTGTATTCATTTAAACAATCTATTTTATTTCTCAAGGGGATTTTGGTTAACAAGCCTGGCTTATCTGACGGATCATTAAACCAGTTAACTGCCGGAGCGGAAACTTGCTACCTACTTCAGATTTAAGCCCCTGGACTTGAGTCTGGTACCTAGTCTAACCCAATCTTTTGCCGCATTTAGGACATACAAAGAAAGGATCCCAGTAATTCTCAGGTTACCCAGTGCGTCCACCGGGATTTTTCTTCGCATAGTAGATACGGAAGATTGCTAGCAGAGTGCATTCAGGTGCGTATACTAGGACACACAGGACGTATCCTGGGGTCTTACCTTCATGATTTGTTATAATCACGACATTCAAGTTTTGTCATGATGACGCAACTCGAGAATCATAACTTTAATTACTCCAGCCTTGTTTGACTGTTTCAATGTAGAAAATCGTTGAGTTGTTTTTTCAACAAGTCGCAAATCTCTCCCGATGGTAGTGAAACCACGACGAGTTAATCTTGTCGACAATGAAGTTGATGACTCTTCCGATTAGTTGTCAATGTTTTCTATCATCATCGGGTGCACGACCAGTGCTCCCGATGGTAGTAGCCCCCGAGGCTATAGTCAAAAGTTTTTCGAGTATAGGCTCAAGTGTTATGTCTTCTCATCTTCCCAGCTGCATTATTCTTTTGCTTAATTTCGTTGGGTGCGCGCCTAGCGCTCCCGATGGTAGTAGCCCCTGAGGCTATAAGAGGGTGCTTGCAGCCTGTTATAGACTCAAGTATTTCTTTTTCACAACTTATTTTTCTTGAATGGTGATAAACCTCTTTTGCTTTCCTTTATATTTTCCCACTATTTTCTCTCTCTTCTAGACAAAACAACGAAGCCCGTAATTTAATTGGACCTTTAGTTTGTAAAGGCCCACAAAAGGTACCTTATAAATGAGGGGCCCTAGCTTGCCAGGGGAAACCCTAAACCTTCCACAGTAGGTCTCCTCCACCGCATCATCTTCATCCTCCAAATCTCATCTACAGTTTCCTTCTTGCCAAGCAGATTTTCTGATGGCGGGAGCCGGTGTTATCGACCTAGACGCCGGCGCCGTGATGGAGAAGCGTGGGCGCGGCCATCTGTGCGGTAGTAAGAACAAGCCCAAGGATGTGTCCATGGTGGCTTCGTCGTCTGCCATGCCCATGAAGTGGCGCCCCGGCCATCCATTGGGGAGTAAGAACAAACCTAAGCCTTCCTCTTCTGTTGCTCACCAAGTTGTGGATGCGAACACTACTCCTCGCAATGCTTCTCCTCCTCCTCCTATCAATCTTTTCTCCTTCTTTGTTATCGCTGGTGCTCAATGCCGTGAGCAGCAACGTGTTCTGCTCAAGTTCACTCAATTTATGGACGCGCGCGAGCTCTGTGAAGACATCCTGCAGAAAGAGTCCGGAGGAGGAACTCCATATGAAGTGGAGGTGTACTATGACGGTCGTGGCGAGATGTACTTTAGGGGCGGCTGGCCCCAATTTGTAGAGGATCATAAACTGCATCAGGGTTTCTTCATGGTCTTCAACTACCACTGCGGCACGTCAAAGTTTGACGTGAAGATCTTTGATTGCACACAATGCCAGAAAAAAATATGAAGCAGAAGTACATTTTTAGTAAATGTTGCCTTCCTCTTGATGTAATCCTTCTGCTTGTGTTCTTTGGTCAACTTATGTAATAATTATATGTGATGAACTCTGCTTGTGTTGTCGCCCTTATTAAGAGACCAAGGGAACTATCAATGTTCCGAGGTGTTTTTTGCTTTTAACATTAACGAACTTTTGTGTATCTGCTGGTTGCCCTTTGATTGCCGAATATAGTGTTGCGAACAATCCCATAATTACTCTAGGAAAACATGAATACATGATATCAATAATATTTATACTGTTTTATCATAATGACTCGAGGGTTGGAGCCCCCGAGCGGAAAATCGTCATATTACATATCATAGAGTTGACCCAAGAAACCCGACCTGTGGCCTCATGTTCTGGGTTTAGAGGGTCATAACTCGAAGTTCTCTATTTGCTGCTATCACGAAGTTTATCAGCGAAGTATTCTTATGCGTAAAAACACCGGAGTTGCTCTGTGTTCCACGGGTTACTTTCATCTTTGCCTGTATTTTTATCTTGTCATCGATATGCTCCTCCTGGTATAACTTCTGTGACAATGTAGGGTCCCACCCATCGTAAGACTAGATCTCCCACTACGAAAGAGCGGGGTCGAACTCTAGTACTGTGATAATTTTGCAGACTTTGCTGATACTGTGTAGCTCTGGCTAGCGCCATGTCGCTTGCTTCGTCGAGTGCGTCGACATCATCTTGCAGTGCCTCACTAGAGGTCATTTCATCATAAGCCGCAATTCTGGGAGCTTCATGGGTAATTTCGACTAGAAGCATGACTTCTGCGCCATGGACCAGAAAGAAAGGTGTCTCTTGAGTAGCTGCATTAGGCGTAGTTCTCAGACTCCAGAGCACAGAGGGTAACTCATCTACCCAAGCGTGTTTGGCTTTTTCTAGTGGTGCTAGCAACCTCTTCTTTATTCCGTTGCATATTAGGCCGTTTGCTTTTTCGACTTGCCCGTTTGTCTTTCGGCATGCAACAGATGCAAACTTCAATTTGATCACCATACTCTGGCAGTAGCCTTTGAATTCCTTGGACGTGAAGTTCATGTCGTTATCTGTGATGATACTGTGAGGTACTCCAAAGCGAAATGCTATCGACTTGATGAAGTTGATTGCTGCTGTGGAGTCCTGAGTTGTTACTGGGGCTGCCCCTACCGACCTGGTGAATTTATCGACTGCTACCAACATATAGACATGTCCAAACCCCATTGTGCAAAGGGCCACGACAGTGGTATTGGCTGGAGCTCTGCTGCTAGTGTGTGTGGTCGGGATGCAAATCTTTGGCAAGCCTCACATCTTCGGACGATGTCTTTTGCATCTTTGATTGCTGTCAACCAGTAGAATCCTGCTCGAAAAGCTTTGGCTGCTATGGCTCTGCTACTTGCATGATGGCTGCTGACTCATGCGTGGATGTTCTTTAAGATGACTTGCCCTTCTTGCGGTGTGACGCATCGTTATAACACGCCAGTAATGCTTTTCTTGTACAATTTTCCCTGTAGTATGACAAAAGCTTTGGATCGTCGTATTATCCCGCGTGCTTCGACTGTATCTTCGGGTAGTGTTTTGTTCATCATGTATGCTAAGTATGGCTGCATCCAAGTTTCTTTGATCATCATGACCTCCTCTGGTTCTGCTGTGCTCTCCATTCCTGTTTTGCTAGCCCCCGAGCCTGCTGTCACATGTTGACTTGGTTCTCCTAGACTCGAAGTTTTGCTGCCTTTTATTGATCTCTCGATGATTTCCTCCCAAAAGACTCCCGGTGGTATGGGCAGGCATTGAGACCCGATGTTTGCCAGATTATCAGCTTCCTCGTTGCTGGCTCTGCTGATATGCGAGACTTCACATCCGTCAAAAGTTCCTTCCAGGTAATAATACAAATTTTGGTATGCTGTCATGTTGTCGCTGACGGTGTCGCAATGGTTCATCACTTGCTAGACTACGAGATTCGAGTCCCCAAATATTTGTAGTCTAGTTGCTCCACATGCTTTGGCCATCTTCATACCGTGCAGCAGGGCCTCATACTCGGCTTCGTTGTTGGAAGCTTGTGGGAAACTCATCCTTAGCACATATTTTAGCTTGTCCCCTTGTGGAGATATTAAGACTACTCCTGCTCTTGCTCCTTGAACCCTTTTTGATCCATCAAAGTACATTGTCCAAACACTTGATAGATCAGGTGGTCCTGTGTTTTGTAGTTCTAACCACTCTGATGTGAAGTCTGGCAAGCACTTGGGATTTGATGGCTTTTCTTTTCTCGTACGTGATGTCCAGAGGGGAAAGTTCGATTCCCCATAAGGAGACACGTCCTATCGCTTCGAGGTTACTCAGTATGTTTGATAGTGGAGCTTCCTTAACCACTATGATTGGGTGCACTGCAAAATACCATCGTAGCTTCCTTGCTGTTGTGAACACACTGTATGCTAGCTTTTGATAATGCGGGTAACGATATTTAGATGGTGATAAGACTTCGCTAAGGAAGTACACTAGTCGCTGAACTCCATGTGCCTTCCCTTCCTCACTTCTTTTGACTACTAACACCGTGCTCACCACCTGATGTGTAGCGGTGATGTACAGTAGTAGTGGTTCTCTCTCCTTTGGTGCGACCAACACTGGTGGTGTGGAAAGAACTTTTTTCAGCTGCGAAAATGTTGTGTCTGCCTCTTCTGTCCACATCAAATTTTTTTATCTGACTTCTTCATGAGTGCGTAGAAAGGGAGTACCTTTTCTCCTAGCCGTGCGACAAATCGACTTAGCGCTGCTACGCGTCCTGTGAGTTGCTATACTTTGTGGAGCTTAGCTGGTTTTCCCATTGTTAGTATCGCCTGAATTTTCTCTAGGTTTGCCTCTATTCCTCTTGCCGATACCAAGAATCCCAGAAGTTGTCATGCGGAAACGCCAAAAGAACACTTTGTCGGGTTGAGTTTTGGCTTGTACCTATCAAGGTTGTCGAAAGTTTCCTTCAGGTCACTTATTAAAGCCTCTTCTTTTCTTGTGGTGATAACCACGTCGTCGATGTAGACTTGGATGTTTTGGCCTATTTGGCTTTCGAGACAATTTTGCATCATCCTTTGATAGGTTGCTCCTGCGTTCTTGAGGCCAAAAGACATGACTTGATAGCACAAGACGCCGTATGGTGTTATGAAGGCTGTTTTTTCTTCATCTTCTTGCTTTAGTTTAATCTGATTGTAGCCCCAATATGCATCCAGGAAGGAAAGCCTTGCACACCCTGCTGTGGCGTCAATTATTTGATCTATGCGAGGTAGTGGAAAGGAATCCTTGGGACAATGCTTGTTGAGGGACGTGTAGTCGAAACACACCTGTCTCACCTCCGTATACTTCTTTGGGACAATTACTGGGTTGGACACCCACGTTGATGCTTTATCTCTCTGATGAAGCCTGCGTTTTCTAGTCTGTGTAGTTCGGCTGCTATTGCTTTTCTTTTGGGTTCATCGAACCGCCGTAGAGGTTGTTTGACCGGCCTTGCCTTTGGATCCACATTGAGTGCATGCTCGATGAGTTCCCTGGGAACTCCTGGCATGTCAGAAGGACACTAGGCGAAGATTTCCCAGCGCGCACGGAGGAACTCAATGAGTGCGCTTTCCTATGCGGGATCCAGGTTTACTGCGATGGAAGTAGTATTGTTTGGATCCGTGGGATGGACCCAAACTTTCTTAGAATCTTGTGTTGCGTCAAAAGCCTGATCTGGCAGGGATCGACCGACGTCGGGTAGCACATTGTGATTAGTTTCGCCTTTGAGTCTTGCATATTTAGCTGTCATGCCGAAGGTTTGCACCATCCTGTTGAATTCTTTGTTGGAGGTGTTTGATACTTCAAAGCTTTCCTGTACTGTGATGACCCCCTTAGGTCCTAGAATTTTGAGTGCTAGGTATGCATAGTGAGGAACTGCCATGAACTTTGCAAATGCTGGTCGTCCCAGGATTGCATGGTATTGCGAGGGTCAGTCCATCAACTCGAATTCTAGTTTTTCTCTATGGAAGTTACCGATGTCGCCAAAGCAAACATCGAGTTCAATTTTTCCCAGAGGATGATTTGCACTTCCTGGTACTATCCCATGAAAAGAGCAATCTGTTGGCTTCAACCATTCTAGTGAGATGCTCATTGCCTTCAGGGTTCTTGTGATAAGGATCACGCCGGTGATCCTTGGAGTTTTGTCCCGATCTTTCACAGCGAGTCAACCAGATAGATAATCTTCCAATCATGCGAAGAACGCAACCTGAAGAACAGGAACGGATCCAGCAAGCAACGTGATGAAGATCACCACGCCTCAAACCACAGCTCGATAATCCTTGATGACGCAAGAACCCTCGCAGCAATCTTTATTAGAAACACGGCAGCGCCGTTTCCCCGGAGGGATGATACACGGTGGAGCACACGATAGTTTTCAACTAAACAACTGAACTCCCTAAACCCTAACCTGCTGGCCTCCTTATATAGACGGCCAGAAAACTGTTGGGCTTGGACATGCCCAAACCCAAAACACAAATAAAACTAAGTGGCCCATAACATGACCTGACACACGAAATAACATAAGCATGAATATAAATTGTTGACACAACCTTAGACTAAATTATCTCATATCGTAGGTCGTCCTGGCGTGCCAATCTGCAATGAGCTTCCCTCATCTTGGTGGAGTCCTGAAATTGGGCTTCACCTCCTCCTTCGTGCCCATATCATCCTCCCCCCTTCAAAAAGCGTTGTCCCCAACACGTGAGGGTCTGCTCGAAAGGGTGGCGGAATATCAATAGCACCACGCATATTCGCCGTCTTCAAGTCTTGCTTGCCTTCCTCACCACATCCTCCCTCTTGGCCTGCTCGACTTGATACAGCTCTGGGTGGTTGCACCTCTTTTCTTCGCCAAATAAACTTGTACTTAGGCGCCTCCACCTTCTTCTTCTCAATCCTTGCTGGAACCTTGCGTTGCTGAACATGAACCTGCTTAGCACGACCCTGCAAAGTAGTAATGCCTGGGCCACACAACTGACGAACACGTCCATCTTTGCCTGTATGCACACGCACTGCTGCTCCAACAAAACGTCTCCGAGGTGTTCTAACAAAACTGTGGCTGACTACCCGCGGCACCGTATGGACCGGAACACAATCAGCATCACCGTCATCGGTCTGAACACCCATGTCAACACGAACTGGAAGTGGAACACATGGAACACATGCTGACATATCCTTCCCTTCATCAATAAGAGGCTTGACTTCAACCGGCTTGTCACTAACAAGAACAACTGGCTTGTCATCTACAGGCTTGGCTGAAACATTATCACCACTGACGCTCTTCGCATCATGCTCCTCAAGCTGCACCTGAGCTAGCCCTGGTTGTGGCTTAGCTTTAGGCAACTTCTCCTTGCGAACCACCAACACGACATCAGACTTGATTTGATCATCTCTCATAGGCTTCAAAGTCCGCTGTTTGCCATCATGCACAAAAGAATATGTATTTGCTCTCCCAGCATGCATAGCATTGCGATCATACTGCCAGGGACGTCCAAGTAACAGCCCACATACCTCCAATGGCAACACATCGCATTCCACCTCATCAACATAGTCATCAACTGTAAATGGCACACGCACCTTGTGAGTAATCTTCAGCATTCCACAGCTATTAACCCACTCAACATGCCGTGGTTCTGGAATACGCCATCTGGATAAACCCAAAGCCTCCACAACCGCCTTGCTAATGCCATTACAGTAACTACCACTATCAATCATCAACTTGCATGCTTTGCCTTTGATTATGCACTGCGCCTGAAATAAATTCCATCGCTGGCCTCTATCCGCTGTCATACAAGTGTCATCATGTACTCGTTTGAGTTGCATATTCAGCCCACTCAATGGTACAACCTCCTCCACGACATCCTTGACAACATCAGCCTTGACAACATCAACCGCTGACAATTCAGAATTCGTGGCTACCACCTTGCTAACTGTCGGCAATGGAACAACTATCAACTTCTCATGAGTAGTCACAGCTGTCGCGACCTTCGGTATAGGAGCTATGCTCTTGCCAACATCCTCTATCCGATGCACAACCTTGGGTGGCTGCTGAATCACTTCTACGGTTACCATGGGCTTTCGAGAAGGAACCACGGTGCTAGAAAGGATAAAGCACTCTTGCAGAAATTTTCTGAAATTTGCCCAAGTTGCAGAGGTAATGCTCTTCTCGCTCAACGCTTTATGCCACCAACTGTATAGCCTGGCATCCACGCGTCGGTCTGCAAGAGCCAAACGGTGAGAATCAGTCAAGTTTTGATCATAGGTAGCACACCTGTAGAAACCCTGTAGCATATGACGTTCCCATGACTCATACTCTTCAGCTGTTGCATCATAGGTCAGTTGCCAATTGATCTCATATGCATCATATGCTAAAACACCATCCAGCAGGTCAAGATAATCATTAAAAATATCGCTAGATTTCTTGCCACGGCGACACTTATAGCCGTAATAATCATCCGGAAAAGAGTCCATTGTAGTACTATTTTATCCCAGCCGGCACTGATTCAAAATATCCTGTGTTACTCCTAGTGATCAGTCACACAAAAATCTGCAAAAAAATCTGTGCAAAAGAAGATGCAGGCTCGCGGACGCCTGGGGGCAGACAGTCTCCGCGCCTTGGCGCTAGCGAGCGAGCGAAGAGGGGCGCTCGATCGGGAGGACAGACAGCAGCCGGCTCCAACGCGTGCACGGGGAATCCCAGCCGGGCTCCAACGCGAGCTGCTCAAGGGCAGATGGGCCGGCCCACTCCTCAACAGCCCAGCCAACTAGCAGCGATCCAGGCAGGGCTCAAGCGCGGGAACAGACGATCGAGCGCAGGCACGGGCAGCGAGGATCCCTCAACGAGCATGGCGGGCGGTCCCTCGATCCAGCGGTCTCGCCTGGGGGCAGACAGCCTCCGCCCCTGGGCGAGCGAGGCGGTTCCCTTTGTTTTTTTTTTCTGCTCGATCGGATCTGGCCAAGTGCCTGCTGTAGATCGGATCTTTTCAACTCGATCCCGATCGTTGTTGATCGAAAACTTGCCTAGACCCTGCTGTAGATCGATCGGTGCGTAGGAAGATGTGATCTGCAAACAAACAGCCTTCGGTTTCGATGGGGAATTGATCGCAATGCAAACTTTTGGTCGATCTGACAATCCGCAATCGCCCACGGTGACCAAAAATTTCTGATCTGAAAACTTTCGGTGACGAACAATCTGCACAGATCAATCAGCCAAAAATACTCGCAGTGATAAACCCAGTAATCTGATACCACATGATAAGGATCACGCCGGTGATCCTTGGAGTTTTGTCCCGATCTTTCACAGCGAGTCAACCAGATAGATAATCTTCCAATCACGCGAAGAACGCAACCTGAAGAACAGGAACGGATCCAGCAAGCAACGTGATGAAGATCACCACGCCTCAAACCACAGCTCGATAATCCTTGATGACGCAAGAACCCTCGCAGCAATCTTTATTAGAAACACGGCAGCGCCGTTTCCCCGGAGGGATGATACACGGTGGAGCACACGATAGTTTTCAACTAAACAACTGAACTCCCTAAACCCTAACCTGTTGGCCTCCTTATATAGACGGCCAGAAAACTGTTGGGCTTGGACAGGCCCAAACCCAAAACACAAATAAAACTAAGTGGCCCATAACATGACCTGACACACGAAATAACATAAGCATGAATATAAATTGTTGACACAACCTTAGACTAAATTATCTCATATCGTAGGTCGTCCTGGCGTGCCAATCTGCAATGAGCTTCCCTCATCTTGGTGGAGTCCTGAAATTGGGCTTCACCTCCTCCTTCGTGCCCATATCATCTTGTGTATATTAAATTTATGCCACTGCCTGCGTCCATAAATACCCGTCCGACGTTGTATCCTCCTATTTCTGCCTTCAAAACCATTGACGCGTGTCCTGGCCTAGGTACTTTCCTTGGGTGGTCCGCTCTGCTGAAACTGATCGTTTGGTCGGTCGGACCATCGCAGGTACTCTGTGGTAGCTGGTGGTGACGATATTGCTAGATTTACTTGCCTTGATATACTTCTGCTCTTTCTTGGATTTTGGAACAGGCTGGATCATCGCTGATATGTAGACCTTTGAACCTGCATTGTTTTGTACTTGATATCCTTGACTTGTGGTTATGTTTCCTTGATGTGCTTCTTGGTTTAATTCCATTGCATCTTGTAATCTTAGGAACGTCCTGCAATCTCTCATCAGGTGATCGGAAACTCTCTTGCCATCCAGGTATGCATAGTGGATGCAGCAAGGTCCATGAAGCATGTCTTCTGCCGATGGGTTAGAATATTTCGGCTTATCTCGTCTGCGGCTACTTTTGTGATGAGGATATAATCATGGATTATCCTATTTTCAACTGTTTGAACTGGAAAGAAATATTAAGTCAAATTGATGATTACTATCAGGTGAATTTATTCCTAATTAAAAATAATACTTTGATATTTAAGAATTATATACTATCTAAATCATTGTACTATTATTTGATTAGATTTGACATCTATCGGACTAGCGCTAGCGGGAGGAGAGGGAGGAAGGCGAAGGCGACCAGAGATGGAAATCAGGCGATGCAAGAATGCATTGGACTCACGTGCTATTATGAGTACATGTATGCAAAGTCTAGTCAGAAGGGTGGGTCCCAAAAACACATACATGCTACGTTGATGCATGAACCATGGTCCATGTGCGTGATGCAATCCTCATGCATCATGGTCGCTGGATGCAAAAGGATCGGCCAAGGCGTGCCTGTTCTTGCTACGATGCGACTAGGAGAAGACGTGCACAAGCGATCAGCTAGTCCTGGCGTGGGCCAGCCGGATATCTTCAGCCCAGGAGCCCACGACAGTCACGAGCGAGTCCATGCTGGAGGCGGAGGTAGGAGGCGGCGCACCTCTCTACCCTCTCTAATAAATAGTCAGCTATATTGTAATTATAGGGTTAGATCATGTTTAAACAAAACCCTAGTTTCTAGACAGAACCAAGTGTTCCTCTGAAATTATTTGCACTAATTTGTATAGATCCGGTGTTCGTTCTACTGAAAGTCTGAGTGTAATCTGTTGTTTTCATTGGGAATTAGTATATTGCATCACCGCTTCATGGTCGGCAGCTACGTGCGCAAGCGTGTGACGTTGCGAATATCCAAAGGGTTGAGAGCTGTTGCGCTGGCAGCAGGGATTAGCCGGAGAGTTTACAGCGACACTCGAGTTATCTTCATCACCATCATCGCCATCTACATCGCGCTCGCTGAGAAGATCGGGACACCCCTTATCATCTTGGTATCAGAGCTCCACGGTTTACTCGGTGAGCATCCACAAATCCATCCCCACAATTCGTTTTTGTTTTCAGTCCTATCCAGAAAAAGCCAAAAAAATAGGGTTCTTAGTTTTGCCATAGCCTAGATTGCACCGTATTGAGTTTTAGTCGCTGATTGTCTTTTCGCGTATCTTTTCTTCCAATTTGTAGGAGTCTAGGTTCACCGATCTTTTCTGCATCTTAGTTTTGAGTTTAGATCTTGTTTGAAGTCTCGTTGATCTTGGTCTTCTTCCTTAGTCTGAACGTTTGTTTGGAGTTGCTCTTGTGCACGCTCAGATCCGATCGGCAAAGCAATCCTTCAGTTGTTAGACGTTGTTCCCAGATCCGATCGCTATTTAAAAAAAATTGAGAAAAAGGGGACGTGGGCACACAGCCAACCACGCCGCACCATCAAAAAAAAAACAAAGAACAAGGTCGCTGCAGATCGGTTTTCCTCTGGCAGTCCTTGCATCGATCGCGTTAAAAAAAAGAAACAAGCAACTAGCCCGCTCGCCCGCCCCCAGACAACCTCCGCGGTCGAGCGCGCTCGCCTCGCTAGGCGCTGGGACGGGGTCGCCCGACCCCAGACAGCCTCCGCGGTGTAGCGCCAGATCGGGCCAAACAATTTTAGGCCCAAATTCGAGTTAGTAAAAAAAATAGAAAAAAAAGACGTACACTGCAATTACTCTACGCAGTACACACCACACCTATAAAAAAAAGACAAACTACTTTGTCCGTTTCACGTCGCCGTCGCGCTGCCGTGTGTTTCCAGCGTCGTATATCTCTGCCGCGACATTTTTTTCGTTGATTTCTCTGCCGCGACAGCGTGTTACCATTGTGTCCACATAGCGTACTTTCTACACGATTTTGATCGCTTTAGCTACAACCTGTCTACTGCATCGTGTTAGGAGCTTACCCATACGAGACTAGCTACTTCATGCTCATCAGGCTGCTGCCGTGTGCGCAATCTTGTGCCTGTTCGTTGAGCTATTGCTAGCGTCTCTCTTGTGCATTGCAACACGAGCCTATACTCTGACATATACTTTTTGAGCTCACTTTTCAGAGTTGCTTTGCCCCGTTTATCTACACCGTGTGTGTTTCCATGGGTCTTTATCAAACGATCAGCACTAGGACTTGTATTTCGGTGTAGTTAGGTATCCATACCAAGCCCCACCATATACCCTGGTTTGTCGCGTGACAGTTTCTTATATCCTCGGTATTTGCTTCATCACATCCGTGCACATTTCAGTCTCTACGCGTGGTAAGCATTTATTATTCACTTTGGAACGGTAAGATACCTCTTTCTTTCAGTTTTGAGTGAGCTGAGAGTTCCACCATATATATATTGCTGCCGTTTCCTTTGTCTTTACTAATAATGGCAGATGATGACGAGGAGGATCCATTATCATTGCAGTTTGATTGAAGCAATACATTTTGGGAGGAGGATTCTAGGGTGGTGCTTAATTCAGGTTTGTTCCACTTCACTGCAGATATTAATGGAAGACCTGCTGCTGTTACCATTGATAATTGTTCTTTACCGAACTTGGTTAGTATTGAGGTTGTTGAAAAGATGCAATTGCGTACTTATGGAAAAATTAAACCATATATGTTGGCTTCTTATGATCATGCACTACCGATTACGCGAACCACCCATGTTCCTCTCACCATTTATGGCCATACAGTTCATATTCGTTGTGATGTGGTTCCTAGAGCGCTAAATTTTTGCCATATTTTGTTGGGAAAATCTTGGTGTTCTCAGTTTCAAGTTGTTTTTGGTAGTGATCATCCTGACCCCTCCATCTTTTGGAATAGTAAGCATACATGGTTGTCATATATTTGCATTAAGGAATTTCAGGAGGTTAGGCGTCAAAACCTACGTCCACCTGCAGCCCTCCCAATAAAACCACATGTTGCTCCTGTTCCTACACCACCCGACCTATGTATTCCCACCATGTGTACACCTCAGCCACCTAAAGTTAACTTGTATGATTCCACATTATGTGTAGATACGAGTGTGCATCGGAGTGAGAATGTCATTGTTCCAGAAAAACTGAGCGAGGGAGTTGCTAGGACATGTGAGGATATTTCAACTAATGTAACCATGTCTACTCCTAGTGTTGTTTCTTGTGAAATGCAGGTTGCTTTTGAAGAAAGGGAGCCGCCTATTTTACAACCTGCATCACCGGTTTGTGTATTATCACTTGAGGAGGACGTTCCGGTGCCTACTACATCCGAGGAGCCTATCATTGCAATAGGCAGTGTTTTGGAACTACAACCAGCCATGGAAAATCTTTGTGAGTCTACTCCTTTGCTGGTTCCTTCTTGTGATTTATCTTGCACTACTGTCTCAGCACCTTGTGATACTTTGCTAAATTCGAATTTTGATCATGTGGTACTGATGACACATAAAGAAGTACTTGCTCGAATACCACCTGTTCATATTGTGTATTCAATCATGCTAAATAAACCTATTAATTTGAGTTGTGCTATGAATAAGATTTCTGAAATTTCATATTTACATTCTAGCACATATGCCTATTGCTTTACTTTTAATTTAGTTGGTGAATATAGCATGAGTGATGATTTTCTGGTGGACCACATATGCATTACATGTGATAGAATCGCTGAATTGAAACTTGCTGTTTTCAGCAATATATGCTATGTGTCGAAATCATTTTGTTGTGGGACAATATATAAGTTTTCTGATAACATAAAGGATTCTACTCTAGTTGATTTCTTACAGCCAACAGACATAACTTCACCTATGTTGGCTTGTTCTGATCTTGATAGAACAGAATTTGATTTTTCATATCAATTATGTTTTTCTCAGCACGTGTTGCCTAGTTGTGCTATGGATTTACACTACCCTGATCTTTGCAAACTACGATGCATGTTAGATGTTGTGAGCACTTATCCTGATCATATATATGTTTCCTTTACATATCATCGTAGCATAACTGAAGCATGGTATAAACCTGTTTTATTCTTGAATTTGTTGGCTTGGTTTGACCGTGCTCATAATAAATTTGATCATCGAGCGTCTGTGGGAACACTAGATTTAATATTGCAGCATAAAATTATCTACTTATTTGTTCCCCGACGTCCTCATGACAATATGAACATCACTTATATTTGCAATTTCCGTTGCGTCTTATCTACTAGGAATACTCATCCTGTCAAAACAGATACAACATATTACATATATATATATACTCTGCGTACACGTTGTTCTTTTTGTTTCTTCCATTTTCAGCTTACCCAAAGCCGAGTACGGCTTTTTTTGAAGAAAGGGAGGATGATGAGGATATAATCATGGATTATACTATTTTCAACTGTTTGAACTGGAAAGAAATATTAAGTCAAATTGATGATTACTATCAGGTGAATTTATTCCTAATCAAAAATAATACTTTGATATTTAAGAATTATATACTATCTAAATCATTGTACTATTATTTGATTAGATTTGACATCTATCGGACTAGCGCTAGCGGGAGGAGAGGGAGGAAGGCGAAGGCGACCGGAAATGGAAATCAGGCGATACTAGAATGCATTGGACTCACGTGCTATTATGAGTACATGTATGCAAAGTCTAGTCAGAAGGGTGGGTCCCAAAAACACATACATGCTACGTTGATGCATGAACCATGGTCCATGTGCGTGATGCAATCTTCATGCATCATGGTCGCTGGATGCAAAAGGATCGGCCAAGGCGTGCCTGTTCTTGCTACGATGCGACTAGGAGAAGACGTGCACAAGCGATCAGCTAGTCCTGGCATGGGCCAGCCGGATATCTTCAGCCCAGGAGCCCACGACAGTCACGAGCGAGTCCATGCTGGAGGCGGAGGCAGGAGGCGGCGCACCTCTCTACCCTCTCTAATAAATAGTCAGCTATATTGTAATTATAGGGTTAGATCATGTTTAAACAAAACCCTAGTTTCTAGACAGAACCAAGTGTTCCTCTGAAATTATTTGCACCAATTCGTATCGATCTGGTGTTCGTTCTACTGAAAGTCTGAGTGTAATCCGCTGTTTCCATTGGGAATTAGTATATTGCATCACCGCTTCGTGGTCGGCGGCTACGTGCCCAAGCGTGTGACGTTGCAAATATCCAAAGGGTTGAGAGCTGTTGCACTGGCAGCAGTGATTAGCCGGAGAGTTTACAGCGACACTCGAGTTATCTTCATCACCATCATCGCCATCTACATCGCGCTCGCTGAGAAGATAGGGATACCCCTTATCATTTTGTCTTGGTACTCTCTACTCTCATTTCCTTCCTCGTCTCCCCTTTCATACCCTGCGGCGACTTGGTTGCGTCTTCCGTGGCCATCCTCATTGCGAGACCTGCGCCTTTGCATGTTTGCTCTGTCGACTTCTGGCAAACGCGCCCTTTTATTGTTGTAAGCGTCTTCTCCATCAGCGAATCTTCTTGCGATCTCCATTAATTCTGACACTATTTTGGGTATTGTTCTCCCTAACTCTTCCGCGAGGTCCGAACGGTGAAGGCCAGCCGAAAAAGCGTCTACTGCCCGCTTGTCGGAGACGTCTTCTACGGAGTTTTTTTATTATACTCCACCGCTGGATATATGATTGTAGAGTTTCACCCTTTCCCTAAATAAAGGATTTGACTTCTTCGATTGATGCTGGATGTTTGTATGTCGAACGAAAATTTCTTGCGAATTGATTTTCCAGTTCGCCCCAACTCCCTATGGACTCGTTGGGTAGGGTGCTTAACCAGGACCATGCTGCGCCGGTGAGGTGGAGTTGTAAACTTAGCATTGCTGTCGCTCTTGTTCCTCCCAGTATTTGTACTGCTTGAAGGTAATCTGATAGCCATAACCTATGACCCATCGTACTTCTGCTGGTCGTGTGGTAATTTGAATCCTTTGGGTACTCGCATTTTGCGAACCCTTCCGGTAAAGCATAGCGCACCCATCTCCTTTTCATCATCCTCGTAGTTTTCTTCCTTCCATGCATAGCGTGCTTTGTTCACCTTATTTTGTGCTATAATATTCCTTGCATCCTCCACTCGTGCCTTGTGGTTTTCGTCACCTAATGGGTCGCTTGATTGACTTTGCAAGGATTGGTACTTTTGACTCTTCTTTCCCTGATCCTCGTAATATGTTGACTTCTTTTCTGAGGATGCGGTGACCCAGCATACCACTGCATGTGTAGTATGCAAGTCGTTGACATAACACCAATGAAACACCGTCTCACTAGTATTACATCCCTTAGAGTGGTACAACAGAAACATTGCAGGTCGAAGGCATGACTATAGAATTACAATTTTCATCATACAGAAGATCTTTAGAACCTCCTCAATAGGTAGAGGTTTAGTTCTGGCGACTACAATCGATAAAGAATACACTGAAGACTAAACTAAAGCTACAACTAATGTAGTTGGCTTACTACTCACTACAGAATTACCCTAACTACTTAGGTTCTAGGATTAGGGATTTGGTTCCCTTCTATACCTATTCTAGTTTTCCACCAAGCTTGATATAGGCGTTGACTCCATTGACAGCTTCCACCTCTGGTCAAGACTTCTTCTTTAGCTTCGGTTCATTGGGATTGCCTCCTCCTGATGCCTCCAATCTAAGCAAGGGTTAAGAGGGAGTGGGGTGAGTAACGAGCGTTACCCAACAAGTTCATATAGGAAATAAGGTGTTTTATGCACTATCTACAGCCGTAGACCCAAGAGTCATTTGGCAATGCAAGTTTTCGTAAACATTTCTTCAAGAGGTTGCTTTTATTCTGAAGAACTATGTCCGTCAGCCTTCACAGGTTGATTAGAACTTCATGGAGTTCCTTTCCTGCCGTGTTTGCAGTTCCTTCCCGGAACAAGGTGATAGGGCAAAGGTGTCCGATCTTTTGATGAGATCTTGATATGTCGATTTGGTGGGTGGAGTTCGTGCTTGACGATCCGACTACACGTGCGAAGCTCGTGCGCCAATGCAATCGCTAGGACAATCTCCGGGAGTTACTGATCTTGCGGATGCACGATCAGCCTGACCAGCGAGGGTCTTAATTCCTACCTGAAATCAAGAACAAGTAAGAACTAATACCGCAATCAAGATATTGCGGATGAAAGATGTATGCTTTATTCAAAAGGTGGGATTCCGAATAGGCGGTCTTCTTCTGGGCGATTGGCCTCAAAAGTCGAGCTCATAGTTGCAGCAATGGCTAACTTTAGTCTAATCAAAATCCGAGTTCTAATGACGACTACGGGGGGTATTTGAGGAGGAAAAGGTAGGGGTGCGACCAGCCATGGGTATGGTGGTCGAACGGAACCCTAACATGCCTTTTCTCCTCAAATTCGGACTCCTAAAAGTGGCTGTCTTATTTGCTGCCAAAATTACATGGGCCTGGCCCAAAAATAAAAGTGACGCAGCACCATATCTATCTAAGGACAAATTTATGAAGTAGTTCTTTGTATATTTCGTCCAAGTCTTCATCCTTCATTATGGTGGCTTCAAAGTTCTGAAATCTCCACTCGTGGCATCTTCTTCAATCCTCAAACGCTTGCTGCCATCTCCATGCATGATCATGCTCCAATGCTTGTCCCTCTCATCCATGCTAGGTCCATCATTC
Organism: Dactylis glomerata; assembly: GCA_007115705.1. Taxonomy (NCBI): domain Eukaryota; kingdom Viridiplantae; phylum Streptophyta; class Magnoliopsida; order Poales; family Poaceae; genus Dactylis; species Dactylis glomerata. Next base: position 315,122 of record QXEO01000550.1, read on the forward strand.
CTAAGAGTAACAAACATATCTGATTTAGGCAGCATCATATTGTCATGTATGTGAGAAAGAGTTCCAAGAAACGAAAGTACCTGATAGTTAAGTTGCTTGGCACGAGCTCGAGTGATGGGTCCTTGTATGTGTTCCGCTGTAGGTGCAGCGGTTGTATCAATAGATGGGATGTCCTCATCATGCTCCCCTTCTTGAATTGAAGTCGTCCTCGACGCAACCTCATCTTCTTCACCGAAGTAAGGCTTTAAATCTGCAATGTTAAATGTAGGACTTACCGTACCAAAATCTGCAGGAAGCTCAAGTTTATATGCATTATCATTGATTTTCTCTATCACCTTAAAAGGACCATCAGCACGTGGCATTAACTTAGACTTGCGCAAATCAGGAAAACGATCTTTGCGCAAATGCAACCAAACAAGATCACCAACCTCAAACACAACATGTTCTCGTCCTCTATCCCCAGCAACTTTATACTTAACATTCATGCGTTCTATGTTGTCTTTAGTAGTTGCATGCAATTTTAAAATCAAATCAGCACGTTGTGTAGCATCGAAATTATTTTGCACTGAAGATGGTAAAGGCAACAAATCAATAGGTGCACGTGGAACAAAACCATAGACAATCTGAAAAGGGCTCATATTTGTGGTAGAATGCAGCGAACGATTATAAGCAAATTCAATATGAGGCAAACACTCTTCCCACAATTTTAAGTTCTTCTTTAAAACAGCCCGCAACATGGTAGATAAAGTTCTATTAACTACTTCAGTTTGTCCATCAGTTTGGGGATGACATGTAGTACTAAACAGCAATTTAGTCCCCAACTTAGCCCATAAACATCTCCAAAAGTGGCTAAGAAATTTAGTATCACGGTCAGAAACAATAGTATTTGGCACACCATGCAAACGAACGATATCACAAAAAAACAAATCAGCAATGTGCGAAGCATCATCGGTCTTGTGACAAGGAATAAAGTGTGCCATCTTAGAAAACCGATCCACAACAACAAAAATACTATCCCACCCCTTCTGTGTACGAGGTAATCCCAAAACAAATTCCATCGAAATATCCTCCCAAGGAACACTAGGAACAGGAAGAGGCATATATAAACCATGTGGATTAAGGCGAGACTTAGCTTTTTGACAAGTAGTGCAGCGTGCCACGAATCTCTCAACATCTCGCCGCATGCGTGGCCAAAAGAAGTGTGCAGCAAGAACATCCTCCGTCTTCTTGACACCAAAGTGTCCCATTAATCCTCCTCCATGCGCCTCCTGTAACAACAAAAGACGAACGGAACCATCTGGGATGCATAGTTTGTTAGCACGGAACACAAATCCATCAGTAAGGATGAATTTGTTCCATGTTCCACCATCTCTACAATTTTTCAACACATCTTTAAATTCAGCGTCATGCAAGTATTGTTCCTTTATAGTTTCCAACCTAAAATTTTTGAAGTCAAGCTGAGATAGCATAGTATAGCGGCACGACAAAGCATCAGCAATAACATTATCTTTACCCTTTTTGTGTTTGATAACATAAGGAAAAGACTCAATAAATTCAACCCACTTTGCATGTCGACGATTCAGTTTTGCTTGACTACGAATATGCTTCAAAGATTCATGATCAGAATGTATAACAAATTCTTTAGGCCATAAATAATGTTGCCAACTTTCTAATGTCCGAACCAGCGCAAATAATTCTTTATCATAAGTAGAATAGTTCAGACTAGGCCCACTCAATTTTTCACTAAAATATGCTACAGGTTTGCCCTCTTGTAATAACACACCTCCGAAACCAATTCCACTAGCATCACATTCAAGTTCAAACATCTTATTAAAATTAGGAAGTTGGAGTAATGGAGCATGTGTTAACTTATCTTTCAGTATCATGAAGGCCTCTTGTTGTGCATCGCCCCAAACAAAGGGCACATCCTTCTTTGTGAGCTCATTCAATGGCGCAGCAATAGAACCAAAATCTTTGACATAGCGCCTATAAAACCCAGCGAGACCAAGAAAAGTCCTCACTTGTGTGACCGTCTTGGGCTGCGGCCAATTCTCAATAGCTTCAATATTGGCTGGATCAACTTCAATTCCCTGTTCTGTAACAACATAACCAAGAAAAGCAACTCTGTTTGTGCAAAAGGTGCACTTCTCAAGATTACCATACAGACGTGCATCACGTAAAGCATTGAAAACAGCACGTAAATGATCCAAATGGTCCTCTAAAGATTTGCTATATATGAGAATATCATCAAAATATACCACCACAAAACGACCAATAAAAGCACGTAAAACTTCGTTCATCAGTCTCATAAAGGTACTAGGTGCATTAGTTAAACCAAACGGCATTACTAACCACTCATATAAACCGAACTTAGTTTTAAAAGCTGTTTTCCATTCATCTCCTAATTGCATACGAATTTGGTGGTAACCACTACGCAAATCAACTTTAGAGAACATAATAGAACCACTCAACTCATCCAGCATGTCATCCAAACGAGGTATAGGGTGACGCTATCGAATGGTAATATTATTAATAGCTCGACAATCAGTACACATGCGCGAAGAACCATCTTTCTTAGGTACTAAAATAATAGGAACAGCGCATGGACTAAGAGACTCACGAATATAACCTTTGTCCAATAAACTCTGGATTTGTCGTTGGATCTCTTTTGTTTCTTCAGGATTGGTGCGATATGGCGCACGGTTGGGCAGCGAGGCTCCTGGAATCAAATCAATTTGGTGTTCTATCCCACGAATAGGTGGAATTCCAGGTGGAACATCTTGTGGAAAAACGTCCATGTATTCATGCAAAAGGTTAGCAACCGCAGGTGGCAAAGAACGAGGCATATCCTCAAATGAAAACAGAACTTCTTTGCAAACAATGGCATAACATGGAGTAATATTGACATCAATTTTAGCAAGATCAGATTTGCTAGCAAGTAAACAAGGATTCTTCAAACGAATTTCAGTAGCATGGTTAGTATCAGATTTAGAAGAATGCTTAGGGGGTACAAAATCTGCAGCAACAATCTGATTCTCACTCTTATGTTTGTCATCATTTTTTAATCTACTAGCTCTATCAGATCATCTTTCAAAATTTGTTCCGGAGTCATGGGTTTAAGTCCAATTTTCTTGCCAGCATGTGTAAGAGAATACTGATTAGTTTTACCATTATGTACAGATTCTCTATCAAATTGCCATGGCCTACCAAGTAACAAAGAACAAGCTTGCATAGGTACAACATCACAATCAACAAAATCTGAATAAGTACCAATAGTAAAATGCACGCGTGCAGTTCTTGTTACCTTGAGCTTACGGGAGATCTCAAACCATTGAATGTAATATGGATGAGGTCGTTGTCATGTGGGTAGAGCAAGCTTCTCCACCATGTCAATACTAGCCAGATTGTTACAACTCCCTCCATCAATGATGATCCGGATAGCTCTCTCCTTAACAACAGCTCTTGTTTGAAACAAATTATGGCGTTGATCATGCTCGGCTTTGCTCAATTGCACACTCAAGACACGTTGTGCAACTAAACTCTTGTATTGATCAGCAGTCTCAGCTCCCATTACCTCCATCTCCTTGTCAGAATCAGAATTGGCACCATCACGTGCCGCAATAAGTGCCAATGTATCATCATCAAAATCACTCGCAGAGTCATATTCGCCATCTTCTAGCACCACCATCACATGTTTGGTTCGGCATTCTTTTTCGATGTGACCAAACCCAAAACATTTGCGACATTGAATGTCGCAAGTCTTCCCCGTGGAGGCCATGGAAGAAGAACTCCGTGTCGGACCAGCAGATGGTGATGGAGCAGGAGCAGGAGCAGGTGGCGTTCTTGACGTCGGCGTGGTATACCTGGAGGTGGAAGGACCTGGTGCATCCCCACGAGAAGGTGGAGCTCATTGGCACGTAGACCATGAAGGAGTACGACCTGCAGAATTATTAGCTCTTCTCCATGATGGTTGACGATCCTGCACTTCAAGTTCAGCTTTGCAAGCAAGGTGAAATAAACGAGTAATAGTGTTGTACTCCTTGTAGTCTAAAATATGCTGAATCTCCTTATTTAAACCACCAAAGAAACGTGCAAGCATAGCTTCATTATCCTCTACAATACCACAACGAATCATGCCCGTTTGTAACTCTTGATAATAATCTTGTACTGAATTTTTGCCTTCTTCTAAACGAGTTAATTTCTTAAGCAAGTCCCGTTGATAATGTGGAGGTACAAAATGAGTACGCATGGCATGTTTTAGACCAAGCCAAGTAGCAGGAATATTAGCATGATTGACTCGACAATGTTCAGACCACCAGATAGAAGCAAAATCTATAAATTCACATGTAGCAGCACTAACACGCAAATTCTCTGGGTAGCGTAAACACGCAAAACGTTGCTCTACTTCTAATTCCCAAGTGAGATATCCATCAGGATTATATCTACCCTCAAATGGCGGAATATTTAATTTCAGCTTGGCCACATGTTCATCATCACGTACCGGACGCGGAGGTGGACGAGCGTTGCGGTTGTATTGCCGCGGACGGCCAGGTGCAGGTTGTTGGACCTCATCCTCGTCGAGCTCGTTTTCATCTTCGAACTCGTTTGCCCCCTCGTCAGCAGCATATCCGTCCTGGGTGGCCGCCTCCGTAGCGGCCGCAGCAGCTGCCGCAGCTGTAACGGTACCCGCAGATGGCGGTATGAGAGGAACGCGGCGAGCACGTGGTACAGGGATGCCCGGCTGTGGCAGTGGTGGTAAACGGGCCAGGACTTCCTGGAACCGGGCGTCGAGCTTGGTGTTGAAGGATGCCTCAAGACCAGCCATCTTGTCCATCGCATCAGAAAGCTTGGAATCAACATCACCCAAGCGTGTGTCCACATCTTGTGCACGCCCCACCAACAGCCGAGTGAAGTGGGCATGCAACTCTGCATTAGTCATCTTCTCCGGATCAACATCATCCTTCGTGGTTCCTGTCATGGTTAGCGTAGAAGCAAGCACAAATATATATACCTACGCACTACGGAATATGGTGAAAACACGCGTAATCCGTCAAGCGGTATACAAAGCTCTTACAAGTTCTTACCAAATAGGAGGAAGGTGATATGCAACCAGCAAAGAGCAGCGACTCCCAAAATTGCACAAAGCGATTACCAGGTGTCGATACAAAGCACGTGCAGAAATATGTGGAGCTGTAGGAAGGCTTATATGGTAGCAAAAACACAGCAAATATCAAAATAGCAATGCAATGTTGAAAGAATGCTCAACCACGGTACTGTGCTGGTCCTAGGCTATACCGTGCTAGAGACGCGAGCCGAGAACACTAAGAAAGTCACGGCGTGGCACAACAAGCAGAAAGAAACAGCTCCAAAGCAAGATATAAGTGAAGATCTGCAGGAATTCGTATGCAAAAGTTATGGCCAGTTGAAGTTTGCTGTCGAAAACCGTCAAAAACTAACAAAACTGTCCAATTCGGACTAAATTCGGACTGGACTAGTAGGCACGGGTCAACCCGACTTGGATGCGGATTTGACTTCTTTTTTTTTTTGCTCTTCTTCTTCCTCTTGACTGGCGACCGAAACCTAACTCACGGACTCTGAAAAAGGCACAGATGAAATTGGGAGGAACAAACAAAATCTTATGTGAAGGCGGTGGCGGAAGTATATGGCGTGGTGGTGGAAGGATATGGTGGAGCAGTGGTGCAAGCGTGCGGCGGCGGCGGGACTATGGTGATTCGAACTCGAAACTCTAAAGGAATAGACACTAAGACCAGCAACTCGACACGCGGATGCAGACACAAATTCAACGATGCAAACTGAAAAGACAATGCAAAGGCTCGGATGGTTTATGGGACGAGATGATCTAAACCCTAACTGTATTTTTGGCTTTTTCGTGGTTTATAGGTATGAACACATATGCAATCTAAACTACGAAAACAGTAAATCTCACCGAGCAACCTGAAATCTGATACCACTTGATAGGGCAAAGGTGTCCGATCTTTCAATGAGATCTTGATATGTCGATTTGGTGGGTGGAGTTCGTGCTTGACGTTCCGACTACACGTGCGAAGCTCGTGCGCCAATGCAATCGCTAGGACAATCTCCGGGAGTTACTGATCTTGCGGATGCACGATCAGCCTAACCAGCGAGGGTCTTAATTCCTACCTGAAATCGAGAACAAGTAAGAACTAATACTGCAATCAAGATATTGCGGATGAAAGATGTATGCTTTATTCAAAAGGTGGGATTCCGAATAGGCGATCTTCTTCTGGGCGATTGGCCTCAAAAGTTGAGCTCATAGTTGCAGCAATGGCTAACTTTAGTCTAATCAAAATCCGAGTTCTAATGACGGCTACGGGGGGTATTTGAGGAGGAAAAGGTAGGGGTGCGACCAGCCATGGGTATGGTGGTCGAACGGAACCCTAACAGGCCTTTTCTCCTCAAATTCGGACTCCTAAAAGTGGCTGTCTTATTTGCTGCGAAAATTACATGGGCCTGGCCCAAAAATAAAAGTGACGCAGCACCATATCTATCTACGGACGAATTTATGAAGTAGTTCTTTGTATATTTCGTCCAAGTCTTCATCCTTCATTACGGTGGCTTCAAAGTTCTGAAATCTCCACTCGTGGCATCTTCTTCAATCCTCAAACGCTTGCTGCCATCTCCATGCATGATCATGCTCCAATGCTTGTCCCTCTCATCCATGCTAGGTCCATCATTCCTAAGAATAACAAACATATCTGATTTAGGCAGCATCATATTCTCATATATGTGAGAAAGAGTTCCAAGAAACGAAAGTACATGATAGTTAAGTTGCTTGGCACGAGCTCGAGTGATGGGTCCTTGTATGTGTTCCGCTGTAGGTGCAGCGGTTGTATCAATAGATGGGATGTCCTCATCACAAGGAGTGACAAGCCACAATTTGATAACTCTGCAGAGGTGCGTTGCTTTACCCATGAGAGACCTTAACCTTGTTGCACAACCGGGCGTACTTTCCCGTCCACACACTTTGGTATGGGGCCCAGTATAAGATCCAAGCCAATCACTGCCCTTCTCCGCGACCCCGCATGGTCACCCTTTTGCTTCGCTCAGGCAACGGTAAGCCCCGATTTACGACATAGCCAACGCGCAAGCCCCGATTTACATGCCCGAGATACCCACAATCCATCATAGACACCAGGTACCGAGGGAACTTAGGGGTCCGACCCTTGTTGTCAGGAAATGCTATATGATTTACATCCTGACCATTCGGTATGGTCCTCTGTTGACATGCAAAAGGAAGAAGATCCAGCTGACTTTCCCGTCGCATTCCAGATCTCATGGGTAACGCGCATTGTACGGCGCAAGAATCACTGGTGACATTTGTTATTAATCCTAGGGTTTACTTTCCTGTGCAAATGGAACCTCCACCACAACAATCATACCATGGTTCCATTTGCCAGCCGTCCTAGGTTACCACCACTCGGGTCGATAACCAGCTAGTCATATTAATTATAAAAGAAAACCTTTTTCTTTTAGATGTAGTAGTAATACCACAGGTATGTATTTGCAAGTAATTTGATAAAATTAATCAAGAGGTACGAGCAAGAGTGAACTTGCCTTTTTGACTGCAAGATTATGCAAGTCAAGGTCTTCAATACGTAAGAAATCCAAATTCTATGCAACATGATATGCATAATAGATGCTATGCAACAATCTAAGCGTAACCTATCCCCGATGATTTGTTATTATTGCGTTATGGTGACTTCTTTGTGATGTGTAGTACTTTTATGTTCAATTACACATCCAAGGTTGGTATGAGTTTTAAGTTAGTTGACTAACCTTCATAAACAACATATTAAAACTTAATATAAGATTTAATGTGTTAGGGTTTACCATTATTGGTTGTTATTGCTAAAGACTGCTATAGTAATAAGTGAGGACTTGAAAGTAACACTTTTAAGTGGTGCCTATCATTAGCAAACAAGTAGTTGATTATGGACATGCAAAGTTGAAGCAATTCTTATTTCATAAGAATACCTAGTCGGTCTTAGGGTTGACAACAATCTTAACACACATATAGAATTATTTATGTTCAAGCTTAGTGAAAGGGTTTGATATTTAGTTCCAAGGTATCTTAAAAGAATAACATTTGAACAACATATTTCCTAATGAAATAAAGTATTACAAATAAGATTTTAGTGTTCTAGGGTTTATGATGAGGACATCCCATCTATTGATACACCCGCTGTACCTACAGCGGAACACATACAAGGACCCATCACTCGAGCTCGTGCCAAGCAACTTAACTATCAGGTACTTTCGTTTCTTGGAACTCTTTCTCACATACATGAGAATATGATGCTGCCTAAATCAGATATGTTTGTTACTCTTAGGAATGATGGACCTAGCATGGATGAGAGGGACAAGCATTGGAGCATGATCGTGCATGGAGATGGCAGCATGCGTTTGAGGATTGAAGAAGACGCCACGAGTGGAGATTTCAGAACTTTGAAGCCACCATAATGAAGGATGAAGACTTGGACGAAATATACAAAGAGCTACTTCATAATTTCGTCCATAAATACATATGGTGCTGCGTCACTTCTATTTTTGGGCCAGGCCCATGTAAATTTCGCAGCAAATAAGACAGCCACTTTTAGGAGTCCGAATTTGAGGAGAAAAGGCCTGTTAGGGGTCCGTTCGACCACCCAACCCATGGCTGGTCGCACCCCTACCTTTTCCTCCTCAAATACCCCCGTAGCCGTCATTAGAACTCGGATTTTGATTAGACTAAAAGTTAGCCCTTGCTGCAACTACGAGCTCGACTTTTGAGGCCAATCGCCCAGAAGAAGACCGCCTATTCGGAATCCCACCTTTTGAATAAAGCATACATCTTTCATCCGCAATATCTTGATTGCTGTATTAGTTCTTACTTGTTCTCGATTTCAGGTAGGAATTAAGACCCTCGCTGGTCAGGCTGATCGTGCACCCACAAGATCAGTAACTCCCGGAGATTGTCCTAGCGATTGCATTGGCGCACGAGCTTCGCACGTGTAGTCGGATCGTCAAGCACAAACTCCACCCACCAAATCGACGTATCAAGATCTCATCGAAAGATCGGACACCTTTGCCCTATCAAGTGGTATCAGATTTCAGGTTGCTCGGTGAGATTTACTGTTTTCGTAGTTTAGATTGCATCAGTGTTCATACCTATAAACCACGAAAAAGCCAAAAAATACAGTTAGGGTTAGATCATCTCGTCCCATAAACCATCCGAGCCTTTGCATTGTCTTTTCAGTTTGCATCGTTGAATTTGTGTCTGCATCCGCGTGTCGAGTTGCTGGTCTTAGTGTCTGTTCCTTTAGAGTTTCGAGTTCGATTCACCTTAGTCCCGCCGCCGCCGCACGCTTGCACCACTGCTCCGCCATATCCTTCCACCACCACGCCATATACTTCCGCCACCGCCTTCACATAAGTTCTTGTTCGTTCTTCCCAATTTCATCCGTACCTTTTTCAGAGTCCGTGAGTTAGGTTTCGGTCGCCAGTCAAGAGGAGGAAGAAGAGCAAAAAAAAAAAAAAAAAAAAAAAAAAAAAGTCAACTCCGCATCCAAGTCGGGTTGACCCGTTCCTACTAGTGCATTCCGAATTCAGTCTGAATTTTGACAGTTCCGTCAGTTTTTTGACGGTTTTCGACAGCAAATTTCAACTGGTCATAACTTTTGCATACGAACTCCGTTTTCGACGTGCGAGTACTCAAAATGTTCGTAGCGAAAAGATCTACGTGACCACAACCACTACGTCGTTGTGCGACACCCAGAACTCCCAAAAAAGGCCGGGAAGGCTGAGTTTTTGCCCTCCGAAGTTTCAGACCTGACAATTCCTGCAGATCTTCACTTATATTTTGCTTGGGAGCTGTTCCTTTCTGCTTGTGGGGCCGCGCCGTGACTTCCTTAGTGTTCTCGGCTCGCGTCTCTAGCTTGGTATAGCCTAGGACCAGCACAGTACCGTGGTTGAGCATTCTTTCAACATTGCATTGCTGTTTTGACATTTGCTGTATTTTTGCTACCATATAAGCCTTCCTACAGCTCCACATATTTCTGCACGTGCTTTGTATCGACACCTGGTAATCGCTTGTGCAATTTTGGGAGTCGCTGTTCTTTGCTGGTTGCATATCACCTTCCTCCTGTTGGGTAAGAACTTGTAAGAGCTTTGTATACCGCTTGACGGATTACGCGTGATCCCGCCATATTCCATAGTGCATAGGTATATATATTTGTGCTTGCTTCCACGCTAACCATGACAGGAACCCCGAAGGATGATGTTGATCCAGAGAAGATGACTAGTGCAGAGTTGCATGCCCACTTCACACGGCTGTTGGTGGGGCGTGCACAAGATGTGGACACACGCTTGGGTGATGTTGATTCCAAGCTTTCTGATGCGATGGACAAGATGGCTGGTCTTGAGGCATCCTTCAACACCAAGCTCGATGCCCGGTTCCAGGAAGTCCTGGCCCGTTTACCACCACTGCCACGGCCGGCCGTCCCTGTACCACGTGCTCGCCGCGTTCCTCTTACAGCTGCGGCAGCTGCTGCGGCCGCTACGGAGGCGGCCACCCAGGACGGATATGCTGCTGACGAGGGGGAAAACGAGTTCGAAGATGAAAACGAGCTCGACGAGGACGAGGTCCAACAACCTGCACCTGGCCGTCCGCGGCAATACAACCGCAACGCTCGTCCACCTCCGCGTCCGGTACGTGATGATGACCATGTGGCTAAGCTAAAATTAAATATTCCGCCATTTGAGGGTAGATATAATCCTGATGCATATCTCACTTGGGAATTAGAAGTAGAGCAACGTTTTGCATGTTTACGCTACCCTGAGCATTTGCGTGTTAGTGCTGCTACATGTGAATTTACTGATTTTGCTTCTATCTGGTGGTCTGAATATTGTCGAGTCAATCATGCTAATATTCCTGCTACTTGGCTTGGTCTAAAACATGCCATGCGTACTCGTTTTGTACCTCCACATTATCAACGAGACTTGCTTAAAAAATTAACTCGTTTAGAACAAGGCAAAAATTCTGTACAAGAGTATTATCAAGAGTTACAAACGGGCATGATTCGTTGTGGTATTGTAGAGGATAATGAAGCTATGCTTGCACGTTTCTTTGGTGGTTTAAATAAGGAGATTCAGCATATTTTAGACTACAAGGAGTACAATACTATTACTCGTTTATTTCACCTTGCTTGCAAAGCTGAACTTGAAGTGCAGGATCGTCAACCATCATGGAGAAGACCTAATAATTCTGCAGGTCGTACTTCTTCATGGTCTGCGCGCCAATCAGCTCCACCTTCTCGTGGGGATGCACCAGGTCCTTCCACCTCCAGGTATACCACGCCGACGTCAAGAACGCCACCTGCTCCTGCTCCTGCTCCATCACCATCTGCTGGTCCGACACGGAGTTCTTCTTCCATGGCCTCCACGGGGAAGACTCGCGATATTCAATGTCGCAAGTGTTTTGGGTTTGGTCACATTGAAAAAGAATGCAGAACCAAACGTGTGATGGTGGTACTTGAAGATGGCGAATATGACTCTGCAAGTGATTTTGATGATGATACATTGGCACTTATTGCTGCACGTGATGGTGCCAATTCTGATTCTGACAAGGAGATGGAGGTAATGGGAGCTGAAACTGCTGATCAATACAAGAGCTTAGTTGCACAACGTGTCTTGAGTGTGCAATTGAGCAAGGCTGAGCATGATCAACGCCACAACTTGTTTCAAACAAGAGGCGTTGTTAAGGAGAGAGCTATCCGGATCATCATTGATGGAGGGAGTTGTAACAATCTGGCTAGTATTGACATGGTGGAGAAGCTTGCTCTGCCCACACGACAACGACCTCATCCATATTACATTCAATGGTTTGAGAGCTCCCGTAAGCTCAAGGTAACAAGAACTGCACGCGTGCATTTTACTATTGGTACTTATTCAGATTTTGTTGATTGTGATGTTGTACCTATGCAAGCTTGTTCTTTGTTACTTGGTAGACCATGGCAATTTGATAGAGAATCTGTACATAATGGTAAAACAAATCAGTATTCTCTTACACATGCTGGCAAGAAAATTGGACTTAAACCCATGACTCCGGAACAAATTTTGAAAGATGATCTTGCTAGAGCTAGTAGATTAAAAAATGAGGACAAACATAAGAGTGAGAATCAGATTATTGCTGCAGATTTTGTACCACCTAAGCATTCTTCTAAATCTGATTCTAACCATGCTACTGAAATTCGTTTGAAGAATCCTTGTTTACTTGCTAGCAAATCTGATCTTGCTGAAATTGATGTCAATATTACTCCATGCTATGCTATTATTTGCAAAGAAGTACTGTTTTCATTTGAGGATATGCCTCCTTCTTTGCCACCTGCGGTTGCTAACCTTTTGCAGGAATACATGGATGTTTTTCCACAAGATGTTCCACCTGGACTTCCACCTATTCGTGGAATAGAACACCAAATTGATTTGATTCCAGGAGCTTCGCTGCCCAACCGTGCGCCATATCGCACCAATCCTGAAGAAACAAAAGAGATACAACGACAGATCCAGAGTTTATTGGACAAAGGTTATATTCGTGAGTCTCTTAGTCCATGCGCTGTTCCTATTATTTTAGTACCTAAGAAAGATGGTTCTTCGCGCATGTGTACTGATTGTCGTGCTATTAATAATATTACCATTCGATATCGTCACCCTATACCTCGTTTGGATGACATGCTAGATGAGTTGAGTGGTTCTATTATGTTCTCTAAAGTTGATTTGCGTAGTGGTTACCACCAAATTCGTATGCAATTAGGAGATGAATGGAAAACAGCTTTTAAAACTAAGTTCGGTTTATATGAGTGGTTAGTAATGCCGTTTGGTTTAACTAATGCACCTAGTACCTTTATGAGACTGATGAACGAAGTTTTCCGTGCTTTTATTGGTCGTTTTGTGGTGGTATATTTTGATGACATTCTCATATATAGCAAATCTTTAGAGGACCATTTGGATCATTTACGTGCTGTTTTCAATGCTTTACGTGATGCACGTTTGTATGGTAATCTTGAGAAGTGCACCTTCTGCACAAATAGAGTTGCTTTTCTTGGTTATGTTGTTACAGAACAGGGAATTGAAGTTGATCCAGCCAAGATTGAAGCTATTGATAATTGGCCACAGCCCAAGACGGTCACCCAAGTAAGGAGTTTTCTTGGTCTTGCTGGGTTTTATAGGCGCTTTGTCAAAGATTTTGGTTCTATTGCTGCGTCATTGAATGAGCTCACAAAGAAGGATGTGCCCTTTGTTTGGGGCGATGCACAACAAGAGGCCTTCATGATACTGAAAGATAAGTTAACACATGCTCCATTACTCCAACTTCCTGATTTTAATAAGACGTTTGAACTTGAATGTGATGCTAGTGGCATTGGTTTGGGAGGTGTGTTATTACAAGAGGGCAAACCTGTAGCATATTTTAGTGAAAAATTGAGTGGGCCTAGTCTGAACTATTCTACTTATGATAAAGAATTATATGCGCTGGTTCGGACATTAGAAACTTGGCAACATTATTTATGGCCTAAAGAATTTGTTATACATTCTGATCATGAATCTTTGAAGCATATTCGTAGTCAAGCAAAACTGAATCGTCGCCATGCCAAGTGGGTTGAATTTATTGAATCTTTTCCTTATGTTATCAAACACAAAAAGGGTAAAGATAATATTATTGCTGATGCTTTGTCGCGCCGTTATACTATGTTATCTCAGCTTGACTTCAAAATTTTTGGGTTGGAAACTATAAAGGAACAATACTTGCATGATGCTGAATTTAAAGATGTGTTGCAAAATTGTAAAGATGGTAGGACATGGAACAAATTCATCCTTAATGATGGATTTGTGTTCCGTGCTAACAAACTATGCATCCCAGATGGTTCCGTTCGTCTTTTGTTGTTACAGGAGGCGCATGGAGGAGGATTAATGGGACACTTTGGTGTCAAGAAGACGGAGGATGTTCTTGCTGCACACTTCTTTTGGCCACGCATGCGGCGAGATGTTGAGAGATTCGTGGCACGCTGCACTACTTGTCAAAAAGCTAAGTCTCGCCTTAATCCACATGGTTTATATATGCCTCTTCCTGTTCCTAGTGTTCCTTGGGAGGATATTTCAATGGACTTTGTTTTGGGATTACCTCGTACACAGAAGGGGAGGGATAGTATTTTTGTTGTTGTGGATCGGTTTTCTAAGATGGCACACTTTATTCCTTGTCACAAGACCGATGATGCTGCGCACATTGCTGAATTATTTTTTCGTGATATCGTTCGTTTGCATGGTGTGCCAAATACTATTGTTTCTGATCGTGATACTAAATTTCTTAGCCACTTTTGGAGATGTTTATGGGCTAAGTTGGGGACTAAATTGCTGTTTAGTACTACATGTCATCCCCAAACTGATGGACAAACTGAAGTAGTTAATAGAACTTTATCTACCATGCTGCGGGCTGTTTTAAAGAAGAACTTAAAATTGTGGGAGGAATGTTTGCCTCATATTGAGTTTGCTTATAATCGTTCGCTGCATTCTACCACAAAGATGAGCCCTTTTCAGATTGTCTATGGTTTTGTTCCACGTGCACCTATTGATTTGTTGCCTTTACCATCTTCAGTGCAAAATAATTTCGATGCTACACAGCGTGCTGAATTGATTTTAAAATTGCATGCAACTACTAAAGACAACATAGAACGCATGAATGTTAAGTATAAAGTTGCTGGGGATAGAGGACGAAAGCATGTTGTGTTTGAGGTTGGTGATCTTGTTTGGTTGCATTTGCGCAAAGATCGTTTTCCTGATTTGCGCAAGTCTAAGTTAATGCCACGTGCTGATGGTCCTTTTAAGGTGATAGAGAAAATCAATGATAATGCATATAAACTGGAGCTTCCTGCAGATTTTGGTACGGTAAGTCCTACATTTAACATTGCAGATTTAAAACCTTACTTCGGTGAAGAAGATGAGGTTGCGTCGAGGACGACTTCAATTCAAGAAGGGGAGCATGATGAGGACATCCCATCTATTGATACACCCGCTGTACCTACAGCGGAACACATACAAGGACCCATCACTCGAGCTCGTGCCAAGCAACTTAACTATCAGGTACTTTCGTTTCTTGGAACTCTTTCTCACATACATGAGAATATGATGCTGCCTAAATCAGATATGTTTGTTACTCTTAGGAATGATGGACCTAGCATGGATGAGAGGGACAAGCATTGGAGCATGATCGTGCATGGAGATGGCAGCATGCGTTTGAGGATTGAAGAAGACGCCACGAGTGGAGATTTCAGAACTTTGAAGCCACCATAATGAAGGATGAAGACTTGGACGAAATATACAAAGAGCTACTTCATAATTTCGTCCATAAATACATATGGTGCTGCGTCACTTCTATTTTTGGGCCAGGCCCATGTAAATTTCGCAGCAAATAAGACAGCCACTTTTAGGAGTCCGAATTTGAGGAGAAAAGGCCTGTTAGGGGTCCGTTCGACCACCCAACCCATGGCTGGTCGCACCCCTACCTTTTCCTCCTCAAATACCCCCGTAGCCGTCATTAGAACTCGGATTTTGATTAGACTAAAAGTTAGCCCTTGCTGCAACTACGAGCTCGACTTTTGAGGCCAATCGCCCAGAAGAAGACCGCCTATTCGGAATCCCACCTTTTGAATAAAGCATACATCTTTCATCCGCAATATCTTGATTGCTGTATTAGTTCTTACTTGTTCTCGATTTCAGGTAGGAATTAAGACCCTCGCTGGTCAGGCTGATCGTGCACCCACAAGATCAGTAACTCCCGGAGATTGTCCTAGCGATTGCATTGGCGCACGAGCTTCGCACGTGTAGTCGGATCGTCAAGCACAAACTCCACCCACCAAATCGACGTATCAAGATCTCATCGAAAGATCGGACACCTTTGCCCTATCAGTTTAGCATAATTTGCTATTAGTCAAAGAGTAGTTATTAGGTGAAACATATCAAGGAACAAGTTAAGATATATCTAATACTTGTATAATATTCGTTGAGCATGATCCTTCAAAGTAGTTGACATTGTTGTTCCCATATTTATTTGTTTTTATAGTTGACAACATTCTGAACATGCATAGTTAATTATTTACATCAATGCCTAAGAATAGATGTGATGTTTAATTGATATATTCTTCAAAAGAATAACTGTTAATGAATCAATTGTTGAAATAACAATGTTAGAGTTAGGAAATAACTCTCATTTAATTTTATGATTTTTCCCAAATTTTACTATTTGAAATTTGTTCTAGGAAAATCATTTTAGGCATTAAAATTCTAATAGTAAAGTTTTTGGATTAATATTTAATAACAACAAATTATTAATTGGAATAACATTACTTAGGTTGTTGAAGTTTTATTTATTATTTGAATTTTTTTTTGAATTATCATCATTGGGTTTGAATTCAAAATTCAAATACTAATTAAACAAGGTTTCAAATTTATTTCTAAATTATTTCACACAAGTATGCAAGATTATAATTTAAATAGATAGGTTATGTTTTTGTGATCATTTTGGTATATTATTTATATTTTTCTGATTTATATGAAATAGTTATAAATTTATCAAATTATAACTATTTTCAGAAATTTCAATTTGTAATAGATGAAACTTTTCTAACCGAGGCAGACCTACCCACACACTTTGACTGGTGGGGCGAATGCCCAGTCAGCTGCCACGCTTGCAATTGTCCCGGTCAAGGAGCTGACTGGGAACGAGACTTCATCGCCGGCGAGGTGATCGACGACGACGGCGATGCCTAAGGGTTCCCGGGGACGCGCTAAGGATGATTTCGAACCAGAAATCTATAACGGACAATTTGGTGGCGGCGCCCCCTCGAAAAGGTCACCGGAGTTGCTCCGGTGAGCCTCTACTGTGGCAGTGATCGATGGTCAAATTCAAAGTGGAGCTATGGACCACGCGGGGATGCAATAGATGACTTTGTAGAAGCGCAAACTCACCAGGAGTTCGATGGTGTGCTCGATTTAGACCTCGGTGACCGGAGATGAGCTCACGATCGTGGATTGTAGCGACGAACTGCAAAAGGGAACGATCAAATTCGCTTGATTCGGAACACCTCGGCTTGATTACTTCCGTATGGGTACTACTGGGAGCACTGCGGAGCTCCAGGATTACTCCATGGTTGCTGGGGTGGCTTCAATCGGTGATGAGGATACACCACCAGAGCTAGGGTTTTGGGAGACAAGATGGGGAGCTCGAGATAGGAAGTGAGATGGGAACTAGGGTTCCTGTGGTGGCGGACAACCTTTTATGGACGTCAGGGAGCGGCGGCGGTCATCTTGGCGCGACGAGGATGGATGACATCCCTGGCGCCACCGAGCTGCTTGACGCAACAAGGAAGATGATGACCTCCTCCGCTGTGTAAATCTGAAACAGTAAGTTGGTCGGGCTCCTGGTGGGCTGATCACTGGGCCGAGTTGGATGGGCTTCGGCTGGTAAACTCCTCTCCCCTATTTTTTCTATGTCAGTTCCTTTTCCTTTTTCTGATTTTCTAGTTTTGAGATTTCTAATTTGATTTGCAATTTTGTTTTGGAGGTTTTGAACTTATAAGTTCATATAAAATCAATCTAGGATATTCACTAACACAACACCTTCTGTCAGGATATAATTAGGCGTATTATCACATTTATTAAGTTAAATTTTGATTAGGTTTGAATGGAATCTTGATGGCATGATTTTCTAATATCTTCTTTTTAGGGTTGGAATTATTTTCCTCAGTCTTGTGCAATCCCAAATGAAATTTCAGTAGTATTCTTAAGACTTTGAATTACCTAATGATATCACATGTCTCAGACAAAGAAGATATGCTTGATATCAAGATTTGTTCCCTATTGATAAGTTGATCACTAATGTGATGAATGAGATTTGGACTCAAAAGTATTGACACCACTCTTGGATTTGGAGACAGTACATGGTTCTAGGGCTTTGCTTATGATCACAATATGATACATAAGTGAGAATGATATTTTAGAATGAATCTCCAAATAAATGGACAAGAGGATATGGAACTTGATAGAGTGTAATTACACTCCTCCAGAATATATGGTACTGACTCCTAGAATGGAATCTAGGTGACAAGGGTATAGTTAATAGAACCCGTTAGTTGAGTACCCCTAAGGCCCGTATAGCTAGGCCCAATTGTAATGACAGTCGAATACGAGTTCTTACCGTATGTCGATATTGTAATCTGTATCGGACCCTACCCGATCCTCGAGACCTGGCCACCTATATATGGGGGCCAGGAGGGGACGGTGTAGGCCAGATTGAAAGCAAGCCAGGTTGAACACCCACGTTTACTTTCGACATATACCTATTTCGACTAACTTTACCTTCGAGTTCATCCGACGCCCTATCTCCCCGATCCTATGTCCTTCATTTAGGACATTTGTCGAGTTAACACCTCGTCAATTGGCGCCGACCGTGGGGACTCTGGGCGTTGGAGTCATGAATTCGACGGCTTTTTCGCTTTTAGCCAATAGCAGTTCAGAACTCGACGGAAGTCAGGAGATGGAGTTAACAATTGGAAGTTTGAGCATCTTCGTCGGACCATCGGGTTTGTCCCGCCTCTCAGATTCGACGAAACAAGATCCGTCGGCAAGCAAGCCCGAAACAGAGATAATACTGGAATCATCAGAAGGCTCTTCCAGCGAGGTAAACTCGCCGGTCAGCCTGAAAAAAGCACCAATCGCAGAAGGCGACAAAATTCGGGAAAATTTCGACTCAGAAGAAAAGATAAGTCAAACATAGAACAGTGCAAGGGACTTCGCCGTTGGAAGCAATGGCGTCTCTAAAGTGCATCAGCTATGCGTCATTATCACTGAGGCAGAAGAAGAGAACAACAACGAAGGAAGTAAAGAGGTCGACAGGCAAGTCGACAAAATAAAAGAATACAGCAAAAAGGATAAGGAGAAAGTCCACGTTTCGGCTGGCGAATGGAGAATGATCAAGTCAGCTATTAATCATGGTACAGAAGTACCCGAAGGATCGAGAAGAGAAGTTCTAATGGGATATTAGTATGCATTATACCAACACAGGAAGAAACTAAGGGAGGAAAGAGACATGGTTTTTCAAGTCAATAACAGTATATCAAAGGAAGAATACTGGGAAGACTATAGTGAAGATTCAGAGTACAGCAGAGAAAGGCGCGGAGACCCAAAACACAACAGGAGGGCAACAGCACGCAGTAGAGAACAAAGGTACTCAAGGAGCCCTACCCCACAGCTAGAAGAGGAGGAAGATGACTTTATACAAGAAACGCCAGAAGCAGCGTTGGTAGCAGCACAGGCGTATTTACTAACTACAAGACCAGAACCTGGGGATCCGCGAGAAGATATGCACCAAGCCGCGATACGAAGCCTCGGAATAGTGGAGAGCAAGATCAGGGAAAAAGGCCCAGAGACAAAGTCGACAAACTACAAGGAAAATCAAAAGGAGAAGCTCAGATACAACTTCACAGATAACGAGTATAGCGAATCATCAGAAGAGGAAAGGCGACACAAGAGGAAGGAGGACGCAAGAAGTATAATAGCGCAAGCTCGAGTAAATAAATCACGCCACGCCTGGAGGGAAGAAAATTATGAAGACGACGATAAAGAGATGGGCGCATTATGCTTTACCCGCAGGGTTCGCAAAACGCGGGTACCCAAAGGATTCAAATTGCCACACGACCAGCATAAGTATGACGGGTCGCAAGAACCTACCCTATGGTTATCGGACTATTTGCAGGCAGTGCAGATATTAGGGGGAACAAAAGCGACTGCAATGCAAAGTTTGCAGCTACACCTCACCGGCGCAGCACGGTCATGGTTAAATACCCTACCCAACGAATCCATTGGAAGTTGGGGAGAACTTGAAAGCCAGTTCACAAGAAATTTTCGTTCAACATACAAGCGCCCAGCATCACTGGAGGAAGTTAAGGCGTGTGTGCAAAGGAAAGGCGAAACTCTGCGTTCTTATATACAACGATGGAGTATAATCAAAAACTCAGCAGAGGACGTCTCCGACGAACGAGCAATAGACGCTTTTTCGGCTAGACTTCGTCGCTCAGATCTCGTGGAAGAAATAGGAAGAACAAGACCTACAACAGTAGCCGAGCTAATGGAAGATGCCAACAAATTTGCTGATGGAGAAGACGCATACAATAACAAAAGGGGACGCTCACCAGAAGTCGACAGAATAAGCAAACAGAGGAGACGTTACCGCAGCAGGGATAACCAAGGAAGGCGAAATCAGGTAGCCGCGGGCTACGCAGCAGAACAAGAGGAAGGATATGTAAGCAGGAGGTTTCAGGCAAAAGGAGCAGAAACATCGAGATACTCCGGCCCTTCGGCCGAGGATATGTTATACGGACCTTGTCGAATCCACTACGCATATCTTGATGGGAAAAGAGTCTCAAATCACCAGATGAAGGATTGTAGAATGTTCCTAAGGCTACAAAGTGCCATGGGTTCAAACCAAGGAGGATGGCAAGGAGAGAAGCACACAACTCAAGGATATCAAATGCAAAGGCTAGCAAGGCACCTAGAGTCAAAAGTTTACATATCAGCTATGATTCAACCAGTGCCCAAGTCAAAGAAAGAGCGAAAGAGCATATCCAGGCAAGTAAACCTAGCAATATCGTCACCACCAGCTACCACAGAGTACCTACGGTGGTCAGATCAACCAGTTAAGTTCAGTAGAGCAGACCACCCGACGAAAGTTCCTAGGCCAGGCCACTCGCCTATGGTCTTAAAGGCGCAAATAGGAGGGTACGACATCGGAAGAGTATTCATGGATGCAGGGAGTGGCATAAACTTAATATATGCTAGAACACTGAAGGCAATGTGTATCTCGCTATCGAGTCTAAAGCCAACAGACTGCTCCTTCCATGGAATAGTACCAGGAGCCGCAAACTACCCTTTGGGAAGAATAGAACTCGACGTCTGCTTTGGCAGTAGCAGCAATTACCGCAGAGAGAAGCTGGAATTTGAAGTTATGGACTGGCCGTCACAATACCACGCAATCCTGGGGTGCCCAACATTTGCGAAATTCATGGCAGTGCCCCATTACGCGTATCTTACGCTAAAAATCCCAGGACCCAAAGGAACAATTACAGTGCAAGGGAGCTTTGAAGTAGCCAATACATGTGATAGAGAATTCAATAGGATGGCGCAAACCTTCGGCATGACAGCAGAATATGAGAGGCTAAAAGGAGAAACGGATCATAATGTTCTACCCGACGTTGGACGATCCCTGCCAGATCAGGCTTTCGACACAACTCAGGACTCGAAGAAGGTCCAGGTCCACCCTACAGATCCAAACAAGACGACATCAATTGCGGTGAACTTGGATCCCGCATAGAAAAGCGCGCTCGTCGAGTTCCTCCATGAGCGCTGGGAAATCTTTGCCTGGTGTCCATCAGACATGCCAGGGGTTCCCAGGGAACTCGTCGAGCACGCATTAAATGTAGATCCCAAGGCAAAGCCAGTCAAGCAGCCATTGCGACGATTTGATGAACCTAAAAGGAAGGCGATAGCATCAGAATTGCACAGACTAGAAAATGCCGGATTTATCAGAGAAATCAAAACTTCGAGTTGGGTGTCGAACCCAGTCATCGTACCCAAGGAGAACACAGACGTCCAAAGAGTATGTGTCGACTACACATCTCTCAATAAGCATTGTCCAAAGGATCCCTTCCCTCTACCCCGCATCGATCAGATAATCGATTCAACAGCGGGATGCGCGAGGCTTTCCTTTTTGGATGCATATTCTGGTTACAATCAGATCAAATTGAAGAAAGAAGACGAAGAAAAAACGGCCTTCATCACACCGTATGGAGTGTTTTGCTACCAAGTAATGCCGTTCGGCCTAAAAAATGCAGGAGCAACTTATCAACGGATGATGCAAAATTGCCTCGGAAGCCAAATAGGACGCAACATCCAAGTCTACATTGATGATGTTGTCATCACCACAAGAGAGGAGAACTCTTTAATCATCGACTTGGCAGAAACCTTTGACAACCTGAGCAGGTACAAACTTAAGCTTAACCCGACAAAATGTTCCTTCGGCGTATCAGCAGGGCAACTTTTGGGGTTTCTGGTATCGGCACGAGGAATAGAGGCGAACCCAGAGAAGATTCAAGCAATTTTAACAATGGGGAAACCCACGAAGCTACACGACGTACAGAAACTCGCGAGATGCGTTGCGGCATTAAGTCGCTTCGTTGCTCGATTGGGAGAAAAGGTGCTTCCTTTCTATGCACTTATGAAGAAGTCAGATGATAAATTTGAATGGACAGAAGAAGCAGACGCAGCTTTTGCACAGTTGAAAAAAGTGCTTTCCACGCCGCCAGTGCTGGTCGCACCAAAAGAAAAAGAACCACTACTACTCTACATCGCCGCAACCCACCAGGTGGTAAGCACAGTACTAGTAGTCGAAAGAAGTGAAGAAGGAAAAGCCCACGGCATCCAGAGGCCAGTATATTTCATCAGTGAAGTATTATCTCCGACAAAACAGAGGTACCCGCATTATCAGAAACTTGCGTATAGTGTTTTCACAACTGCACGAAAACTGTGACAGTACTTTGCGGTGCACCCAATTATAGTGGTCAATGAAGCGCCACTGTCGAATATATTGAACAATCCTTTAGCAACAGGATGTGTCTCTTTGTGGGGAATCGAGCTATCTCCCATGGACATCACGTACAAAAAAAGGAAGGCGATTAAGTCGCAAGTCTTGCCAGATTTTACGGCAGAGTGGCTGGAGCTGCAGAGCACGGGACCACCAGACTTATCCAGTGTTTGGACAATGTACTTCGACGGTTCTAAAAGACTCCAAGGCGCAGGCGCAGGAGTGGTCTTGATATCGCCCCACGGCAACAAATTGAAGTATGTCTTAAAGATGAGTTTTCCACAGGCTTCTAATAACGAAGCAGAATACGAGGCTTTGTTGCACGGAATGAAGATGGCTAAAGCATGTGGAGCAACTCGCCTAAAAATATTTGGAGATTCTAACCTCGTTGTCCAGCAAGTTATGAACAGATGTGACACAATCAATGACAACATGATGGCTTACAAGAATCTATATCATTATCTCGAAGGAACATTCGATGGATGCGAAGTCTCGCACATAAGCAGGAATAGTAATGAAGAAGCCGACAATTTGGCAAATATTGGGTCACAATGCTTACCCGTGCCGTCCGGAGTATTTTGGGAAGAAATAGTAGAAAGATCAATAAAAAGTGGAAAAAGCTCGACTACTGCAGCAGACTCGGGGGCTACGTCAGAGCCAGAGGAGGTCATGATGATAGAAGAAACCTGGATGCAGCCATATCTTGCATACATGATAAATAAATAATTACCAGACGATGCAGTGGAAGCCAAGAGGATAACTCGACGATCGAAAGCATTTGTCGTGTTGCAGGGGAAATTGTACAAGAAGAGTATTACTGGCGTTTTGCAGCGTTGTGTAACGCCCCAGGAAGGACAAACAATATTAAAAGATATACACGGCGGAGTGTGCGGCCATCATGCTAGCAGCAGAGCAATAGCAGCAAAGGCTTTCCGAGCAGGATTTTATTGGCTAACAGCCATCGAAGACGCGAAAGATATAGTTCGAAAGTGTGAAGCATGTCAAAGATTTGCATCTAGACCGCATGCACCAGCAGCAGAGCTACAAACAATACCATTGTCCTGGCCCTTTGCGCAATGGGGCCTCGATATGGTGGGAAAGTTGCACAAATCCTGGCCAGGAGGGCATGTTTACATGCTAGTGGCAGTCGATAAATTTACCAAGTGGGTGGAAGCGGCCCCGGTAACAACTCAAGATTCGACAGCAGCAATCAGCTTCATCAAGTCGATAGTATTCCATTTTGGTGTACCATATAGCATCATCACAGACAACGGGACAAACTTCACTTCAAAGGAATTCAAGAATTATTGCGAAGGACTAGGGATCAAGCTCAAATTCGCATCTGTGGCACACCCGAAGACAAATGGGCAAGTCGAAAAAGCCAATGGCCTAATATGTAGTGGGATAAAAAAGAGGCTCTTAGCACCTCCCGAGAAAGCCAAGGGCGCTTGGGTAGAAGAATTGCCCTCCGTTCTTTGGAGCCTAAGAACTACGCCTAACGCAGCAACTCAAGAAACTCCTTTCTTCCTGGTCCATGGCGCAGAAGCCGTGCTTCCAGTTGAAGTTACACATGAGGCCCCAAGAGTGACGGCATACGATGAGACAACATCAACAGAAGCATTGCAAAATGATGTTGATGCGCTAGATGAAGCAAGAGATAAGGCCTTGGAAAGAGCGACTCAGTATCAACAGAGTCTACGAAACTACCACAGCAGTCGAGTTCGTCCGCGATCCTTCGTGGTGGGAGACCTAGTTTTGCGGCTCAGGCAAGACAGCCACGGCAAATTGGAGTCCCCTTGGGTGGGACCTTACATCGTCACAGATGTAATACCAGGAGGAGCATATCGACTACAAGACAAGAAGACACGGAAAGACGAGAGCAACCCATGGAATGCAGAGCAGCTACGGCGTTTTTACGCGTAGAATAAATCTAGTGGTATCAGTGAACTCTAGTTAACCTTCTGAACCCAGAACATGAGGCCACAGGTCAGGCTCTTTGGGTTGAACTCGACAAAATTGTACAAGTATTTTTACTTCTCCGCTCGGGGGCTTCAACCCTCAGGTCGTACGAAAGGAATTTTTATCGCGACTTTGAGATCTTTCTTCACTATAAGGTTGTGCAGACAACCCGATAAATATTCAAACAACTTGGTTCGCAAAAGAACCTGACATTCTTCATATCAATTGGTTCGCAAAGAACCCGATATATGGAAAGCATACCTCAGAACAATGATTTGTTTTCATGGTACTAGTAAAAACATCAAAACAGAGTACGAATATTCATTACAGATAACATGGCAACAAGGACATTATCAAACGAAATTACATAAAAAACAGATCCTAATAGAAGTGGACTTCAGCTTCATACTTCTTCTGGCACTGGGTGCCATCATAGATCTTCACGACGAACTTCGACGTGCCGATGTGGAAGTCGAAGGCCATGAAGAAGCCTTGGTGGATGTCGTGGTCTTCTGCAAACTGCGACCAGCCACCCTTAAAGTACTGCTCGCCGTTGCCATCATACCAAAC
This sequence comes from Dactylis glomerata, assembly GCA_007115705.1. Lineage (NCBI taxonomy): Eukaryota > Viridiplantae > Streptophyta > Magnoliopsida > Poales > Poaceae > Dactylis > Dactylis glomerata. The sequence goes on from QXEO01000550.1 coordinate 340,353, forward strand.
CTCCACTTCATATGGAGTCCTACTACCAGATTGCTCGCGAAGAACTGCTTCTCGCAGTTCACGCCGATCCATGAACTTTGTGAAATTCAGCGGCAGACGCTGAATCTCGCGGCACTGCGCCATGGCAATGCAGAAGAAAGAGAAGATCCTGGGAAGAGCAGCAGGAGCAACAGGAGCAGCAGGAGGAGGAGCGGTCGGACCTGGGGAGCGCCAGTCACCTTGGGCTTGTTTTTGCTACCAGGTGGGCGGCCGGGACGACGCTTAACCGGAGCGGCTGATGATGCTCCTGCGGCGGCTGGAGTTGTGTTGCTCTTGTTCTTGCTTCCACGAGGGCGACCCCGACCTCGCGGCGCCACCGGAGAACCAAGGTTCAGACGAGAGCCATCTGCGTCAGCCATGTGGACAAGGGAAAAGGCTAGAAAACCCTAGATGAGAGAGAGAAGATGATGCGGCAGAGGAGGAATCTGATTAGGGTTTTTACCCTTGCCAAAAGGTGCTTTATTTATAAGCACGTATTATCGGGCCCCCATGATAAGCAAAGCCCATCAACGTATTCTACAAAAGAGTTAAATTCTGCACGAAGCAGACGATAAACACCAAAGGAGGAAAAAAATAATAAGAAGGGGAGAGTGTGGTTGCATTATACAAAAGACTTCGCCTTGGGCTCGGGGGCTTGTACACAGGAGATATTACAAGGGAAAAGACGAAGTAAATTTTGAGCCTATGCTTGTCTACAAGTATTCAAACATAGCCTCGGGGGCTACTCCCATCAGGAGCGCTGAGCGTGCACCCGATAGAGGATGAGATAATCAATATCGAGGATGAGGAAAGTATATCATACAAACTTCGACTATATAGTCGACAAAATGCAAAGAGATTACTCCCATCGGGAGCGAGTTCTATGGTTGTTGAAACCCGAATATTTTCAGTCGAAATTTGACTGCGACATAAGATTCTCGAGTTATGTTATCGCAACGCAACTCGAATGCCGTGACTTGTCGCGAAGGTAAGACCCCAGGATCCGTCCTGTGTGGCCTGGTATACGCACATGGATGCGCTCTGCTGGTATGTATCCGTGTCTACGACGCGAAGAAAATCCTGGTGGACGCACTGGGTACCCCGAGACACTACAAGAAATGTGTTGACTACTGACGCTCAAAATTCGTCATAAAATCGTCATAATGGTTGATTTGTGACGATTTTATGACGAAAAAATCATCGTCAAAAACGGGGCGTCGTTGATGATCGAACATGACGAATTCGCTGAGATCGGCATAACCGGCTATGACGATATTGGACCGTCATAACGCTTATGACGATATAATATCGTCATGGGCAAATTGGAGAGGCCACATCAGCAATCCGATATGGCATACACGTGGCAGGAGGCCACATCAGCAATCCAACGTAGAATACACGTGGCATATACGTGGCAGACATGTAAATCGAAATCAGCCCAGTCCATTTCAGTGATCTGTATGGGCCAAGCCCAATAAGTCTAGCCTTTTTTACCTGGGCCTTAGCCTTCTTTAGGTCAATATCTTTATTGGGCCATATAGCCTTTTACATTCTTTTTCTATTTTCTAGTCAATTTTTTATTAGGCTGGTCCCACCTGTCAGTTCTTAATTTTCGTACTGGTCCCACTCGTTAGTTCGTATTTTCATACTGGTCCCACTGGTCAGGTCTTATTTTTCAACAATTTGACAACAATTAAATACCAGATAAGAAACAATGAATAGATAAAATTATTTTTACAATCATAACAAAATTTCCACATACACATATATACAATATATACAAGGCTGGAACTGAATTTAGCCAAATATGTAAAATTCCACAATATGACCATATCCTACAACATGCAATATCACAGGACCCAAAGCATTTCCTTCCAGGCGACCAAACTTGGCTCCCAATCTCCATGTCCATGACAGGAATCTGTGCCTTCCAACAACGCCACAGCAACCTGCATGGGGCTTCAAGCTTCTTCCGGTTGTGTTTCCGTATCAGCTATCAACTAGGACGCCTGCATTGCTGAACAAAACCTTGTTATCTAATGCTTCTTATAAGCAAAGTAAATCATACTGGCAAACAAAGAATCAAAACAGATTCATATTAAGAAATTTTTAACTGGATGTCAATTATCAATTATAAGTGAAAGGCCCATGTTAACGCATAACAGTCTGATAAAGTTAAAAGTTACAGCTGTTCTATCGAATGAAAAAAATGCTCCACACAAGCATTTAACTTGCAGGGCCATAGGTTCTTGCCAGACCGCAAACTAATCTTCACAGGCTAAAAAGGCTAACAATCAGCTGGATATATTCCTCCAGCAGTGTGCATTGCAGATTCATGATCGCAAATGGATTTTGTCAGTACGCAAGAGGCTAACAATCAGCTGGATTACAAATTTCAATAGCAAACTTTGTTATGCAATGTTAGCTAAAAGTCTTAAATATCTCCAGGCAGCAGACATAAGCTTTTGTGACAAACAGAGAAAAACACATGATGCAACTGAACTACCCATCAAATATTATGCATACTCAGTAAGCAGAAATTGTCTTACTGTGCATGTCTGCCATTGACCATCCCAACAGTGGACCATATTCACTATGTCGCTCGACTCCAACATCATATCACTGCGCCTCTATCTGCAACCAGAAGTGTTGCATTATTTTACATATAAGCAACAGTAGCAGACGACTTAAATGTAAGACAACAAGCATAAGTTGATATAAGCATATAAATACACCATGTAACACAGGTACCAATTTCACTATAGAGAAGGGAGATATTCTTGCGAAAACATGATCTCTACTAAAAGAGGAAACTGTATAATAAAAAGAAAGTAGCAGACAGTCCTTTATAATATTTACATATAGCAGGAATATTTACATATAGCAGCCAGTACTAAAAAAGGAACTACTATGCTACAAACAGGAATAAAAAGTAGTAGCAAGAATTGCTATGCTACAAGTTTCAGGAACTACTATGCTACAAGCAGTAACTGCAATCATACTATAGAACAAGAATCCTGGCAGGAAGCAAAATTCTATTATGTAAGCAGTGTACACTGGCCACACTATGCCTGCAGTTAAAAAAAGCTTGCAATTAACTTATCCTACCTATCCCTACAGCAGCGTGATCACTGCTGGGCTTTATGGTAACCCCCTCAAGCAAGCAAGAATCAAAGCACTTCCAGTATTAAGCAAGAATCAAGCAGGTATGTACGGGGCGGCCGGGCAGCAGGATGTTGTGGCTGTGGTGGTCAGCTGATCCAGTAGAGGTGCAGCTCCGGTAGACCAGCGCCGCTAGTGTTTACCTGCAACCACGGACAATCAGATGGCATTGCTTGGTGTAACAGAATGCGTGTCCCTGTGACACAGGTAGCTGAAAGAAGTGAGCAAGAATGAAATGTGTTGGACATAACAAAACAGATAACATCAAATGAAAACAGATAAAAGAATGTGATTACATATTGTGTATAATGTAAACCAATGCTATCATGTTAGCAATAATGGCAAGTTCTTTTGATTCTAAAGCATCAAAGATAACAACTGTAAAAGATGGAACTGTGGCATGTTTATTCATAAACTGGAATAGCTACGCAAGAATCGAAACAAAGGTTTTATCAGGAATGAAAGAAATATACAGATTCTTATAAGACCATCACAACATTAGCGGAGCAAAGTTCAATAGAAGAAAATATGTTTTAATTCTGGATGTTATGGTCACAGAGAAATAGTTAACTAATGGAATTCCCTAGTTATGAGAAAGATTTGGCCAGTTTCACAAGTAATATAAGCTATTAAATGATACAGAAAATACATAGTACTTTCATAGCTTGATACAATAATGGTGAAGAGTGACACATTTATAGATCAAGATATAGGGCGTGTTTGGTAGGTCGGCCCGACCCACCATTTCTCATCTCAGCCGAGAATTTTAGGAATTTAGGTGTTTGGTAGGCCGGCTATCTCAAATGGGCACTGGCCAACTCGACCGAAAAAGGCCCCTCAGCCCTGCCCGGTAGAGAAGCTCAAATCGAGCTTCGCAGGTGGGCAGGGCTGGACTCGGCCGAAAAATCCCACCGCGCGTCCGTGCGCGTGCTCTCGCCCACAGGGGTCAAACCGACCCCCCCTCACTTCTCCCCTTCTCTGCTCTCTCTCACCCTCCTCAACCTGCACCTCCACCGACGCCGGCCTCCCCCTCCTCCGCCGATGCTGGCCTCCGCCTTCCCCGCCGACGCCGGCCTATGCCGGAGCGCCACCACGGCCTCCTCGACCAGCGCGGGAGCGCCCGAAGCTCGTCCCCGCGGAGCTCCTCGCCATGGCCAGCGCCCTCGCATCGCATCGCGCCCCCGGCCTCGCAGGACGTCCTCCGGCTCACGGCTTGCGCGGAGCTCCTCCGCCCGACGGCCAGCGCCCCACGGCCTGCGCCTCACGCCACCACGGCCAGGGTCGGAGCGCCGCCTGCGCGTCACGCCACCATGGCCTGCGCGTCACGCCACCACGGCCTGCGCCGGAGCGCCACCACGGCCAGCGCCAAAGCCCCAAGGCCAGCGCCACCATGGCCTGCGCGGGAGCGCCCGACGGCCAGCGCCGGACTGCCACACGACCAAGGCCGGAGCTCCCTCGCCGGAGATGCTCCGCCCAAGGACCCGATTGCCTTTTTTTTCTATCTACAGGGACCCGATTGCTTTTTTTTCTATTTACAGGGATCTGATTGCTTTTAAATTTTTATATACGGATCCGATTGTGTTTCATTTTTATATGCAGGGGTCTTTATGTAAGTTTTAGACTCCATCAGCTGATCTCACCATATACGAGCCACCAAACAACGGATGCCCTCAACATATCTCAGTTGAGCCGATCTACCAAACACAGCAAAAAATCTGACCTTAGCTTAGCTAGGGTGAGCTTGGCTGCAGGGAGATAGCTATTCTCTGTTGACCCGGGCTACCAAACACACCCATAATGGTCGATATGTAGTCTTGGTACATCAAGAACAACCTTATTTAGCATCAGTTTACATAAGTTCAGATGTTTAATTCAAACAGTTTAAAAACATGTGAAGGATCAGAAATCATTGCACGTTAATGAATCTGCTACGCTGACTTTGGATGGCAAGAATAACAAGCAACTGGTGGTCGTCATTTAAGAGTTGTGAGCACCTAATACCGGCAGAATAGCCAATCAAGAATATGTGCACTAACCTAGGAGGGCTTTGGCTTTGTTACTTTGCAGGTTCCCAATGAAATGCCACTCAATATCCTCGGGGAGCTGCAACAAGAAGAACACCTGCTTAGAAAGCTAAATGATTTGAACTAGTACGAAGCACGTCCAGTGAAATGCACAAGAACTTGTTTTCATTCATGTTTCAGCCAGCAGTTTATTCACACGGCCAGAAAGGGGGGGAAAAGTTTGAAGCATTTTTCGTGGGGGCGATAACCTGGTCTTGCTCACCGCCATCACACTACTACTCCTTATCAAATAATAGTATGTCCTGAGAATAATCTAGAAGCAAGGCAAATTCCAGCAATGACTATGTAACAGTTCCTAAAAATGATGCTAGCATAACTAAGCCTCTACTCCTAATACAGTACCAGCATGCTGCCTAGCTAAGGTACAACTGTACAAAGAATTGATTCTATTGTAGAAAGAAAATATAACATAAGTGGTGCGTGAATGTATACAGCTAGATAAGAAATCTGAACCAACAGCGTTAGCCAAAAAATCTGCTGCCTAGCTGAGGTGCTGGAAGGTATGACTTCAATCATATAGGGTTAGTGTTTCAAGTGGTTCTTTGAAATAATAAGAACGAGTCAGCATACTTGGTGTACTCGTAATGCTTGTGCGTGGAGAATATGAGCCCATTCGTAAATCACATGACATAAAGCTACCAAATTTCAACAATTCCTAATTAATCAGTTCATATCAAGTGCATATGGACGGAGACACAGTGCTACCAGGGAGGCTCCTCCTTGCAGAAAAACAACACCGAGATCACAATAATAGAACGCTGGAAACGAATCGTAAACCAACGGATCTGGGGGCTTACATGAAGACGAAGAAGGCGCTTAGGGGAGCTTCGGCTTGTTTGGGATCTTCTGGGCCATGCTCTTCTTCCTCGTGACCTCCCATGGTGAAGGTGGAAGGGATCTGAGGTCACTGTTGTCGGGGAGGAGAAGATCCGACGGCGGCGAGGAGGATCGGGGGTCGGTGTTGTCGAGGGAGAGCGGATCCGGGGTCGGTGTTGTCGGGATGAGAGGATCCGGGGTCGGTGTTGTTGGGATGAGAGGATCCGGCGAAGGCCTTCATGTTGAGGTCCGGATCCAACAGCTACACTGCCGGGACGACGCGTCGCTGACCACCCGCGGCCGGGGAGGAGAGGATTTGGCAACGGCCTTCACGGTGAGGACCGGATCCAACGGCTGCACTGCCGGGACAAAGCCACGCTGACCACCCACGGCCGAGGATGGGGAAGGCAGCAGAGGAGGGAAGGCGGCGGCGGCGCGTGCGTTCTGGAGGAGGGGGAGTGCGTTCTAGATAAGGGGGGAGTGCCGCGCGAGGCTAGGGTTTGGTGGGGGCAAAAGTTTTGGGTGCGTGCGTTCCCAGCGAGGGATAAGATCGATGACGAGAGACGTCGGATGGTGACAATTGACGGCTCAGATCGGTTCCAGCTATGATCCGTGGGAAGAGTATCTATGCCTTCTGATTGGTTCCAGACGACTAGCATTGGATTGGTCCATAAAACATGGCATAGTTTGTTCAAATGACCTCATATTGTGCAAATGTGTGCATCTTGGTATGGCAAACAAAGTTGTTTTGGGGAGTATTAATTTTCTTTGCACAAAAAATTCATTTTTCATTTTCTTAATGCTAAAAATGTGTTATTTTGTGAAGCATCTACCAAAAATAAGTTTCAAAAATGGACCACCACAAATTTAAATCATATTATACCATAGTTTATGCATAATTCATCATTTGTTTGCATGGAAAAAGTTATCTAGACACCCCTCAAGAAATTGACAAAATTCTGCCGATTCAGCTGGAAGCGGGTCAAATTTGAACTACAGGTGCTTCATAGTTTGCTCATGTTTTTTTAAAAAAATCATTTTTAGGTACACCATTATCTATTTTATCAGAGATCCATCAAGATTTTCACAAGATTCTATCCCGATCTAGGAGCGGTCACGCCCGCCGTTTTGGTCATTTTTTGAAATGTGCATAACAAATTCAAAAAAAATCAAAAAAATACAAAACCTTCGCGTTGTGTCATGTTATATGACATAGTTTCTAGGAAAAATAACAAACTTGGAATATTGGAAACATTTTGAAAAAGTGTTCACAAAAAAGAGCTATCTCGTATGAAGTTTCATGGCTTTCAAGCCAGATGAGCTAGTTATGGCCATAACCATGGCATAGTTTGTTCAAATGACCACATATTGTGCACATGTGTGCATCTTGGTATGGCAAACAAAGTTGTTTTGGGGAGTATTAATTTTCTTTGCACAAAAAATTCATTTTTCATTTTCTTAATGCTAAAAATGTGTTATTTTGTGAAGCATCTACCAAAAATAAGTTTCAAAAATGGACCACCACAAATTTAAATCATATTATACCATAGTTTATGCATAATTCATCATTTGTTTGCATGGAAAAAGTTATATAGACACCCCTCAAGAAATTGACAAAATTCTGCCGATTCAGCTGGAAGCGGGTCAAATTTGAACTACAGGTGCTTCATAGTTTGCTCATGTTTTTTTTAAAAAAATCATTTTTAGGTACGTCATTATCTATTTTATCAGAGATCCATCAAGATTTTCGCAAGATTCTATCCCGATCTAGGAGCGGTCACGCCCGCCGTTTTGGTCATATTTTGAAATGTGCATAACAAATTAAAAAAAATCAAAAAAATACAAAACCTTCGCGTTGTGTCATGTTATATGACATAGTTTCTAGGAAAAATAACAAACTTGGAATATTGGAAACATTTTGAAAAAGTGTTCACAAAAAAGAGCTATCTCGTATGAAGTTTCATGGCTTTCAAGCCAGATGAGCTAGTTATGGCCATAACCATGGCATAGTTTGTTCAAATGACCTCATATTGTGCACATGTGTGCATCTTGGTATGGCAAACAAAGTTGTTTTGGGAAGTATTAATTTTCTTTGCACAAAAAATTCATTTTTCATTTTCTTAAAGCTAAAAATGTGTTATTTTGTGAAGCATCTACCAAAAATAAGTTTAAAAAATGGACCACCACAAATTTAAATCATATTATACCATAGTTTATGCATAATTCATCATTTGTTTGCATGCAAAAAGTTATATAGACACCCCTCAAGAAATTGACAAAATTCTGCCGATTCAGCTGGAAGCGGGTCAAATTTGAACTACAGGTGCTTCATAGTTTGCTCATGTTTTTTTCAAAAAATCATTTTTAGGTACACCATTATCTATTTTATCAGAGATCCATCAAGATTTTCGCAAGATTCTATCCCGATCTAGGAGCGGTCACGCCCGCCGTTTTGGTCATATTTTGAAATGTGCATAACAAATTAAAAAAAAATCAAAAAAAATACAAAACCTTCGCGTTGTGTCATGTTATATGACATAGTTTCTAGGAAAAATAACAAACTTGGAATATTGGAAACATTTTGAAAAAGTGTTCACAAAAAAGAGCTATCTCGTATGAAGTTTCATGGCTTTCAAGCCAGATGAGCTAGTTATGGCCATAACTATGGCATAGTTTGTTCAAATGACCTCATATTGTGCACATGTGTGTATCTTGGTATGGCAAACAAAGTTGTTTTGGGGAGTATTAATTTTCTTTGCACAAAAAATTCATTTTTCATTTTCTTAATGCTAAAAATGTGTTATTTTGTGAAGCATCTACCAAAAATAAGTTTCAAAAATGGACCACCACAAATTTAAATCATATTATACCATAGTTTATGCATAATTCATCATTTGTTTGCATGGAAAAGTTATATAGACACCCCTCAAGAAATTGACAAAATTCTGCCGATTCAGCTGGAAGCGGGTCAAATTTGAACTACAGGTGCTTCATAGTTTGCTCATGTTTTTTTCAAAAAATCATTTTTAGGTACACCATTATCTATTTTATCAGAGATCCATCAAGATTTTCGTAGGATTCAACACCTTGTTAAGAAGGATCATGTCCGCCATTTTGACCGTATTTTAAATACACCATAATGGCATTTTAGTGATTAAATTTTGTTTTCTATTTTTTTCTGGAGAAAAAGATTTTATGTTATTATATATGTAATAAATAGAATTTACAAAGTTTGTTTGAATTTATTTGGCTTTGTCTAGAATGTTCTTCTAATCTTTTGTGTTAAGATCTTAAGAGAAATGGGAAAGGTAAAAAGGAAAAAAAACATAAATAACCGCCTTGTCCGCACAGGCCCATGTCTTCACAGCGGCCCAGGCCACTTTGGCGGTAGGGCGGCTCAGGTCGGTGTTGGTCAAAGCGGCCCAGGCCCATCTTACCGCGAACATCTATTTAAAACTAGAATAGCATGTAGTGTTATCACAAAATGGAGTCCACCGTGGTGGTAAGGGGAGGCACACCCGGGTTGGAGGTTGTGGGTTCGAACCCATGCCCACGCATATTCTATTTTGCCTCATATTTCTCAAGGCAGACCCCTGGCGGACACATGTGTCAGGTGTGGGTCCCGCTTGTCAGGTGCCAGGTGGGGACGGTGGGTGGGACCTCTATGTCAAGTCGTCCCGGTGGGTCCTGTATGTCATATGCCACGTGTGTCGGGTGGGGGCAGACGGTAGGGCCCAGATGTCAATCTGCTAGACATGAAATCAGAGTGTATGACATGTGGGTCTCGGCCTGGTGGGTGGGCCCCTTGTTAGGTAGGGATGGGGGTCCAGATGTCAATCATCTAGACACAAAATCTGAGTATATGACATGTGGGTCCCATATTTACATGTCTAGTGCAGCCATATACAAGCTAAATTGACACGTGTACTACACATAAGCGTAAATAGACATATGGACGACACGTTGGCAAAACCGCTGATGTGGCAGTCCAAATATTTCAAATATATTTTAATTTAGCAACTATGACGATCTATTTTCGTCGTAAGCGGCTCCGGATAAGGTCTCAAACTGCATGAGAGAGGTTATGACGATTTGGTGTCTATTGGATTATGACATTTCTGGTTCAAATCGTCGTAATTTTTAGGGCTAGTGGCCTCCCCAATTAGCTCATGACGATCTGGTGCAAAATCGTCACTACTTTATGACACTTTTCTCCAGGGTCAGGAAGAAAACGTCACTAGTCAACACATTTCTTGTAGTGAGAATCACTGGGATTCATTCTTTATAAGTCCTAAATGCGGCAAAGGAATGGGTTTGACCGGTATCCCGAATTCAAATCCAAGGGGATTGAATTTGAAGTAGGTGGCAAGTATCTGTTCCGGCAGTTAACTGACCTCTTGATCCGTCAGAGTTGTCAGGCTTGTTCATCAAAACCCCTTGCGAAAAAATATCATGAAAATAAGTTGAAAGACCGAGTCGAAGATTTGAAGATAAGAATAAGTCAAAGAATTGATTAAGTCGAAGATTTAAAGATTAGAGATTCAACCCGAATCTGCAATTCTGGTAGAATCTCAAGGGCTACTGACAAGGGTATAGTTAATAGAACCCGTTAGTTGAGTACCCCTAAGGCCCGTATAGCTAGGCCCAATTGTAATGACAGTCGAATACGAGTTCTTACCGTATGTCGATATTGTAATCTGTATCGGACCCTACCCGATCCTCGAGACCTGGCCACCTATATATGGGGGCCAGGAGGGGACGGTGTAGGCCAGATTGAAAGCAAGCCAGGTTGAACACCCATGTTTACTTTCGACATACACCTATTTCGACTAACTTTACCTTCATTTAGGACATTTGTCGAGTTAACACCTCGTCACCAGGTGACACACGCTCTATCCTAAGTAAGAATCTATGGTTAAGGATGATATCTACTTATCACATTAGGTTTTATGGATAACGTAAATATCTCCCAACAACAAGCATAATCATGTACTGGACATGATCATCTTATTTCCTTCACCAACTCCCTCTATCAAAGGATTACTCTAGGTTGTACCTACCTTCTGAAACTAAGTATATAATCTTCCCTTTGTGCTACTCACCTAAATTAGTTAATACCCTTCTAGTCAATTTGGTATTAGATTTAACCTTTCCTACTACTGGTTTCTAGATTATATCCTAGGGTTATCCCATAAGATGAGAATAATACTAAATGTGTAAGGTTTCTCTCTTCTAGTTCAGAAGAAGAAGTAGTTTGGGTAATTGAGAATAAAAGACAGATCAGGCTTTGAAGATAAGACTTGTGTTAAATTACTTTATGGTTCATTGATTTAAGTTCAATGAATACCATTATAGTATTGGTAGTAATGAGTATGGTTCATAATATGATGTGGTGATACTATTGTTGTACCTCACTTTACTCTCCTAAAACTTATGTTGTTCTCTACCCAAAACAAGGTTGTAACAAAGGTCATGTTGAAGTTTATCGCGCTTCAGTTGATGAGCTACTTCAATTCCATCAACTCAAGTGAAACTCCAGTCACTTTAATATGTTTTATTTAAATGCGCAAAAATTCCCCGGATTTTCTTATGCATGAATGCTATGCACACATCGATTTCCTCTCTATTTCTATCCTCAAATGCTAGGATATTACAGTCTCTCCCCCTTAAACTAAACTTCATCCTGAAGTTTACGCTCTCGTACGTGGTGTGATGAACTTGTTGTGGATATCATCTTTCTTGCAACTCCTTATCCAAATACTTTGGATATAGATGATATCCCTTATCCAAAGTGTTCATTGAATCCTCTGTTGTCTACTTCAAACAACAGTCTCTTCAATTCCATTCAACCTTTCTCATCCTGGTCATTGTCTTGGATTATCCATGATCTCAACACCTTCTATGGCTTATAGGTTCCTACTAGTTGTTCTAGCCAGTCTTCCTAATTGGGTTCTTGGTTTTACCACCTAAGAATGGATAAAACACATTTAGTGTATCCATTACAAGGTTTGTCATCCAACTTTATAAGTGTTAGTAAGTCTTCTAGGTTCAAGACTATGATTACTTCTGATATCAATTTTCTCAAGCTGTGGTTCATACTAGCTATCATTCCAATTCACTGAGTCTACTACTTCCCACTCATTGCTTAACTCTCCCCTTTGGACTTTTCTAGTCTTTCTAATGGTTTCTCGAAGAATCTGTGGTGTACCCACACAATTGTGGATATCCAGTACAAATTCCTTGGTTAGGTATTTAGGTAGGGTGTTCTATTACACTTTTGGATGTATGTAGTTACCCAAAAGTTCTAAAGGTTGACTAAAATTGGGTGTTCTCATTGGTATCTATCCTAATTCAAATGATAGGATATATACAAAGCCACAGGAGAAATCCGGCAGAGTTTCTCTTGTACCGGAGGACATCCACGACAGGCAATTGCATAATTTGAACGAAATATGTAATAACAGGGCTATAAATGAACCAATGGTCTCAACGGATCATTGTTGACACGAATCCTCACAAGCCTTAGTCCGTAGACAAAGACTACATCTCTTTGATAGGGAAAGGTATTGCTAAAGTCTTAACCACCAATCTACAATTCAAGATTTTGGGACTAGGGATCAAAGTTATATAGAAATGTTATGTGTCTTAGTCACGCTATCAACGAGGGTCACTGGGGTTACCACTCCCAGGCTGAATAAAGCAGCAGGCAATACTGGAATGGATCATCGGTACTACAACACCTCAATCAACCCATGATGTACTAATCATAACCAAGGCTGCATAACAACAAGCTCAAATACCTTAAACTCAATTGCGGTTACCTAATTAGTGGTTCTACTCAGTAATCTAAAGTTATCTCTAGTATTTTAAGAACTAGAGTGTTAATAATTTCAAACTTTTCTGTTGTTTTACTAAACTAGTTGTGGATCCTTCTAATCTTCCTTCAAAGTATCAATGAAGCTTCCTTCTTTTGGCTTCCTTTATCTGTTGATCCTTCATCTTTTGGCTTGATTGCCTTCAGAATTCATCTCTCCCTCTCACGAATCCCTTAACCATCTAGAACTATAACACCAAGTAAGAACTCGATGATGCAACATGCACTTGCACATCAAAGTACAACTTCATGTATAGATAGTCACACAATAAAATCCAAGAAAATCCAAATTTGTGCTGGCAACATACATCATCATAAGCCCGTGAGTAAAACATCTCTAGAATTCAGGCTTAGATGTGTACCTTATAGCACCAAATATTATAGGTTTAGATTGTGCTATATTGCACGTAGTGGTGGATTACTACTCTTTATCTCAATATTTTACTCCATTTGCCCAATTGCAATCGAATAAATTTGAGAAAAGGGTTGGGAACCACTCTAACAGATCCAGACTCCTTTAAGACTACTACTTCTAGATTACCTTCCATCTTATTGAAGACTATCCTCACATGTTCTCTCAAACTTCTTACATTCCTATACCTCATACATACTTCACTAAGTATGGTTCACTGAACTCCATGACTTCCATAGAACTTCTCCATTGTGCTATGCTAAATCTTCACCAACTAAAGACTATGGTTTTGGTATACTTAACCTATTTACCATGGTTTGGAATATTTCATTCACCATTCTCCTTGAGCATCTTCCTCTTCAGCTTGAGATTGCTGGTTTACTATAAAGTTCTACTCCATCATGTGAAGATTCTCAGGTGAATCTAACATGATTAAGGTTTTTATACTACCCGTACATCTTACTTGTATATGGCATTCTTGGGTGTCCATATACATGACTAAACCTGAGGTACTTCTTCATATATCCTCACTTCATCCCTTAAAATCATCCTACTACAGTTTCAGATGACTCAAGTTTAACATAGTGGCCTTGGTATACATCTTCCAATAGGATAGTTTCTATTTCGGTTGTATCCTCTCTTTGGACTACCATGTATTGTATACCAAATGTGATCTACTTCCATCCTTTATGTAAGGCTCTAATGGTGTCTTACCTACTAGGAAGGGAACAAGACAGCTAACTTCACTTAAGAAGAACAGATAAGAAAACTTAACTCAAGTGTGTCAGGAGTATTCTTTTATTGAATGTCCATCTCAAGTCATAAGAAGAATTGTTTTAGGTAAGATGGTTTCCTATAGTCACTACCCAACCTACAGGTCTCCTTTAAAGGGTTTGAATCCTAGGGTCAAAGCGTTCGCTCTGATACCAGCTGCGGTGACCCAGCATACCACTGCATGTGTAGTATGCAAGTCATTGGCATAACACCAATGAAACACCATCTCACCAGTATTACATCCCTCAGAGTGGTACAACAGAAACATCGTAGGTCCAAGGCATGACTATAGAATTACAATTTTCATCATACAGAAGATCTTCAGAACCTCCTCAACAGGTAGAGGTTTAGTTCTGGCGACTACAATCGAGGAAGAATACACTGAAGACTAAACTAAAGCTACAACTAATTCAATTGGCTTACTACTCACTACAGAATTACCCTAACTACTTAGGTTCTAGGATTAGGGATTTGGTTCCCTTCTATACCTATTCTAGTTTTCCACCAAGCTTGATATAGGTGTTGACTCCATTGACTGCTTCCACCTCTGGTCAAGACTTCTTCTTCAGCTTTGGTTCATTGGGATTGCCTCCTTCTGATGCCTCCAATCTAAGCAAGGGTTAAGAGGGAGTGGGGTGAGTAACGAGCGTTACCCAGCAAGTTCATATAGGAAATAAGGTGTTTTATGCACTATCTATAGTCGTAGACCCAAGAGTCATTTGGCAATGCAAGTTTTCGTAAACATTTCTTCAAGAGTTTCCTTTTATTCTGAAGAACTATGTCCGTCAGCCTTCACAGGTTGATTAGAACTTCATAGAGTTCCTTTCCTGCCGTGTTCGCAGTTCCTTCCCGGAACAAGGAGTGACAAGCCAAAATTTGATAACTCTGCAGAGGTGCGTTGCTTTACCCATGAGAGACCTTATCCTTGTTGCACAACCAGGCGTACTTTCCCATCCACACACTTTGGTATGGGGCCCAGTATAAGGTCCAAGCCAATCACTGCCCTTCTCTGCAACCCCGCATACCCACCCTTTTGCTTCGCTCAGGCAATGGTAAGCCCCGATTTACGGCATAGCCAATGCGCAAGCCCCGATTTACATGCCCGAGATACCCACAATCCATCATAGACACCAGGTACCGAGGGAACTTAGGGGTCCCACCCTTGTTGTCAGGCAACGCTATACAATTTACATCCCAACCATTCGATATGGTCCTCCGTTGACATGCGAAAGGAAGAAGATCCAGCTGACTTTCCCGTCCCATTCCAGATCTCATGGTTAACGCGCATTGTACAGCGCAAGAATCACTAGCGACATTTGTTATTAATCCTAGGGTTTACTTTCCCGTGCAAATGGAACCTCCACCACAACAATCATACCATGGTTCCATTTGCCAACCCTCCTAGGTTACCACCACTCGGGTCGATAACCAGCTAGTCATATTAATTATAAAAGAGAACCTTTTTCTTTTAGATGCAATAGTAATACCACAAGTATGTATTTGCAAGTAATTTGATAAAATTAATCAAGAGGTATGAGCAAGAGTGAACTTGCCTTTTTGACTGCAAGATTATGCAAGTCAAGGTCTTCGTTACGTAAGAAATCCAAATTCTAAAATAGCACCATCATCTGGTAAAGATGATGTTAAAAGATTGGCAGCATGATATGCATAATAGATGCTATGCAACAATCTATGCGTAACCTATCCCCGATGATTTGTTATTATTGCGTTATGGTGACTTCTTTGTGATGTGTTGTACTTTTAAGTTCAATTACACATCCAAGGTTGTTATGAGTTTTAAGTTAGTTGACTAACCTTCATAAACAACATATTAAAACTTAATATAAGATTTAATGTGTTAGGGTTTACCATTGTTTGTTGTTATTGCTAAAGACTGCTATAGTAATAAGTGAGGACTTGAAAGTAACACTTTTAAGTGGTGCCTATCATTAGCAAACAAGTAGTTGATTATGGACATGCAAAGTTGAAGCAATTCTTATTTCATAAGAATACCTAGTTGGTCTTAGGGTTGACAACAATCTTAACACACATATAGAATTATTTATGTTCAAGCTTAGTGAAAGGGTTTGATATTTAGTTCCAAGGTATCTTAAAAGAATAACATTTGAAGAACATATTTCCTAATGAAATAAAGTATTACAACTAAGATTTTAGTGTTCTAGGGTTTAGCATAATTTTCTATTAGTCAAAGAGTAGTTATTAGGTGAAACATATCAAGGAACAAGTTAAGATATATCTAATACTTGTATAATATTCGTTGAGCATGATCCTTCAAAGTAGTTGACATTGTTGTTCTCATATTTAGTTGTTTTTATAGTTGACAACATTCTAAACATGCATAGTTAATTATTTACATCAATGCCTAAGAATAGATGTGATGTTTAATTGATATGTTCTTAAAAAGAATAACTGTTAATGAATCAATTGTTGAAATAACAATGTTAGAGTTAGGAAATAAGTCTCATTTAATTTTATGATTTTTCCCAAAATTTTACTATTTTAAATTTGTTCTAGGAAAATCATTTTATGGATTAAAATTCTAATAGTAAAGTTTTTGGATTAATATTTAATAACAACAAAATTATTAATTGGAATAACATTACTTAGGTTGTTGAAATTTTATTTAGTATTTGAAATTTTTGTTTGAATTATCATCATTAGGTTTGAATTCAAAATTCAAATACTACTTAAACAAGGTTTCAAATTTATTTCTAAATTATTTCACACAAGTATGCAAGATTATAATTTAAATAGATAGGTTATATTTTTGTGATCATTTTGGTATATTATTTATATTTTTTTGATTTTATATGAAATAGTTATGAATTTATCAAGTTATAACTATTTTTAGAAATTTCAATTTGTAACAGATGAAACTTTTCTAACCGAGGCAGACCTACCCACACACTCTGACTGGTGGGGCTAATGCCAGTCAGCTGCCACGCTTGCAATTGACCCGGTCAAGGAGCTGACTGGGACCGGGACTTCATCGCCGGCGAGGTGATCGACGGCGACGGCGACGCTCAAGGGTTCCCAGGGACGCGCTAAGGATGATTTCAAACCAGAAATCTATAACGGACCATTTGGTGGCGGCGCCCCCTCGAAAAGGTCACCAGAGTTGCTCCGGTGAGCCTCTACTGCGGCAGTGATCGATGGTCAAATTCGAAGTGGAGCTACGGACCATGCGGGGATGCAATAGATGACTCTGTAGAAGCGCAAACTCACTAGGAGTTTGATGGTGTCCTCGATTTAGACCTTGGTGACAGGAGATGAGCTCATGGTCGCGGATTCCGGCGATGAACTGCAAAAGGGAATGATCAAATTCACTTGATTCGGAACACCTCGGCTTGATTACTTCTGTATGGGTACTACTGGGAGCACTGCAGAGCTCCAAGAGTACTCCACGGTCGCCGGGGTGGCTTCAATCGATGATGAGGATACACCACCAGAGCTAGGGTTTCGGGAGACAACGTGGGGAGCTCGAGATAGGAAGTGAGATGGGAACTAGGGTTTCTATGGCGGTGGACAACCTTTTATGGACGTCGGGGAGCGACGGCGGCCATCTTGGTGCGACGAGGATGAACGACATCCCTGGCGCCACCGAGCTGCTTGACGCAACGAGGAAGACAATGACCTCCTCCGCTGTGTAAATCCGAAATGGTAAGTTGGTCGGGCTCCTGGTGGGCTGATCACTGGGCCGAGTTGGATGGGCTTCGGCCGGTAAACTCCTCTCCCCTATTTTTTTCAGTTTCAATTCCTTTTCCTTTTTCTGATTTTCTAGTTTTGAGATTTCTAATTTGATTTGCAATTTTGTTTTGCAGGTTTTAAACTTATAAGTTCATATAAAATCGATCTAGGATATTCACTGACACAACACCTTGTGTCAGGATATAATTAGGTGTATTATCACATTTATTAAGTTAAATTTTAATTAGGTTTGAATGGAATCTTGATGGCATGATTTTCTATTATCTTCTTTTTAGGGTTGGAATTATTTTCCTAGGTCTTGTGCAATCCAAAATGAAATTTCAGTAGGATTCTTAAGACTTTGAATTACCTAATGATATCACATGTCTCAGACAAAGAAGATATGCTTGATATCAAGATTTGTTCCCTATTAAGTTGATCACTAATGTGATGAATGAGATTTGGACTCAGAAGTATTGACACCACTCTTGGATTTGGAGATAGTACATGGTTCTAGGGCTTTGCTTATGATCACAATATGATACATAAGTGAGAATGATATTTTAGAATGAATCTCCAAATAAATGGACAAGAGGATATGGAACTTGATAGAGTGTAATTACACCCCTCCAGAATATATGGTACTTACTCCTAGAATGGAATCCAGGTGACACAGGCTCTATCCTAAGTAAGAATCTATGGTTAAGGATGATATCTACTTATCACATTAGGTTTTATGGATAACCTAAATATCTCCCAACAACAAGCATAATCATGTACTGGACATGATCATCTTATTTCTTTCACAAACTCCCTCTATCAAAGGATTACTCTAGGTTGTACCTACCTTCTGAAACTAAGTATATAATCTTCCCTTTGTGCTACTCACCTAAAGTAGTTAATACCCTTCTAGTCCATTTGGTATTAGATTTAACCTTTCCTACTACTGGTTTCTAGATTATATCCTAGGGTTATCCCATAAGATGAGAATAATACTAAATGTATAAGCTTTCTCTCTTCTAGTTCAGAAGAAGAAGTAGTTTGGGTAATTGAGAATAAAAGATAGATCAGGCTTTGAAGATAAGACTTGTGTTAAATTACTTTATGGTTCATTGATTTAAGTTCAATGAATACCATTATAGTCTTGGTAGTAATGAGTATGGTTCATAATATGATGTGGTGGTACTATTGTTGTACCTCACTTTACTCTCCTAAAACTTATGTTTGTCTCTACCCAACACAAGGTTTTAACAAAGTTCATGTTGAAGTTTATCGCGCTTCAGTTGATGAGCTACTTCAATTCCATCAACTCAAGTGAAACTCCAATCACTTTAATATGTTTTATTTAAATGCGCGAAAATTCCTCTGATTTTCTTATGCATGAATGCTATGCACACATCGATTTCCTCTCTATTTCTATCCTCAAATGCTGGGATATTACAGAGGAGTGTTGCCTTAACTTATCTTCCACTAACCTGAGACTTTTTATGGGTGCTTGATGCATGTGCTCCCGCGGATCTCCGGGTTCTGGCCGCATGGTTAATAGATATGCTTGTGCTGCTACTAGGGCTGCTTCTGGTGTTTCCTGTATGAAGTTTTCCTCTTCATCTGACAATGGCGCGCTGATACTTCTTGCGTGTTATTTTTCCATTCCTCGTGCTGTTTTTCTCCTACTATGCTTTGGTTCGCGGTGTCTTTCTTTCCTGGAATCTGATATCTCACCGTAGTCACTCCAATATGGTCTGCTTGATGCGCTATAGCTATCCTGACTTTTCCTAAGCTCCCTTTTTTCTGCTTGCAGTTTCTTTTTGTGCTGATGCAGGGCATATTGATATCCCATTAAGACTTCTCTCCTTGAATTTGCGAGTACCTCTGTGCCGTGATTAATTGCTGACATGATAATTCTCCATTCTCTGGCGGAGACGTATATTTTCTCCTTCTCTTTTCCACTATTGCTCCTCGGGTTGTTGCCCTGTGTGTCGACTACTAGGTTGCCATCATCATTATTTTCTTCTGCTGCTTCAGTGATGATGACGCATACCTGGTGCATATTGCCGGAAACACCGCCGCTTCGGGTGGTGAAGTCCTGCTAGTCAAGATCTAAGTGACCCATTGCTTCTCCTATGTCGAGGTTTCCCATGAGTTCATCGAGTTCTTCGATTTTCTCTTCTCTTTTTTTCCATTGTTGCAAAGCTGACCGGCGAGTTTGCCTTGCTGGAAGAGCCTATCGATGATTCTGTCATTGCGATTTTCGTGGTTTTTTCTGCCGATGGATCCAATTTCGTTGAATCCGAGAGGCGAGTCGAACCCAAAGAACCGACGTGAAAGTTCGGACTTCCAATCGTCAGGTCCATCTCCTGATCCAAACTTGCGAAGACTGGAGTGAGGGTTGGTGGATGAGGTTGAAAATCTACGGTCCCGGTTTCCGTCGACTTTCGAGTTGTTGTTGGCTAGAAGCGAAAAAGCCATCGAATTCATGATTCCAACGCCCAAAGTCCCCACGGTCGGCGCCAAATGACGAGGGTTAACTCAACAAATGTCCTAGATGAAGGACTTAGGATCGGGGGAAGAGGGCGTCAGATGAACTCGAAGGTAAAGATCAGTCAAACAAGGCGTGTATTGAGAATAAGCGTGGTACTCAACTGGCTCAATCTCAATCTGTCCCTGGCCGACCTCTCCTGGCCTCTATATATAGGTGGCCAGGTCTCAAGGAATAGGTCGGGTTCAATACAAATTACAACATCCCTATACGTTACAGACTCGTATTTCGACTATGACTATGCCTGAGCCTGGCTTAACGGGCCTTAGGGGTACACAGATAATGGGCTCTATTAGCTATACCCTTGTCAATGTCCTTGTCATAGATGCAACCTCAGGGCCCTAATCAAGCCTAATTCGGGACATTGGAGAAGCACTTGCTCATGAGTGGTTTCATGAAAGGCTACATTGACGAGGACGTCAACAATGGGCCCCCGCCGGCAGGAAATGGTGACGTGGGAGGCCAACGAGAAGGCGAAGAGTCACCCAGACATGATGAAGGAGATGCGGGACATGATCATGATGATGGCGGATCCGATGGTGGTGGAGAAGATGCGGACACGCATACACCGCTAACTTCAGCCTTGCGGGACCCTCATGTTCAAGAACTGCTCCTCAAGGAGACGAGCAACACCAAAGCTGCTGCCCGAGAGAAAGAGAAGATGGAGCAAATGGAGAAAGACGGGAAAACTCCATTGTATCCTGGGTGCCGGCCCGGGGATACACGCCTGAACGTAACCCTCAAAGCTTTGGAGATGAAGGTGCAACACAAATGGACCGACGTGAGCTTCAACAATAACCTGGAATACTGGCACGAGAAGCTTCCCGAGGGGAACACATTGCCAAGGAGTACCTAGGAGGCCAAGAAAGTCGTGTGCCCTCTCGATCTACCGCACATCAAGTACGACGCCTGCATCAATGATTGCACACTTTATCGGGATGAGTACAAGGAACTAACCACATGCCCGGTGTGCGGCCAATCACGATACAAGAGAGGGAGCAAGAAAGTTCCTCGAAAAGTGGTATGGTACTTTCCTATCACCCCCTGTCTGAAGCAGTATTTTGTAGACCCTAAGGAAGCGAAGCTCATGCAATGGCACATGGAAAGGGAGAAGCCCAGAGATGATCCGGAGAAGGGCACAATCCTGACACACCCTGCGGACGCTAGCCAGTGGCTCGCACTAGACATGGAAGACGGTTTTGGGGACGATGCCACGAATGTCAGGCTGGGTATGAGCACAGATGGACTCAATCCCTTCGGCAACCAGAGTAGCACGCATAGCACCTGGCCCGTCTTTGTATGTCCGTACAACCTTCCCCCCTGGTTGTGCACCAAGCAGAGTTACGTACACTTGAGTATTCTTATTCAGGGGCCAGAACAACCAGGTATTGACATGCACCTATATCTCGAGCCGTTGAAAGAGGAGTTAGCCACGTTGTGGGAGACACCGGTACGTACGTGGGACGCCTACAAAGGAGAGTATTTCGGTTTGAGAGCCGCGTTGCTCATGACGGTGCAAGACTATCCTAGATACGCATATGTCTCTTGCCAGGTGGCCCACGGACACAATGCATGTGTCAGGTGCATGGATAAAATGTCGCATGTCCAGCTACCGAAGGACCTCGGTTTTTCAAAAACCGTGTTCCCTGGGATTCGAAAGTGGCTTCCCGCCGATCACCCTTGGAGAAAACGTGGAGATCTGTTCAATGGTAGTGAGGAGCTCGAAACATCCCCACCTATTTATAATGGAGAGGATATCAATGACTTGATAGAAGAATGGGAAGCGTTCCCCGCACCGGGAAAGAAGCGTCCAAGGGTAAAGCCGCTGCGAGGTGTATGGAAATCGAGGTCCATTTTCTGGGACCTGCCGTATTGGAAATACCTCCACACGCCTCATAGCCTTGATCTCATGCACATCACGAAGAAGGTGTGTGAGAGTCTAGTTGCCACTATCGTTAACATGCCGGAGAAAACTAAAGACGGGCCAAAGGCAAGAAACGACCTGATCAAGCTAGGCATCAGGAAAGAACTTCATGGAGGATGCCCGATGACGCTGATGATGATGAGAAGAAATCCCCATGTTTCCGGGCTCAATTATTCAACCGCGACGAAGAAGGGAAAGAAGATCGTGACGAGTCGACGATGGTAGCTTGTTCAGAATCGACATCGCACAATGTGTCATTTTTTGAGGAACAATCATATAAAAGATTTTTGGTTTTTTGTAACAATGATCATATACATGATTGATGATTTATTGTCTAATGAATTTCTTGCATTTTATTTGAAAATGTTGGACTGGTACTATTTAAAAATTATTATTTTTAGAATGAGCAAATTTTATTTGTTACAATTTAGTAGTTTCAAATTTTCTGAAATATATTTTGGCTAACCAAAAAAAAGGTGGGAGGTCCAGGGTTTGAACCTGGCACCTCCAGATTCAAACGAAACAGACTAACCACTGTGTTGTGTGTGTGTAGCTGTCAACACTGCACCGCGCGTGCTTTTGAAGTATACCTGGATATTCTGTGGCGCACCACCATATGGTGCGCCACATTTAACTTATCTGTGGCGCACCTCTCTGGGATGCGCCACGCAGCTTTGGCACTTAGGGGGAAAACGGCCTGCCGGCCCCTTCTCTCTCCCACAATTAGCCGCATAGAGGATTCGAACCATAGCTAGCTAACCGCACTGCCACCTCCGCTCTGCCGCGCTCGCCTCTGCTACGCGCACACCTCGCTGATTGCTTTTGATGGCGCGGTGTTTAATAGTGCCAGAGAACTTGTTGGCGTTTAGTTGATGAAGTAAATGACCGGCCAGTTGGGAACCCCAAGAGGAAGGTATGATGAATATAGCAGCAAGTCTTCCCTCAGTTATGAAACCAAAGTTATCAATCCAGTAGGAAAAAGCCAATACTCCAGAAGGTGATGCTTGCTAGCCTAGTGACACTCCAACAAGGGCGCCGTTAATGATATCTTGTTAGCGTGTCTTCAACTAGTAGCAACGTGGAACCTGCACACAACACAACCAAATACTTTGTTCCCAATGTACGATGAGGTTGTCAATCTCACCGGTTTGCTGTAAACAAAGGAATGAGCGTATCGAGTGGAAAACAATAGTAATATGCGAGAAAGTAAACAGTGCGAGTAAAGTAAACAGGTGATAGCAATATAAAGGAAATAGGACCGAGGTCCACAGTTCACTAGTGGTGTCTCTCCATAAGATAAAATAACACATGCTGGGTAAACAAATTACAGTTGGACAATTGATAGAATAAAGACAATGTACATATGTCGAGAGGATCACTATGAGATTTACTCTGGGCATTACAACAAGATACATAGACCGCCATCCAACTGCATCTATGACTAATAATCCACTTGTGGCGAATCAATCCGAGAACTCCACAAGTATTAAGTTGCGAACAATAGATAACTGCATTAAGCAAAGTTTCTAATGTAAACAAAGCATATGCCCTTGGACATATGAATGTTGTTTTCTCCCTAGTGGCAACAGCACATCTACAACCTTAGAGGTTTCTGTCACTCCCCCAGATTAAATAGAGGCATGAACCCAACTATCGAGCATAAATACCCCCTCTTGGAGTCACTAGTATCTACTCGGCCAAGATAGCTACTAACAACGGAGAGCACGCAAGATTATAAACAACATAGAGATAACATATGATAATATTCAGCACATCAACTCAATCATAACACCAATATACATCGGATCCCAACAAATACAACATGTAGAATTACATAACGGTGATCTCGATCATGTAAGGCAGCTCACGAGATCTGAACATGAAGCACATGGTGGAGAAGACAACCATCTAGCTACTGCTATGGACCCATAGTCCAAGGTAGACTACTCACTCATCACACCGGAGGCAAGCATGACGATGAAGAAGACCTTCGGTGGCGATTCCCCTCTCCAGCAGGGTGCCGGGAAGAGCTTCTGAACCCTCTCGATCTCGGGTCGACGATGGCGGCGGATCGCGATGTGTTTCTAGAAAAGTGATCGGGTACTTAGGTTTTTCCCGTCGGGGGGTCTTTATAGGCGAAGGGACAGCGTCAGAAGTGGACCAAGGCGGCCTCACACATAGGAGGCGTGGCCAGGGCCTGGGCCGCGCCGCCCTGTAAGACATATTGTAATAGGACTCTGTAAGTCCGTATAGGACTCCAATTGTAATTACCCTTGTAACCCTTGTCTAACCTTCAATATAAACCAGAGAGCTGAGACCCCGAGGGTCATCGAGCCCTTGCCCTAAACACTACGTTTTACATGGTATCAACCCTAGTTTTGATCCACCGCGCGTCGCCATGACTTCCGCTGCCTCGTCGACCGCGCTCTGCACCATGGCACCCCCGGCCACGTCGGAGGCCGCCGCCACTCTGTCCGTGCCGGCTGCCCTCTCCATGTTGCCGGCGTCTACTTTGCTTCTCTCACCGCGACTGGCGGAGCTTCTTCAATCGCCGGCCCGGACTGGCTACTCAACTCCACCGCCGTTCGCCGCCATCTTGACAGCCTCGCTTGGGTTCTACACTTTGTTTCCCCTTGCTCCTGCTGCGGCTACCATGCCGCCCTATGCTGCGGCTACCATGCCGCCCTTTGTGTCGCCCACGGATCCTTTGGCGTTAGGGTTTCCCCGCTCTTCGCTGTTCCCGCCTGGCGGCACGTCTCCTTCAATGGAGGCTCCTCTTGGCGATCTTGCCTCCCTCACCGCGGGCTACGGTGCCCGCGGGCCGCTGTCCGCCTACCCGGCCTCTGTGCTGTCTGCCTCCACGGGTCGCCTGCCCGCTGAGGGGCCCCGACGATCTCCTCCTGGTCCACCTCTAACCGACTACCAGGCCGGCTACCCGGCCTACCATGGAGCTTCTCCCTATGATTTGTCTGCTACACCGGCATCGTCTTCTATAGCTCCGGTTCACTTCTCCCACAATCTACCGGTGAAGCTGACTCTAGACAATTATTTATTCTGGCGTGCCCAAGTTGTACTACTTCTCCGCAGTCATTCATTGGAGTGCTTTGTTGATGGCTCCTGTCCTTGTCCACCGCCGGCGCATCCCTCCTATCGCCTTTGGATTGCTCAGGATCAGGCGATACTTTCTGCTCTTCAGGCTTCCCTCTCAGAGGGTGTTGCTGGCCTAGTACTGTTTGCTGCTACATCTCGGGATGTCTGGGTCACATTGGAGAATAATTTTTCCTCCCAGTCCTTTGCACTGCTCCATGGCTATTCATGCTCACCTGAATGAACTAAAAAAGCGTGATCTTACCATTACGGCCTTCTTCAATAAAGCGAAAGGATTGGCAGACACTCTTGCCTCTATTGGACAGCCGCTCCGTGATGATGAGTTCACCTCCTTTATTCTCAATGGTCTGGACAAAGACTACGACTCCTGCTTCAAAGCTGTTAATCAACGTGATGATCCTATGACACCACGTGATCTTTACTCATGCCTGCTCAACACTGAACAGCGTATCGCATCTCGCCGCACCTCTGAAGACTATCGTGAGGTCTACCATGACTCTTCTTCGGCTAATGCAGCTTCCCGCGGAGGGGGGAAATCTCAGTACCACCCTACTCCATCCGCCCCTGGTGGGGGCAAACCTTCTGCACCATCTCCACCATCTACGGGTGGCCGCACCCGCGCCTGTTGCCCCTCCTGCGGCACCAAGCTGCCTTGCCAGCTTTGTGGACTTGATGGTCATCTTGCTTCACGATGCCATCGCCGCTTCAAACAGGATTTTCTTGGCATTGGTAACAATGGTAAAGGAAACGAGCGTCAAGCTTCTATGGCGACTACTCCAGGATACACTCCGTCCTATCCTGTTGATGTTCCTTGGTATATGGATTCGGGGGCAACTGACCACCTGACTTCTCAGATGAACAAACTCAATGCTCGGGAATCATACCAGGGCACTGACAAGGTTGACACAGCTAATGGAGCAGGTATGCACATCTCTCATATTGGTCAGGCTTCCGTTCCTACACACACCTCTAAACAATTACGTCTCTCAAATATTTTGCATGTTCCCTCTGTCACCCGTGATTTACTCTCTATTCATAGGCTCACTCTAGACAATAATGTCTTTTGTGAATTTCACCCTTTCGATCGTTTTGTTAAGAATCAGGATATGAGGGACGTTCTTCTTAGAGGTCGCTGCCGGCGTGGGCTTTATGAGCTTGATGCGCCATCCACTTTTCCACAAGTCTTCAATGGTGTTCGTACTTTGTCATCACAGTGGCACTCTCGCCTTGGTCATCCAGCGACTCCCATTGTTCGGCATATTCTCCATCGTCATGAGCTCCCTGTTCAGTCTAGTAGTCATAGTGATACAGTTTGTGATGCCTATCAACAAGGCAAGAGTCATTAACTTCCTTTTTCTGAGTCTAGTCGTGTAGTCAAAACTCCGCTTGAGCTAGTTTTTTCAGATGTATGGGGTCATACTCAAACGTCTGTAAGTGGTCATAACTATTATGTCAGTTTCATCGATGCTTATAGTTGCTTTACTTGGCTTTATCTTATTAAGCGTAAATCTGATGTGTTCGATGTTTTCCTACAATTTCAAGCACATGTTGAGCATCTTCTCAAAACAAAAATCATCAGTGTTCAATCTGATTGGGGTGGTGAGTATCACAATCTCAACACTTTTTCCAGAAACTTGGGATCTCTCATCATGTGTCATATCCTCATACACATCAACAAAATGGTGTTGCCGAACGTAAGCATCGTCACATTGTTGAAACTAGCCTTACTTTACTAGCTCATGCTTCTGTTCCCTTTTGTTATTGGAGCGATGCTTTTACCATAGCTTGTTTTTTGATAAATAGGCTTCCTACCCGTCTTCTTCATATGAAGACTCCCTTAGAGCTCTTGCTTCATGAAACTCCTGACTACACGTTTCTCAAAGTCTTTGGGTGTGCATGTTGGCCACATACTCGTCCTTACAACAATCATAAACTTGAATTTCGATCTAAAAAGTGTGTGTTTCTTGGGTACAGTTCTCTTCAGAAAGGCTACAAGTGCCTCCATGTTCCTTCTAATCGTGTGTTTATCTCTCGCGATGCTATCTTTGATGAGAATGTTTTCCCTTTTTTGGCACTTCCGAGTTCTCCCACACCACCATCACATAACTCCTCACCTGTTATGCCTGACCAGTTTGAAGATGTTGCACACTCTCCTTTGTTGTTGCCTAACCATGGTGCAGGTATTGGTCGTGACGCACGTCTTCATCTTGAGGAGATTCCTGCTGCATCTCATGATGCTCCTGCTACTGTTGTTGCGCTGTCTTCGACTACTATGCCTGGCTCAGCTCCCTCTCTCTCTGGCATGTCCAGAGTGGAGCCTGCATCCCCCTAGCCTTTGGCGGTGCCAGTGTCCCAGCCGCCTGCAGTTGCTGGGCCTCCCCCTCATGCGGCCCCGACGTTCTCCTCGCCATGTGCGGCTTCGACACCCCCGTCGCCATGTGCGGCTCCGACGCCCCCGTCGCCACGCACAGTGTCCAAGCCGTCATCGCATGCGCCTACTGGGCCGTCGCCTGGTGCGGCGGTTACGCCGACCTTGTCTGCCCCTGATGGGCCATCGCCCAGCGCGGAGTCCTCGCCATCATCGCCTGCTATTTCTTCGCCAGCCTAGATGCCATCGCCGACTCCACCATCGACTGGATTGGTTCTGCCCCATGCGCCCGCTGTGACTGTTTCATCTTCATCTCCTGTTGATGATTTAGTGTCTTCCCGGCCACCTGCTGCTGTTTCGCTTCGTCCTCACAAACGCAGCAAAAGTGGTGTTGTCCGCCATAAAGAACGTACGATGGTACTGTTGCCTGGCTTGCTGCTTGTCTTGCTAATGCTCAGGCGGATCCTACTGCTGAACCTCGTAACTATCAGGCTGCTATGAGTATTCCTCACTGGCGTGCTGCTATGGCTGATGAGTTTCAAGCCCTTCTTCGGAATAACACATGGCGCCTGGTTCCGCCGCAGTCTGGGATTAATATTATTGACTCTAAGTGGGTTTTCAAAGTCAAGAAACATGCCGATGGTACTATTGAACGCTACAAGGCACGCTTGGTTGCTAAAGGATTTAAATAAAGGTATGGACTTGATTATGAGGATACTTTTAGTCCAGTTGTCAAACCCACTACTGTCAGGCTTCTGTTTTCACTGGCTATTACTCGTGGCTGGTCGCTTCGCCAGTTGGATGTTCAGAATGCTTTTCTTCATGGAGTTTTGGAGGAAGAGGTCTATATGCGTCAGCCTCCAGGATTTGTTGATCCGTCATGTCCTCAGCATCTGTGTCGCCTTGAAAAGGCGCTCTATGGTCTTAAACAAGCTCCACGAGCCTGGCACGCTCGCCTTGGATCTGTTCTTCGCACTCATGGCTTTGTGCCATCCACTGCTAATACATAATTATTTCTGTTTCATCGCCCTCAGCTTACTATGTATCTTCTGGTCTATGTTGATGACATTATTGTTATCAGCTCGTCTGAGTCTGCGACTACTCGACTTGTGACAGCGTTGGGTGCTGACTTCGCTGTGAAAGATCTGGGTAAACTTCATTACTTTCTGGGATTGGACGTTACTCACTGTGATGCTGGGTTGACTCTCACTCAGCAGAAATATTCCATGGATTTGTTATGCCGTTCTGGTATGCTTAGGTGCAAGATGGCTACTACTCCCATGTCAGCTACTGACAGATTATCTGCTCTGGATGGTGATCTTCTTTCTTCTGAGGATGCTACTGAGTATCGCAGTCTAGTTGGAGGGTTACAGTATTTGATGATCACTCGCCCAGACTTGTCCTATGCTATAAACCATGTTTGTCAGTTTCTTCATGCGCCCAGAGATTCTCATATGACTGCTGTTAAGCGTATTCTACACTATCTTCATCATACTGCACAGTTTGGTCTTCATTTTCGGTCAAGTCCCTCTACTGTTCTGGCCGCCTTCTCTGATGCTGATTGGGCTAGTTGTCCAGATGATCAGCGATCCACGGGGGGACATGCTATATTCTTTGGACCAAATTTGATCGCCTGGAGTGCTCGTAAAAAAGCTATAGTATCTCGTAGTAGTACTGAAGCTGAGTACAAGGCGGTTGCTAATGCTACTGCTGAAATCATATGGGTGCAGTCCTTGTTGAGAGAATTGGGGGTCTCTCAGAAACCTCCGCCAGTCCTTTGGTGTGGTAACATTGGTGCTACATATCTGTCTTCAAATCTAGTCTTTCATGCTCGCACCAAACACATTGAAGTTGACTTCCACTTTGTTAGAGAAAGGGTTACACAGAAGCTGCTACAGATTAAGTTCATCTCTTCTAAAGATCAGCTTACAGACATCTTCACGAAGCCACTGTCGTTGCCGACTTTTGAAGGCTGTAGGCGCAATCTTAACTTACTCTGTACTTCAGGACATAGTTAAGATTGAGGGAGGGTGTAAGACATATTGTAATAGGACTCTGTAAGTCCGTATAGGACTCCAATTGTAATTAAACTTGTAACCCTTGTCTAACCTTCAATATAAACCAGAGAGCCAAGACCCCGAGGGTCATCGAGCCCTTGCCCTAAACACTACGTTTTACACGCCCTATTGTGTGGCCGGCATGTGGCCCCACTCCGTCTCCTCTTCGGTTCTCTGGAAGCTTCGGTGAATTTCTGGATGTTTGGCTTTTGTTTCGTCCAATTCCAAGAATATTTCCTGTGTAACTTTTCTGAAACACAAAAACAGTAGAAAACAGGGAACTGGTACAGTGGCATCTTGTTAATAGGTTAGTTCCGGAAAATCCATAAAAATGCCACGAAGTGTAATGAAACACTAAGCAAATGGTGTAAAAACAAGCATGGAGCATCAAAAATTATAGATATGTTAGAGACGTATAAGCATTCCCAAGCTTAACTCCTGCTCGTCCTCGTGTAGGTAAGTGATAACAAAAGAAATAATTTTTGAGGTGACATGCACCTACACAATCTTGATCATATATGTAAGCATTGTGCGCTGGGATCAAAGAACTTAAAACATGGGCATGAAAGATATAGTCTTGATAGAAGAAACTTAGCAACCATGTTATAACATGAAAAAGAACACAAACAAAAGATCATGAAAATGAAACAATGAAAGTCAAACGTGTGTTCAAATCATATGGAAAAACATACAAATGGTTTTCAGCTTGTCCTTCATGAGAGAGCAAAACATAAATGCATAGGACACCTTCAAGTTTAAGAGGGCGACTAGATATAAATAATTTAAGAACAAGTGAAACCAACATCATGAATCAATCAATGAAAACTTTGGGACAATGCACATTATACTCAGAATGACAACTATGCTCTCTTAGACGGTGCATAGAGGTAGAAGGTGGTGACTCAACATAAAAGTAAAAGAAAGGCCCTTCGCAGAGGGAAGCAGTGATTAAACATGTGCTAGAGCTTTTCATTTGTAAAACAGAGAGATAAAAATTGGGTTTTGAGAGGTGGTTGCTTTTGTCAACGACTGACAATGGGGTTCTTACTATCTTCCATACAAAAATGAAGCAAGTTTTTGAGAGAGATTGGCACTTTTGTGCTCTTTTATAAAGCTTGTCACTCCTCCCCACCTTTTTTCCTTTCACAAACCATGGCTAACCGATTCCATCGGGTGCCCACCAACATTCACATACCATGGAGGAGTGCCTTTTTTTTTCTTTTTTTTCTTCTTTTTGGAATAAAGCAATATGGAAGATAGCAAATCCGACCACTACGTCCCCATGAGCTGAAAATAGTGTCACAAAAAGAGAAGTATTTTGAAGGTTTTTTCAAAGCTAGAACATGAAAATTTACTTGGAATGGCTTACAAATACCATGCATAGGAGTTTATAGTGGACACAGTGGCAAACTTGATTTTTAGGAGTTGGATGCACGAGTAGAGCTCATACTCAGTACAAAATGAGGGCTAGCAAAAGACTGGGAGCGACCAACTAAGAGAGCAATAACGGTTATAATCATGCAAAGCGACAAAGCGACATTAAAAGAAGCATAAGATGGCATCAAAAGTCAAAAACTAAATGATCATAGAGGCGATGGCGACTTTGTATGAGTCTAACATGTGTGAGCATGCGCCAAGTCAACCCAAATAAAGCATCAAGGAGAAAACCAAAATAATGCTTCCAAATAATTAAAACAATGCATGATTTTTTCAAAGGCTCATTAAGCAATCTCAGTCATTTGAGACAAGTTATGCTACAGCAAAAATACTAAGCATACTATCAAAAAGACATCAAGCATGACATGCAAAAGCCTAGGCCGCAGTCTACACAAGCTCCTTTTTGTACCACTTTTTTGCATAAAGCTTTTTCTCTTTTCCAACACCATTCGAACTTTTTTGAAACAACTCTTTTTGATGAAAACCAACATGGACCAGAGGTCATAATACACCTTGATATAAAGATATAACAAGATCTGAACACAAATCAAGGCGAAAATCAAAAACTAAACGCAGTAGCAGAAAAAGAGAACACTCGTTGAAACGATAAGAGTGAAAAACGGAGTGTTCTTAGCAAATGAAAAGCAAGGCAACTTCTCCAAAAGAAATTTACTGGGGTCCAACCATTTATTGCAGCAAACAAAACTAAAGAAAACTGAAAACTAAAACAACTGACGCTCCAAGAAAAATGCATAGTGCATGAAGCAATAAAAATATAGTGTGTTGAAAGGTGACCTGATTTTTGCCGATGAAGAAGGGGTGCCTCGGGGGCATCCCCAAGCTTTGACGCTTGTACCTCTTGGATATTTCTTGGGATGACATGGGCATCCCCAAGCTTGAGCTTTTGTCCATTGTTCAACTCATCTCATCATTCTCCAATCCCTATACTTGAAAACTTCCTTCATACAAAACTCAACACAACTCTATTAGCAACATTAGTGTAAGCATAACAATGAATCAACCCTTTTTTCTTCAGGTTTCAACTCAAAACCACCACATATAAAACATATATTACTGTAGCAACTTCACCAAAAGTTCCGTGATCAAAAGAGCTCAAAAAGAAAGCGATCGAGCAGCAAACACAAATATTGGCAGAAATCTGTCAAAACAGAACAGCTGACAAAGGTCGAATTTCTAGAGGGTTTTCTGTTGCTCAAATCAAAAAGTGTTAAACTAATGAAAGTTTGGATATAACCTGGGGCATACGCACAAGAAATTACAGGTCCAAAAGATATACAGAGAATTTTCACGAA
Source organism: Dactylis glomerata (assembly GCA_007115705.1). Lineage (NCBI taxonomy): Eukaryota > Viridiplantae > Streptophyta > Magnoliopsida > Poales > Poaceae > Dactylis > Dactylis glomerata. The sequence goes on from QXEO01000550.1 coordinate 372,947, forward strand.
TTTTTACGGTGCAGCACCGAAATCTGTTTTAGGACAGCAACATCCCCAAATCTTACCTCACTCAAATTAGAAGCTTCTCTTGGCACAAAAACGAAATAAAAATGATAAGGAGAGGTTATTACTGTAGTAATAACTTCCAAGACTCAAATAAAAGAAAAAGAACTGAAAGTAAAAACATTGGGTTATCTCCCAAGAGTGCTTTTCTTTAACGCCTTTGAGCTAGGCGCAGAAAGTGCGAATCAAGTAATATCAAGTGATGAAGCATAAAGCTTATAATTTATTCTAAGAATAGAGTCAAAAAGTAATTTCTTCCTCTTTCTAGGGAAGTGTTCCATACCTTTCTTGAGTAGGAATTGATATTTGATTGTGCCTTCCCTCATATCAATGATGGCACCTACAGTTCGAAGAAAGGGTCTTCCCAAAATAATAGGACATGAAGCATTGCATTCAACATCCATAACAAGAAAATCAATGGGAACAAGGTTATTGTTAACCATAATAAGAACATCATTAATCCTTCCCAAAGGTTTCTTCTTAGCAACATCAGCAATAGGAACATCATAATAACACTTTTCAAGCGGTGGTAAATCAAGTATGTCATAAATTTTTCTAGGCATGATAGAAATACTAGCACCTAGATCACATAAAGCATGGCAATCAAAACCATTAACATGCATATCAATGATGGTTCCCAACCATCTTCTAACTTCTTGGGAATAGAAGCTTTTTGCTTCAACTTTTCATCCCTAATTTTCATGAGAGCATTGGTAATATGCTTAGTAAAAGCAACATTTAAAGAACTAGCATTAGGAGTCAAAGCAAGCTTTTGCAAGAACAAAATAACTTCAGATATGTTGCAGCCATCAACATCAAAATCATTAAAGGAAATAGAGCTATCATCTCCCACACTCCAAAAAATTTCAGCACTCTTTTGAGAAAAAGTTTTGGCAGTTTTAGGCTTTTTAACACAAGGAGTGGGAGTTTTCTCTACACCAATCAAAGTAAGAGGATTGCTAGCATTTGGAACAACATCATTAGAGGTAGTAATGGTACATACCTTCATCTTTCCCACCTGGCATGCAATTCTGCTAGCATCCTAATATTTTCATCAATTCTAACTTGGATAGCATTAGCAGTGGCAAAAGTATTGTTCTCTTTCACATCATTAGGCAACACTTTTAATTTCAGAAGTTCAACATCATGAGAAAGCCTATCAACCTTAGAAGCAAGAATATCATTTGCCTAACTTTTCCTCAACAGACCTGTTAAAAGCAGTTTGCTTACCGATGAAGTCCTTGAGCATTACCTCAAGATCGGAGGGTGTAGCCCTAGTGTTGTTGGAGGAATTACCATAAGAGTTACCATAACCATTACCATTGGTAGAAGGATACGGCCTATAATTGTTACTAGCAAAATTGTTCCTATAAGCATTATTGTTAAAATTATTATTTCTAATGAAGTTTACATCAACATGCTCTTCTTGAGCAACCAAAGAGGCCAAAGGAACATTATTAGGATCAACATGAGTCCTATCATTAGAAAGCATAAGCATTATAGCATCAATCTTATCACTCAAGGAAGAGGTTTCCTCAACAGAATTTACCTTCTTACCTTGTGGAGCTCTCTCGGTGTGCCATTCAGAGTAATTTACCATCATATTGTCGAGAAGCTTGGTTGCAGCGCCCAAGGTAAGGGACATAAAAGTGCCTCCAGGAGCTGAATCCAATAGGTTCCTTGAAGAAAAATTCAGTCCTGCATAAAATTTTTGGACAATCATCCAAGTAGTCAGTCCATGAGTGGGACAATTCTTTATCATAGATTTCATTCTTTCCCAAGCCTGAGCAACATGTTTATTATCAAACTGACTAAACTTCATAATATTGCTACGCAAAGCTATCATCTTAGCAGGAGGATAGTATCTTCCAATAAAAGCATCCTTAGACTTAGCCCATGAATCAATACTATTTTTAGGCAAAGACAGCAACCAATCCTTAGCTTTTCCTCTCAAAGAAAAAGGAAACAACTTAAGCTTAATAATATCACCATCAACATTCTCATATTTCTGCATCTCACATAGCTCAACAAAATTGTTGAGATGAGCTGCAACATCATCAGTACTAGCACCAGAAAATTGCTCTTTCATAACAAGGTTCAATAAAGCAGGCTTAATCTCATAAAAATTTGCAGCAGGAGCAGGTGGCGCAATAGGAGTGCAGATAAAATCACTATTATTAGTGCTAGTAAAATCACACAATTTGATGTTTTCAGGAGTAGCCATTCTAGCAAAACTAAAAGCAGACAAGTAAAAACAACTATAAGGAAACTAATTTTTTTGTATTTTTGATAAAACGATGCAAGTAAAAATAAAATAAAGCAAAACTTAAAACAAAGTAAAGGATGTGCGTGCGAAACTCCCCTTGTAAAAGTCTTCTTTTTCCCCAGCAACGGCGCCAGAAAACTTGTTGCTGGTGCCAAGTTGATGTGGGAATATGTAGTTGATGTGGGAGCTTCTTCTTCTTCAATCCTCGGCAACGGCGCCAGAAGAACTTGATTGCTTTTGATGGCGCGGTGTTTAATAGTGCCAGAGAACTTGTTGGCGTGTAGTTGATGAACTAAATGACCGCCCAGTTGGGAACCCCAAGAGGAAGGTATGATGAATATAGCAGCAAGTCTTTCCTCAGTTATGAAACCAAGGTTATCAATCCAGTAGGAAAAAGCCAATACTCCAGAAGGTGATGCTTGCTAGCCTAGTGACACTCCAACAAGGGCGCCGTTAACGATATCTTGTTAGCGCGTCTTCAACTAGTAGCAACGTGGAACCTGCACACAACACAACCAAATACTTTGTTCCCAACTTACGGAGAGGTTGTCAATCTCACCGGTTTGCTGTAAACAAAGGAATGAGCGTATCGAGTGGAAAACAGTAGTAATATGCGAGAAAGGAAACAGTGCAAGTAAAGTAAACAGGTGATAGCAATATAAAGGAAATAGGACCGGGGTCCACAGTTCACTAGTGGTGTCTCTCCATAAGATAAAATAACACATGCTGGGTAAACAAATTACAGTTGGGCAATTGATAGAATAAATACAATGTGCATATGTCGAGAGGATCACTATGAGATTTACTCTAGGCATTACAACAAGATACATAGACCGCCATCCAACTGCATCTATGACTAATAATCCACTTGTGGCGAATCAATCCGAGAACTCCACAAGTATTATGTTGTGAACAACAGATAACTGCATTAAGCAAAGTGTGTAATGTAAACAAAGCTTATTCCCTTGGACATATGAATGTTGTTTTCTCCCTAGTGGCAAACACACATCTACAACCTTAGAGTTTCTGTCACTCCCCCAGATTAAATAGAGGCATGAACCCAACTATCGAGCATAAATACCCCCTGATGAGGACATTCCATCTATTGATACACCCGCTGCACCTACAGCGGAACACATACAAGGACCCATCACTCGAGCTCGTGCCAAGCAACTTAACTATCAGGCACTTTCGTTTCTTGGAACTCTTTCTCACATACATGAGAATATGATGCTGCCTAAATCAGATATGTTTGTTACTCTTAGGAATGATGGACCTAGCATGGATGAGAGGGACAAGCATTGGAGCATGATCGTGCATGGAGATGGCAGCAAGCGTTTGAGGATGGAAGAAGATGCCACGAGTGGAGATTTCAGAACTTTGAAGCCACCATAATGAAGGATGAAGACTTGGGCGAAATATACAAAGAACTACTTCATAAATTCGTCCTTAGATAAATATGGTGCTGCGTCACTTTTATTTTTGGGCCAGGCCGATGTAATTTTCGCAGCAAATAAGACAGCCACTTTTAGGAGTCCGAATTTGAGGAGAAAAGGCCCGTTAGGGTTCCGTTCGACCACCATACCCATGGCTGGTCGCACCCCTACCTTTTCCTCCTCAAATACCCCCCGTAGCCGTCATTAGAACTCGGATTTTGTTTAGACTAAAGTTAGCCATTGCTGCAACTATGAGCTCGACTTTTGAGGCCAATCGCCCAGAAGAAGACCGCCTATTCGGAATCCCACCTTTTGAATAAAGCATACATCTATCATCCGCAATATCTTGATTGCTGTATTAGTTCTTACTTGTTCTCTATTTCAGGTAGGAATTAAGACCCTCGCTGGTCAGGCTGATCATGCTTCCGCAAGATCAGTAACTCCCGGAGATTGTCCTAGCGATTGCATTGGCGCACGAGCTTCGCACGTGTAGTCGGATCGTCAAGCACGAACTCCACCCACCAAATCGACATATCAAGATCTCATCGAAAGATCGGACACCTTAGCCCCATCAAGTGGTATCAGATTTCAGGTTGCTCGGTGAGATTTACTGTTTTCGTAGTTTAGATTGCATCTGTGTTCAAACCTATAAACCACGAAAAAGCCAAAAATACAGTTAGGGTTTAGATCATCTCGTCCCATAAACCATCCGAGCCTTTGCATTGTCTTTTCAGTTTGCATCGTTGAATTTGTGTCTCCATCCGCGTGTCGAGTTGCTGGTCTTAGTGTCTTTTCCTTTAGAGTTTTGAGTTCAAATCACCATAGTTACGCCGCCGCCGCACGCTTGCACCACTGCTCCACCATATCCTTCCACCACCATGCCATATACTTCCGCCACCGACTTCACATTAGATTTTGTTCGTTCCTCCCAATTTCATCCGTGCCTTTTTCAGAGTCCGTGAGCTAAGTTTTGGTCCCAGGCAAGAGGAAGAAGAAGAGAAAAAAAAATCAAATCCGCATCCAAGTCGGTTTGACCCGTTCCTACTAGTGCTGTCCGAATATAGTCCGATTTGGACAGTTTTGTCAGTTTTTGACAGTTTTCGACAGCAAACTTCAACTGGCCATAACTTTTGCATACGAACTCCGTTTTTGACGTGCGACCACTCAAAATGCTCAGCATGAAAAGATATATCTAACTATGTTGATGTGTGACACTCAGAACGCCCAAAAAAGGCCAGGAAGGTCGAGTTTTTGCCCTCTGAAGTTTCAGACCCGAAAATTCCTGCAGATCTTCACTTATATCTTGCTTTGGAGCTGTTTCTTTCTGCTTGTTGTGCCACGCCATGACTTTCTTAGTGTTCTCGGCTCGCGTCTCTAGCACGGTATAGCCTAGAACCAGCACGGTACCGTGGTTGAGCATTCTTTCACCATTGCATTGCTGTTTTGATATTTGCTATTTTTGCTACCATATAAGCCTTCCTACAGCTCCACATATTTCTGCATGTGCTTTGTATCGACACCTGGTAATCGCTTTGTGCAATTTTGGGAGTCACCGCTCTTTGCTGGTTGCATATCACCTTCCTCCTATTTGGTAAGAACTTGTAAGAGCTTTGTATACCGCTTGACAGATTACGCGTGATTCCACCATATTCCGTAGTGCGTAGGTATATATCACGAAGGATGATGTTGATCCGGAGAAGATGACTAGTGCAGAGTTGCATGCCCACTTCACTCGGCTGTTGGTGGGGCGTGCACAAGATGTGGACACACGCTTGGGTGATGTTGATTCCAAGCTTTCTGATGCGATGGACAAGATTGCTGGTCTTGAGACATCCTTCAACACCAAGCTCGACGCCCGGTTCCAGGAAGTCCTGGCCCGTTTGCCACCACAGCCACAGCCGGGCATCCATGTACCACGTGCTCGTCGTGTTCCTCTCATACCGCCATCTGCGGGTACCGTTACAGCCGCGGCAGCTGCTGCGGCCGCTACGGAAGCGGCCACCCAGGATGGACATGCTGCTGACGAGGGGGAAAACGAGTTCGAAGATGAAAACGAGCTCGATGAGGACGAGGTCCAACAACCTGCACCTAGCCGTCCGCGGCAATACAACCGCAACGCTCGTCCGCCTCCGCGTCCGGTACGTGATGATGAACATGTGGCCAAGCTGAAATTAAATATTCCACCATTTGAGGGTAGATATAATCCTGATGCATATCTCACTTGGGAATTAGAAGTAGAGCAACGGTTTGCATGTTTACGCTACCCTGAGCATTTGCGTGTTAGTGCTGCTACATGTGAATTTATAGATTTTGCTTCTATCTGGTGGTCTGAACATTGTCGAGTCAATCATGCTAATATTCCTGCTACTTGGCTTGGTCTAAAACATGCCATGCGTACTCGTTTTGTACCTCCACATTACCAATGGGACTTGCTTAAAAAATTAACTCGTTTAGAACAAGGCAAAAATTCCGTACAAGCGTATTATCAAGAGTTACAAACGGGCATGATTCGTTGTGGTATTGTAGAGGATAATGAAGCTATGCTTGCACGTTTCTTTGGTGGTTTAAATAAGGAGATTTAGCATATTTTAGACTATAAGGAGTACAACACTGTTACTCGTTTATTTCACCTTGCTTGCAAAGCTGAACTTGAAGTGCAGGATCGTCAACCATCATGGAGAAGAGCTAATAATTCTGCAGGTCGTACTCCTTCATGGTCTGCATGCCAATCAACTCCACCTTCTCATGGGGATGCACCAGGTCCTTCCACCTCCAGGTATACCACGCCGACGTCAAGAACGCCACCTGCTCCTGCTCCATCACCATCTGCTGGTCCGACACGGAGTTCTTCTTCCATGGCCTCCACGGGGAAGACTCGCGACATTCAATGTCGCAAATGTTTTGGGTTTGGTCACATCGAAAAAGAATGCAGAACCAAACGTGTGATGGTGGTGCTTGACGATGGCGAATATGACTCTGCGAGTGATTTTGATGATGATACATTGGCACTTATTGCGGCACGTGATGGTGCCAATTCTGATTCTGACAAGGAGATGGAGGTAATGGGAGCTGAGACTGCTGATCAATACAAGAGTTTAGTTACACAACATGTCTTGAGTGTGCAATTGAGCAAAGCCGAGCATGATCAACACCACAATTTGTTTCAAACAAGAGGCGTTGTTAAGGAGAGAGCTATCCGGATCATCATTGATGGAGGGAGTTGTAACAATCTGGCTAGTATTGACATGGTGGAGAAGCTAGCTCTACCCACACGACAACGACCTCATCCTTATTCAATTCAATGGTTTGAGAGCTCCCGTAAGCTCAAGGTAACAAGAACTGCACGCGTGCACTTTACTATTGGCACTTATTCAGATTTTGTTGATTGTGATGTTGTACCTATGCAAGCTTTTTCTTTGTTACTTGGTAGACCATGGCAATTTGATAGAGAATATGTACATAATGGTAAAACTAATCAGTATTCTCTTACACATGCTGGCAAGAAAATTGGACTTAAACCCATGACTCCGGAACAAATTTTGAAAGATGATCTTGCTAGAGCTAGTAGATTAAAAAATGAGGACAAACATAAGAGTGAGAATCAGATTATTGCTGCAGATTTTGTACCCCCTAAGCATTCTTCTAAATCTGATTCTAACCATGCTACTGAAATTCGTTTGAAGAATCCTTGTTTACTTGCTAGCAAATCTGATCTTGCTGAAATTGATGTCAATATTACTCCATGCTATGCCATTGTTTGCAAAGAAGTTATGTTTTCATTTGAGGATATGCCTCCTTCTTTGCCACCTGCGGTTGCTAACCTTTTGCAGGAATACATGGACGTTTTTCCACAAGATGTTCCACCTGGACTTCCACCTATTCGTGGGATAGAACACCAAATTGATTTGATTCCAGGAGCCTCGCTGCCCAACCGTGCGCCATATCGCACCAATCCTGAAGAAACAAAAGAGATCCAATGACAAATCCAGAGTTTATTGGACAAAGGTTATATTCGTGAGTCTCTTAGTCCATGCGCTGTTCCTATTATTTTGGTACCTAAGAAAGATGGTTCTTCGCGCATGTGTACTGATTGTCGAGCTATTAATAATATTACCATTCGATATCGTCACCCTATACCTTGTTTGGATGACATGCTGGATGAGTTGAGTGGTTCTATTATGTTCTCTAAAGTTGATTTGCGTAGTGGTTACCACTGAAATTCGTATGCAATTAGGAGATGAATGGAAAACAGCTTTTAAAACTAAGTTTGGTTTATATGAGTGGTTAGTAATGCCGTTTGGTTTAACTAATGCACCTAGTACCTTTATGAGACTGATGAACGAAGTTTTACGTGCTTTTATTGGTCGTTTTGTGGTGGTATATTTTGATGACATTCTCATATATAGGAAATCTTTAGAGGACCATTTGGATCATTTACGTGCTGTTTTCAATGCTTTACGTGATGCACGTTTGTATGGTAATCTTGAGAAGTGCACCTTTTGCACAAATAGAGTTGCTTTTCTTGGTTATGTTGTTACAGAACAGGGAATTGAAGTTGATCCAGCAAAGATTGAAGCTATTGAGAATTGGCCGCAGCCCAAGACGGTCACACAAGTAAGGAGTTTTCTTGGTCTCGCTGGGTTTTATAGGCGCTTTGTCAAAGATTTTGGTTCTATTGCTGCGCCATTGAATGAGCTCACAAAGAAGGATGCGCCCTTTGTTTGGGGCGATGCACAACAAGAGGCCTTCATGATACTGAAAGATAAGTTAACACATGCTCCATTACTCCAACTTCCTGATTTTAATAAGACGTTTGAACTTGAATGTGATGCTAGTGGAATTGGTTTGGGAGGTGTGTTATTACAAGAGGGCAAACCTGTAGCATATTTTAGTGAAAAATTGAGTGGGCCTAGTCTGAACTATTCTACTTATGATAAAGAATTATATGCGCTGGTTCGGACATTAGAAACTTGGCAACATTATTTATGGCCTAAAGAATTTTTTATACATTCTGATCATGAATCTTTGAAGCATATTCGTAGTCAAGCAAAACTGAATCATCGCCATGCAAAGTGGGTTGAATTTATTGAATCTTTTCCTTATGTTATCAAACACAAAAAGGGTAAAGATAATATTATTGCTGATGCTTTGTCACGATGTTATACTATGTTATCTCAGCTTGACTTCAAAATTTTTGGGTTGGAAACTATCAAGGAACAATACTTGCATGATGTTGAATTTAAAGATGTGTTGCAGAATTGTAAAGATGGTAGAACATGGAACAAATTCATCCTTAATGATGGATTTGTGTTCCGTGCTAACAAACTATGCATCCTAGATGGTTCTGTTCGTCTTTTGTTGTTACAGGAGGCGCATGGAGGAGGATTAATGGGACACTTTGGTGTCAAGAAGACGGAGGAAGTTCTTGCTGCACACTTCTTTTGGCCACGCATGCGGCGAGATGTTGAGAGATTCGTGGCACGCTGCACTACTTGTCAAAAAGCTAAGTCTCGCCTTAATCCACATGGTTTATATATGCCTCTTCCTGTTCCTAGTGTTCCTTGGGAGGATATTTCGCTGGACTTTGTTTTGGGATTACCTCGTACATAGAAGGGGAGGGATAGTATTTTTGTTGTTGTGGATCGGTTTTCTAAGATGGCACACTTTATTCCTTGTCACAAGACCGATGATGCTGCGCACATTGCTGATTTGTTTTTTCGTGATATCGTTCGTTTGCATGGTGTGCCAAATACTATTGTTTCTGACCGTGATACTAAATTTCTTAGCCACTTTTGGAGATGTTTATGGGCTAAGTTGGGGACTAAATTGCTGTTTAGTACTACATGTCATCCCCAAACTGATGGACAAACTGAAGTATTTAATAGAACTTTATCTACCATGTTGCGGGCTATTTTATAGAAGAACTTAAAATTGTGGGAAGAGTGTTTTCCTCATATTGAATTTTCTTATAATCGTTCGCTGCATTCTACCACAAAGATGAGCCCTTTTCAGATTGTCTATGGTTTTGTTCCACGTGCACCTATTGATTTGTTGCCTTTACCATCTTCAGTGCAACATAATTTCGATGCTACACAACATGCTGAATTGATTTTAAAATTGCATGCAACTACTAAAGACAACATAGAACGCATGAATGTTAAGTATAAAGTTGCTGGGGATAGAGGACGAAAGCATGTTGTGTTTGAGGTTGGTGATCTTGTTTGGTTGCATTTGCGCAAAGATCGTTTTCCTGATTTGCGCAAGTCTAAGTTAATGCCACGTGCTGATGGTCCTTTTAAGGTGATAGAGAAAATCAATGATAATGCATATAAACTTGAGCTTCCTGCAGATTTTGGTACGGTAAGTCCTACATTTAACATTGCAGATTTAAAACCTTACTTCGGTGAAGAAGATGAGGTTGCATCAAGGACGACTTCAATTCAAGAAGGGGAGCATGATGAGGACATTCCATCTATTGATACACCCGCTGCACCTACAGCGGAACACATACAAGGACCCATCACTCGAGCTCGTGCCAAGCAACTTAACTATCAGGTACTTTCGTTTCTTGGAACTCTTTCTCACATACATGAGAATATGATGCTGCCTAAATTAGATATGTTTGTTACTCTTAGGAATGATGGACCTAGCATGGATGAGAGGGACAAGCATTGGAGCATGATCATGCATGGAGATGGCAGCAAGCGTTTGAGGATGGAAGAAGATGCCACGAGTGGAGATTTCAGAACTTTGAAGCCACCATAATGAAGGATGAAGACTTGGACGAAATATACAAAGAACTACTTCATAAATTCGTCCTTAGATAAATATGGTGCTGCGTCACTTTTATTTTTGGGCCAGGCCCATGTAATTTTCGCAGCAAATAAGACAGCCACTTTTAGGAGTCCGAATTTGAGGAGAAAAGGCCTGTTAGGGTTCCGTTCGACCACCATACCCATGGCTGGTCGCACCCCTACCTTTTCTTCCTCAAATACCCCCCGTAGCCGTCATTAGAACTCAGATTGTGTTTAGACTAAAGTTAGCCATTGCTGCAACTACGAGCTCGACTTTTGAGGCCAATCGCCCAGAAGAAGACCGCCTATTCGGAATCCCACCTTTTGAATAAAGCATACATCTATCATCCGCAATATCTTGATTGCTGTATTAGTTCTTACTTGTTCTTGATTTCAGGTAGGAATTAAGACCCTCGCTGGTCAGGCTGATCATGCTTCCGCAAGATCAGTAACTCCCGGAGATTGTCCTAGCGATTGCATTGGCACACGAGCTTCGCACATGTAGTCGGATCGTCAAGCACGAACTCTACCCACCAAATCGACATATCAAGATCTCATCGAAAGATCGGACACCTTAGCCCCATCACCCCCTCTTGGAGTCACTAGTATCTACTCGGCCAAGATAGCTACTAACAACGGAGAGCATGCAAGATCATAAACAACATAGAGATAACATAAGATAATATTCAGCACATCAACTCAATCATAACACCAATATTCATCGGATCCCAACAAACACAACATGTAGAATTACATAACGGTGATCTCGATCATGTAAGGCAGCTCACGAGATCTAAACATGAAGCACATGGTGGAGAAGACAACCATCTAGCTACTGCTATGGACCCATAGTCCAAGGTAGACTACTCACTCATCACGCCGGAGGCAAGCATGGCGATGAAGAAGACCTCCGGTGGCGATTCCCCTCTCCGGCAGGGTGCCGGGAAGAGCTTCTAGACCCTCCCGATCTCGGGTCGATGACGGCGGCAGATCATGATGTGTTTCTGGAAAAGTGATCAGGTACTTAGGTTTTTCCCGTCGGGGGGTCTTTATAGGCGAAGGGGCAGCGTCAGAAGTGGATCGAGGCGGCCTCACACATAGGGGGCGCGGCCAGGGCCTGGGCCGCGCCGCCCTGTTGTGTGGCCGGCCTGTGGCCCCACTCTGTCTCCTCTTCGGTTCTCTGGAAGCTTCGGTGAATTTCTGGATGTTTGGCTTTTGTTTCGTCCAATTCCGAGAATATTTCCTGTGTAACTTTTCTGAAACACAAAAATAGCAGAAAACAGGGAACTGGCACTATGGCATCTTGTTAATAGGTTAGTTCCAGAAAATGCATAAAAACGCCACGAAGTGTAACGAAACACTAAGCAAATGGTGTAAAAACAAGCATGGAGCATCAAAAATTATAGATACGTTTGAGACGTATCACTCGCTCGCCGCGCTCGCCTCCTAAGGCTGTGCAGGAGTTCAAGAAACTTGTGGTAAGCAACTTACCACAGATCTCAAGTCGATTTGTAATCAATAATGAACCGATGATTCTAATTGGGTTCATGAATCCTTTTGCAGGAAGCTGAAATAACGGCAAAGGCAGGTTGCTCCACCCTAGGGCTATCAGATTCTTGGGACACTCCTTTTAATAGGGTGATGAATGCTATCAAGAAGAGGCCTAAGGACAACAAGATGACGTCTGTTGGACGTGTTTCCGGCTTTGGGCTGAGCACGAAAGTCGGCGGCCACTTCAAAGAGGACTCAAAGACTAGAAAAGAGAGAAGAAGCAAGGTGGAGGAGGCGCAGAGGAGGGAGATTGCAGATCTCAAGGCGCAAATGGTCGCGCTACCGGCGCAGATGGAGGAGAAGTTCGAAGCAAGGTTGCGCCAGGTCATTCCTCCTCAACTGTGGGAGGGTCTAGCGGTGCGGAATGCCGCCGGTGGAGTTGGGCCGATACCGGTGCCCAGCGTGTCCGGTAGCAACTTGGCTCAACACGTGTCACCGAACATGGTGAGCCCGCCCTCCTACCCATCGGCAGACCCATTCATGAGGCTGAGCCCGCTGGCCACTGACACCAACAACGCGCAGCCGGCGCCGATGCCCAACACCAACACGCCGCCGCTGCCTCCGCCGCTGCCCAACACCAACATGCAGCCGCCGCCTCTACCGCAGCCCAACACCAACGTGCAGCTGCTGCCTCTGCCGCAGCCCAACACCAACACGCAGCCAACGCAGCTTCGCGTGTCCACACCAAGGTAACTAATCGTAGGCTCAACTTCATACACTCTGTTGTCCTTTTTTGATGAGTACCATCTGATAATGATGCCCAACATGTTCTCCTGCAGGACACTAGTTGCACATTGCTGCACTACGTGAACGGCATGCTGAAGGATGTAGGCAAGGGTACGTCTGCCAACCGAAGAACCCCCTGATGCACAACATGCCCATCCCTGCTGGCATGTTCAGGGTTGCCCTGCTGCAGCCTTTGAAGGGTTGCGATAGCGTTGACCCTCCCATGCAACCTCATGGAGCCGAAGAGCATTACTCTCTCGGACGTTGCGTCATCTGGCCCTTGCTATGGCCAAAGTCACAAATTTGCCTTGCAAAGGAAGAGCAGCGCCCCACTGCCCTAGCTAAGAAGACACGGCCACCGGTGTTCGTCGCCTCCACCAAGAGGCATCAGCAGCTAGCCGCGCACACGCCGTCGCCTCCACCCGAGTACATGGAGGTTGCACCTAACCGTGACAATAATCAGGTTGATGAAATTGACGGCTTCCTCGCCACTGGGGCCAATGAAGGAATCTACATGCCTCCTCTTGGAGATCCAGCCTCCCGTGGTCAACAAGCCGGTTGTCCCATGTCATGCATGCAACGTCTGTGGTTCGGTGGCGGTTCTTAGAAGAAGCCTCTGGGTGAAGCCGCAGCCACACAACCCAATCCGACCAATGTTTTCAGCCCCACTACACTCCACAAGGCAGTTGATGAGCAGTTGAAATCTGCTGCTCCTGTCGAGGAGAAGTTGAAATCCACAGCTCCTATCGACGAGAAGAAGAAGGGTCGGAAGCATAGCCGGAGCAAGAAGGCTTCGAGCCAGCCGTCTCTGAGGAAGATACTCCGGGCTCAGGATGGCGTGCGAGAAGAGCCTCGTGATTTCCCCATGCACATAGCGGGTCAGCCGATGTGGACAAAGGAGATGCTCGCCAACACGGGTGGAGCGATAGTGAATTTGGACAACAACAACTAGTATCTCGAGGAGCGCCTTCTTAAAGAAAAGAATCCCGGGTACCCGGTCTACACAATCAAGGTGCCAGAGGGCCATGGCTTTGTCGATCGAGCACCCGCTGATATATTCTTCGTGCGGTACGAGGTCATCTACAATCTACTTCACTCCAACCGCCTAGGACTATAACTTGGTCCGTCTATACTCGCTCCATATGGCATTGAAGGCGAAGAGGGAGAAGACCCAGGGAATCGTGATAGTAGACCCCTACTACATGCGTGATGTTGCCTTGGCGAACGAGGGGGGCCGGGCAATGGTGAAGGAGTACCTTGGGAATATCTTCGTGGAGAACCCGACCATCGACTCCATTCTTCTGCCTTGCTTTCCCGAGTAAGTGAACACCGCTGTGAAAACTTCTTTCTTAGATTCTCCGGTTGGTCCTCTTACAACAATTTATTTGCAAGTGTGCTGCGCAAAGGCATATACTGCTCACTCATATCCATTTTCCCAAGGTGGTCGCAAGCGACATACTTTGACTCATCAAGTGACACGAAGCCGACAAAGAACTATGGCCTAATCAAGAGTGTGCTCGATGATGCTCTACAATTCTATGTCAAAAAGGGGGGCAAATTCACCAAGGATGGCGCGAGAGTCAAGAATGGCAAGCATATCTTCATGCACCACACAAAGTTCCCATGCGTCAAGCAGCAGCCTGGAAGTGTGAAGGAGGCCTTCTACGCCCTCCATCACATGAAGGGGATCATGCGGGATTCACGGATCAGGGCGCTACCAGCTAATCTTCGAGAATGGGCCAAAAAGTTTGCGGCGATCGATGATGCAGACCTTATGGAAGATTTTTGGCGCATCCAGAGTCAGATCGCGCAAGTCCTTCATGAAGATGTCAACTCAACCGGGGGACATGCACTGTAGCATAGCGTTGACTAACCGCGAGATTGAAGAATACATCGACAGGCAGCACGACACCAAGACGTTCATGACGAGACAGGGCGTGCGCCCCTTCCCGGCGAGGACTACATCATGATGTCTGTGGCTAGCTAGCGGTGTTGTGTCTATGTATCGTAAACTTTACTATCCTATTGTTGTTTCCGAACTATTGTTGGACGTGTGCGTAAACCTTAACTTCCCGAGGCTCGTAATGCCTTGACGATCGATGTTGGACTTGCTTATATATGATCGATCGTCATCCATGCTATGTTTCATTCTAGGCTTATGAATCCTTGCCATAGTATTTGTGATCATGCAAGCATGTTTGCACTTTGTCATTCCTTTCATTGCATAACATATTTACTACATGTCTATAGAGAGATGGCGAAGTGGTACGTGGTGTACAGAGGTCGGGTTCCAGGAGTCTACGAGGAGTGGGAGGACTGCCAGGCACAGGTGACCAACTTCAGTGGCAAATGCTACAAAGGGTACAAGACAAGAGAGCTCGCGGTCTCCAAGTGGAGGAGACACGTGTGGAAGAAGAACCGGATGAAGATCTTGATCATGGTTCCGATCTTGCTCACCGTCGTCGCCGGTGTGATCTATTCGTTCATATAGTAGTCTAGGTGATATGTAACTCCATATGTAATGTGTAATGATCAAAGTTGTACTTAACTTGTCTAATGATCCATCACTTGACTTCATATTGGAGTATTCCGGCACTTTGAAACATTATTATCTCAGTTTCGGTGAATTCTCGTGTTACCGATGTATACCTTTACATTTCTGCTATATTCCTATGTATGTTCTCCTATATACTATGTATTTCTCCTGTATTTTCGAAAAAAATCAAATGGTTAACATATCTATGGCGCATCATTTTTATGTCAGTGACGCACCCTATCCGTGGCACACCGAAGCGACGTGCGCCGCAGACACTATCCGTGGCGCACGCAGAAGGGTGCACCACTATCATCACATCTATCTGTGGCGCATATACACGTGCACCACAGATAAAAGTTATCTGTGGCTTGATATGTGTGGCGCACTCCTGGTGCGCCACGAAGCCCAAAATGGTGCACCACAGATAGGAGTTCTCCTAGTAGTGCATCTATAAAAGGGGTCCTCCTGCAGGTCGCAAAAAGGAGCACAGCTGAAACACAGAAACATGAAACAGAAGCCTGGGAGATCGAAGATTGGAGGGGAAAACTCCAGTGGGGCGCTGCCGGTGTGATCTCCATCCCCTCCAACGACTCTACCTTGGTCACCGTGATGAAGAGGGAGTAGTCCGCCTCTGGACTACGGGTTTGTGGCAGTACCTATATGTATCTCTCTCTTGTTCTTCATCGTTTTAGCGCCATATGAGCTGCATAACATGATTATGGCCATCTTTGTATCACTTTTATGGTGGATCTTTCTATGAGTAATATATGAGATTGCAATTGTTCTTTAATTTCAGTGTATGAGTAGATGCATATTATGTACCCCGTTCTTGTTTACTTGTTATGATCAAGCATGTTTATGAGAGCGTGTGTGGGGGAACGTGTGCATTAGTTGGAGTAACTGGGAGTGATTTTTCCTGGGAGGATAGTCCTTTGGAGTCACTTGGGTGTTTACCTTACTTTGTTACCTCACTAGGGATAAAGAAAATACCATGCTACAGGGTATCTCTAGCGTGACCTTGCTGAGTATCCGCGACTTGATCTAGTATGTTCTTATTTTAACTTCATGTCATTGTGTTTAATGCTATGCTCTGAGTTTATCGTAATACCAAGGTGACTAGATTAAATTCCCATCTTGGTGGAGTATGAGAGAGATGAATAACCAAAACATCTCTATATAGGAGGTGATGCCCATATGAATTCATTTGAATGTGAACTTTGTTGCAATATTTTATGTTAATTGTATGATCTTTTATCTGCCATATCTTTTATGAGAGAGTGCATTAGTGAACCCATGAACGACGGTCCACTTTTTATTATAAGAAACAACTTTCCATTCACTTTATCGCTATTTTTATTTTCAGTCATAATTAATTTCGAAAATACAAAAACATTTCCTTTATTGCATTTCATAAACTAAAACACTACTACTATATCCTTTATTGTTAACCATTGCATTGCATATTACTTTAGTTTGCATGTTCCCGCGGCAATAGATTTTCTGGCACCGTTGCATTTGCATATTTATTTGTTTTATATTGCATATTCATTTCTAGTTTTGTATACTTACACACACCTTGTGCTTGACAACCACTTGGTGAGGTTGAGGGCACAAAGCAAATTTATTTTACCTTGTAGATGATACGTCTCCAACGTATCTATAATTTTTGATGCTCCATGCTTGTTTTTACACCATTTGCCTACTGTTTCGTTACACTTCGTGGCACTTTTATGCATTTTCTGGAACTAACCTATTAACAAGTCGCCACAGTGCCAGTTCCCTATTTTCTGCTGTTTTTGTGTTTCAGAAGTGCTACACAGGAAATATTCTCGGAATTAGACAAAACAAGTTCCTGAAGTCTAATTTTTCCCGGAAGCTTCCAGAGATCCGAAGAGGAGTTGGAGGGGGGCCACGAGGGCCCCACACACCAGGGCGGCGTGGCCCAGCCCCTGGCCGCGCCCCCTATGTGTGAGGTTGCCTCGGACCACCTTTGACGATGCCCCTTCGCCTATAAAGACCTCCCGACGGAAAAAACCTAAGTACCTGATCACTTTTCCAGAACACATCGCGATCCGCCACCGCCGACGACCCAAAGATCGGGAGGGTCCAGAAGCTCTTCCCGGCACCCTACCGGAGAGGGGAATCGCCATCGGAGGTCTTCTTCATCGCTATGCTTGCCTCCGGAGCGATGAGTGAGTAGTCTACCTTGGACTATGGGTCCATAGCAGTAGCTAGATGGTTATCTCCTCCACCATGTGCTTCATGTTTAGATCTCATGAGCTGCCCTACATGATTGAGATCACCGTTATGTAATTCTACGTGTTTGGTTTGTTGGGATCCGATGAATATTGGTGTTATGATTGAGTTGCTATACTGAAATATATCTTATGTTATCTCTATGTTGTTTATGATCTTGCATGCTCTCCGTTGTTAGTAGCTATCTTGGCCGAGTAGTTGCTAGTGACTCCAAGAGGGGGTATTTATGCTCGATAGTGGGTTCATGCCTCTATTTAACCTGGGGGAGTGACAGAAACCTGTAAGGTTATAGATGTGCTGTTGCTACTAGGGAGAAAACAACATTCATATGCTCAAGGGCATATGCTTTGTTTACATTACACACTTTGCTTAATGCAATTATCTGTTGTTCGCAACTTAATACTCATGGGGTGTTCGGATGATATCCCCGGGAGTGGATTATTAGTCATAGATGCAGTTGGATGGCGGTCTATGTATTTTGTTGTAATGCCCAGAGTAAATTGCATAGTGATCTTCTTGACATATCACGTTTATCTTTATTCTATCAATTGCCCAACTGTAATTTGTTTACCCATCATGTGTTATTTATCTTATGGAGAGACACCACTAGTGAACTGTGGACCCCGGTCCTATTTCCATCATATTGCTATCACCTGTTTACTTTACTCGCACTGTTTACTTTACTCGCATACTATTATCACTTTCCACTCGATACGTTCATACCCTTTGTTTCAAGCAAACCGGTGAGATTGACAACCTCATCGCAAGTTGGGAGCAAAGTATTTGGTTGTGTTGTGTGCAGGTTCCGCGTTGCTATTGGCTGAAGACGAGTCAACAAGTGTTGTAAATGGTGCCCTTGTTGGAGTGCTATCATACCTTCCTCTTGGGGTTCCCAACGGGCTGGCCATTTACCACGCATCAAGGTCTTTTTCTGGCGCCGTTGCCGGGGAGGAAGTAGAAGACTTCTGCGAGGGGAGTTATTCGCACACACATCCTTTACTTTGTTTTAAGTTTTGCTTTACTTTATTTTTACCTGCATCGTTTTTTATCAAAAACCCAAAAAAATTAGAATCCTTGGTAGTTGTTTTTACTTGTCTTGCTTTATCATGCTTTCTATCAATGGTTGGTTTCTTAGAAACTAAATCTTTTTGGCAAGGTGGGTTCACGGAAGAGCAGTAAAATTATTATGAGGAACACCGCTTGTCACAAAAAGGGAAACACTTATGGGAACAAATTAATAGATTGTATATCATTGCTAGAAATGTGTGCCCTACTTATAATGTTACTTATTGCTTTGATAGATCTTGTTGCTGTAGGAGGTATAAACACCTCCCTTTTCAATGTGAGTATAATGATGATGTTACCATATCTTCTTATATTAATGGAAACTATGATTTTTATGATGTGGAACAAATTGAAGAATTTATTGCTTCGAAGGGTGCATTCGAACTTGCTTATTTGCTTGAAAATACTGATGATACACCTTATAAATATGAGGTTTATGATATACTGACATTTTGCTTTGATAATTACAAGGAAGAAAATGGCTATATTCTTAAATATCTTAATAGATGCTCTCCAATGGAAGAGACTAATGCCTTGAAGGAGCCTATGGAAGAAGAATTTGCTAAAACTGGAAGCTCATTGGATGAAAAAGAGGAGGAGAGTGATGATCAAGAAGAGGAAGAATGGAGCTACCCATGTCTACCTCCCAATAAGAGTAACTCTTTAACCAATACCTTATTTGATAGCCCTCCATGCTTAACAAAGGAGGATGAGTGTGATATTTATATTTGATAAGGATCACACCGGCGATCCTATGAGTTTTGTCCCGATCTTTCACAGCGAGTCAACCCGGATAAATAATCTTCCAATAACGCGATGAACGTCACTTGAAGAAGAGGAACGAATCCAGCAAGCAACGTGATGAAGATCACCACGCCTCAAACCTGAGCCTGATAATCCTTGATGAACACAAGAACCCTCACAGCAATATATTTGATAAACACGGCAGCGCCGTTTCCCCGGAGGGATGATACACGGTGGAGCACACGATGGTTTTCGACTAAACAACTGAACTCCCTAAACCCTAACCTGCTGGCCTCCTTATATAGACGGCCAGAAAAACTGTTGGGCTTGGACAGGCCCAAACCCAAAACACAAATAAAACTAAGTGGCCCATAACATGACCTGACACACGAAATAACATGAACAGATATGCAAACTAATGACACAGCCTTAGACTTAATTATCTCAAATCGTAGGTCGTCCTGGCGTGCCAATCTGCAACGAGCTTCCCTCATCTTGGTGGAGTCCTGAAATTGGGCTTCACCTCCTCCTTCGTGCCCATATCATCCTCCCCCCCTTCAAGAAGCGTTGTCCCCAACGCGTGAGGGTCTGCTCGAAAGGGTGGCAGAATATCAATAGCACCACGCATATTCGCCGTCTTCAAGTCTTGCTTGCCTTCCTCACCACATCCTCCCTCTTGGCCTGCTCGACTTGATACAGCTCTAGGTGGTTGCACCTCTTTTCTTCGCCAAATAAACTTGTGCTTAGGCGCCTCCACCTTCTTCTTCTCAAACCGTGCTGGAACCTTGCGTTGCTGAACATGAACTTGCTTAGCACGACCCTGCAAAGTAGTAATGCCTGGGCCACACAACTGACGAACACGTCCATCCTTGCCTGTATGCACACGCACTGCTGCTCCAACAACACGTCTCCGAGGTGTTCTAACAAAACTGTGGCTGACTACCCGCGGCACCGTATGCACCGGAACACGGTCAGCATCACCATCATCGGTCTGAACACCCATGTCAACACGAACTGGAAGTGGTGCAGATGGAACACATGCTGACATATCCTTCCCTTTATCAATAAGAGGCTTGAGTTCAACCGGCTTGTCACTAACAAGAACAACTGGCTTGTCATCTACAGGCTTGGCTGAAACAATATCACCACTGACGCTATTCGCATCATGCTCCTCATGCTGCACCTTAGCTAGCCCTAGTTGTGGCTTAGCTTTATGCAACTTCTCTTTGCGAACCACCAACACAACATCGGACTTGATTTGATCATCACGCATTGGCTTCAAAGTCCGCTGTTTGCCATCATGCATAAAGGAATATGTATTTGCTCTCCCAGCATGCATAGCATTGTGATCATACTGCCATGGACGTCCAAGTAACATCCCACATACCTCCAATGGCAACACATCACATTCCACCTCATCAACATAGTCATCAACTGTAAATGGCACACGTACCTTGTGAGTAATCTTCAGCATACCGTAGCTATTCAACCACTCAACATGCTTAGGTTCAGGAATACGCCATGTGGACAACCCCAATGATGCCACCACAGCCCTACTGATGCCATTACAGTAACTACCGCTGTCAATCATCAACTTGCATGCTTTGCCTTTGATTATGCACTGCGCCTGAAATAAATTCCATCGCTGGCCTCTATCCGCTGTCATGCAAGTCTCATCATGTACTCTTTTGAGTTGCATATTCAGCCCACTCAATGGTACAACCTCCTCCACGACATCCTTGACAACATCAGCCTTGACAACATCAACCGCTGACAATTCAGAATTCGTGGCTACCACCTTGCTAACTATCGGCAATGGAACAACTGTCAACTTCTCATGAGTAGTCACAGCTGTTGCGACCTTTGGTATAGGAGCTATGCTCTTGCCAACATCCTCTATCCGATGCACAACCTTGGGTGGCTGCTGAATCACTTCTACGGGTACCATGGGCTTTCGAGAAGGAACCACGGTGCTAGAAGGGATAAAGCACTCTCGCAGAAATTTTCTGAAATTTGCCCAAGTCGCAGAGGTAATGCTCTTCTCGCTCAACGCTTTATGCCACCAACTGTATAGCCTGGCATCCACGCGTCGGTCTGCAAGAGCCAAACGGTTAGAATCACTCATGTTTTGATCATAGGTAGCACACCTGTAGAAACCCTGTAGCATATGACGTTCCCATGACTCATACTCTTCAGCTGTTGCATCATAGGTCAGTTGCCAATTGATCTCATATGCATCATATGCTAAAACACCATCCAGCAGGTCCAGATAATCATTGAAAATATCGCTAGATTTCTTGCCACGGCGACACTTATAGCCGTAATAATCATCCGGAAAAGAGTCCATTATAGTACTATTGTATCCCAGCCGGCACTGATTCAAAATATCCTGTGTTACTCCTAGTGATCAGTCACATTAAAATCTGCAAAAAATCTGTGCAAACTGAAGCAAATCAGAAGGAACTGGAGCTGACAGAGCGGCTGAGGCACAAAGAAAATGCAGGCTCGCGGGGCGCTGGGGGGCAGACAGTCTCCGGGCTCCAGCGCGAGTAGGCAGGCAGTCGCGATCCTGGGCGAGAGAGCAGGCAAAGCAGCCGACAGAGTGGGCCGGCAGGCGAGCGAGCGAGCGCGCGTGTGGCAGGCGAGCGAGCTCACGGCAGGCGAGCGAGCGATCACGGCGCGGAACGAGCGATCCTGGCGGAGATGGGCCGGCCCACTAGGCAAGTCGCGAGCGAGCACGGCGCGGGGCTAGCGAGCACGGGCGCGGGGCTAGCGAGCACGGGCGAGGAAGCAGTCGCGCCAGAAAGGTTGGGCGATGGCGGGAGCCTCTGGCGATGGTGGGCCGGCCCAACAGCGGGCGCGCAAGCACAGGCTCGTGGCCTTCGGCGCGAGTCACGGGCGACGACTGGCCGAGCGATCCCAGGGCGGGCGATCTGGCGTCGAGGCGAGCGACGCGCTCCGGGGCAGAGCCTGTCTGCCCCCAGGCGCGCGGGGCGAGCGCTGTCTCTTTTTTTTTTTGACTTTTCAGCGATCCCGATCGGATCTGGCCAAGCAATGAATGAACCAGCGATCTTTTTCTCTGCCTCGATGCTCCCGATCAGATCTGCTTCCCTGGACTCCTCTTCAGCGATCCGAACTGGACACTGGCCTGCGTCTCTGAGATCGATGTTCGCAATCGATCTGAAAACAGCCGCCTTGAAGAATACACACAAACCAATCTGAGCTGGATACTGCGAGGGGAAAACAATCTAGAGAATCCAGAGAACAATCAATCTGAAATACTCGTGGTGATCAACCCGGGAATCTGATACCACATGATAAGGATCACACCGGCGATCCTATGAGTTTTGTCCCGATCTTTCACAGCGAGTCAACCCGGATAAATAATCTTCCAATAACGCGATGAACGTCACCTGAAGAAGAGGAACGAATCCAGCAAGCAACGTGATGAAGATCACCACGCCTCAAACCTGAGCCTGATAATCCTTGATGAACACAAGAACCCTCACAGCAATATATTTGATAAACACGGCAGCGCCGTTTCCCCGGAGGGATGATACACGGTGGAGCACACGATGGTTTTCGACTAAACAACTGAACTCCCTAAACCCTAACCTGCTGGCCTCCTTATATAGACGGCCAGAAAAACTGTTGGGCTTGGACAGGCCCAAACCCAAAACACAAATAAAACTAAGTGGCCCATAACATGACCTGACACACAAAATAACATGAACAGATATGCAAACTAATGACACAGCCTTAGATTTAATTATCTCATATCGTAGGTCGTCCTGGCGTGCCAATCTGCAACGAGCTTCCCTCATCTTGGTGGAGTCCTGAAATTGGGCTTCACCTCCTCCTTCGTGCCCATATCAATATTGTTGAGTTTGTTCATGATGCTACTGAAAATTATTATGAGAGAGGAAAATATGGTTGTTGGAATTCCCATGTTACTAAAATACCTCTCTTTATATTGAAAGTTCCAAAGTTGCTCATGTTTTATCTACCCATACTTGTGACTATGTGCATCTTTGATTTATTTTCTTACAAGATTCCTATGCATAGGAAGTGGGTTAGACTTAAGTGTGCTTTATATTTGCTCCTTGATGCTCTTTTGGCTTCCATTCATATTTCTTATGTGAGCATCTTCTCAAATTACTGAGCCTAGCTCAAAGGCGTTAAAGAAAAGCACTCTTGGGAGATAACCCAATGTTTTTACATTCAGTTCTTTTTCTTTTATTTGAGTCTTGGAAGTTATTACTACTGTAATAACCTCTCCTTATCCTTTTTATTTTTTTGTTGTGCCAAGAGAAGCCTCTAATTTGAGTGAGGTAAAGATTTGGGGATGTTGCTGTCCTGAAACTGTTTTCGGTGCTGCACCGTAAAAATTCGTATAAATTCTCTGTATATCTTTTGGACCTGCGATTTCTTGTGCATAGGCCCCAGGTTATATCCAAACTTTCTTTAGTTGTACAGTTTTTGATTTGAGCAACAAAAAACCCCTCAAAAATTCGACCTTTGTCAGCTGTTCTGTTTTGACAGATTTCTGCCAATATTTGTGTTTGCCGCTTTATCGCTTTCTTTTTTAGTTCTTTTGATCACGGAACTTTTGGGGAAGTTGCTACAGTAGTATATACTTAATATGTGGTGGTTTTGGGTTGAAACCTGAAGCAAAAGAGGTTTATTATATGTTATGATTGCACTAATGTTGCTAATAGAATTGTGTTTAGTTTTGTATGAAGGAAGTTTTCAAGTGTAAGGATTGGAGAATGATGAGATGAGTTGAAGAATGGAAAAAAGATCAAGCTTGGGGATGCCCATGCATCACCCCAAGAAATATCCAAGAAGTACGAGCGTCAAAGCTTGGGGATGCCCCCGAGGCACCCCTTCTTCATCGGCAAAAATCAGGTCACCTTTCAAAACACTATATTTTTATTGCTTCATGCACTATGTGTTTTTCTTGGAGCGTCAGTTTTTTTAGTTTTCTTAGTTAGTTTAGTTTTGTTTGCTGTAATAAATGGTTGGACCCAACAAATTTCCTTTGGAGAAGTTACCTTGCTTTTCATTTGCCAAGAACGCTCTAGTTTTCATTCTTATCAAAAACCGAGTGTTCTTCTTTTTCTGCTACAGCTTTTGGTTTTCGTTTTCGCCTTGATTTGCATTTAGACCTTGTCATATCTTTTCATCAAGGTGTATTTTTGCCTCTGATCTTTATTGGTTTTCATCAAAAGAGGTGTCTTAAAAATTTTCAAATGGTGTTGGAAAAGAGAAAAAGCTTTATGCAAAAAAGTGGTACAAGAAGGAGCTTGTGTAGACCGCGGCTTAAGCTTTTTCATGTCATGCTTGATGTCTTTTTGATAGTATGCTTAGTGGTTTTGCTGTAGCATGACTTGTCTCAAATAACTGAGATTGCTTAATGAGCCTTTGAAAAAATCATGCGTTGTTTTTATTGTATGGAAGCATTATTTTGGTTTTCTCCTTGATGCTTTATTTGGGTTGACTTGGCGCATGCTCACACATGTTAGACTCTGACAAAGTCGCCAATAGCCTTTATGATCATTTAGTTTTTGACTTTTGATGCCATCTTATGCTTCTTTTAATGTCACTTTGTTGCTTTACATGATTATGGCCATTATTGCTCTCTTAGTTGGTCGCTCCCAGTCTTTTGCTAGCCCTCGCCATGTACTGAGTATGAGCTCTACTCGTGCATCCAACTCCTAAAAACCAAGTTTTCCAAAGTGTCCACCATACATACCTACTAGCAATTTGCTATTCCAAGTAAATTTGACTTGCTTTTATTTTCTCTTCAAATTAAACTCTTACCAGTGTTATGCGAAAATTGGTCAGTAAAGCTCTCACGAACCGGAAGGCACACTTTACTTTTTCCTGTTCTTCAAAATTTGACATTGTGGTCTCTTATGTTGAGTTGTTATGCTTGCAAGTTGTAAGTTGGATACTAGCCCATCCATGCCGTCATGGGGCAAGCTTTCAACATTGCACTTCTTATTTGAGTTGATATCATGATCTTTTGTTTATGGATGCCCGCAGTGTGAAATGAATTGGGAATCTTGTGGGGATCATGGAGTTTGTTTATGTGTTAGGGAAACGCTTGGGCTGCCAATCTAAGCCATGCATAATTCATGGTGGAAATTTGCAGCATACCCATGGTGGACATTCGATGACGCATCTCATAATAAAAAGCTAAACAAATGGAAAATAAAAGAGATGTCGAGGTGTTAATTGTCTGCTTGTCCTGTTATTTTGGTGTGGGCTTGTTCCATGTCATCGGGAACGGAGGTACCCTGTTGGCGGTTCTCAATGATACGCATATACTTACAATGACAAGAGCCTTGCTTGGGACTCTAAGTTGAGTAGCATGAGGTTTGGGTACTCGTATTCACGGGACACGAGGTTTTCAACTTATGATTTGTCAAGCATATGCATCATAATTGTTCTCGCATTAACTTTAACCATTCAAGATGCTTATGATGGGGGCAATGAGAGCTCAAAGCCGGTAAGTAACATAATTTTTGAAGGTTATAAAACTTGCAATCACGCTTCCCTCCGCGAAGGGCCTTTCTTTTACTTTTATGTTGATTCACCACCTTCTATCTTTATGCACCTTTAAGAGAGCATAGTTGTCATTCTTAGTATAATGTGCATTGTCCCAAAGTTTTCATTGATTGATTCATATTGTTGGTTTCACTTGTTCTCAAATTATTTGTATCTAGTCGCCCTCTTAAACTTGAAGGTGTCCTATGCATTTATGTTTTGCTCTCCATGAAGGACAAGCTGAAAACCATTTGTATGTCTTCCCTTATGATTTGAACACACGTTTGACTTTCATTGTTTCATTTTCATGATCTTTTGTTTGTGTTCATTTGCATGTTATAACATGGTTGCTAAGTCTTTATTGTCAAGATTATATCTTTCATGCCATGTTTTAAGTTCTTATGATCCCAGCTCACAAATGCTTACATATATGATCAAGATTGTGTTGGTGCATGTCACCTCAAAAATTATTCTTTGTTATCACTTACCTACTCGAGGACGAGCAGGAGTTAAGCTTGGGGATGCTTGATACGTCTCCAACGTATCTATAATTTTTTATGCTCCATGCTTGTTTTTACACCATTTGCCTACTGTTTCGTTACACTTCGTGGCACTTTTATGCATTTTCCGGAACTAACCTATTAACAAGTCGCCATAGTGCCAGTTCCCTGTTTTCTGCTGTTTTTGTGTTTCAGAAGTGCTACACAGGAAATATTCTCGGAATTGGACGAAACAAGTTCCTAAAGTCTTATTTTTCCTGGAAGATTCCAGAGATCCGAAGAGGAGTTGGAGGGGGGCCACGAGGGCCCCACACACCAGGGCGGCGCAGCCCAGCCCCTGGCCGCGCCCCCTATGTGTGAGGTTGCCTCGGATCACCTCTGACGACGCCCCCTCGCCTATAAAGACCCCCGACGGAAAAAACCTAAGTACCTGATCACTTTTCCAGAACACATCGCGATCTGCCACCGCCATCGACCCGAAGATCAGGAGGGTCCAGAAGCTCTTCCCGGCACCCTGCCGGAGAGGGGAATCGCCACCGGAGGTCTTCTTCATCGCCATGCTTGCCTCCGGAGCGATGAGTGAGCAGTCTACCTTGGACTATGGGTCCATAGCAGTAGCTAGATGGTTGCTCCTCCACCAGGTGCTTCATGTTTAGATCTCATGAGCTGCCCTACATGATTGAGATCACCGTTATGTAATTCTACGTGTTTGGTTTGTTGGGATCCGATGAATATTGGTGTTATGATTGAGTTGCTATACTGAAATATATCTTATGTTATCTCTATGTTGTTTATGATCTTGTATGCTCTCCGTTGTTAGTAGCTATCTTGGCCGAGTAGTTGCTAGTGACTCCAAGAGGGGGTATTTATGCTCGATAGTGGGTTCATGCCTCTATTTAACCTGGGGGAGTGACAGAAACCTCTAAGGTTGTAGATGTGTTGTTGCTACTAGGGGGAAAACAACATTCATATGCTCAAGGGCATATGCTTTGTTTACATTACACACTTTGCTTAATGCAATTATCTGTTGTTCGCAACTTAATACTCATGGGGTGTTCGGATGATATCCCCGGGGGTGGATTATTAGTCATAGATGCAGTTGGATGGCGGGGGTCTATGTATTTTGTTGTAATGCCCAGAGTAAATCGCATAGTGATCTTCTTGACATATCATGTTTATCTTTATTCTATCAATTACCCAACTGTAATTTGTTTACCCAGCATGTGTTATTTATCTTATGGAGAGACACCACTAGTGAACTGTGGACCCCGGTCCTATTTCCATCATATTGCTATCACCTGTTTACTTTACTTGCACTGTTTACTTTACTCGCATACTATTATCACTTTTCACTCGATACGCTCATACCCTTTGTTTCAAGCAAACCGGTGAGATTGACAACCTCATCGCAAGTTGGGAGCAAAGTATTTGGTTGTGTTGTGTGCAGGTTCCGCGTTGCTATTGGCTGAAGACGAGTCAACAAGTGTCGTAAACGGCGCCCTTGTTGGAGTGCTATTAGGCTAGTTAGCATCACCTTCGGTCGTTTGTTTGCTCCTCTCCTGAACGATAAACCTTGGTTTCTTAACTAAGGGAAAAACCTTGCTGCTATATTCATCATACCTTCCTCTTGGGGTTCCCAACGGGCTGGTCATTTACCACGCATCAGTAGGTTGTTAGAAGAAGGTCAGGAAGGATCCTTGTGCACACAGTTCACCGAGAGTTCGATATAAACCCTCGAGTCACCTTTGTGGGCGAAAATCAAGCTTCCCTATGCTCAGCACTCTACACTTGGAGTCTCAACCTAGCGGAAGCCATCAAGAAGATTTTCTGGTGCCGTTGCCGGGGATTGAAGAAAAAGAAGTTCCTGTGTCAACTTCGTGCCAACCATCAACGACCAATGCACTGATGTGAGGAAGTGAATCCCATGGGTATAAGAGCAATCACACAACAAATCAGGAGTATAAGGTGGAGCTGTAGGTATGGTATCCTAACTACACCAAAGACAAGTCCGAGTGTTGATCGTGTGACAAGACCCACGGAAATACACATAGTGGAGATAAATGGGGCAATTTCAACTCTCAAAATGAGCTCAAAGATAATGTATGGTGGAGTATTGATTGTGTTGCAATGCACAAGAGAGACGCTAGCAATGGCTCAACAAATAGGCATAAGACTGTTTAGGCTACAAGTGCACACAAGATAGTACCAAGGCCTCTCAAAATATATGGAGGAGGAATTTTTTTGCTATGAACTAGCTCACCGTTTTTCATTTCTTTTTTTGTACAAATCTTTTCTCTTTTATCTCTCTTTTTATCTATTTTCTCTTTGATCCTCTTACTTATGCGGCAACAAGATATAATGCACCAAAAACCAAAGAGCAGCTTGTCGAGCAAAAGTATGCTAGTCTCCTATAGGAAATGTTCCTACATAATGTTGTCGAAAGGGTTTAGCTATGGCTTCCAAAGATATGCAGAAGGTATGCTATGTGGACTCAGTGTGCAAGAGAAAACGGAAATGATGCAAAAATAGGCAAAACGTACCGCTGCAGAAGAACTGGTCAAAACAATGTCGTGACAGAGGTATATGACGATGGTAACGCGCACGACCAAGAACAACGGAGAAACATTGTCATGGTAAAGAAATAGTGTGACTTGCTGTCGCGGAAGAGACCCACACAGAACGCATGGCAGGCGGAGCTGTGCTTAACTTGGCATGGCAAAACTTTTTTTGACTCAAGATTGATCGGACTAAAGGAGAAGTATTCTCCCTAGACTCGATCAACGATGGCAACAAACGAGATGAACTCGACTGCTACCAGACTACTCCGACTAGGACAAGCAATGACACCTAAACCCTAAGTAATGTGGACACGACCAGAACCTAGACACTACGATTCGAAAAAGGAAGAAGAAGGAAACGCAAAAGAAAAATGACCATCAATTAAAACATACTCCAATGCAATCTAGGCTATGGCGAATACTAAGAACCCTAAAATTTTTTTGGCTTTTCCTATATAGGACAGAAAAACGAAAATTGCGGGGATGGATTTGGTGGATGCTTACCGAGGAAACCCGAAAATCTGATACCAAGATGACAAGGGGGGCCCAATCTTCTCAACATGCAAGGCGGCGGTGATGATGATGGTGTAGATAAATTGGTGTTGCCGATGATCTCTCCTCGATTGATCGTTGATGCCAATGCAACAACTCGCAACCCTATGGATATTCACGACTTCACACACTTGCGCAACGTAGCCGTTGACCATGAAATGGTAGAATTGCAATTTGCTAATTCCCAATGAAACAATAGATCACACTTAACTTGTAATTGTAAATCACCAGATCAATATGAATTGGTGATGAGGAATTCAGATGAATGCTTCTAGGAGTTCAACAAACTAGGGTTTTCTTAAACATGGTCTAATCTGCTAAAGGCGGCGGCCATAGACTTCTATGGGTGGCGGCGCCCAGCCTAAGGGTTTTGGACTCAACGTGGTTTGACTCAACCCTGATACAAACTGACCCAATGGTTGGGTTCAGCCTTAGGGTGCGCAGACCCAATAGCATGGCGCACAACATGTGGTGCGCTTGCAGTTGTTCTTCACGTGGTGTTGCTTCTCCCAGCCTTGGCGCCGGTCTCCCTCTCCTCCCTCGCGCCATCTTCATGGATCACCACGTCATGCTCCTTAAGTTGCAGATCCTCGCTCCTTCGTACAATGCCACCATCTTCAATGAACCTTATCATCCAAACATACAAAGTCTTAGGCAGTATAAAGCTCTCATTAGAATAAATATCAGATTCAACTAGGAGTGAATTCACCTGTTGTTCCAGTAGCTTTGCACGAGCTCTTGTAAATAGGTCTAATCCTAATTTCATTGGATTTATTCTTTGCATCAACTTGATGTTCTTCTATAGGTCTTGGAGATGGCTGAATGGTATGGATGTCGTCATCACCTTGTGTTTTAGCTGATTGCAGTTTGTCTAGGCCGGAGACTCCCGGTATCCTAGTCGGAGACTCCGGATGTGCAAACATCGGAGACTTTTCCCAGGACCAGAGACTCTGGCCCAAGACTTTGGGGTGTTTCTCAGTGTAGTAATGGGGTAGAGACTTTTTTCTCCTACCCTGGAACCTTTGCTCGGAAACTCCTTGAGTCCAGAGACTCCGTTCCCTCTGGCCAGAGACTCCAGGACCCGGTCACTCTGACCGGAGACTCTAGCCCTACCAGGGCAGAGACTTCGGGATGAGTGAGACTGCAACGGCTAGATTTCGACAAGGGGTATAAATAGTCGTCTTCCACCTCCGGTGAAGACTGCAGCTTTCACTCTCTCTCCTCCATTGTTCCCAAGCTCAAAATCCCTAGATCTCTTTGACGAAGTTTAACCTCGGCAATGCCCATGTTTAAGGGCTTTCGATTCATGGAGAGAGCATGGGATCCGGCAAACTCGACGGTGGTCAAACAAGGACAAGGGTACACGAGAGTTTACCCAGGTTCGCCCCTGGAGGGTAAAGACCTACGTCCGGCTTGTCTAACTTTGTATTATGGTAGTGTTTACAACGAGGTGTTACAATGGAGGCGTAGATTGGATCTAGCCAAAGGTGGAGAACACTCGAGATTGCGACCACTCGATGGAGGCATGAACAGGGAGTAGAGGCTGATCTTGGAGATCCCTCCTAGCTTTTTATATGCGAAGGCTAGGTCTCAGGACCCTTCTCCAAATCGGTTACATATCACATGGTAGGTGAAAACTTATATTGATAGGAATACGACTAAGTCTTCCCCTTCGAGTCCTTGCGGCGCACGCCAGGCTTCGACCTCATGGGCCGCGCATCCAACACACCTTTGCAGGCTTTGGTGTTCCCTTCGACAGGCTTCTTCCTAGGCCAAAACCATATAGGACAAAGATGAGGACCCGATGGGTCATTCCTTCATCAGTAGCCCCCGAGTGCCTAGGGTAGTCAAAGAGTATGGCAGGGACTCTAATTCCTTCAAGTTGAACCTTCCATCGCTATTGCAAAGCATCTGCAAAATCTTAACACTATTGACAAGCATTCAAGTGATAACCAATGCTGCTAGCAAGCAGTGGAACACCCGCCGGGTCTAGTTAATTGCATAATAGCAAAAACAACAGTTAGCTAACTTAGAGTCGAGTCCACTGACTCGAACCCGCATGGGCTGGCGCAACTCTGACTCATGCCGTGGTGGACTTATCGAGTCGAAGCCTTGAAATTGGATGGCGCCTAACGCGTCCGCGGTGCATTCCTTCATGCCGCTGGCACGGAAATTCTCTTGGCATAGCGCGCTTGATGCGTATACCGGGCCAATCAGTGTTGCAAACCGTGATCTTATCTACGCATTTGACATACAACATCCGAATGGCACCATATTTTGGGTATTTTCGAGAATTAAGGCAAACGTAGGCCAAGAAAAGTGCTTCAAGGGACAAGATAGCCCGCACTCAAAGAATATGAGCGGTGCTGAAGACCCGGAAGAGCACTTCGAGGGACAAGATAGCCTGCACTCGAAGAATATGAGCGGTGCTGAAGACCCAGAAAAGCGCTTCGAGGGACAAAATAGCCTGCACTTAAAAAATATGAGCGGCACTGAAGACTCAAAAAAGCGATTTGAGGGACAAGCAACCCGCACTCGAAGGAAATATGCAGTGCTGAAGACCGAGAGTATTCTTCGAGGGATAAACAACCCGCACTCGAAGGAAATATGCAGTGTTAAAGACCGAGAGTATGCTTCAAGGGATAAACAACCCGCACTCAAAGGAAATATGCGGTGCGGAAGACCAAGAAGATGCTTCGAGGGACAAGTTAGCCCGCACTTGAAGAATATGAGCGATGCTTAAGACCGAAAGAAAATTTTCGAGGGACCACAACCCGCAGCACGAAAGATTCGGGCAGCATTGAAGAATAATAGGGGTACTTTGAATGTAGCAAGAAAATATTATAGGTATTAGCAAAAATGTACCTTGGGGTAAAGAGGCCCAATGTAACTTGAAAAGCATCCAGTCCAGTCAAAAGGCAGCTTTCTAGCCTTGACATCACGGATGACGTATTTGGTTCTCGAGTGTCTTCACAAAACATCGAAACGAGGCCCTGACATTGATGGGACAAGACATGACAAGGGCCCACCACGTAGAGCGGCATACGCCACCTGCTGACTTTATTTGACCGCACGTCTCCCATGTTTAATGGAGATAAATAACTGTGCCTCCTAGATTATCGTGCGGAGCAGGGCCATATTGCCCAGAATGCTAACATGTGTAGGGATAGATGCGCGCCGTCGCCCCGGCTTCGCAATGGACTGTAGAGATGCGAAGATGGATTTTACCTCCCTAGACAAAGGCTGGGAGTGAAAACTTTTCCCCATTCTGCCGCCATCGTCATCTTCCTCAAATCCGTCCTTCTCCATTGCTGCACCTCCGAGCTCCGCCTTTCCGCGTGCACATGCATCCACTCACGCATTACCATCATGGGCAAGAGGGGTTCTGCCGCTGCCATTGTCGACACTGTTGCTAAGAAAGTGATATGGATCAACGTGATCCGAAGGGGGTTTGGCCCAATCTTTCACGGCGATTAAACGAACAGCAAGATAACAACAAGAGAATTAAATTTGAGACAGATCAAATCAAACCCTCTTGAACTCCTCACGTTGAAACTGACCGGAATCAGCTCCCATGCATGGTATAACATCAGATCTCGAAGATCAGCAAGCAAACACACCGATAGGTGCCCCCAAACATTGGGACTTTTCTGGTCTCTTTCTTAGCTCGAAAATAACAAGTCTACCATACCATGGCGGCTACCATAACCCTATATGGGGTGACTCTCAACGCTACTTTGGTTGGGCTAGGCCCCATACCAAACTAAAAGCCCAAATGGCCAAAACACACTTGATTTTGGACAGGCCCAAAACCATCACACACAAATAAAACCAAACTAAAATAAAAACATGACACGAACTTAATGAAAATAGAACACCTAAATATGTTTGGCCGCAGCCTCTTGGCGAACATGAAACATCATCGGAGGTGTCCGAAAGTTGGGCTTCACAGCATCTTCAGGAGGCACTTCAAAGAAGAATTGTCCAAGCTTCAGAACATACGGAGGTGGCAAAATATCAGGAGTAGTAGCTATCCTCCCCTCATCATCCCCCCCCCCCAACTTGAAAGGAAACAATCCTCGGTTTCACCGTAACATGTTGGGAGTTCTTAGGTGCAGCCAACACTTCCACTTTAATATCCTTGTCGAGCATAGGCTGCAACACATGATGCTTCCCCTTATGCCACAAGGAATAAACATTGGACCTGCCTTCATGAGTGGAACGCCTATCAAATTGCCATGGTCGTCCTAGCAGCACATGACATGCATCCATAGGCAAAACATCGCAGACCACTGTGTCCTCATAATTACCTACGGAAAATTTCAGGCGCACCTTATGTGTAACTTTCAGCTTCCCTGAATTATACAACCACTCAACACAATGTGGCTGCGGGTGCTTCCATGTAGGCAATGATAGAGAATCCACCAAACTCTTGCTAACAACATTTGTGTAGCTACCACCATCAATAATCAGTTTGCAAGTAGTGTCCTTGACGATGCATTGGGTCTAAAATATATTCCAGCGCTGCCCTTGATTGTGTATGCGATCTTGTGGTACGCGTTGCACCATTAGATTTTTTAAATTTGCAGCAAGTTCATACCCATCCACGATCACCTCAGGATTTTCCTCAGATTCCTCACTTGATGACGCATTAGCTTTCTCATCATCACTAGCAGAAACATAGCCATCATGTGTGAGCATCACCCTTTTTCTATTAGGGCAATCACGCTTCATGTGTCCTCGTCCTCCACAAGTAAAACACTCGATGTTTGTGGTGGACTGCGTAGATGCAGTTTTGGACACTCCAGATTTGGGTGCCTCGCTATGAGAAACACTATTAGAGCGTGTAGAAGGTGTCGTCGTAACACTAGGACCAGCAGCCTCGGTATGAGAACGATGCCATGATTTTGTAGGTGCTGCAGCTTGGCGTCGTTTGATTTGTTGCTCCGCACGCTCAGCTTGGTGCACAAGATCCTAAAGATCATTATAGTAAACCATCTCCACACGATCACGCACCTCAAAATTCAGTCCATTCAAGAACCGAGACATCGTGGCCTCTATATCCTCCCTTGTCCCTGTACGTATCATCAACAACTCCATCTCTTTATAATACTCATCCACAGATTTAGTACCTTGAGTGAGCTGCTGCAACTTATGATACATGTCTCTCTTATAGTATTCAGGAACAAAGCGATGTCGCATAAGATCTTTCATACCACTCCATGACGTTGGGCGAGTACGCATACGCAGAATTTGATTCCACCAAATCAGCACATAACCGGTGAATTCAACAGCAGCCAGTTGAAGTCTCTTCTCCTCAGTGTAATAATGAGTAGCAAAAATCTGATCCATGCGCATCTCCCACTCCAAATAATCGTCAGGTCCGCGGTCACCGGAAAAAGGAGGTATGGACAATTTGATGCGTCCAAGACCACCATCATCAAGTGGAACACGACCAACATGGCCAACACGGTCACGATCATGTGGCTGTACACGATGAGCACCTGCAGGACGAGCAGCAAACTGTCGTTGTTGTGGTGCATAATCAGTGTCATCGGCAAGTTCTCCTTCATAAGCGGGTGCCACGGGTCGATGATCATGAATTTCAGCAGGGCGGCGTGGTATCACGTCGCGAGGTTGTGCAGCAAGAGGGGGCTGCACGGGTGCACGGGCGGTAGCATCACCCATTGCATCAATCCGGGTAGCGAGCTGTGCAATTTGCGCTGTCAATGCGGCATGACTCCGCAAATAAAATCGCACGTACTATCAAAACCAGCCCGAACATTAGGAGCTAGATCAGCAGCAAAAACAGGCGATACAAGCTCCTCTTTCTTCTCTCCAGCAGCTACTGAATTTTCTCCCTCAATAGAATTCACCATTGTATCCAAATAACAACAAAATCTAGCAGGAAACACTGAGCTGAAACTTGGATCAACGGGCGCCTAACCACAGACACGGTAGGGAGCAATCAGATCTTGGGTCGATGAGAGCTTGCAACGAAAACAATCCCAGTAGGGAATCCAAGGCGCGTGACGAGTGGCAGAGAAAAATGAGCCAGCGTTGGGGGCGAGACTAGCGACGCCCGACCCCAGACTATCTCTATGCTGGGGCGAGCGGGTGGAGGAAATTAAGTGTAGCAGAATATAATGGCATGAAACTTCAGTCAACTGATGTTGTAGGGACACGGGAAAGGCCAAACAGTAGGCACGGACTCTCCCAAGAGGAGAGACAAAGTCGGCGAGCTGGCGTGGAAGATGTCGGGCGCGGCTGTAGCAGGTCCAGGCAAGGCACGAAAATCAGAACAGAGTCCAATCTAATCCAATCTACTCTTTTTTTCACGTATGTGCAGTAGAAACGGTACCAGATCAAGTCAATTCAATGCGATCTGAACTGATCTCTTTTCCTTTCCCTTTGCAACTCAACCAAGTTTTGATTGATCTGTAAACCTCACGTAAGGACTCAAAGAAATCAAACCTGAATTGAAGTAAAATGCAAATCGGCAATGGCAGCAGAAGATTTGTACGCGAAAATGCTTCGGGTAGCCGAACTCCAACCCCTGAAATCCAAGATCAACAGAACCAAACGAACCTGACAATACCGGTGTCTTGGCAGATTGCCTCCAGCAGCAGAGCAAACTTCAGCAGATAAATCTCAACAATAAATTCGCCGTGATAAACCCGACAAATCTGATACCAAGATGACACGGATCAACGTGATCCGAAGGGGGTTTGGCCCAATCTTTCACGGCGATTAAACGAACAGCAAGATCACAACAAGAGAATTAAATTTGAGACAGATCAAATCAAACCCTCTTGAACTCCTCACGTTGAAACTGACCGGAATCAACTCCCACGCATGGTATAACATCAGATCTCGAAGATCAGCAAGCAAACACACCGATATGTGCCCCCAAACATTTGGACTTTTCTGGTCTCTTTCTTAGCTCGAAAATAACAAGTCTACCATACCATGGCGGCTGCCATAACCCTATATGGGGTGACTCTCAACGCTACTTTGGTTGGGCTAGGCCCCATACCAAACTAAAAGCCCAAATGGCCAAAACACACTTGATTTTGGACAGGCCCAAAACCATCACACACAAATAAAACCAAACTAAAATAAAAATATGACACGAACTTAATGAAAATAGAACACCTAAATATGTT
Organism: Dactylis glomerata; assembly: GCA_007115705.1. Lineage (NCBI taxonomy): Eukaryota > Viridiplantae > Streptophyta > Magnoliopsida > Poales > Poaceae > Dactylis > Dactylis glomerata. The sequence goes on from QXEO01000550.1 coordinate 409,703, forward strand.
TGGCCGCAGCCTCTTGGCGAACAGGAAACATCATCGGAGGTGTCCGAAAGTTGGGCTTCACAGCATCTTCAGGAGCACTTCAAAGCAGAATTGTCCAAGCTTCAGAATATACGGAGGTGGCAAAATATCAGGAGTAGTAGCTATCCTCCCCTCATCAGAAAGCCAAGAAGACCGCCGCACCACGTGACCATAATTCACCCATGATCGGGCATTGGGACTGCTACAAGTTCGTAGAGAAAGACTTGCACAGAGCCGCAAAGGAGGAGATCCTGAAGGATGATGCAAAGGAGGTCTGTGTGCCTAGACCGGAAGCAACTGCAACTCCACCCGCGGGATTCCGGGTAATGTTCATGGCATTCATCCTTTGCAAACTTTCTTTTCCTGCGCAAGACTTCCTTCGTGGCCTTCTTTTTGCCTACGGAGTCTAGCTTCATGACCTGAACCCCGAGACCGTACTACACATCGTGTGCTTCATCATGCTGTGCGAGTGCTTCCTGGGGATCGAGCCCCACTGGGCACCGTGGAAATGGATCTTCGGCGTGAGGCACCTAGCCCCTTATCAAACAGGAGGCTTCAGCTCCTTTGTCCAGCCGGACCTGAGATACATTAGCTTGTGGACTCTGGAGAACAACCCTGGCTAGCGAAAAAAATATTTTCATGCCAGAGATCAGCCGACCGCAGACAGAGATATAGGACTCGAAGAATTTCGTGCTGCAAGCGATCTTCAAGTGAGACAGTCTTGGGAGAATGTCTTGTCGGTAGAAAACATGGCCATTACTGAGCCACTAATGCAGAAGATTCTGGAGCTGGGAAAGAAGTCACCGGGTTTCAAATGATCCATACTTTCATCGAGCGCTGGATCCAGCCCTTGGCTACGCGCACACATTACATGTGGGAGTACTCGGACCGCCGGGACTCTACTCGACTCTCGGCAAATGAGCTGAAGGAAGCCAAAGTCAACGAGAAAGTGCATGCACTTACGTCCTTACTGAGGAAACATGATGTGCCAAAGGTTTTCAGGGCTGAGCTTTCAGCAAGACTCACACCCGCACAGAGGTATTGTCTTTACCGAAACTCTACGATTTGCTTTAATTCGATCTCTTTCTCATTGCTTCCTTCGACTGAACCTTTGTTCTGGGAATAAAAAATTTCACACAGTTTCCTGACCTGGTTTGTTGCTATCCGCCGCAACCGGAGGATGGCGCCTTTCCTAGAAGGGAAATCATCGAGATAGCTAACGACTCAGCTTCAGCTGCCTCGATACCATCTCGCGCCAAATCAGTGAAACGCAAGAGGGTTGTTGATGTCGACTGAGTCGAGGATTTGGAGGGGATTGACTCTTTTGACTTCTCGACCGACAAAGAGATCGAGGCGACCTTTCCTGCAAAGCCCATAGCCAGCCATCCTCCTCTCGAACATGAGAAAAGTCGATTCGACAATTATGGCCTTGGCGATTTGTAAGTCAATTCTTTGCTATCCTTGCTTTTCTTAGTCGCTGATTTGTTTTATATCCTTATTCAATCTGCTTGTCTAGGTCTTCGAACGAAGACCCATCCGAGAGCCTGGATGACCAACATCACTTTCGCATACAGCCGCGCGACAACGCCTTGGAAGCTACCGCTCAGTCCCAAGAGCAGGACGCTGGGGATGCAGAGCATGTAAAAGCTCCAATCCCTCCTGAAGTGTGAAAGAAAGCTGACACCGAGAAGGAGATCATCCATTTGACTTCTTCGGGTGGTCCTCCTCCTGAATCCAGTCGACACGTAAGTTTTTTTTTCAAATATTTGAGTTGTTCTTATCTGCTTCTCCCCCAGTAGCCCCCGAGGGTGAGTCGAAGTGCTCACACTTGGGCTTGCCCTCAAGAAATTGCTTTTAATCTTCATCTCTTCATTTGGATGCAACCTATTGTTCAGTGCCTGTCCGAAATCTCCCAGACTTATCTGGCGATGGAAAAGGAGAACAAGCGGTTGGCCGCAGATTTGGCCAAGACTCGTAGTAAGTTCAATCTTCCGCTTGTGCATTTGTTAATGTCGTCGAGTGTATGACTCTTATGCTGTTCGTCATGTCATACAGAAGTTGCTGCTCAAGCTGTCGAAGACAAGGTGAAGATGCGTTTGGAGATAGACGACCTGACCGCTGAGGTTAGCACCCTCAAGGATGAGCAGGCGAAATCTCGAGAACTGCAGCGCCTACACAATGAGCATCTGGCCAAGGTGGAGGAGCGGGAAAAGGAGCTCCAGTTGCATCTGCATGAGGCGATCAGTACCTTGCGTGGTACGTTACATGTTGCACATCATCTTTTCCATGGATGGCTTGCGCTTCCGAAGCTTATAGTGTGTCTTTCTCGGTTTAGTTGCCGCCGATCTGGACGCTCGAAGTAGCGCGGTGTCGGTCGATGCCAGCTTGGAGGCGAGCATCGAGGCGACCAAACGTGTCTGCCTTGGTGTTCAGGAGCTGATTGCCAAAGTGTAGTCGACGCTCGGACGCGTGAGGGATATGGTTGTCCCCGATTCGATGAAAATGATCTTTTTAGTTCCCAGCTTTAGAGGAGAAAATTTACTCTCATGATACTTTATCTCCCATATGTGATAATTCTAATGATGCTTGTGATCCACATACTGAAAGTATCCCTTTTAAAATACCTATGAAAATTATTGAACGTGTTTTGAATATCTGCTATTTTGGAGATGGAACTGTCAATCCTGGTGATCATTTACTCTTTATACATAAATTATACAAGTTGTTCAAGTTTTCAAGTATTTCAATGGATCAAGTTAAGAGAAAGCTATTCTCTTTATCACTGAAGGGCAGAGCTGCGGAATGGTATAAGACGCTGAAGAATGGCCGATCTATTGTGCAAGGGCGTGTTGAGCAAACCCATGAAATCCTGAAATCAGTGTTAAGTCTAGCACCCCTACTGAGTACTCCTGACAAGATGCAACAAAAACAAAAGTATATTAAATGCTAATGCTATTTAACGGATCTACCAAAAACTAAAAAATGCCACTAAAGTACATTTTCAGCCAATGTGAAAGTATTCAAAAAATAATTCTACTTCTCTAAAAGTAAAACAACGGCCAATAAAGTGTAATTCAATAAACACTTACAAATTGCAAATAGCAATGGTCTGGCTCTTCAGATAGCTGAACTGTCAGCTTAGTACTGCAGCCATTTTTCATAATGCAGCTCCTCACAAACACTTACAGCTTGCAAATTTGTTCGGCTCTTCATATAGCTTTGCTTGAACAGCCACCGATCTATCTCGAAGCTGGTCATATTGCCATGTTAATTAATCAGTAACAGAAAATTATGATAATGTTGTGTACTTTTGCCCACAAGGGGAAGCAGCGAGAGCTTCCAGAGACAAGAAGCACTGAGGTGCAGTCCAGCAGAGACATGCAGAGCAAACAGAGCGGCAATATCACAGCGCAATCCGGGTTTGTGCCTCGTTCAGCCTATAAATTCCAGCGTTCCTTGCCTCCTTCAGCCGATGATTAATGAAAAAACGCAACTACGTAGCATAGCAGCAGCACAGCCGAAGCGCTCCCTTTATTTTTTGAAGAACACTACAACTCTGCTTAAGACAAGATGACATAATTTTGTAGGAGGTATATGCAAAGGTGCTAAATAGCTGAAGCTATGAAACAATAATATACAACTGTGTTAGACCTAAACAAAGTGATGCAGATCAAGTCTCACCAAAAGCAGGCTCCGCTGGCTACTGCTGGGACACGAGGCATTAGAACTTCCTGTTAGCGACCTACCCTATGGGCCGCTATGGGCTGGATGATGGGCTGGCACTCCTGGGCTTTGGCCCGACAGAAGACAACAAAGGCAACTACTCCCTCCGTCCATGAATAGATGTCGGACCTGCAGGTCATTTACGTTTTTACAAAAAAACCCGAATACCTGTAAAACATTTGAAATTAGCCTCAAATTTTGATTTCGAAAATTTCAGTCTTCCGGTCGTCTTCCCCGCCGTCCTCCCCACCGTCCGCCATCGACGGGGGGGTGAGGAAGGAGCTCGTCGCGGCCCTCCGCGCCCTCCCTGCCCTCCTTGCCCTCCGCGCCCTCCCCGCCCTCCGCTCCCTCCGCTCCCTCCGCTCTCCTCGTCTCCGTCTTCCTCTTCACGGATGTGCTCGAGGTCGAGCCCAACCAAGGCCACGCGCAGCAGTTCGACGGAGGAAGCGAGCTCTACGGTGGCCCTTTGAAGGATATTCTTCACCTGCATGAGACCATTAGCTCCGTTGAGGCGTGAATCAACCGAATCGACCCATCTTCTCCAACTCCGGCCCGCTCAATCTCGTCGCCGTCGCGCATCCTCGGGCTTCGACGAGCCGTCAAGAGCTTCAGGGTGATATTCTGGACATCCACGAGCCTTTTCCCCTTGCGATTTGTTGTTGTTTTGCTGGGCCGTCGTTGTTCTCCGCTCGCCGCCGCTGGAGGTCGTCACCGGAGCTCCTCCGGTACCAAAAACTAGCGGCGCCGCCACAAAACTGTCTCAGGCTCGTGTTGGCTCGTGTTGCTTCTCCCCTGCGCCGGTGTAGCTCGCTGATGCTGCTCCATCCCTGCCAAAAATTCAGATAAGTTCAACTGAATATTCAGAGACAGTACTATCAAGATTCAGAGACTGAAGAATAAGATTTAGACTGAAGAATTACTGTAGATTACTGTCAAGATTCAGAGTCCTGATTCAGACTGAAGAATAAGATTCAGAGTACTGTCAAGGAAACACCAGTAATGAATTATGAAAATCTTGATTGTGAAAATCAGAGTACTATCAAGATTCAAAGTACTGTCAAGATTCAGAGACTGAAGAATAAGATTCAGGGTACTGTTCTCTCTCTCATCTCTGTTTGATGATTCTAAAATCTAGATTTGGCTCTACATAATGCAAAATTCCTTATTGTCAGTAGCCAACCTAGACAAGTTGGGTTACCATAGTAAAACTCAAAGTACTGTCTCATTTCTGAAGTTTGGTAGTCTGTACATAGCAAAACTAGAGTAGGAAAAGGGTGTTGTGCCAACTTGTTAATCCTATCCAGGATATGCATCCAAATTTACATTTTTTAACTTAACGTCATGCCAATCCTGATTGAATTATTGGATCCTCATCTAGCACTATTCCAACAAGTTGAGTTTTACTATGGTAACCCAACTTGTCTAGGTTGGCTACTGACAATAAGGAATTTTGACAATAAGGATGTCTAGATTCAAAGTACTGTCTCATTTCTGAAGTTTGGTAGTCTGTACATAGCATGGCAAAAGGATGTGTAAAATCATGACATCATCTTCCTATAACTGAATCATGGCAAAAGCATGTAAATGGAGTACATCCAAGTAATTTACTCTCTTCTTTCTTCAGAAAGATTCAGAGTAGTTAGAGTGTGAGCATAGCACCAGTACTAACTTACATGTCCTCTCTTCTGAGGTAAAATCCCTCCTGTAAAATCTCAGAATGGCAATACACCAAGACTGAATTGCTCCAAAAAATAATCCTTGTAATCCTTGTTCTTGTTTACTGTGACAGGTAACCAATATAGATGGTTGTTTACAGTTATTTGATTTTTGCCTTTGTAATCCTTGTTTACTATGACAGGTAATAACAAGACAATGAGAATGTTGGAAGTACTAGAGAACAAAACAAGCCTCAAAATTGATCAGCAAATAGTGCTCTCCAATGAGTATTTGAGTGAGCAAATTGGTGGCGGCCAACTACATAAGCTTGCATCCAAGAGGAAGAAACTACCTCTTAGAGCATTGAATGTGTGGAAATATAATCATATGCGGCAAAAGAATATCTTCTCTGAACCTTTGATACATGGTAAGATAGTATGCTTGATTAAGTTTGTGTATACTTGCATCCAAGAAAGAAACCATGTCATGCCCCCACACTCATTTTGTTACAGGCATGTGTACTGACCTACTCAATATGGCTGAATTCCCTCGGACGAGAGCACATGGTGAGACTGATGAAGCTCAAGATGTTGTCCCTAATCCAACACAACAGAGAGGCACGGATGGTGTACTTGATCTCAACTTGAGTCCAGCACAGCCAAGCGGAATGGATGGTGATCGCAACTTGAGTCCAGCACAACCGAGAGGCATGGATGGTGTCCCTGATCTCAACTTGAGTCCAGCAAAGCCAAGAGGGATGGATGGTGTTCACAACTTCAGTTCAGCACAACCAAGAGGCATGGATGGTGTCCCTGATCTCAACTTGAGTCCAGCACAGCCGAGAAGCATAGATGGTGATCGCAACTTGAGTCTGGCACAGTCGAGAGGCATGGATGGTGTACTTGATCTCAACTTCAGTCCAGCACATCATAGAGGCTTGGATGGTGTCCCTGATGAAGAGATGCTAGAGCAGCAGACAGGCTTGGATGGTGTCCCTGATGAAGAGATGCTAGAGCAGCAGACAGGCTTGGATGGTGTCCCTGATGAAGAGATGCTAGAGCAGCAGACAGGCTTGGATGGTGTCCCTAATGAAGAGATGCTAGAGCAGCAGACAGGCTTGGATGGTGTCCCTGATGAAGAGATGCTACAACAGCAGACAGGCTTGGATGGTGTCCCTGATGAAGAGATGCTACAGCAGCAGACAGGCTTGGATGGTGTCCCTGATGAAGAGCATCCAAGAAAGGAATTGACAAATGAGGAAAGATATGGCACATATTTTGCCTTGGAAGTGATCAAAAGAAGAGATGGAGGCTTTCAAACAAAGGATAAGCTACTCATAGCAAGCATGCTGAACACAAGTATACGAACAATTGAAAGGATTTGGAAAACAGCTCAGGACCAGATTGAAAAAGGGCAACAAGTTGATGTGTCGAACCAAAGGAAGGGACATGTTGGACGTAAGAGAAAAGATTTGGAACTCTCAAGGGTAACAACAATCCCACTGAATAAAAGGAGAACGATTCGATCTCTAGCAAAGTCTTTGGGTGTTAGGCGCTCAACCTTACACTTAAGGTTTAAGTGGGGTGAGTTGAAGCGCCACACTAGCAGCCTAAAGCCGTTGCTGACAGAAGCAAACAAGATCAAAAGACTAAAATTCTGCCTCTCTATGCTCAACAAGAACTCCTTGTCATCTCCTCGGCCAGCATTCAAGGATATGGACGACATGGTCCACATTGACGAGAAATGGTTCATCATGACAAGGGAGAGGAACACGTACTATCTACACCCTCAAGAACCTAAACCCTTGCGCACCGTGAAGAATAAGAACAGCATTGGAAAAGTGATGTTCTTAACTGCGGTTGCCAAGCCAAGGTATCGTCAAAATGGCAAACTCGCATTTGATGGCAAGATTGGCACATGGGCCTTTGTTAAGGAAACTCCAGCGGTTAAAAAGAGTAAGAACAGAGAAAAAGGGACCCTTGAGGTAAAACCAGTGAAAGTTACCCGAGATGTCATGAGGAACTACCTCTGCGACCTAGTGATTCCAGCCATCCAGGAAAAGTGGCCTGATGAGGATATAGGAAGAACAATCTTCATCCAACAAGATAATGCCAAACCTCACGTCCTCCCTGATGATGATGGTTTTCGACAGGCCGTAAAACAGACTGATCTAGACATTAGATTGCTGCAACAACCTCCAAATAGTCCAGACATGAATGTGCTTGATTTATGTTTCTTCAGGTCTCTACAGTCCCTCACTGATACCAGAGCACCAAACAATATCTAGGAGTTGATATGTGGTGTGGAGGAAGAATACAATGACTACGAGGTCGACAAACTGTCTCGAAGCTTCTTGACACTCCAATCATGCATGATTGAGGTAATGAAGGACGGAGGAGGGATAGGCTATGATATCCCCCACATGAATAAAGACCAGCTCCTAGCAAAAGGAAGTCTTGAAATCGCTCTAACTATCTCGGCAGACCTACTTGTAACAACCAGAGACCTTGTACGAGCAGCAGAGGTGGAAACTAAGAAGCACTCACTGCCCCTTCCTAACAGTAAGCAGAGAGGCAAGAATGATAAGGGAAATAAGAAATTTTCCATTTCATTCAGGAAGCCCCATTCAGTGGTATGTAATACTCCCTTTGTGCAGTATATCTTGGCCAAGTTTCAACTTAATAAGTACTCTCTTTGTGTAGGGAGCTGGTCTTCGGAATATGGGTAACACATGCTTTCTAAATGCAACTCTTCAGTGCATCACTCATACTGTCCCACTTTTTAAGAAGCTATGTTGCACTGACCACTCCATTCCATGCTCATGTATGTATTGTTTCAATTTATGCTCACCGAAATCCTTTTTTATTGCTTTGCTTTGCATGATTAGTTTCATTGTTACATATAGATGATCAAGTTGGGTTTTGTTCCTTCTGTGCCCTTAAAGAACACATGGAAGAATCAATTCAAAGGTCTGGATCTGTTTTAGTGCCAACAAGGTTCAAAGATAATTTAAGCAGTATCCTTTGGCTTGAGATAATTTATACGGAGTACCATGTCTCTATAATTATGTATTGCCATTCGTGTTCCTTGACAAGATTCTCTAGAATTATCTTCAGTTTTTATTCCAGGACAACAAGAGGATGCACATGAGTTCCTTCGTTGCTTGCTGGAAAATTTGCATCAGTGCACCTCATCTTTTGATGACGACAGTATTGTCAAGCAGGTGTTTGGAGTTCGACTAAAAAGCCAGGTATGTATACTAAGTCATTGCTTTTTTGTTATCTTTGCACATGTGTTCTAACTAATGCAATTCTTTTCATATACTCCGTAGTTGACATGTCGTGATTGTGGGCACTGCTCCGATACATTTGAGCCCTTCCTTGATCTCAGCCTGGAGATTGATCAAGTTGCTGACCTTATAGCTGCATTGGAATCTTTTACTAAGGTGGAGAAAATTGGTGATGTTGAGAACAAGCTAACCTGTGAAAGGTGCAAGGTTCAAGTTTCTAAGGACAAGAGACTTGTGATTGACGAAGCACCTGATGTTCTTGCATTTCAACTCAAGCGCTTCACCACACTTGGCAATTCAGTTCAAAAGATTGACAAGCATGTGGCATACCCATCAGAACTTGATTTGAAGCCGTTCCACAGTAGTCCAGAGAAGGAGGTGAGTTTTTGTGCTCTTCTACGCTTGTATCAGGTATGATCTTTAGTTTGATGTGTTTGCTTGTATTTTCAACTACAACAGGAACTTAAATATGATCTCTATGGAGTCATTGAACATTCTGGCTTACCAAACAATGGCCATTATGTGTGTGTCATTCGTTCTTCACCAAGCAGTTGGCACTTGATGAATGACTCACTTGTAGGTTTTACAAGTCGCTTTCTATTTCCTTTCATGACACGAATGTTTTCACCTTGTAATAGTCATGCATTTGTTGCAGGTTGATTCCATTACTGAGACAAGTGCACTACGACATGAAGCATATGTCCTCTTCTATGTTAGGCAGGGCATGTTTCCATGGTTCTCAAGCTTGCTAAATGAAGCTAATGAGAAAAGTCCACAGAGAACATCCGTCCAAGATGAGCATGATGTGTTTGCCTTTGAGAAATTATGTAAGGATTTATTTCCACAATGTATAATCTGGTTGTCATAGTATATCTGTTTTAACAATGTATAATCTGGAGTATAATCTAGGGTACATGTCATTTACAGGTGAGGAGAATACTTCGTTGATGCATGCGTCTGAACATCAAACAAAGGTGAAGAAACTAAAGACATCACGATTAATGATGGGCATGACGTCCTGCAGTGGCCCTCGAAGTGACCCTGCAGTAGCCCAGGAAACAACATGCAGAAACTTGGCATGTATGCAACATTAGTCATAGCAGAACCTCCACTTAGATAACTTTGGCACAAGTATTGCGCACAAGTATTGCCTGTAGTATCTTGTATGCCATCATAAGGTAGTAGCCTGTGTATCTACTGCCTTACCATGTTGTGCAATGCAAGAGTGTGCAGCTAGTATTTGTTGCAGGTTAAGAACCTCCACTTAGATAACTTTGGCACAAGTATTGCGTACAGTAGGTATATAGGAAGAGATACTTTACAGGAAGAGATACACTTTACAGGAAGTGTGCAATGGCCCATCGTCTAAAAATATTTTTGCAAACAAATGCCAAACATTATGTTTCCCAGGTCAGATTCAGAGTTTGTGCAATCCTAAATTTCCCAGTTAGGATTCAGACTTTATGCAATCCTAAATTTCCCAGGTGAAATTCAGAGTTTGTGCAATCCTAAATTTGAAGATTCAGACATTGTGTTTGTTCAATGATTCAGACTTTGCAGATAGTGGTCATTTGAGGAGTACCAGAAGACTCACCAGAATTAGTCCCATCGTGGGTGAAGCTTGGACATCCGTCCGCAGCCGTAGGCGTACTCCGCCCGCCGCGCGTTGCAGAACGCGCAGCACCCGCAGGAGCAGACACAAAAGCCTCCTTCTTGACCTCCAATTCGACGGTCCTGGGAGCGTCGGACCGGCCGAGCAGCCCGGCCTTCTCCCCCGCGGCCTCCGCAGGGTCCACGCCAAATCCGTCGGTCCCGGACAGAGACTCCGAGACAGGGACCCCAGCGCCGAGGCCCGTCGGCTCCGCCACGACGCTTGTAAGGTCCGCCTCGTCGGCGAGGCCGAAGGACTTGGCCAGCTCGGTCGCCATGGCTAGCACCCGCAGGAGCAGACGGCGATGAGCACCAGCAGCAGCACCGCGCCGTGCCCATCTCGGAATCAGCAGTGGCTCTCGCTAGCTCGGCCGCCTTCGCTCTTGCTAGCTCGGCCGCCTCCGCTGTCGCCGATGAGCATCCGAATCACATAGGCGTGCCAGCTAAATCAAGCATGGCGTCGGAATCCAAGGAGTAATTTGCCCATTCGGCCGAGGAGGATGCGGCGGCGCCGGCCAAATCAAGAGCTTGGCACAAAAAGGGGATCCTTTTTCCTCTTCGGCGGCGGTCAGCGAGAAAGGAAGAAGAGGTGGCGCGGATGACAGAGCAGCGGCGGCGCGGGCGATGGAGCAGCGGCGGCGCGGGCGACGGAGAGGTGGCGCAGCAGAGTGAGGTGTGGTCAGGACGGAGGGAGGAGAGGGTGGAGGTGGGAGGATTTGTTCGTTCAGGTGAAAAAAGGTAGGGGGCGTTTCGCAAAAAAAATCGTCCGACGTCTATTCATGGACGGAGGGAGTACTACATATACCAGGAGAACGACACACGGAAGGGCGGCTTGGAACTGGAAGGCTTCGGCCTGGCACTCGTCTCTCCTCTCTCGGTAGCGATGGCCTCTTCCTCCTCTTCGATCTCCAAATTCTCCACTCTCTGAGTTGTAATCTCTGAATATTCCTTTGATCAAGTACTAGTAGAGCTGTGGTGTTAACAATCTGGTATCAGAGCCCACGATTCTGAGCCCCAATTTTTCTTCCCCACCCAAGCCAATTCAAATCCCCACCACAAATCCATCCGGCTTGCTCGAGTCCAGAAATGGAGGTCGAAGATCCTGCCAAGCAATGGTTCTACGACACCATGTGCCGCTATATAGAGGACCAGAGGAAGGCAACCGCGACGGCCCTCGCGGAGCAGCGGCAAGCTGCGGTCGAGACCCCCGCAGACCACGGCCACGCCCCCATCCACGACCCGCAGGTGTGCGTGTCGGCCCCGGATCGACTCCTCAAGTGCTCCGCGCCGGCCATGGTTGATGTTGGCATCCAGGAATTCGAGTCCCACGTCTTCAGCTACATCCCCGACTTCAGCATCGCGATGAGCACCACGTGCTCGATGGAATGCCCCAGTGGAAGCACAGGACTATCTCCGTCCATGGCCTCGGCCTGCTCTGTGCGCGGCTTGAGCAGCGTCGTCTCCACCGACAAATCCAGCGGGAAGTGCGCCGCCACCACGGACGAACTCAGTCCAGGGGCTCGACGTCTCTGCGACCCCATCGTCGTCGGCTGGGCGTCGCCAACCTCGGCTGCATCTCCGCATGTCCACGAGCAAGTGACTGCAACTGCGACCGCCGCCCTGGAGATCTTGCGCTCCATGCCCGCAGCACCATCTACGTCAACAACCTTTGGCATCTGTTCTATGGTGTGTCGTGGTGATGCAGCAGATTTGATGGAGATCAACAACACCAACGTCATGTTACCCATCTCAGTCACTGGCGGATCAACCACCACATCAGTGTCATCCGCTGCCTACAAGCTGTTCGACAGAATGCCGCGCTGCCCTGAGTGGTCACCAGAGTGTGTTCTGAGCATCATGGTGTGCCGCGCGCTGTACACAATTGATGAAGATCTGCTACGCCCAATCCTTGCTCCATATGGTGTGAAGCGGCTCGTGATAAACCCGAGAGCCACCACTAGCAATGGGTCTCAGTACGTGACGGCCATTGCTGAGCTGAACTCAAGCGATGCGGCGGCTCGAGCTCGCGTTGCTTTGCATGGCAAGTACCTCTTTGACGGTTGCTGCTATCTCCAAGTCAAGTTTGCTTCGCCATACGAGTGCACGTCCCTGGCGAAATCAACAGAAGTTGTATCTACAACCGCCCGGACTGCGGGTGACCTGCACGAGGACGACATCGACATCATCTCTGTGGTGTCCAAGCACAACCCTGCACCCATGCTCCTGGATTCTACACCGACCCCTATGATGCCGTTGTGCCTTGTTTCAGAAATTGAGCCTGTCATATCGGCAAGATGTTCGTTGGAGTACCCTGGCGATGACACCACTGGGGTTACGCCAACATCTGCAAAAAGTGCACGTTCCTCGGCTCTCAAGCCACTCGGCGGCGCCGCGCCGCCCACTGCTACTGTTTTGGTGTGTGTTGATGGCAATCCGGCTAATGCATCGCGGCTGTCCGGCGCCAGTCTGAAGCATTTCCCTGTGTTGTGGTCATTATTCATTCCTCAGAGAGAACTTGCAACCATCAACAAGATTCAGGTGACAATATCAAAGTCGACAGTTCAGTTCATGTTGTTGTCTGATGTCCGGCCATTGCCATGGCCTTCGTTCATGAACGGTCATCAGGTTGGACATGCGATTTTGCTCATACCATATTCCTTGTTTACTTGCCTTCCTGGAAGGGGCTGTCGGAAGCATCCCTGGCCACCACCTCCAAGTATGCATGTTTGTGTACTTGCAGCTACATCAAGGCTGAGTTCATGGATGGATGCAATGCTAGCTGTGCACCAATGGATACTATTGAGATGCAGCATTTATGTTCGGGACTCTTTTGTGATGGAGCTGATACTTGATGGTGATGATAGCTTCTGCCTCACATGTCAATTTATTCACATGGATTATGAGCCGATGCAAAAGACGTTTCCATGGTTATCCAGCTGTCCTGTATATCTCAAGCTGAAACTTGGAGCGGTAATATACAGGGGGAGCAACCCTTGTTGTGATCATTGTTTGATACTCTGCGGAGGTTCCTCATCCTTGGTCGCAGTACTGCAAGTTGGACAGAGTGGAATGCATGGCGTTAACACTATCGTGCTCAAACAAGCCTATACAATACTGCTCAGTGATCTGAATGGTGATTTTTCCTTTGAGCATTTATGGGACCCAGGTGGCTTAATCTTGCTAGGTGGGTATTTGCAACAACTGGAAGAAATTCTAACCACCAAAAACAGTGTTCCAGTTGGTATATCCGGACGGCAAGCATTCGCTGGGTATGCTTGTGATTCATTTGAACACTCATATGATCAGAGTTGGTTTCAGTTGTGCTCTGCTGGAAAAGCCTCAGTGTTTTGCTATGGTGCTAAACAGTTTCAGTGGACGATTGCATGGTTAACTACAAGACTAGTATACTCTGTTCATTACGGTATGCCCCTGTACCTTAACCTGGATTGCTCGACTATGATCTGTCCCATGGGAATTGAGATTACAACCCTGGCTATTTCTTCCATTTTTGTGCTACACTTGCACTGGGACCCTGGTGGTTTTACTCTGGTGGTTTTTTGTGCTCCCACGATCTTATGGACTGATGCAATGCCAAAGAGTATGAGTGGTTTTGAGCTGGTTCACTGGACAAATGCATGGTCACTCAACTTAGACTGTTATGGTAGTGGCAGAATGTCTGGCCAATCACCTGATCCGACAACAGTGAGATCTGCAGGCGAATTTTCATGGGATCCTGGCATTTGGACACTTCTCTTTTTCTACAAGATTCTCGCCCAAGCTGCAACTCATGGAGGTATCATTGCTGAAGCTCCGGGCTACTGCTACAACCACTACATGGTCGCCTTCTTTGATCAGATCATATTCAGCCATGGCTATTGCACCAACAACTACCATCGCTACCACCACCGCGGTAAAATCAAAGAATCTCATGGACCATGGGATCCCGGTGGCTCGACATGGCATCGGCTTGGGGTCAAGCCGGATTTTATGGAGGGGGGATTGTTAGCGACCTACCCTATGGGCCGCTATGGGCTGGATGATGGGCTGGCACTCCTGGGCTTTGGCCCGACAGAAGACAACAAAGGCAACTACTACATATACCAGGAGAACGACACACGGAAGGGCGGCTTGGAACTGGAAGGCTTCGGCCTGGCACTCGTCTCTCCTCTCTCGGTAGCGATGGCCTCTTCCTCCTCTTCGATCTCCAAATTCTCCACTCTCTGAGTTGTAATCTCTGAATATTCCTTTGATCAAGTACTAGTAGAGCTGTGGTGTTAACACTTCCCCATATCCCTCTCATTCTGCTGCGCGAGATCACGGGTCGGCGCCATGATAATTGCGTACGGACCCGCATCACAGAAGATCGGCGACATGCGGGCTACGTAGAAAAGCATGCCCTGAGGCTGAACGGCACGGATGCCATCTGGATCAGCGTCAGCATCCTGTACCCGGCCTTGTTGATGACGCGGGGCAGCTCGCCCCTCTCCACCCAGCTCCGCATCGGCCAGGCACATCGGTCGAGTCCTTTTGTAGTTATAGCCTGAAGAAGATCGATCCCGAAGTCCTCGCGGAGAACGCACCAATCCTAGTCTTTGGTCTCTGGTTCATGGATGACCCCAGGTCCCGTAGGAGTTGGGCCGGCAACACAAGAATCTAAGCTGCCGCAAGTAGGAGCTGGCTTGTCGTCTGGTTGCAGGTCACAGTGAACACTCGACGACGGTTCACGAGCAGAGGTTGGCTTCGGCGGCCACCTCCAGAAGCGTCCCGCGGCCAACAATAGACAAATTTGACCACTAACTGAAACTTCAACACAAAATAAACCTATTTTGAAACTATTTCAAAATCTAACACTTTTTTGTGAAGCCTGTCACAGTCGCGCTATCCTATATGGTGTGGAGCCTTTCTTAATAGAGCTACCCTTTCGCCAACGTGGCAGGGATGGACCCCACGTGTCATAAGTACAACAGGGTAGCTCCACTGCGCGTGGCTTCACAAAGCATAGGGTAGCTCCATTCACAGTGGCGCTACCCTTTTAATGGGCCGGCCCATTAGTGCGTCGCGCGGTGGCTGCTCCGGGTGTGACTTTTTAGTCCCACCTCGAAAGCTGAGGGAAAATTGCACCAACATATGTACCCCCGTCTGAGGAAGCTGCTGAGCTCCTCTCAGATCCGGTGCATGCGTGTGTGTGCGTTCGCTGCCATGTGGGCCCGGGGCCTAGGCCTGCTGGCAGTATTGTCCCCATTGACAGGTGGGGTCATGGACCTCGGTGGGGCTCGATTGACCCTCGGGCGGGCATTTTTTTATTTTTCTTTAGGTAGCGCCATTGACAATGGCTTCACACCATGTAGGGTAGCTCCTTTGACATTGGAGCTACCCTCCAGGACTTAGTCATTTTTGGGGCCTCGTTTATTTCAAAGGGTAGCTCCAATGATAGCGACGTTATCCTACATGGTGGAAAGCCATTCCAAACGGCGCTACCTAAAGAAAAAAATAAAAAAAGCCCGCCCGAGGGTCAACTGAGGCCTACCGGGGTCCACGACCACACATCGGTGGGGACAGTACTGCCAGCAGGCCACGGGCTCACATGGCAGCGAACGCACACACACGCATGCACCGGATCTGAGAGGAGCTCAGCAGCCCTCTCAAACCGGGGTATATATGTTGGTGCGATTTTTTCTCAGCTTTCGAGGTGGGACTAACCTAAGAAGGACTTTGCCAAGAATCGACCGCAAGTGAGCAAGCATGATGCATGTAAAGCTTCATAATATGGGGCAGCCTAGCAGACGAGTGCTCTGACGCTGGTGGATGTCCGCGGCGTGCTGAATATCACGGATTAGCGGACGCCTGTGAAGTCGCTAAACTGGCTTGCGCACATAGCGCAGACAACGAGTGACGTCCCTGGCGTGTCTACTTTCATCTTGATCGAGGAGGGGTCAAAGAGCCTATTCACGGGTCCTGCACGTCTCGCGGAAGGCCGCTCGAGCATGCTATTCGCGTAGCCCCAGTTTTATTTTTATTTTTGTTGCATGTGTACTGCTCGATAGTAGAAAGATTTCTACCAAATTAAACCTTTCTCCCCCTGTACCGTGCAAAGGTTGTTTTGCAATTTCTGTTCGCATAGTGCTGAGACTAAAAATATGTATAAGTGCAGTTGCTAACGGCCGGAAGTATACACGCCTGCATTTCATGGAAGACATGAAAGAAAATTCCTTCGAGATACACAAATATCTGTATTGTCCATGGTAGTAAGCACAACGGAAGAACTATTGGGGGAAGTGCACACATTCGTATTCAGAAAAAGTACACACTATCGAGATGTATAGCAAAAATAAGTGAAAAAATTATGCCGGAAACTACAAGATAATTTAAAACCATTCACATGGAAGTATAACATACTAAGAAACATTCCATGGCTTACGAATATGAATTGAGCAACCATAAAAATTCAGAAGAAATACACTTGCAACTCTGCAGAAATACATTATACATTTATACCTATGTGTTTGCAGAGAAGTACATAAGTGGAGGAGGGCAGAAGGCGGCCACACATAAGGTTAGAAGAGAAAGTTGTGGACGCCGACATGTTGTTGGTAACAAAGCACAGGATACGTAAAAGTCAACCCATTGCAACGCATAGACACTTTTGCTATTTCTCTAATATCTAATCACCTCTATTCTCATGTCAAATTACATAATTATGACTCTCACTCTATTCCCATGTCAAATTACATATTTGTAATCCTCACTTCCCGGTCAGTCACCCATTCTCATACTGTTCCATCCTTAGCACGCATAACTTCTCTATTCCTTCTATAGTAGCTTCAAGACTGCGCTCGCGACTTCTTGATAATGGTACGCTACCAATTCTATTAACCTATACACTTTGGTAACATATAATATTATTTTTTTAAATTCCAAATAAATACACAAAATAAGCAACAATAATTAAGTAATAATAAGCATCAATGAATTCCAAATAATTTTTATGCATAATTTAATAATTAATTTTTTATAATTAAAATATTGAAAAAGGCCAAAAAATTGAAAATTTTAAAATTTTAAAATTAATAGACTTGTTAACCGAAACACGAGGGAGTACATTTTTTCAAATATGCATGCTACTCATCCAATAGAATAACAATAAGAGGCACAAGAAATCTCAAAGACTCGCACACCACACTACACACATCTACGATCATCCACCTAAATGTTGAGATAATCAACATGGCTATTGTAGCCTTGTAGCTTCCAGTGCCTCCTAGCAATCTTGAAGCCCAGGCGAGCGTGTAGAGCGGCATATAATACTTGCTCGCCGCTCAATGGAACTTTGGCTCAACCATATATTAGTTCATCTTCTTATTCTTCTTCCACATCGTCCTTCTTCTTGTCCTTCTTCTTGTCCTTCTTGTTCCTCTTCTTCTTCTCAAGCTTTGTCCCAATAGTAGCATTGGACAGATCATATAGACTCGGAATTGGATTATTGGTGGGGTTTGGGATAATCTTTTGGAGGTCGTACACAGACGGAATTTCAATTCCGTATGATCTCAGCATGCGCACATCATTGTCGATAGCCGCGCCGCAGAATCTAATGGTAGTGTCCTTCAATAATTCCTTGAGCAGTTGCGGCACACGATCGGCCCAACATATCTGGAAGATCAAAACCTCGGACGCGACCAAGAGTTGAAGGACAGCGGCACGCTGATTGCTCCTACCCTCGCGAGAGCTGGTGAACTCGCAGTCCAAGCCCACACACTTGATCGGTGCGGCGTTGAGGAACCGCTGCTTGATGGCGCGGATCCACATCTCCACTATTGATGCACGGAGAGTTTCCGTGGCGGTGAAATGCAACCCTTCGGCGGTGATATTGTGCATCCGAGATTGAGGTAGCATCGTCGGCTCCATTGGAATGAGAGGGGAGAGAGAGCTCGCCGGTGTGAAGATGTGCTATGGAGATGTATGTTTTGGGAGTATTAGAGGATGAAGAAGATGCTTAAGATGAATTCATCTTATATAGTAGAGAGAGGGAAGGTGAAGAAGGCTGGTCGGCGGTGTGATTAAGGCTGGCCGGCAGTGTGATTAGGCTTGCCGGCGGTGTCCCGATGCGTCAACGGCGATTTCCAAAGCGATCGACGTAATGGCAGCGAATTCCAAAATGACGATCGCGTCGTAACTGGCGCAGGAGCGGGGGGTTCGTTTGAACAGGGCTTTAGTCCCGGCTCGTGCCATGAACCAGGACTAAAGAGTGCCCTATAGTCCCAGTTTGCGCCACCAGCCGGGACTAAAGGACCCTACGCATTAGTCCCGGTTGGTAGTGCAAACCGGGACCAAAGGGCACATTTGAACCGAGAGTAATGCTCCTTGGCCCATATTTTCAATTGAACTGGGACTAATGCCCCCTTTAGCCGCAGACCGAATTAATTGGAGACTAAAGAGGTGAATAAAAGGCCTTTTTTCTACTAGATAGGAATTATATTTATAATTTCCATCCTCATGATGGAGAAAGTATTGCCCAAGTGTGGGGGAGATTGAAGTCACTAATGCTCAAATGTCCCGTTCATGAGCTTCCTAGTAATATTGTTATTAATAATTTTTATGCAAGGATTTTAGGACATTACAAGGACTATCTAGATACCTGTTTAGAGGGGTCTTTCACAAGCAAGGAGGTTGAAACCAAGTGGGATCTGCTTGAAACAATTCAAAGCAATATCGAAGATTGGGATTGTGACAAAGGTAAAGAATCAGGTATAAACTATGAGTATGATTGCATTTAGTCTTTCACTGAAACTGCTGATTTTCAAGAGCTTAGTGCTAAATATGTTCTTGATCCTCAAACTATTGTTGATTGTTGTAGAGCCTTTGCTTCTCATATTAATGTTCCTAAAGAAAATTGGGACATGTATGATGAACCTTTTAAAGACACTTGCATGGAAAGTGAAATTGTTATTAATGATTGCAATAAACATGCTCAAACTTCTGAAAGTACTATTTCTTATAAGCATGTTATTTTTTGTGGAGAACTTAGACCTTGTGAAAAGAATCAAATCAAAGAAGAATATTATATCCATCACAGGAATAAAAAAACTAGAACGTGGGGTAGGGCTCTAAATGATCTTGGTGAAAAAGTTTGTGGCCTCTATCCTTTTATTTGTGAACTTTGCTATAAAATTGGTCATTTCAATTTTCAATGCTCAGGCTATGATAATAGCCTTTCTAATCCAATGAGTACTGCAAGTTTGTATTGTGATGACATGATCACTTCTAATCAGCATGATGAACTTACATTATTTATGGGGTGTGTAGAGTTATCAAGAAAAACTTCTTTGGTAGATATGAGTGCTTTTAATATGAATAGTGTCCTGCATGGATGTCATCTTTACTGTGTTGATAATTGCCATGCACATACTTACATACAAAATATTATAAAAGATGAGACTTTACCAAAATATGACAGGACTAATATGTGTTTTGTTCTTATTAATGAAAAGAAGAAATCCTCCAAAGTTTCTTCTATCGTTTCTGACAATAAACCAGGGTATGTGGAGAAGCTTCATTTCAAGCCTCTCCCTCTTAAAGAGGGGAAGAAGAAGAAGAGGAGGAGGAGTAAAAGGAGAGAGGAAACGGTATCTTCCCCTAAGCATGTTGCTCCTATTATAGTTTTTGCTGGTGAATCTGAACTTGATGATGATCCTATGCCTGTTACCTATAGTAGTGATCATGATTGGGAAAAGCACACTACTTTTGATATTGAAAATCTCTTGGGTACCAATTCTAAAAATGATGATATTAATAATTGTTGTACTATTAGTACTATCCATGTTCCTTCCAATGATGATATGTTTACAAATGAACACACTTTGGAAGATAGCTATTCTATTGCTTATGATGATACTATACCTCCAATATATGATGATTACAATGATGAATATGATATTTTCAGTCCACCTACTATTAAGGAGAAAATTAATTATGATTACAATATGCCTCCTATATTTGATGACTATGGTGATGAGAATAATAATGATAGCTATTTTGTTGAATGTGCTCCCACTAGGATTAATAAGAATGACTATGCTTATATGGAGAGTAATAATTATTTTATGCATGTGGCTCATGATAAGAATGTTTTATGTGATAGTTATATTGTTAATTTTATTCATGATGCTACTGAAAGTTATTATGAGAGTGGGAAACATGGTTTTATGCATCTCAATAATATTAAGTCTCCTCTCTTTATGTTGAAAGTTTTGATGTTGCACTTGTTTTGCCTTCCTATGCTAGTAGCCTCTTGCTTCAATAATTTGTTTTCTTACAAAATTCCTTTGCATACTAAGTGGGTTAGACTTAAATGTGTTGGATATTTGCCTCTTGATGCATTCTTATATGTTCAATTTATACATATGAGAGCATCATAGAAATTATCATGCCTATCTTAATGGCTATAAAGAAAGAGCTTTTGGAAGACAATCCATTATATTTTTGCTCTCAGTTTATTTTTGTTACCTCTGTAGCAACCTCTCCTTATCCTTTTTATTTCTTTTTTGTGCCAAGAGTAGCCTCTAATAGGGAGGAAGTAAGATTTGGGGAAGTTGCTGTCCTGAAACTGATTCTGTGCTGCCACCAAAAAAATTAATTCTCTCAGCCAGAACGTCGGATTGATCTGAAATTTTTTGTGCGTATGCCCCAGGTTATTATCTAACTTCCGCTAGTTTTGCACTTTTCGATTTGAGCAACAGAGGATTTTTGAAAAAATTGATCTTTACCTGCAGTTCTGTTTTGATAGATTTCTTGCACTATTTGCATTTGCCTTTTAATCTCTTTCTTTTTGAGTTCTTTTGATCGGAAAAACTTTTAAATTAAGTTGCTAGAGTAGCTAATGTTTTAATGGATGTTTTACTTGAGTTGAAATTGAACCAAAGTGGATTTATTATCTTGAATACACTAATGTTGCTAATGAAAATTGTGTGAAGTTTTGTATGAAGGAAGTTTTCAAGTGTAGGGAGAGAAGAATGATGTGACGAGATGAAGGATGGACAAAAGCTCAAGCTTGGGGATGCCCATGTCACCCCAAGAAATATCCAAGAAGTACAAGCGTCAAAGCTTGGGGATGCCCAAGGCATCCCCTTCTTCATCAACAAAAATATTAGGTCATCTTTCAAGACACTATATTTTTATTGCTTCATATGCTATGTATTGTTCTTGGAGCATCTTAATTTTTGTTTTCAGTATTCTTTTGTTTTGTTTGCTGTAATAATTGGTAGGATACCAGCATATTTTTTTGGGGAGAGACACGCTCCGTTTTCATTGTTTAGAACTGAAGGAAATATGCCCTAGAGGCAATAATAATATTGTTAATATCATATTTCTTGTTCATGATAATGTTTATATTCCATGCTAGAATTATATTAATTAGAAACATTAATACTTGTGTGGTTTATGAACAACACTGTGTCCCTAGTATGCCTCTACTAGACTAGATCATTGATTAATGATGGTTAAGGTTTCCTAACCATAGACATGAGTTGTCAATTAATAATGAGGTCATGTCATTAGGAGAATGATGTGATAGACAGACCTAAATTAAGCACAACGATTAGATCGTGTTATTGTGTTCATAATTACCTATCTTTTCCTATGTCAGTATCCTATTCCTTAGACCAATAGATAATGACACTCCCTGGTACCGGAAGAGAGCTTTGGGGTCATCAAACGTCACACAATGAAAGAGTGATCATAAAGGTGTGTCTCTCAGGTAATCGGAAAGTACTTATTGGGTTGCATGTATCAAGATTGGGATTTGTCCCTCCCATGTTGGAGAGATATACTACGGGCCCACTCGGTAATCAATATCATACACCGTTTGCAAACACGTGATTAATGAGTTTAATCATATGATGATATTGGATTATGGAACGAGTAAATAGTACTTGCCATGAACGAGATTGAACTAGGTATGGCGATACCAACGATCGAATCTCAGGCAAGTAAAATATCACGAGACAAAGGAATTCGTATACAGGATTATTAAATCCTGACATCGTGGTTCACCGATAATGATCTTCGTTGAATATGTGGGAGTCAATATGGATTTCCAGATTGCGCTATTGATTATTGATGGTGATCTTGTTCACGCATTCTCAAACCCGTAGGATCACACACTTAACGCTTATCGACGCTAGGGTAGTTTCGGGATTTATGGAAACTGTTTCAGAGAGTTATTGTTCTGGGAAGAAGATTAATATTTAATTAATTAATTAAATTAATAAATGTTAATACATATATTTATTTACTAGAAAGAAATAAGGACTAAAAGTAGTTCATAAGTAATTCTGTTAATGAGCTAATTTTGTAGTCCATCTGAACAAACAACTAATAAGAAAAGAAAAAAAGAAGGCAGTGGACCGGCGCTGCGCGCCATGCGAATGGGCCGGCCGGCCGCACGCACCGTGTGCTCCCGATTGATCCGATCAGATCGGATCAAGATGTAGCCAGCTGATTTTGCACCGATCGGCCAAGCACTTGCGTGCATGATCGGCCAAGCACTTGGCATGCATGATCGGCCAAACACTTGCGTTGCACGCATGTACATGATCGGCAAAACGATACCTTGGTGCATACTTCAAGACAGGACACCCGTGTACCTCTATAAAAGAAAGAATGCTGGTAGCGTTTAGGTGAGACCTAATACCAAAAATTGTTTCAGCCGGCGCTATCTCTGTCTTTTGTTGTATTTTCTTGTCCTAGTTTGACTATCTTTAGCCTTTCTTCTTTCACCTCGCGCGCGTAGGCGAAGCCCTGCTCGCAGATACTCTCCACCATAAAAACCACATCGTCGTGCTGCTGATCCCATCTACTACTTCACCACACCTTGCTGGATCAAGGAGGAGGAGTCATCATTGCGCTGTACGTGTGCAACGCTCGGAGACGCTGCCTGTTGTAGCGCTTGGATCGGATCGGATCACGAGGAGGACACGCTAGTACGACTACGCCGACCATGTTTATCTGAACATTTCCGCTGTGCGATCTACAAGGGTATGTAGATCTAATCTCTCTCGCTCGTTGTTTTGCATCTTGTAGATCAGATCTTGGCTTGTTCTTGTTTGTCTTTGTAGGAATTTTTTTGTTTTCTATGCTGCGAAACCCTTCAGTGGTATCAGAGTGAGATCTATGCGTAGATGTTTTACATGAGTAAAACGTAACATACTTGTTGCGGGCGTTGATATTTTCTGTTGCAAACCTCTATTTTATGTACTTCTTATGGCGCGGTATAGTGAGATCGAAGCGGTCCAGGCCAACCTTACGCGACCTCGTTCGCGAGACCAGCTCCGCACTGGACGTGTGGCTTGTTCCACACATGCGGCTGGTGGATGTCAGTTTCTCTCACTATAGTTGTCATGTGATTTACAATGGATGTTGACAACCATAATATCACCGTTGTGGCTTTTTGTAGGTAAGAATCGTTCTTAACTTGTTACTCCCATAAGCCACGTAAAATATGCAACAACAAATTAGAGGCGTCTAACTTGTTTTTGCAGAGAGTGTTTGTGATATGATATTGCCACAAGATGTAATGTGTATGTTGATATATGTGATGTATGCAATGATCATGTTTTGTCAGTGGCGGATCTAGGATTTTATGAATGGGTATGCCACATCAAAAATTTGACGAAAATTTGATTAAAATATATTTGCTAATTCGATAAATAAATGTAAATTTGCATTGTAAAATGTTACATAAGCAATTAATAATAGCTACATATATTTAGAAATAAGCAATCATAAATGTTCACAATGATTTGTATTTGACTATATATTTAATCTCATGATGAATCTAGAACTTAGATTAAAACATCAGCTCATTGGATGATTACCGCAGCGTGTACTCGGCGTGCCATCATCAATTATCCTGGTCGTGTGCTCGTGGTATCTCCTCTCGCGGCGGCTGGCGAAGGAGGGCGAAGGATGGTCATGGCCTGATGTTCAATCTCGCGGCGATGGTGGCGAGCAGCCAGCACTGGCGGCGTGCCGGCGTGATCAATGTCGTGGGAAGCAACTGGTCGTGACCGGTACGGTGGTGCCGTGGCGGCTTAGTCGTTGGGAACCGGCGTCTATCATAGGTTTTTAGATCGTAGATTGGATCGCTAGAGTAGCAATACGGCGCAACCGCACAGAGATTATAGAGCCGAGCAGGTCACGGCGTACCACACGGACGGTTTGCAAATTGGAATCGATCACCGGTTTGTTTTCTGCTAAGGGAGTACGTGCACGAAGCTGAGCAAATTTGCATCCATCCATCAGGTTTTTTTCCTAAACTACATCGTAGCATGGCTGGGCAGGGTATGCCGTGGCCCACCCGGCATACCTGCTAGGTCTGCCACTGTGTTTTGTAATATTTCACGACTTGCATGTCGATGAGTTCACAACTGGCAGGAGCCATATGGTTGTCTTTATAATTTTGTATGACCTGCGTGTCAACTTCTTATACGCCATGTAATAGCTTTACTTTATCGCTAAGTAGTTAGCAATAGTCATAGTTGCTATTCATGGTGGAGACAATCATGATGGAGTGATGGTGTAGTTAGCAATAGTCATAATAGCTTTACTTCTTATACGCCATGTCACATATTGTATATGCATGTGATGTTTATCCTTTATGTATCTTATTTTGCTTTGATAGCAACGATAGTGATACGTCTCAAACGTATCTATAATTTTTGATGCTCCATGCTTGTTTATACACCATTTGCTTTAAGTTTTGTTACACTTCGTGATGTTTTTATGCATTTTCCGGAACTAACCTATAAACAAGATGCCACAGTGCCAATTCCCTGTTTTCTGCTGTTTTTGTGTTTCAGAAAAGTTACATAGGAAATATTCTCAAAATTGGATGAAACAAAAGTCGAACCTCATATTTTTACCGAAGCTTCACGAAGACCGAAGATGAGATGGAGGGGGCCAGGAGCCAGGCTCACCACAGGGGGGCGCAGCCTAGCCCCTAGCCGCGCCACCCCATGGTGAGGCTAGCTAGCCCCACCTCTAACGATGCCCTTTCACCTATAAGTTCCCCTCTACAGGAAAAACCTAAGGGACAGATCTCTTTTCCATGAAACATACTACAAGCCGCCGCCGTCGCCGTCGCGAGATCGGGAGGATCCAGGAGCTCTTCCCGGCACCATGCCGGAGAGGGGAATCCCTACCAGAGGCCTTCTACACCACCATGGTCGCCTCCGGAGTGATGTGTGAGTAGTCTACCTTGGACTACGGGTCCATAGCAGTAGCTAGATGGTTGTCTCCTCCACCATGTGCTTCATGTTTATATCTTGTGAGCTACCCTACATGATCAGGATCATCTTTATGTAATCATACATGTTGTGCTTATTAGGATCCGATGAGTATTGGTACTATGTTAAGTTGATGTGCTGAATTATATATCTTATGTTATCTCTATGTTGTTTATGATCTTGCATGCTTTCCATTGCTAGTAGCTATCTTGGCCGAGTAGATGCTAGTAACTTCAAGAGGGAGTATTTATGCTCGATAGTTGGGTTCATGCCTCTATTTAATCTGGGGGAGTGACAGAAACCTCTAAGGTTGTAGATGTGTTGTTGCCACTAGGGAGAAAACAACATTCTTTTGTCCAAGGACATTTGCTTCGTTTACATTACGCACTTTGCTTAATGCAATTATCTGTTGTTCGCAACTTAATACTCAAGGGGTCCTCGGACGATTCCCCGCGAGTGGATTTTTAGTCATAGATGCAGTTGGATAGCGGTCTATGTATTTTGTCGTAATGCCCAGAGTGAATCTCATAGTGATCCTCATGACATATGTATGTTATCTTTATTCTATTAATTGCCCAACTGTAATTTGTTTACCCAGCATATGTTATTTATCTTATGGAGAGACACCACTAGTGAACTGTGGACCCCGGTCCAATTTCCTTTACATTGCTATATCGTTTTACTTTTACTCGCACTATTTACTTTCTTGCATACTATTATCCTATTACCACTCGATACGCTCAATCCTTTGTTTACAGCAAACCGGTGAGATTGACAACCTCATTGTAAGTTGGGAGCAAAGTTCTTGGTTGTGTTGTGTGCAGGTTTCACGTTACTGCTGGTGAAAAGCTACACACCGACAAGCAGTTTATCTGGCGCCCTTGTCTGGAGTATCACGAAGCTAGCAAGCATCACCTTCTGAAGTTTGGCTTTCTCCTACTGGTTCAATAAACCTTGGTTTCACAACTGAGGGAAGACTTGCTACTGTGATCATCATACCTTCCTCTTGGGGTTCCCAACGAGCTGTTCTTACAAGCCGTCAATAGCATTATAAGATGATCCCTAACACTTAATTTCAAGATAAAATGTGTTCTCCCCTCGTATGCGCCGTTGCGAAAGATCGTCATTTTGAAGCATCACGTGATGATCGAGTGCTATAAACTCTACGTTCACATACAACGGGTGTAAGCCAGATTTACATATGCAAAAATACAAGGATTAAACTTGACGAGCCTAGCTTGTACAGACATGGCCTCGGAACACACGGACCGAAAGTTCAAGCATGATTCATATAGATGATATGATCAACATGTTGATGTTCACCATTAAAGCTACATCATCTCACGTGATGATCGGTCTTGGTGTAGTGAATTTGGATCATGCTTCACTAAACAACTTCGAGGGATGTTGAATTTAGTGGGAACTCATTAGTAATTTGATTAACTTGAACTAATTATCTTAAACTAAATCTTAGTGTATTTGCATAAGTCATTGTAGACTTTGGCAACCGTTTTCCATCGACACTTAGTTTTAATTGAGTTGATAAAGCTATAGAATTCTGGCTAATCAATTTACGGACTACTACCGTTTAGTTAGAATGTCAAGCCTAATGATTAAGTCCTATTGCAAACTTTAGCAAACCTCACTTGCTCCATATGATTTAATAAGTTGTATTAATCAAAGAGCAACGATTCAAGTTTAGTATCTAAAGATCATACATTTGCCTTCATGAGAAATTGATCTTCAAAATTGTTTGAGAATCAAAGTGATCTTGGAGCTGAAAGAATTGTTTCAGAAAAAAACAAGAGGTGAAAGATATTTGATATCCTAAATTTTGATTGTTTACAAAAATGATTAAGTGTAATTTAGTAAAAAAACATATGCTCATATTGTATGAATATATGCAAAGATTGAAGACGCTAGGCGTCTAGATCACCCAACAGTTTGGGAGCTAATATTATAATGCATTCATCCTTATGAGCTATAGTAGTTTCAGCATGGAAGTTGTCATGATAAGATAGATGAAAAGGTATCGGCTAAATTGTTTTGCTAGACCGAAAGATTACTAAAGAATGGAATCCGGAAGAATACCAATTATATGATGATGGTGATCCACATCAATGTGCAGAATCCAAGGCTATTAGTAGTTGACTAACATCCTTTGGACCACGTGTCAAATGATTGACAACACTTGATGTTGATAGATTCTTCTAAATGGAGAGGAACTGCTAAATAGGATCTGCAAAATATTTGGTAGAAAAGGAAAAGACTGGAAATGTCCAGCTCAGGTATATAAATGATATACATGTTATAGATGTATTCTTTGCTCGTTAAAAATGATATACAAAGCAACACAATACAAGAACTACAATGGCCTAAATAACCAGCAAAAGAATATGGTAATAATGCGCATCGAGAAACAAATAAAAGTGTTATTGTGCTTTTCATCGGCATCAAACCTAGCCTTCAAGATTCGTTATGAACTTAATAATTGTTATATAGTTCTAGTATTATGAGAGCAATGGTTGTTCATATTATTACCGTCTTCCATAATTGATGGATAGATTATTATAAATCTTGTTGGTGAAATAGACATTTATAACACTGATGCTAAAGGTCGCAAGACAAAACGAATTTCACTTAAATTTGAAGCACCGCTGTTAAAGTCA
This sequence comes from Dactylis glomerata, assembly GCA_007115705.1. Taxonomy (NCBI): domain Eukaryota; kingdom Viridiplantae; phylum Streptophyta; class Magnoliopsida; order Poales; family Poaceae; genus Dactylis; species Dactylis glomerata. The sequence continues at coordinate 437,986 of QXEO01000550.1, forward strand.
TATTGGAAATAAAACATGAAAGAAATTCCATATCGATGGATTTTCGAGTCATTTGATTTTAAATTGATTGACGCTTGTGAGACTTTTCCTAAAGATGATTAAACTATGTTCATAGGCCATGAACAGAACAAGCGACTAACTAAATGAAGATCGTACATGTTGATGTATGTAGTCCATGGTGTGAAGTCAAAAGCGGTGTATTTTCTACTTCATGAATGATGTATGGTATATCTACTTGATGAGAAAGAAGTGTGAAATGATTGAAATTGTTCAATTCATGAAGTGAATTATTGTAACAAGAAAAATTCAGTTTTATGATTGGATCATAAAGGAGAATATTTAAGTTACAAGTTTAACAAACATCTAAGAGTTAAGGGAATTGTTCCACAAACTTGCATCGTGATAAACACCATATGAGTATGGAGTTTTTTTATGGATGTAATCAAACCTTGTTTGACATGGTTAGATCAATGATGAAATAAACTGCCAATATTATTTGTGGATTATATTTTAGAGACTACCGCTTTTCACTAAATAGAGTGCCATCATAATCCGTTTAAATGACACCATACAAGTTATAGTTGTCTTTTCTTAAATTTTGGTATGCAAGGCATACGTAAAATGTTTACAACCAAAATCAGATTAGTAAGTCTTTGTAGGTTATCCAAAAGAATATCGATGGGCATTCCTTCTGCCATAAACCCAAACACATAGTGATTTTCGCTAAAAGAAGTGAATTTCTTATGAAGGAGTTTTCTCATGAAAGGTGTAAGTGGGAGGAAAATAGAACTTGATGAGGTTATTGAACCTGAGCAAGATGAGCAAAGCATCGCATCACCGGAAAATATTCTGGAAGCGGCAACTGCATTCATGGCTTGTGCACATACAATATGTTATAGTACCAGACATCAAAGTTCCTATTTGACCAAGTTGGTCGTAATCAAATAGCAAGATTTGAGGACGAGATATTATTAGATAATAGTAACCGACAATATACAAAGAAGCGATGATGGCCCCTGACTTCGTCATATGGATTACTCTAGCAATAATTACATATTGAGATATGATAGTTGAATACATGAAACATTGTTCCTCTACCGGAATGCACACCAAGGACGTGTACCTGACACGACCCAATGGGTTTTGTTGATTCAAAGGTTGCTAGATATGTATGCAAACTTCAATGGTCGAAGTTGAAGGAAATATGCCCTAGAGGCAATAATAATATTGTTATTATCATATTTCTTGTTCATGATAATGTTTATATTCCATGCTAGAATTGTATTAAGCGGAAACTTTAATACTTGTGTGGTTTATGAACAACACCGTGTCCCTAGTACGCCTCTATGGACTAGCTCATTGATTAATGATGGTTAAGGTTTCCTAACCATAGACATGTGTTGTCAATTAATAATGAGATCATATCATTAGGAGAATGATATGATGGACAGACCCAAATAAAGCAGAGCAATTAGATCGTGTCATCGTGTTCATCTTTGCGAAGCTTTTCCTATGTCATGTATTGTATTCCTTAGACCATGAGATAATACAACTCCCTAGTATCGGAAGAAAGCTTTGAAGTCATCAAACGTCATCCTATGTGAGGGTGATAATAAAGGTGTCTCTTAGGTGATCAGAAAGTACTTGTTGAGTTGTATGTATCGAGATGGAATTTGTCCCTCCCAAGTCGGAGAGATATACTTCGGGCCCACTCGGTAATCGATATCAACACCACTTGCAAGCATGTGGTTAAGGAGTTAATCACGAAGTGATATCGGATTACGGAACGAGTAAAGTACTTGCTGTGAACGAGATTGAACTAGGTATGGTGATACCGACGATCAAATCTCGGGCGAGTAAAATATCGTGTGACGAAGGGAATACATATACGGGATTAATTGAATCCTGACATCGTGGTTCATCCGATATGATCATCGATGAATATGTGGGAGTCAATATGGGTTTCCAGATCCCGCTATTGATTATTGATAGAAGATCATGTCTGCATATTCTCGAACCCGTAGGGTCACACACTTAATGTGCATCGACGCTAGGATAGAATGGATAATTGGTTTATGAGTTTTAGTTCGGAGTCTCGGATGAGATCCATGACGTCACGAGAGGTTCCGGAATGGTCCAGAGAATAAGATTCATATAAAGGAAAGCAGTTTTTGGATTCCGGAAAGGTTTCGGAGTTTATCGGTATTGTACCGGAAGGTTCTAGAAGGTTCCGGAGTGGGACCAACGTGGGCCCACTTGACGGAGGCCTGCGTGGGCCTAAGGGGAAGTGCCCTGGCCGCCCTGGGCCAGGCGCACAAGGCCCCTAAGGCCCAGCCGGCCAGCCCAAGGGGAAACCCTAAGGGAGTCTTCAAAGAAGGAAGGGGGGGGAAACTTGCCCCCCACTCTTCCTACTCCAAGTCGGCTAGGGTTTGGGGAGAGGCCAAGCTGGACTTGGCCGGCCACCCCTCTATATATAAGGGGGCAAGGGCGCAGCCCTCTCTCACCTCAACCCAAACCCTAGCCGCCAACTGCTGCCCTCCCTCTCTCTCTCTCGCGACTGCGCGTAGGCGAAGCCCTGCCGCAGAAACTCTCCACCATAAGCACCACGCCGTCGTGCTGCTGATCCAATCTATCTCTCCACCATACTTGCTGGACCAAGGAAGGAGGAGACGTCGCTGCACCGCACGTGTGCAACTCTCGGAGGCGCCGCCACTTGCGGCGTAGGATCGGATCGGATCGCGAGGAGGAGACGGCAAGTACGACTACGTCAACCACGTTCTATTGAACGTTTCCGCTGTGCGAATCTTCAAGGGTATGAAGATCTCATCTACCTCTCTCGTTGATTACATCTCCTAGATTAGATCTTGGCTTTCTTGTTCGCATCCGTAGGAAATTTTTTGATTTACTATGCTGCGAAACCCTTCAGTGGTATCAGAGCTAGATCTATGCGTAGATGTGTTTCACGAGTAGAACGCAACATGCTTGTTGCGGGCGTTGATGTTTTCTGTTGCAAACTTCTTGTTGTGTATTTCTTATGGCGCGGTATAGTGAGATCGAAGCGGTCCAGGCCAACTTTACGCGACCGCGTTCGCGAGACCGGCTCCGCACTTGACGTGTGGCTTGTTCCACACATGCGGCTGGTGGATGCCAGTTTCTCTCACTATAGTAGTCATGGGACTTACATCGGATGTTAGCAACCATAATATCACCGTTGTGGCTTTTCGTAGGTAAGAATCGTTCTTAGCTTGCTACTCCCATAAGCCACGTAAAACATGCAACAACAAAGTAGAGGCGTCTAACTTGTTTTTGCAGGGAGTGTTTTGTGATATGGTATGGCCCAAGACATGATGAGTATGAATTGAGTTGTATGCAATGATCATGTTTTGTAATCTTTCACGACTTGCATGTTGATGAGTTCACAACCGGCAGGAGCCATATGGTTGTCTTTATAATTGTGTATGACCTGCGTGTCAACTTCTTATACGCCATGTAATAGCTTTACTTTATCGCTAAGTAGTTAGCAATAGTTGTAGTTGCTATTCGTGGTGGAGGCAATCATGGTGGAGTGATGGAGATCATGCCGGCGCGCACAAGATGGAGATCATGGCGCGAGATTGGCTATACCATGTCACATAAAATTATATGCATGTGATGTTTATCTTTTTATGTATCTTATTTTGCTTAGATCGCGACGGTAGCATTATAAGATGATTCCTCACTTAAAGATCAAGATAAAATTGTGTTCTCCCCTCGTATGCGCCGTTGCGAAAGTTCGTCGTGTTCAAGCATCTCGTGATGATCGGGTGCTATAAACTCTACGTTCACATACAACGGGTGCAAGCCAGTTTTGCACATGCGGAAATACTTGGGTTTAACTTGACGAGCCTAGCATGTACAGACATGGCCTCGGAACACACGGACCGAAAGGTCAAGCATGAGTCATATGGATGATATGATCAACATGTTGATGTTCACCATTAAAGCTACATCATTCACGTGATGATCGGTCTCGGTGTAGTGAATTTGGATCATGCTTCACTAAACAACTTGAGGGATATTGAATTTAGTGGGAGTTCATTAATAATTTGATTAACTTGAACTAATTATCATGAACTAAATCTTAGTGTATTTGCATAAGTCGTTGTAGTTTTTGGCAACCGTTTCCCACCGACACTTAGCTTAATTGAGTTAAAAGAACTATAGAATTCTGGATAATCACTTTTCGGTCTAGTGCCGTTTAGTTAGAATGTCAAGACTAAAGTTTAAGTCCTATTGCAAACTTTAGCAAACCTTGCTTGCTCCATACGATTTAATTGTATTAATCTAAGAGCAATGATTCAAGTTTAGTATCTAAAGACTATATGTTTGCCTTCATGATAAATTGATCTTCAAAATTGTTTGAGAATCAAAGTGATCATCAAGCTGAAAGAATTGTTTCAGAAACAAATAAGAAGTAAAAGATATTTGATATCTAAGACTTTGATTGTTTGCAAAATGATGAAGTATAATTTAGTAAAAGAACATATGCTCATATTGTATGACTATATGCGAAGATTGAAGATGCTAGGCATCTCGATCACCCAAAAGTTTGGGAAACTAATATTATACTTGCATTTGTCCTTAAGAGCTATAGTAGTTTCATCATGAAAGATGTCATGATAAGACGAATGAAAAAGGTATCGGCTAAATTGTTTTGCTATACCAAAAGAATACTAAAGAATGGAATCTGGAAGAATACCAATCATATGATGATGGCGATCCACTTCAAAGTGCAAAATCCAAGGCTATTAGTATTTGACTAACATCCTTTGGACTATGTGTCAAATGATTGATGCCACTATTGATGTTGATAGATTCTTCTAAAAGGAAAGGAAATGCTAAATAGGATCTGCAAAATTATTTGGTAGAAAAAGGAAAAGACTGGAATTGTCCAGCTCAGGTATATAAATGATATACATGTTATAGATGAATTCTTTTGCTCATTAACAATGTAATTCTTGGGTATTCGATACTGATTTGTTGGTATGAAATGTCATACAAAGCAACACAATACAAGAAGTACAATGGCCTAAGTAACTAGTAAAAGAATATGGTAATGATGCATGTCGAGATACAAATAAAAGTGTTATTGTGCTTCTCGTCGACATCAAAGCTAGCCTTCAAGATATTTCATGAACTTAATAATTGTTATTTTGTTCTGGTATTATGAGAGCAATGGTTGTTCAAATTATTACCGTCTTCCATAATCGATGGATAGATTATTATTATCTTGTTGGTGAAATAGACATTTATAACACTGATGCTAAAGGTCGCAAGACAAAACAAATTTCACTTATATGTGACACCGCCGTTTAAGTCATATTGGAAACAAAAACATGAAAGAAATTCTATATTGATAGATTTTCGAGTCATTTGATTTTGAATTAATTGACGCTTGTGAGATTTTTCCTAAAGATGATTAAACTCCGTTCTTAGGCCATAGAAAGAACAAGCAACTAACTACATGGAGATCGTACATGTTGATGTATGTAGTTTATGTGTGAAGTCGAGCGTGGTGTATTTTCTATTTTATCAATGACTCGAATAGATGTATGGTATATCTACTTGATGAGATAGAAGTATGAAACAATTGAAATTGTTCAATTTATGAAGTGAAAATTATTGTAACAAGAAAAATTCAAGTTTTTATGATTGGATCATAAAGAAGAATATTTGAGTTACAAGTTTAGCAAACATCTAAGAGTTAGAGGAATAGTTCCACAAACTTGCATCATGATAAACACCATAGGAGTATGGAGTTTTCGATGGATGTAATCAAACCTTGTTTGACATGGTTAGATCAATGATGAAATAAAACTACCAATATAATTTGTGGATTATGCTTTAGAGACTACCGCTTTTCACTGAATAGAGTGCCATCATAATCTGCCGAAATGACACCATACAAGTTATAGTTGTCTTTTCTTGAATTTTGGTATGCAAGGCATATGTGTAAAATGTTTACAACCAAAATTGGATTAGTAAGTCTTTGTAGGTTATCCCAAAGAATGTCGATGGGTGTTTCTTCTGCCATAAACCCAATTAAAGGTGATTGTCACTGAAAGAAGTGAACTTCTTATGAAGGAGTTTTTCGCGAAAGGTTTAAGTGGGAGGAAGATAGAACTTGATGAGGTTATTGAATCTGAGCAAGATGATTGGAGTAGCGCAGCACCAAAATATGTTCTGGAAGTGGCAACTGTATTCATAGCTCACGCGTCTACAATATGTTGTAGTCATGGCATCGAAGTTGCTATTTAACCAAGTTGGTCGTAATCAAATAGCAAGATTTGAGGACGAGATATTATTAGATAATAGTAACCAACAATATACAAAGAAGCGGTGATGGGCCCTGACTTCGTCATATGAATTATTCTAGCAACAATTACATATAGAGATATGTTCGTTGAATAAACGAAACAACGTTCCTCTACCGGAATGCACACCAAGGACGTGTACCTGACACGAACCAATGGGTTTTGTTAATTCAAAGGTTGCTAGATATGTATGCAAACTTCTATGGTAGAAGTAAGCATAGCGAAGTTGGAATCTTCAATGATGAAAATGTTAAAGTGTTAATTTCATCAAGATATTTGAAGATGCTTGTATTACAAGAAAGTAAGTGGGAGCGCTAAGACATATTTCTAATGCTTTATGTAGATGACATATCGTTCATTGGAAATTATGTATTTTTCTTGATATTTGTGAAGTTTTCATTAAAATTAGATTTTTGATGAAAGACTTAGGTAAAACCAGAATATTAAGCATCAATGTCTATGCAGATAGATTGAGGCACTAATATAGTTTTACCAGATTACATAGATGAAATATTGAATTTGTTCAATATGGAAACAATAAGAATGGTTCTTGTTGCATGGAAGAGGTTGGAGCAAGAATCAATTGTTTTGACACTTGATGAGTGAAACCACAAGAATGATTTTATCAATCTTGTATGCCATGATATGTAGATCCAGATGTGTCCAATGCTCTAAAGGTTATAGCATTCATATGATGATCGTTGGACAATAGTAAAGATATTCTTATGCACTTTCGAAGAAGTAAGAATATGTTCTGTATGCAGAAGTGACAAATGGTTCATTGCAATGTGTTACATTGGCTTTGTCACATATACAGTTAAAATTTTATCTCAATTTTAAAGCTATTTGTTTTGAGTAAGAAGGTGGCACAATAAGATGGAAGAAAGTTCCATGATAACTTGGATGAGTTCCAATGTTAACATTGTGGCGGACACTGCAACGAGGGCTAAGTATATAATTGCTTTAGAAGCGGCATAAAAGATGCAAAGTAGATAGTGATAATCCAACTTCTTTGTGGCACTGTCGTCTAGGTCATATTGGCATAAAATGCATGAGGAAACTCCATTCTGATGGACTTTTGGAGTCTTTTGATTTTGAATCATTTGACACGTGCAAGCCATGCCTCTTGGGCAAGATGATCAAAACCCGTTCTCCGGAATAATGGAGCGAGCAACGGACTTATTGGAAATCATACATGCCGATGTGTGCGGACCAATGAGTATTTCGACGCACGGTGGATATCGCTATTTTTCTAAAGTGTGCTAGTACTATGTAGTTCTATTGTATGAAAATAGTGACAACATAGTCTCGGCTAAGATACAAAGGTCTCACCAGAAGACCAAGTTTATACGATGCCATCTCATAGAAGATGAGTAATGCGTGATGGCGCAAAAGATATGCAAATACAAACGGACCTGAAAGTTTCAGACCCGTAGATAAGGTTTACCACGTGCAATGCGTATGAATAACACCGGAATGCCATAGGTGTTAAAGGCGCAAGTATTGACTAGATTATTGACTCTAGTGCAAGTGGGAGACTGAAGGAAATATGCCCTAGAGGCAATAATAATATTGTTATTATCATATTTCTTGTTCATGATAATGTTTATATTCCATGCTAGAATTGTATTAAGCGGAAACTTTAATACTTGTGTGGTTTATGAACAACACCGTGTCCCTAGTACGCCTCTATGGACTAGCTCATTGATTAATGATGGTTAAGGTTTCCTAACCATAGACATGTGTTGTCAATTAATAATGAGATCATATCATTAGGAGAATGATATGATGGACAGACCCAAATAAAGCAGAGCAATTAGATCGTGTCATCGTGTTCATCTTTGCGAAGCTTTTCCTATGTCATGTATTGTATTCCTTAGACCATGAGATAATACAACTCCCTAGTATCGGAAGAAAGCTTTGAAGTCATCAAACGTCATCCTATGTGAGGGTGATAATAAAGGTGTCTCTCAGGTGATCAGAAAGTACTTGTTGAGTTGTATGTATCGAGATGGAATTTGTCCCTCCCAAGTCGGAGAGATATACTTCGGGCCCACTCGGTAATCGATATCAACACCGCTTGCAAGCATGTGGTTAAGGAGTTAATCACGAAGTGATATCGGATTACGGAACGAGTAAAGTACTTGCTGTGAACGAGATTGAACTAGGTATGGTGATACCGACGATCAAATCTCGGGCGAGTAAAATATCGTGTGACGAAGGGAATACATATACGGGATTAATTGAATCCTGACATCGTGGTTCATCCGATATGATCATCGATGAATATGTGGGAGTCAATATGGGTTTCCAGATCCCGCTATTGATTATTGATAGAAGATCATGTCTGCATATTCTCGAACCCGTAGGGTCACACACTTAATGTGCATCGACGCTAGGATAGAATGGATAATTGGTTTATGAGTTTTAGTTCGGAGTCTCGGATGAGATCCATGACGTCACGAGAGGTTCCGGAATGGTCCAGAGAATAAGATTCATATAAAGGAAAGCAGTTTTTGGATTCCGGAAAGGTTTCGGAGTTTATCGGTATTGTACCGGAAGGTTCTAGAAGGTTCCGGAGTGGGACCAACGTGGGCCCACTTGACGGAGGCCTGCGTGGGCCTAAGGGGAAGTGCCCTGGCCGCCCTGGGCCAGGCGCACAAGGCCCCTAAGGCCCAGCCGGCCAGCCCAAGGGGAAACCCTAAGGGAGTCTTCAAAGAAGGAAGGGGGGAAACTTGCCCCCCACTCTTCCTACTCCAAGTCGGCTAGGTTTGGGGAGAGGCCAAGCTGGCCTTGGCCGGCCACCCCTCTATATATAAGGGGGGCAAGGGCGCAGCCCTCTCTCACCTCAACCCAAACCCTAGCCGCCAACTGCTGCCCTCCCTCTCTCTCTCTCACGACTGCGCGTAGGCGAAGGCCTGCCGCAGAAACTCTCCACCATAAGCACCACGCCGTCGTGCTGCTGATCCAATCTATCTCTCCACCATACTTGCTGGACCAAGGAAGGAGGAGACGTCGCTGCACCGCACGTGTGCAACTCTCGGAGGCGCCGCCACTTGCGGCGTAGGATCGGATCGGATCGCGAGGAGGAGACGGCAAGTACGACTACGTCAACCACGTTCTATTGAACGTTTCCGCTGTGCGAATCTTCAAGGGTATGAAGATCTCATCTACCTCTCTCGTTGATTACATCTCCTAGATTAGATCTTGGCTTTCTTGTTCGCATCTGTAGGAATTTTTTTGATTTACTATGCTGCGAAACCCTTCAGAAGTAAGCATAGCGGAGTTGGAATCTTCAATGATGAAAAGTTTAATTTCATCAAGATATTTGAAGATGCTTGTATTTACAAGAAAGTAAGTGGGAGTGCTGAGTTATATTTCTAATACTTTATGTAGACAACATATCGTTTATTGGAAATTATGTGTTTTTCTTGATATTGTTAAGTTTTCATTAAAATTGGATTTTTTATGAAAGACTTAGGTAAAACAGAATATTGACCATCAATGTCTATGGAGATAGATTGAGGGACTAATATAGTTTTGCCAGAGTACATAGATGAAATATTGAATCTGTTCAATATGTAAACAATAAGAACAGTTCTTGTTGCATGGAAGAGGTTGGAGCAAGAATCAAGTGTTTTTTGACACTCGATGAGTGAAACCACAAGAATGACATTATCAATCTTGTATACCATGATATGTAGATCCAGATGTGTCCGATGCTCTAAAAGGTTACGAGCATTTATACGATGATCGTTGGACAATAGTAAAGATATTCTTATGTACTTTCAAAGAACTAAGAATATATTATGTATGCAGGAGTGACAAATGGTTCATTGCAATGGGTTACATTAGCTTTGTCACACATACAAGTAAAATTTTATCTCAATTTTAGACTATTTGTTTTGAGTTATAAGGTGACACAATAAGATGGAAGAAAGTTCTATGATAACTTGGATGAGTTCCAATGTTAACATTGTGGCGGACACTGCAATGAGGGCTAAGTGTATAATCGCTTTAGAAGCGGCAAGAGAACTAGGTGTAGTTCAAGTGTGCTAGTACTATGTAGTTCTATTGTACGACAATAGTGATAACATAGTTTCAGCAAAGAAATAAGGTCTCAACAGAAGACCAAGTTTATACGATGCCATCTCATAGAAGATGAGTAATGCGTGCTGACACAAAAGATATGCAAATACAAAAGGACCTGAAAGTGTCAAACCCGTAGGTAGCGTTTACCACATGCAACGCATATGAATAACACCGGAATGCCATAGGTGTTAAAGGCGCAAGTATGACTAGATTATTGACTCTAGTACAAGTGGGAGACTGAAGGAAATATGCCCTAGAGGCAATAATAATATTGTTATTATCATATTTCATGTTCATGATAATGTTTATATTCCATGCTAGAATTGTATTAATCAGAAACATTAATAGTTGTGTGGTTTATGAACAATACTGTGTCCCTAGTATGCCTCTACTAGACTAGCTCATTGATTAATGATGGTTAAGGTTTCCTAACCATAGACATGAGTTGTCAATTAATAATGAGCTCATGTCATTTGGAGAATGATGTGATGGACAGACCCAAATTAAACACAACAATTAGATCATGTTATTGTGTTCATAATTGCGTAGCTTTTCCTATGTCAGTATACTATTCCTTAGACCATGAGATAATGCCACTCCCTGGTACCGGAAGAGAGCTTTGAGGTCATGAAACGTCACACTATGAAAGAGTGATCATAAAGGTGTCTCTCAGGTAATCGGAAAGTACTTGTTGGGTTGCATGTATCAAGATTGGGATTTGTCCCTCCAATGTTGGAGAGATATATTTCGGGCCCACTCGGTAATCAATATCATACACCATTTGTAAACACGTGATTAATGAGTTTAATCACGGAATGATATTGGATTGCGGAACGAGTAAAGAGTACTTGCCGTGAACGAGATTGAACTAGGTATGGCGATAACAACGATCGAATCTTGGGCAAGTAAAATATCACGAGACAAAGAAATTTGTATACGAGATTAATTGAATCCTGATATCATGGTTCACCGATAATGATCTTCATTGAATATGTGGGAGTCAATATGGATTTGCAGATCCCGCTATTGATTATTGATGGTGATCATGTCCACGCATTCTCGAACCCGTAGGGTCACACACTTAACGCTCATCGACACTAAGGTAGTTTCGGGATTTACGGGAACTGTTTCGGAGAGTTACGGAATTGTTCCGGGAAGAAGACTAATATTTTATTAATTAATTGAATTAATAAATGTTAATACATATATTTATTTACTAGAAATAAATAAAAACTAAAAGTAGTCCATTAGTAATTCTGTTAACGGGCTAATTTTGTAGTCCATCTGAATAAACTACTAATAATAAAAGAAAAAAGAAGGCAGTGGGGGCCGGCGCTGCGTGCCATGCGAATGGGCCGGCCGGCCGCACGCACCGTGTGCTCCCGATCGATCGGATCAAGATGTAGCCAGCTGATTTTGCATCGATCGGCCAAACACTTGCGTGCACGATTGGCCAAGCACTTGGCGTGTACGATCGGCCAAACACTTGCGTTGCACGCATGTACATGATCGGCAAAACGATACCTTGGTGCATACTTCAAGAAAGGACACCCGTAAAGAAAGAAGGCCGGTAGCGTTTAGGTGAGATCTAATACCGAAAATTGTTTCAGCCAGCGCTATCTCTGTCTTTTGTAGTATTTTCTTGCCCTAGTTTGACTAGATCTTTAGTCTTTCTTCTTCCACCTCGTGCACATAGGTGAAGTCCTGCCCGCAGATACTCTCCACCATAAGCACCACGCCGTCATGCTGCTACTCCCATCTACTACTCCACCACACCTTGCTGGATCGAGGAGGAGTCATCGTTGCGCTATACGTGTGCAACGCTCGGAGGCGCCGCCCGTTGTGGCGCTTGGATCGGATCGGATCACGAGGAGGACACGCTAGTACGACTACGCCGACCACGTTCATCTGGACGTTTCCGCTGTGGGTTTGAAGCATAGCTTCAAATGGTTACCACTTCAGATTAAGCACTACTCATAATGGATTATGAATCTTATGTAAACAATGTTCCATTAGTGGATTATAGTTGAAAATAAAGTCTAAACTCAAGTTAATGCTAAAATAACATTCTTGAAGTTGTAAAATTTTTATTTGGTATTTGAAAATTTTGTTTGAATTATGAAAGGTTGAGTTTGAATTCAAAATTCAAATAGTACTTAAATAAGTTTTCAAATTTAATTCAAAATTATTTCACACAAGAATTCAAGATTATATTTTAAGCAGTTAGATAATGTTTTTGTGAACATTTTGATATACTAGTTGTATTTTTCTGATTTAAAATGAATTAGATATGAATTTGCAAAGTTTTTGATATTTTCTGGAATTTTATTTGACAAATGAAGACTTTTATAACCTATACTACTGCTAGCCGCTGCCACTGACCAGTGGGGTCAAAGACAGATTAGATGCCACATGGATATTGACCCAGGTCAAACTAGATGACGTGGCAAACCATGACATCATCACCCAGGAACTCATAGGTTGATCTCAAATCCGAAGATTTAAGCCGAATTAACTGATATGACTTGGTGCATCGGCCTCATAAGAACAAGGCGAGTCTAACTGTACCGGCGCCGCTGATTTTGGTCAGCGGAGCATCGTCAGCAGCGAGTTTACACGGCGACAGGAGATGGCTTGGTTTTGCCGATTCCAGCGAGATACTGCGGAGGGGAATGGCGGATTGTCGGTGACTTGAGCTACCCCTCCTCGATTCTCTCCCTTGAGATGAAATAGGCAACGAGGTGCACCTCCTCGGCCACTCCGAGGACTCGGGGATGGCCTGCAGCGATGGTGCTAGGGATCGCCGGAGCTAGGGTTTCGGTCATCTACAAGAAAACTCGAGAGAGAGGAGGGGTGGGTCTCTAGGGTTTCCGTGGCGGCGGAAGGCTTCTTATAGCCGACATGGGGTGGCGTCCTTCATCTCATGCGTCTAGGAGGTGGCGGAGGATCGAGCGTCTGGAGGAGCTCCACCGAGCTGCTTGTGAGCTCAGGGAAGAAGACGACTCCCAAAGCGGTATCTAGGGCCGGTTCTCTGGTGGGCTGCGAAGTGGGCTGGCTCGAATGGGCTGCGGTCCACAGACAAGTTTTCCCCTTTTTCTATATTATTTTCCTTTTCTTTTTCTATTTCTAGTTTTGGAATTCCTATTTAAATTCCAAGTAGTTTTGCAGGTTTTGATCTTATTAAAGTATATAATTTAATCATAGGACATTTACTAGATCAGTATCTCTCATTTAAAGTACTTGTATGTGCATTTGGACAAAAAGTATTTTGAATACTAATGTGGTTTTTGGTGAAGAGTCTTAATAGTGATTATTTTGTATCCTATTTTTGGTAGGAAAGAGAATAAGTGTTTTCACATGGGATTTGTTTGTCTAATGAAGATTGGTTAGAATACAACCTTTTATGATTACCCCATTTTGCTAGTAACATGGATATGACCCATGTATCTATTTTAGGTTATTATTAGTTTCTTGATCCTTTTATTGAAGACACTTGCTATCTCTCACTCTCTCACAAGAAAGCTTTCTTCATCTGCGGTCCATATAAATAACAAGAGGTGAGTGGTTTACTAGGTAATGGACTGGGTTCCTATTAGTAGGATTGTTACTTGGACAATATTATTTGGTTGAAGGTATAGCAAGATTGTATGGTTTTATTATGATCACTAGATGATACATAAGCTGGATTAGATGCTTTGGAATGGGTTTCCAAAAGAATGGACAAAAAGATATGGAATCTGAGGAAATGGTATCACTCTAATTCAAGAAGGTAGTTGTCACCCCTAGGTTTGATCAATGAGATATAGGCTTTAGCCTAGATATGAATCTAGGGTTTTAGGTTCGTGATCTCCACCACCTATGTCTAACTACTTTACTTAATGGAAACTTATGCACAGATCAAGGTTTCCATATGAATGTTTCCTAGTTGAGATATGCTCAGGTTGGGTTCCTACTCCCCACTTGGTTGAGGATGATATCTACTTATCACATTAGGTTTTATGGATAACCTAAATATCCCCTAACAACAAGCATAATCATGTACTGGACATGGTCATCTTTTATTTCCTTCATCAACTCCCACCATGAATCTATTTTATTTCCTTCATCAACTCCCATAGTATGTGCAACTAAACTTCCTTCATAAACTCCTTCTCAAGCTTTTAAGATCAATACTACCACCAATACTCTTTTTTGAGGTCTAGCTGATTTAATCAATGTTTAACCCTAGAGGTTGACTACTAGGGCTAAGTACTGCACTAGTTATATTCCATGTTCCACCTAGTGGTTTACCATTGTCTTTAAGCTACTCCCTCTATCCAAGGATAATCTCTTGGTTGTAACTACCTTCTGAGATAAAGAATATAATCTCCCTTTTGTGTTATTCATATAGGATCTACTTCCACATCTTATTTCCATAAATCTAGGTACTAGGTATACTTCCTAAGGATGGTTCTAATCTCCTAGTGGTTTACAGCTCACCTAAAGTTGTTATTACTCTTCTAATCAATTTGGTATTTTGATTAACCATTCCTACTACTGGGTTTCTAAATCATATCCTAGGGTTCTATCTCATGGGATAAGAATAACTCTAAATGGATAAGGATTCTCTCTTCTAGTTCAGAAGAAGAAGTAATTTGGGTAATTGAGAATAAAAGGTAGATCAGGATTTGAAGATAAGACTTGTGTTGAATTACTTTATGGTTCATATGGTTCATTGATTTAAGTTCAATGAATATCATGATAGTCTTGGTAGTAATAGGTATGGTTCATAATATGATGTGGTGATACTATATTGTTGTACCTCACTTTACTCTCTTTTAGCTATAGTTGTACCTCTACCCAAATCAAGGTTTTAGCAAAGGTCATGTTGAAGTTTATCGCGCTTCAGTTGATGAGATACTTCAATTCCGTCAACTAAAGTGAAACTCCAATCACTTTGATATGTTTTATTAAATGCACGAAAATTACCTGGATTTTCTTATGTTTTATTAAATGCACGAAAATTACCCAGAAAATCACTTCGATATGTTTTATTAAATGCTATTTTGTGACCTCTAATCCTGGGATACTACAGGTTTCCCCATTCCTAGAGAGTTTTACTAAAAATGTTTTCCAAATATTTTTAACAAAGATATGGAGATGTCGTGGGACATGCTATATCAACAAGAGAAACTAGATTAGAGCCTTTCCTTGCTACAGGCAAAATTGCATATTCAATGTTCTCCCCTTAGATTGTTTGCGAGTATAATTCAAAATGTACTCACGGCTTTGTCCCTGGCTATTAACTTGGTCAGACTATGAAGAGGACTACGAGGAAGGTGTTGATTGGTTGGACGCCGCCGGTGCGAACTAGGATCCGTCTCCCGGTCAGTTGTCTGTAGGGTAGTATGCACGACTCGGGTCACCGACGCTACCTGATGAGGATATAATCATGGAACATACTGTTTTCGACTGTTTCAGTTGGAAAGAAATATTGAGTCTGGCCGATGATTATTATCAGGTGAATTTATTCCTAGTCAAAAATAATACTTTGATATTTGAGAATTATATACTATCTAAATCATTGTACTATTAATTTATTAATTGATTAGATTTGACATCTATCGGACTAGCGCTAGTGGGAGGAGAGGACGGAAGGCGAAGGCAACGAATATAAGATGTCAACTTAAGTGGACTGATTTGCTTACAATGGCCGGTCCTGCCATGCATGTGCGTACCTGGTGCATTACATTCACAAGGACATTGCTAACTCAAGAATGTGCACTCACGTAATGATATGAGGTGGGGTCCTGCCCTTTGATGCATACGTGATTGATGCATACGACCATGGACGTGTACCGATCAGCTAGTTGGGTCCTGGCATGGGCCAGGCGGATGTCTTCAGCCCATGTTGAGGCGGCGCACCCCCAGCTCCCTTCAATAAATAGACAAACGTTTTGTGTAACTAGTAATTTTGTACGTGCAACACAAGTATATTTCCCTCAAATTTTTTTGATAATCAAGCTAGTAATATTTATGTGGATTAATACAAATAATCATGTTTTTTCCATTGTCTTTTTTCATCTAAAATGTAAAATATAAATTTTTGGAAAAAATCATTTTAGGGATCTTTGTTTGTAACTTTCACGGTAATTGACATATTTTCTCTTTGAGCTAATGATAGGGTAAAGGTGCCCGATCTTTCGATGAGACGATAACTATCGATTATAGTGGAGGTCGACGTTGACGATCCGACTACAAACGTGCGAGACGTTGCGCCTTAGCAATCGATACACCAACTTCCGAGGCTATTGATCACGCCAGAGCTAGATCAACCTGACCACGAGGATCAATCCCTGCAAGCAATCGAAGAACAAGCAAGAATTATAGATGCAATCAAGATATTGCGAATATAGATGAAGGCTTTATTGAAGAGGTGAGATTCTGTCTGTGCGTAGTACAAAAGGTCGGTTTGACACTTGTGCCTATGGCGAAGAGTAGCTCGTGGCTAAGTCTTTTAACTAAACAAAATCCAAGTTCTAATGACGGCTAGGAGGAGGTATATATGAGGGAAAGGGCAGGGATTTTCGTATAGCCCTAATGGGCCATCCGAAAATAACCTTAGATGGGCCGATTTTCACTCAAACAGCCTCCAGAAAATCCCTAAAATACCTATAACGAAAATACATGGGTTTAACCCATAAATTAAGGTGACGCAGCACCATATAAAGCCTTGGACGAATTTTATGATTTGGTAACTTGTGAATTTCGTCCAAGCATCCTTGTAGCATTATGCTGGCTTCAAAGTTCTGAAATCTTCACTTGCAGCGTCATCCTGAATCCTCACATGATTGCTGTCATCATCTCCATGCATGATCATGCTCCAATGCTTGTCCCTCTCATCCATGCTAGACCCATCATTCCTAAGTAACATAAAAACATCTAATTTAGGCAGCATCATATTCTCATGAATATTAGGAATAGTTCATAGAAACGAAAGTACCTGATAATTTAGTTGGCGTGCACGAGCTCTTGTGAGAGGTCCTTGGAATTGTGGAATGTGAGGAAGTGTGGCTGTAGGTGCAACGGTTGTATCAACCGTACGGATGTCCTCATCATCCTCCCCTTCTTGAATTAAAGTCGTCCTCGACGCAATCTCATCTTCTTCTCCAAAGTATGGCTTCAAATCTGCAATGTTAAATGAAGGACTTACCGTGCCCATCTCTGCAGGAAGCTCAAGTTTATATGCATTATCATTCATTTTCTCTAACACTTTAAAAGGACCAGCAACACGTGGCATTAATTTAGACTTGCGCAAATCAGGAAAACGATCTTTGCGCAAATGCAACCAAACTAAATCTCCTACATCAAACACAATATGCTTTCGTCCTTTATCACCAGCAACTTTATATTTAGCATTCATACGTTCTATATTTTCCTTAGTAATCCTATGCAACGTAAGAATCTGTTCAGCATGTTGTGTAGCATCAAAATTATGTTGCACCGAAGATGGAATAGGTAATAAATCAATAGGTGCACGAGGAACAAAACCATACACAATCTCAAAAGGACATAACTTAGTTGTAGAATGCACGGAATGATTGTAAGCAAATTTAATATGAGGTAAACAATCTTCCCACATTTTTAAGTTCTTCTTTAAAATAGCCCTTAACTTGGTAGATAAAGTTCTATTTACTACTTCAGTTTGTCCATCAGTTTGGGGATGACATGTAGTACTAAACAGCAATTTAGTCCCCAACCTAGCCCATAAACATCTCCAAAAATGGCTAAGAAATTTAGTATCATGATCTGAAACAATAGTATCAGGCACACCATGCAAGCGAACAACATCACGAAAGAATAATTCAGCAACATGAGCAGCATCATCACTCTTATGACAAGGAATAAAGTGTGCCATCTTAGAAAATCTATCCACAACCACAAAAATACTATCCCTCCCCTTCTGTGTTCGAGGTAAGCCTAAAACAAAGTCCATAGAAATATCCTCCCAAGGTACACTAGGAACAGGAAGAGGCATATATAACCCATGTGGATTAAGGCGGGACTTAGCTTTTTGACATGTTGTGCAGCGAGCAACAAACCTCTCAACATCCCTTCTCATGCGTGGCCAAAAGAAGTGTGTCGCAAGTACGTCTTCTGTCTTCTTTACTCCAAAGTGACCCATCAACCCTCCTCCATACGCCTGCTGCAACAACAAAAGACGAACGGAACCTTCTGGAATGCATAGTTTGTTAGCACGGAACACAAACCCATCATTGAGGACGAATTTGTTCCAAGTTCTACCCTCTAAACAATGCTGCAAAACATCTTTAAAATCGGCATCGTTCACATATTGTTCTTTAATAGTTTCTAATCCAAAGATTTTGAAGTCAAGTTGAGATAACATGGCATAACGACGTGACAAAGCATCAGCAATAATATTATCTTGACCCTTTTTGTGTTTAATAACATAAGGAAAAGATTCAATGAATTCAACCCACTTTGCATGATGTTTATTCAACTTAGCTTGACTACGAATATGCTTCAAAGATTCATGATCAGAATGTATAACAAATTCTTTAGGCCATAAATAATGTTGCCAAGTTTCTAATGTCCGAACAAGAGCATATAATTCCTTATCATAAGTAGAATAGTTCAAACTAGCTCCACTCAATTTCTCACTAATATATGCAACAGGTTTGCCCTCTTGTAACAACACTCCTCCTAAACCAATTCCACTAGCATCACATTCCAACTCAAAAGTCTTATTAAAATCAGGAAGTTGGAGTAAAGGAGCATGTGTAAGCTTATCTTTGAGTAACATGAAGGCGTCTTGTTGTGCATTGCCCCAAACAAAGGGCACATCTTTCTTAGTAAGCTCGTTCAGCGGCGCGGCAATGGAACCAAATCTTTGACAAAGCGCCGATAAAATCCAACGAGGCCAAGGAAGCTCCTCACTTGTGTAACTATTTTGGGTTGTGGCCAACTCGAAATGGCTTCAATCTTGGCGGGATCAACTTCAATACCCTGTGCTGTAACAACATAGCCAAGAAAAGCAACTCTATTCGTGCAAAAGGTGCACTTTGCAATGTTACCAAACAAACGTGCAGCACGTAAAACATCAAAAACATCACGTAAATGTTCCAAATGTTCTTCTACAGATTTGCTATATATCAATATATCATCAAAATATACCACTTGATAGGGTAAAGGTGCCTGATCTTTCGATGAGACGATAACTATCAATTATGGTGGAGGTCGACGTTGACGATCCAACTACAAACGTGCGAGACGTTGCGCCTTAGCAATCGATACACCAACTTCTGAGGCTATTGATCACGCCAGAGCTAGATCAACCTGATCACGAGGATCAATCCCTGCAAGCAATCGAAGAACAAGCAAGAATTATAGATGCAATCAAGATATTGCGAATATAGATGAATGTTTTATTGAAGAGGTGGGATTCTGTCTGTGCGTAGTACAAAAGGTCGGTTTGACACTTGTGCCTATGGCGAAGAGTAGCTCGTGGCTAAGTCTTTTAACTAAACAAAATCTAAGTTCTAATGACGGCTAGGAGGAGGTATATATGAGGGAAAGGGCAGGGATTTTCGTATAGCCCTAATGGACCATCCGAAAATAACCCTAGCTGGGCCGATGTCCACTCAAACAGCCTGCAGAAAATCACTAAAATACCTATGACAAAAATACATGGGTTTAACCCATAAATTAAGGTGACGCAGCACCATATAAAGCCTTGGATGAATTTTATGATTTGGTAACTTGTGAATTTCGTCCAAGCATCCTTGCAGCATTATGCTGGCTTTAAAGTTCTGAAATCTTCACTTGCAGCGTCATCCTGAATCCTCACATGATTGCTGCCATCATCTCTATGCATAATCATGCTCCAATGCTTGTCCCTCTCATCCATGCTAGGCCCATCATTCCTAAGTAACATAAACACATCTGATTTAGGCAGCATCATATTCTCATGAATATTAGGAATAGTTCCTAGAAACGAAAGTACCTGATAATTTAGTTGGCATGCACGAGCTCTTGTGAGAGGTCCTTGGAATTGTGGAATGTGAGGAAGTGTTGCTGTAGGTGCAATGGTTGTATCAACCGTAGGGATGTCCTCGTCAGCTAAACTCTCCTTTAACCCGCTAAACTCTCCTTTGACCCCTCTTCAATAATGTGATTAATGCGAGGAATTAAAGGTACATGCGCCTCGTGTAATCTCCCTAATTTAAGCGATATTAAATGCCAATTGAAGGTAATAAATTACAGGATCTGGATTAGTGGTGGTGACATAAATATGATTGGACTGACAATGTTTTACCTACAAACGTGGGTGCTAGGTGAACCGTTGGATATAGTATTAGACGTCCCAGATTGTTTGGATCAACCCCCCTCTCCCTTTTTATATTGGTATAGATAACTTTCACGGTAACTGACATATTTTCTCTTTGAGCTGAACTCTCCTTTAACCCGCTAAACTCTCCTTTGACCCCTCTTCAATCATGTGATTAATGCGAGGAATTAAAGGTACATGCGCCTCCTGTAATCTCCCTAATTTAAGCGATATTAAATGCCAATTGAAGGTAATAAATTACAGGATCCGGATTAGTGGCGGTGACATAAATATGATTGGACTGACAATGTTTTACCTACAAACGTGGGTGCTAGGTGAACCATTGGATATAGTATTAGATGTCCCAGATTGTTTAGATCAACCCCCCTCTCCCTTTTTATATTGGTATAGATTAGGTTAGACCACGTTTAAACAAAACCCTAGATGCTAAATAGAACCAAGTGTTCCTCTGAAATTATACTCTTCAATTAGTATTAATCTGGAGTTTTATCTACTGAAAGTTTGAGTGTTATCAATTGTTCCATTGGGTATTAGTAGATTGCAAATTTGCAATACCGCTTCGTGGTCGGCGGCTACATGCGCAAGCGTGTGACATTGCGAATATCCAAATGGTTGAGAGGTATTGCGCTTGCAGCATGGATTAGCCAGAGAGTTTTCTGCGACACTCGAGTTATCTTCATCACCATCATCGCCATCTACTCCGCGCTCGCTGAGAAGATCGGGGGCTTCGCCTTAAAAAAATTCGACCCACGCTTGGGGGCTTCGCCTTAAATTTTTTTGACCCACGCTCGGGGGCTTCGCCTTAAAAATCTTCGACCCACACTCGGGGGCTTCACCTTAAAACTTTTTGACCCACACTTGGGGGCTTCGTCTTAAGAATCTTCGACCAACGCTCGGGGGCTTTGCCTTAAAAATCTTTGACCCACGCTCGGGGGCTTCGCCTTAAAACTTTTCGACCCATGCTCGGGGGCTTCGCCTCAAAATTTTCTTCGACCCATGCTTGGGGGCTTCGCCTTAAACTTTCTTTGACCCACACGCGGGAGCTTTACGTTACAAGCGTCCGATTCGCACACCCAACACAATCTACCGAAGGATGAACTTCGATATATCATACATATTTACAAAGTATGTGCCACACGGGCATACAGCCACAAACAAAAGAGGCCTAGGCTACTTGAGGATGCCAGAGTGCTCTTTCCGTGTCGCTCTCATCGATAATCTGTGCCGCAATACATCTGGCGGCTCGATGGCAAGCAGCATAATGGGCAGTCATGTCAGTGCGACCACTGGGCGTCGGAGGCAGCTTCTTCACCAACTCCATGTCTACCTCCGGATAGTGGACTCGCATGAATGACAAGGCAACTAGAGCACCGCATCGAAGGTGCTGGCAAACAAAATAGTGGGTAGCCTCTCCGTTCTCGAATCGTGTCAGCAAAGCCAGAAGGCCATCGGGCTGGTCATTCAGAGGAAACATTACCTGATGAACAACCGCCAGAGCCGAACGACATGTCTCAGCTAGCGCTCTGGCCTAAGAGATTCGATCCTGAAGCACAGTCAATGCCTCAGCCTTTGTTCGATCAGCCCATTCGCCACCGAATTGGCATGTGTCCGAGCCGCATTCAGATGCGCATTCACCTAACGAGCCTCGGCCTTGTCATCCAAACACGCATCTGCGAATAGCATAAGGGCAGACGACGAAGTCAGTAGGAGCAGATGAAAAGAACGTCCAACAACTGAAGGATACTTACACTTCATCGCATTGCCAAGGCTGTCGATTTCAGCGAGCAGATACCGCTCTGCATCCGCAGCCCGTGACGCCTTCGAGCGAGCAACATCGACCTGGGCAGTAATCCTTTTTACCTCTTGTTGAGCACACCTCAACTGATCTCGCAAGTTCCGGATCAATGATAATTCGCCTACAGAAGGCGCTCGCCTTTCGACAGAATCTACAGATGATTTCCCAGCTGAAGATCCACCAGCTATCTCGTAGGAAATCGGCCAGGCATCAGACCCTACATGCGCGCCCTGCAGACAAGATACACAGTTACACACGAATCGAAAGTATAGCACATCCCAGCATCGACGACCTCAAGATGAAGACAAACAAGTTCAAATCAACAAAGCAAGAAATTCATTCGTCTGCAACAAATTCTGACCAAAGATACATTATATATTACAAAAGCTTAGGCTCTCGAAGCACCCTCGGTGGAACTGCCTGTCGCTCTCGGAGGAGGCACCCTTCCCGGTGCGCCTCTGCTCTCGAGCAGCCTTCCTCCTGGCATTTCTTTCTGCCAGGAATAGCGCAAGGCGATTGGATAAATCTCGAGCTCGCTCGAGGTAGTCTTTCGGAGATTTGTCGCGGCCGTCCTTACCCTTGGGGTAGGTGCCCGTGATCTTCTCAAAGTCGCATTCAACCTCGTGCATCATTAGCATAGAGAAGACTGTCTCGGAGCCGGTGGTTACCTGTCGGCGCACCGCGGCGACCAGCGGATCTTCACCGTCCTCTTTCGGTGCTAGGGCCTCAATGATGCCAGCCGTCGTGATTCTCGTCGGCTCCGGGATAGACACATCATGTACGCGTTCAAGCATTGAATGAGCCTTCGCTAGGAGGCTTCGAACATCTTGGCAGACGTGTTCTGTAGTTTCGATGCTAGCATCCAAATCAGCATACTCCATCGTTGTTTCCCTGGCACTCAACTCAGCAGCAACTACAACAAAACAGAAGCATTATTAGCAACATACATGATCTGGCACATCACAATACAGGCAATGTTTAGACTTTACCATGCAATGATTCGATCGTATCCTAGAGGCGACATCGAAGACTCTTCTCCCTCGAGTTGGCTTTGGCCCGGTGCTTATCATGCCGTACCTGTAGCTCTTGAGCTTTCGCTTGTTCTGTTTTGAGCTGAGCAACTTTGGTAGCCAGACTGTCCACCTGAGTCTTGAGCAGGGAGTTGTCAACAGCGAAGCCATCCAACTGAGCCTTCAGCGATGACTTGTCAGCAACAGCTTGAGCACTGACTCATGAGTATCACAAAGACAATTCGATATGTCAACAAGCAGATTTTCGGCCAAGGAATGTCAACAATATATGTGGAAGAAGCACTTATGGTGAACCTCGGCCAACTCAGCAGCCAATCGCTTGTTTTCCTTCTCCATCGCAAGGTAATTCTTGCACACGCTAGAGAGGCTGTCGATAACAGGCTGCATCGGAGGTGTCGAAAGTTTTTTAGCAAGCAAATTCATGTCTGGAAGGCAAGCCCAAGTGTAAACACTTTGACTCACCCTCGGGGGCTACTGAGGGATGATACTCGAAGAATAGCATAACATGAACTGCAGTCTTACATGGCGGCTGGGCTCAGGAGGTCCATCTGAAGAAGAGACAAGGATAAAATCCCTTTAGCCCTTGTCCTTTTTCAGGACATGCCACGACCCCGGGTGCTCCTTCGGATCCGTGTCCTCGGTGTTCTTCTCCTGCGACTCGGCCGTGTGCTCAAGGGGGGTGTCATGATGCTGAATGTGGAAGCGATCCTGATCGTCCAAACTCCCGGAAATTTTGTCATTCGAAGACCTAAAGTATGCAATGAAATTAGGTGCAACTGAGACACGCAGAGAATATTCGAGCTCAGTCAGAAAAGTAACTTACGAAGCATCAACGCCGAAATTGGGAAGGACTTTCTTCCCAGATCGAGGAGGCGGGCGACTGGCGAGAGGCTTTCCAGGAATGACCATATCATCATCTTCATCAGAAGAAAATTCATGGCCTTCAAAATCCTCTCAATCCTCAACTCTGTCAATTTCGACGACATTCTTACGCTTCGTCGAGACGCGCGATGTCATGGGAGCAACGGAGGTCGATTCTTTTGGCGCTTCGGCAAACTCGCACCCAGGAAATTTGCCTCCTTCCGGCTGAGGCGGGTAGCAGCGAGCTATATCCATAATCTAAGCAAGGGACATTGGCTCAGTCTATAAACCCCAATTGAAAGATTCAACGGGCAATTTAAGGAATTCGATTAGATAGGCGGAAGCACGTACCTCGGTGTGGGGATGGGACTTGCTAAAAGCCTCCGTCCCAAAGTTCTTCGGCACAATCATCTTCTTCGTCAGGGAAGTGACGACGCGCACTCCCTCGTCGATTTCAGCTTCCTTTAGTTCGTCAGAGGTAAATCGAGTCGAGTCCCGATGCCCGGTGTAGTCCCACATGCAATGTGCTCGTGCAGCGAGGGGCTGAACTCGATGCTCGATGAAAGTGCGTATTAGCTGAAGCTGGTTACCTCTTTTTGGGGGTAGATCGCAGCTGCCTGATTTTCTCCATCAAAGGCTCTGTGATCGTCATCTCTTCATCTGTCAGTTCGTGCCCCCATGACACCCTGGGCCGAAGGCCATTGGTAGCACAGAACTCTTCAATCCCGAATTTCTGACCGACAGCGGGTTGATCCCTAGGAAACACTCACATAGCATGATGAAGCACGCTATGTGCAGGATGGTATTGGGATTCAGATCGTGGAGCTGAATCCCGTATGCAAAAATGAGTCCGTGGAGGAATTCATGCGGAGGAAAAGAAAGCCTGCGGAGGACGAAAGCAAGAAAGAGTACCCAAAATCCCGCGGGTGTCCGAGGGATGATTTCTAGCCCGCTGATGCGAACCTCCACGGGGTCATCCTTCAAAATGCTGGTCTTCATGGTCTTCTGCAGATCTTACTCCAGAAACTTGGTTTGGCACCAGTTGCCCACGGTGGGCGCATCGGAATCAGCGGCCTTGGTGTTCGTCTTGGTCTTCTTTGTGGCACCCGCGGCGGTGCCAGTGGCGGAAGATCCTGTCTTGCCCATGGGGGCGATGCTGGGGCAGGAGCGCTTGCAGGACGAGAGCGGAGAAGTGCAGCAATGGCAGGGAAGCACTGAGAGGAAGATGATGACGGCGGCGGAATGGGGCAAACAGTTGTTCTTTTTCCCTCTTTATCCTAGCACGGTAAAATCCCCAAGTCATCTTAGATGTTTATTCTGAAGAGGGAACAACGGTGTAGATCTGGCCCTCCACGTGTTAGCGCCGCGTGAGTTAAGGCCCCCTACTACACGCGAGAATTGAGGAGACACGGCGGATTTTTCTCTAGAGTGACAACTCGATGAATTGAAGCGTCACCTCTGATGTCAACACTGGCAAAGTTTTTTCTTTACCAGAGGAAAAGATTTATTCGATACGATGCTTTTTTGAGGTTTATGAAATTTATCATCCTGCTCTACGTTAAGTTCTTCAGGCCCGCAGCGCCTGTCCTTTATATTCGAGTGCGGGTGTCGGACCCTCGAATAGTTTTCTTCTTCGGGCCTGCAGTGCCTCCTTTTTATTTGAGTATGGGTGCTGAACCCTCGAATTACTTTTCTTTTGGGCCTCTCGTGCCACCTTTTATTGCGAACGTCGATTTCTCGAATTACACTCTTTCGGGCCCGCAGTGCCCTCGCTTTATCATGAGTACGAGTTTTCAAGATTTTTTTGGATCCGTTTCCTGAGGGATTTGATGCTTCTACGATATTCGGGATGTGGTTGTCTGCCCCTCGAATCGCTCTCTCGGAATTTGTGGTGCTTCTGTGATATTCGAGTTGTGGGCTTTGGTCCCTCGAATTACTGTCATCAGGCCAGGCGTGCCTCCATATTGCTTGAATGCAGGTTTCTTGTCCCCCGAATTACTTTCACTAGGCCATCAGCGCCTCCAGGTCACTCTAGTATGATCTCCGAATTTGTGAGCCAATTCTTTGGGCTAGCAGTGCGATTATGTTAATCTCTTATGGGCTTTAGTTCCCCGATTTTCTCTCATTCAAGGCCTGCAGCGCCTCTGCATGATAGGGCAAAGGTGTCCGATCTTTCGATGAGATCTTGATATGTCGATTTGGTGGGTGGAGTTCGTGCTTGACGATCCGACTACACGTGCGAAGCTCGTGCGCCAATGCAATCGCTAGGACAATCTCCGGGAGTTACTGATCTTGCGGATGCACGATCAGCCTGACCAGCGAGGGTCTTAATTCCTACCTGAAATCGAGAACAAATAAGAACTAATACTGCAATCAAGATATTGCGGATGAAAGATGTATGCTTTATTCAAAAGGTGGGATTCCGAATAGGCGGTCTTCTTCTGGGCGATTGGCCTCAAAAGTCGAGCTCGTAGTTGCAGCAATGGCTAACTTTAGTCTAATCAAAATCCGAGTTTTAATGACGGCTACGGGGGTATTTGAGGAGGAAAAGGTAGGGGTGCAACCAGCCATGGGTATGTTGGTCGAACGGAACCCTAACAGGCCTTTTCTCCTCAAATTCGGACTCCTAAAAGTGGCTGTCTTATTTGCTGCGAAAATTACATGGGCCTGGCCCAAAAATAAAAGTGACGCAGCACCATATTTATCTAAGGACGAATTTATGAAGTAGTTCTTTGTATATTTCGTCCAAGTCTTCATCCTTCATTATGGTGGCTTCAAAGTTCTGAAATCTCCACTTGTGGCATCCTCTTCAATCCTCAAACGCTTGCTGCCATCTTCATGCACGATCATGCTCCAATGCTTGTCCCTCTCATCCATGCTAGGTCCATCATTCCTAAGAGTAACAAACATATCTGATTTAGGCAGCATCATATTCTCATGTATGTGAGAAAGAGTTCCAAGAAACGAAAGTACCTGATAGTTAAGTTGCTTGGCACGAGCTCGAGTGATGGGTCCTTGTATGTGTTCCACTGTAGGTGCAGCGGTTGTATCAATAGATGGGATGTCCTCATCATGCTCCCCTTCTTGAATTGAAGTCGTCCTCGACGCAACCTCATCTTCTTCACCGAAGTAAGGTTTTAAATCTGCAATGTTAAATGTAGGACTTACCGTACCAAAATCTGCAGGAAGCTCAAGTTTATATGCATTACAATTGATTTTCTCTATCACCTTAAAAGGACCATCAGCACGTGGCATTAACTTAGACTTGCGCAAATCAGGAAAACGATCTTTGCGCAAATGCAACCAAACAAGATCACCAACCTCAAACACAACATGCTTTCGTCCCCTATCCCCAGCAACTTTATACTTAACATTCATGCGTTCTATGTTGTCTTTAGTAGTTGCATGCAATTTTAAAATCAATTTAGCACGTTGTGTAGCATCGAAATTATTTTGCACTGAAGATGGTAAAGGCAACAAATCAATAGGTGCACGTGGAACAAAACCATAGACAATCTGAAAAGGGCTCATCTTTGTGGTAGAATGCAGCGAACGATTATAAGCAAATTCAATATGAGGCAAACACTCTTCCCACAATTTTAAGTTCTTCTTTAAAACAGCCCGCAACATGGTAGATAAAGTTCTATTAACTACTTCAGTTTGTCCATCAGTTTGGGGATGACAAGTAGTACTAAACATCAATTTAATCCCCAACATAGCCCATAAACATCTCCAAAAGTGGCTAAGAAATTTAGTACCACGGTCAGAAACAATAGTATTTGGCACACCATGCAAACGAACGATATCACGAAAAAACAAAT
The DNA here is from genome assembly GCA_007115705.1 of Dactylis glomerata. Classification (NCBI taxonomy): domain Eukaryota; kingdom Viridiplantae; phylum Streptophyta; class Magnoliopsida; order Poales; family Poaceae; genus Dactylis; species Dactylis glomerata. Next base: position 466,287 of record QXEO01000550.1, read on the forward strand.
CAGCAATGTGCGCAGCATCATCGGTCTTGTGACAAGGAATAAAGTGTGCCATCTTAGAAAACCGATCCACAACAACAAAAATACTATCCCTCCCCTTCTATGTACGAGGTAATCCCAAAACAAAGTCCATCGAAATATCCTCTCAAGGAACACTAGGAACAGGAAGAGGCATATATAAACCATGTGGATTAAGGCGAGACTTAGCTTTTTGACAAGTAGTGCAGCGTGCCACGAATCTCTCAACATCTCGCCGCATGTGTGGCCAAAAGAAGTGTGCAGCAAGAACATCCTCCGTCTTCTTGACACCAAAGTGTCCCATCAATCCTCCTCCATGCGCCTCCTGTAACAACAAAAGACGAACGGAACCATCTAGGATGCATAGTTTGTTAGCACGGAACACAAATCCATCATTAAGGATGAATTTGTTCCATGTTCTACCATCTTTACAATTTTGCAACACATCTTTAAATTCAGCATCATGCAAGTATTGTTCCTTTATAGTTTCCAACCCAAAATTTTGGAAGTCAAGCTGAGATAACATAGTATAACGACGCGACAAAGCATCAGCAATAATATTATCTTTACCCTTTTTGTGTTTGATAACATAAGGAAAAGATTCAATAAATTCAACCCACTTTGCATGACGACGATTCAGTTTTGCTTGACTATGAATATGCTTCAAAGATTCATGATCAGAATGTATAACAAATTCTTTAGGCCATAAATAATGTTGCCAAGTTTCTAATGTCTGAACCAGCGCATATAATTCTTTATCATAAGTAGAATAGTTCAGACTAGGCCCACTCAATTTTTCACTAAAATATGCTACAAGTTTGCCCTCTTGTAATAACACACCTCCCAAACCAATTCCACTAGCATCACATTCAAGTTCGAACGTCTTATTAAAATCAGGAAGTTGGAGTAATGGAGCATGTGTTAACTTATCTTTCAGTATCATGAAGGCCTCTTGTTGTGCATCGCCCCAAACAAAGGGCACATCCTTCTTTGTGAGCTCATTCAATGGCGCAGCAATAGAACCAAAATCTTTGACAAAGCGCCTATAAAACCCAGCGAGACCAAGAAAACTCCTCACTTGTGTGACCGTCTTGGGCTGCGGCCAATTCTCAATAGCTTCAATCTTGGCTGGATCAACTTCAATTCCCTGTTCTGTAACAACATAACCAAGAAAAGCAACTCTATTTGTGCAAAAAGTGCACTTCTCAAGATTACCATACAAACGTGCATCACGTAAAGCATTGAAAACAGCACGTAAATGATCCAAATGCTCCTCTAAAGATTTGCTATATATGAGAATGTCATCAAAATATACCACCACAAAACGACCAATAAAAGCACGTAAAACTTCGTTCATCAGTCTCATAAAAGTACCAGGTGCATTAGTTAAACCAAACGGCATTACTAACCACTCATATAAACCGAACTTAGTTTTAAAAGCTGTTTTCCATTCATCTCCTAATTGCATACGAATTTGGTGGTAACCACTACGCAAATCAACTTTAGAGAACATAATAGAACCACTCAACTCATCTAGCATGTCATCCAAACGAGGTATAGGGTGACGATATCGAATGCTAATATTATTAATAGCTCGACAATCAGTACACATGCGCGAAGAACCATCTTTCTTAGGTACTAAAATAATAGGAACATCGCATGGACTAAGAGACTCACGAATATAACCTTTGTCCAATAAACTCTGGATTTGTCATTGGATCTCTTTTGTTTCTTCAGGATTGGTGCGATATGGCGCACGGTTGGGCAGCGAGGCTCCTGGAATCAAATCAATCTGGTGTTCTATCCCACGAATAGGTGGAAGTCCAGGTGGAACATCTTGTGGAAAAACGTCCATGTATTCCTGCAAAAGGTTAGCAACCGCAGGTGGCAAAGAAGGAGGCATATCCTCAAATGAAAACAGAACTTCTTTGCAAACAATGGCATAGCAGGGAGTAATATTGACATCAATTTCAGCAAGATCAGATTTGCTAGCAAGTAAACAAGGATTCTTCAAACGAATTTCAGTAGCATGGTTAGAATCAGATTTAGAAGAATGCTTAGGGGGTACAAAATCTGCAGCAATAATCTGATTCTCACTCTTATGTTTGTCCTCGTTTTTTAATCTACTAGCTCTAGCAAGATCATCTTTCAAAATTTGTTCCGGAGTCATGGGTTTAAGTCCAATTTTCTTGCCAGCATGTGTAAGAGAATACTGATTTGTTTTACCATTATGTACAGATTCTCTATCAAATTGCCATGGTCTACCAAGTAACAAAGAACAAGCTTGCATAGGTACAACATCACAATCAACAAAATCTGAATAAGTACCAATAGTAAAATGCACGCGTGCAGTTCTTGTTACCTTGAGCTTACGGGAGCTCTCAAACCATTGAATGTAATAGGGATGAGGTCGTTGTCGTGTGGGTAGAGCAAGCTTCTCCACCATGTCAATACTAGCCAGATTGTTACAACTCCCTCCATCAATGATGATCCGGATAGCTCTCTCCTTAACAACGCCTCTTGTTTGAAGCAAATTGTGGCGTTGATCATGCTCGGCTTTTCTCAATTGCACACTCAAGACACGTTCTGCAACTAAACTCTTGTATTGATCAGCAGTCTCAGCTCCTATTACCTCCATCTCCTTGTCAGAACCAGAATTGGCACCATCACGTGCAGCAATAAGTGCCAATGTATCATCATCAAAATCACTCGCAGAGTCATATTCGCCATCTTCAAGCACCACCATCACACGTTTGGTTCTGCATTCTTTTTCGATGTGACCAAACCCAAAACATTTGCGACATTGAATGTCGCGAGTCTTCCCCGTGGAGGCCATGGAAGAAGAACTCCGTGTCGGACCAGCAGATGGTGATGGAGCAGGAGCAGGCGGCGTTCTTGACGTCGGCGTGGTATACCTGGAGGTGGAAGGACCTGGTGCATCCCCACGAGAAGGTGGAGCTGATTGGCGCGCAGACCAGGAAGGAGTACGACCTGCAGAATTATTAGCTCTTCTCCATGATGGTTGACGATCCTGCACTTCAAGTGCAGCTTTGCAAGCAAGGTGAAATAAACGAGTAATAGTGTTGTACTCCTTATAGTCTAAAATATGCTGAATCTCCTTATTTAAACCACCAAAGAAACGTGCAAGCATAGCTTCATTATCCTCTACAATACCACAACGAATCATGCCCGTTTGTAACTCTTGATAATACTCTTGTACGGAATTTTTGCCTTGTTCTAAACGATTTAATTTTTTAAGCAAGTCCCGTTGATAATGTGGAGGTACAAAACGAGTACGCATGGCATGTTTTAGACCAACCCAAGTAGCAGGAATATTAGCATGATTGACTCGACAATGTTCAGACCACCAGATAGAAGAAAAATCTGTAAATTCACATGTAGCAGCACTAACACGCAAATGCTCAGGGTAGCGTAAACATGCAAAACGTTGCTCTACTTCTAATTCCCAAGTGAGATATGCATCAGGATTATATCTACCCTCAAATGGCGGAATATTTAATTTCAGCTTGGCCACATGTTCATCATCACGTACCGGACGCGGAGGTGGATGAGCGTTGCGGTTGTATTGCCGCGGACGGCCAGGTGCAGGTTGTTGGACCTCGTCCTCCTCGAGCTCGTTTTCATCTTCGAACTCGTTTCCCCCTCGTCAGCAGCATATCCATCCTGGGTGGCCGCCTCCGTAGCGGCCGCAGCAGCTGCCGCGGCTGTAACGGTACCCGCAGATGGCGGGATGAGAGGAACGCGGCGAGCACGTGGGACATGGATGCCCGGCTGTGGCAGTGGTGGTAAATGGGCCAGGACTTCCTGGAACCGGGCGTCGAGCTTGGTGTTGAAGGATGCCTCAAGACCAGCCATCTTGTCCATCGCATCAGAAAGCTTGGAATCAACATCACCCAAGCGTGTGTCCACATCTTGTGCACGCCCCACCAACAGCCGAGTGAAGTGGGCATGCAACTCTGCATTAGTCATCTTCTCCGGATCAACATCATCCTTCGTGGTTCCTGTCATGGTTAGCGTAGAAGCAAGCACAAATATATATACCTACGCACTACGAAATATGGTGGAATCACGCGTAATCCGTCAAGCGGTATACAAAGCTCTTACAAGTGCTTACCAAACAGGACGAAGGTGATATGCAACCAGCAAGGATCAGCGACTCCCAAAATTGCACAAAGCGATTACCAGGTGTCGATACAAAGCATGTGCAGAAATATGTGGAGCTGTAGGAAGGCTTATATGGTAGCAAAAACACAGCAAATATCAAAACAGCAATGCAATGTTGAAAGAATGCTCAACCACGGTACTGTGCTGGTCCTAGGCTATACCGTGCTAGAGACGCGAGCCGAGAACACTAAGAAAGTCACGGCGTGGCACAACAAGCAGAAAGAAACAGCTCCAACGCAAGATATAAGTGAAGATCTGCAGGAATTTTTGGGTCCGAAACTTCAGAGGGCAAAAACTCGACCTTCCCGGCCTTTTTTGGGAGTTCTGAGTGTCGCACAACAACATAGTGGTTCTGGTTACATAGATCTTTTCGTGCTGAGCATTTTGAGTGGTCGCACGTCGAAAACGGAGTTCGTATGCAAAAGTTATGGCCAGTTGAAGTTTGCTGTCGAAAACCGTCAAAAACTGACGAAACTGTCCAATTCGGACTGAAATCGGACTGGACTAGTAGGAACGGGTCAAACCGACTTGGATGCGGATTTGACTTTGTTTTTTTAAATTTTTTTAAATTTTTTTTTTGCTCTTCTTCTTCCTCTTGACTGGCGACCGAAACCTAACTCACAGACTCTGAAAAAGGCACGGATGAAATTGGAAGGAACGAACAAAAACTTATGTGAAGGCGGTGGCGGAAGTATAGTGATTCGAACTCGAAACTCTAAAGGAACAGACACTAAGACCAGCAACTCGACACGTGGATGCAGACACAAATTCAACGATGCAAACTGAAAAGACAATGCAAAGGCTCGGATGGTTTATGGGACGAGATGATCTAAACCCTAACTGTATTTTTGGCTTTTTCGTGGTTTATAGGTATGAACACAGATGCAATCTAAACTACGAAAACAGTAAATCTCACCGAGCAACCTAAAATCTAGTACCACTTGATAGGGCAAAGGTGTCCGATCTTTCGATGAGATCTTGATATGTCGATTTGGTGGGTGGAGTTCGTGCTTGACGATCCGACTACACGTGCGAAGCTCGTGCGCCAATGCAATCGCTAGGACAATCTCCGGGAGTTACTGATCTTGCGGATGCACGATCAGCCTGACCAGCGAGGGTCTTAATTCCTACCTGAAATCGAGAACAAATAAGAACTAATACTGCAATCAAGATATTGCGGATGAAAGATGTATGCTTTATTCAAAAGGTGGGATTCCGAATAGGCGGTCTTCTTCTGGGCGATTGGCCTCAAAAGTCGAACTCGTAGTTGCAGCAATGGCTAACTTTAGTCTAATCAAAATCCGAGTTCTAATGACGGCTACGGGGGTATTTGAGGAGGAAAAGGTAGGGGTGCGACCAGCCATGGGTATGTTGGTCGAACGGAACCCTAACAGGCCTTTTCTCCTCAAATTCGGACTCCTAAAAGTGGCTGTCTTATTTGCTGCGAAAATTACATGGGCCTGGCCCAAAAATAAAAGTGACGCAGCACCATATTTATCTAAGGACGAATTTATGAAGTAGTTCTTTGTATATTTCGTCCAAGTCTTCATCCTTCATTATGGTGGCTTCAAAGTTCTGAAATCTCCACTTGTGGCATCCTCTTCAATCCTCAAACGCTTGCTGCCATCTTCATGCACGATCATGCTCCAATGCTTGTCCCTCTCATCCATGCTAGGTCCATCATTCCTAAGAGTAACAAACATATCTGATTTAGGCAGCATCATATTCTCATGTATGTGAGAAAGAGTTCCAAGAAACGAAAGTACCTGATAGTTAAGTTGCTTGGCACGAGCTCGAGTGATGGGTCCTTGTATGTGTTCCGCTGTAGGTGCAGCGGTTGTATCAATAGATGGGATGTCCTCATCACTGCATTATTTGAGTTGGGGTTTTTCTCTTCTCGAAATCCCTTCTTGCGATTAATCGACTCCAATTTACCCAAAATTCGGTGCTGATATGCCGGTTCGGATGCCGTATGTTAAATACGACGATAAGTCCATAGTTAGCAATACTAGATGGCCCGGTATTTGCATCAAGCGCGCTCTGCCAAGAGAATTTTCCGTACTTACAGCATGAAGTTTTGCATCGATGGACGCATCGAGTGCCTTACAATCACTGGGCTTTGACCTGATAAGTCCACGCGCGGCACAGGTTGAAGTGGCGCCAGTCCATGCGGGTTCAAGTCGGGGGACTCGAATCTGAGTAAGCTAACCATTGTTTTTGTGAATATGCAATTAAATGGACCCAGCGTGTGTTCCAGACTGGTTCTGCCAATCCCTCTAGCAATAGATATATGAATTCTTAAGGCTCGAAAAAGCTTATTCGAATGGCCTAATTCACACTGGCAATCTGTGTGCACACTTGTTGTTGTTTTCGTTGCTTCTACTGGTATATACAGAACGCTTGGCAATTGCCCGATGGGAGTTTGAGTTAATGAAGTTAGAGTCCCTGCCCTAGTCTTCGACTATCCAAGGCCCGGGGGGGATACTGACAAAGAAATGACCCACGTGTCCTCGATATTGGCCTACCTGGTTTTCGGCCCAGGTAGGGCGTCTACGGAAGGGATGGCAAGGACCATAAAAACAATCAGCTGGCGCGGCCCAGGAATGAGACTTGGCGTGCAATGCAAGAACTCAAAGAACAAGACCTAGTCGAATTAGGACTCGATTAGGGTTTTCACCTACCGCCTCTGTATGTAGTTAACTTGGAGGGCAATCCTGAGACCCAACCTTCGCTTATAAAAGGTTGGGAGGGAGATCCAAGAACCACTGGACACTTTTTCCACCTTCCACCTGAGCGCTCGAATCCTCGAGAGCTTCTCACCTTTGGCTAGATCCAATCTACGCCCTCGCTGTAAGCACCACCATTGTAAAACCCAAGCAATAAAGTTAGACAAGCAGGACGTAGGTCGTTACCCAACAAGGGGGCCAAACCTGGGCAAAACCTGTGTTTCCCTGTGTCGTCGGATCACCGTCGAGTTCGCCGGATCCCCTAATTGCACCATGATTTGAAAGCCCTCAAGCATGGGCATTGCCGGGGTCAAACCTCATCAACCATGGACGTGTACTGATCAGCTAGTTGGGTCCTAGCACTGGCCAGGCGGATGTCTTCAGCCCATGAGCTCTGTTGAGGCGGCGCACCCCATCTCGCTTCAATAAATAGACAAAAGTTTTGTTTAATTAGGTTAAACAATGTTTAAACAAAACGCTAGTTGCCAGACAGAACCAAGTGTTCCTCTAAAATTATACTCTCCAATTCGTATTGATCTAGAGTTTTATCTACTGAAAGTTTGAGTGTTATCTATTGTTCCATTGGGAATTAGTAGATTGCAATACCGCTTCGTGGTCAGCGGCTACGTGCGCAAGCGTGTGACATTGCGAATATTCAAAGGGTTGAGAGCTGTTGCGCTGGCAGCAGGGATTAGTCAGAGAGTTCTCTGCGACACTCGAGTTATCTTCATCACCATCATCGCCATCTACTCCGCGCTCGCTGAGAAGATCGAGGCACCCCTTATCACTACCCTTGTATCCGCTACTGTTATGTTAGTTTGATCATGCCCTGCAAGGCATTTGAACTCGGCCAGGTGGCCTATGTAAGACTTAATTGAATTCGGTATGTAATGGATGATGTACTTTGAATGCCAACTCTATTATGTGGATTGATGACAGTCTTACTGGGATCGTGAATTGTATGCATAACGGGTATTTCGGGTGGTAAGCCGGGGTCCCCATAGAGTTGGTATCAGAGCCATCCTGACTTTAGGAGACCTTAGTTAGCACGGGTGTTAGACAGGACCAAAAACTATTTTCCTAATGAAATAAAAGAGATGGCTATATATAAAAGGTAAATGTATATTGCTCTCATCTCTTCTCTTACTCTTTAAGCATTTTAATTACTTGCATCATTAATTTAAGTTTTTACTCTATCTAAAATATTGCACGCTTGGTTAAGTCACTAATTAAATCTATCTTAAAATTTAAGTTATCTTCTGCACCACACTCAGGATCAGATGGACCATGCTCGGACGATCACAGAAGAGAGGGGTTTGGAGCTTGTCTTCCTCCATGAGGACCTGCATGAGTCCATCTTCTCTTGCCACCGCCTCGTCGTCGCCAAGAGGAAGGTAGAGAAGAAGAACAAGAGCCTTAGGCGACACCTCTATGACCTTCAAGACCAGCTAGCCTCCCTTGAGCACCACATGGCTGAGTTAGAGGACGAGGCCACCGAGCTTCATAAGGAGAACGAGGTTCTCCTTATTCAGGACGACGACCACCAGGACATGATGGATGAGGAGCCCCCGAGCACCGACAATGATGACCACGGTAGTGACAGTGAGGATGACCGCGATGCGGTCATGACCTTCGATGACCACGGTACTCCGAGCGAGGAGGACCCCTAGGAGGTTGTCCCCCAAGCCAGTGGCGACGAGAAGGCCCCCAACACCCTGCCCACTTCAGTTAGGATGTCGCGTATCTAGTAGGAGCATCTGATCCCTTTTGCGTATGTGTGATGTATGGTTCAGCGGCAACCATCTGATGCTTGTGCTGTATGAAACTATGTGTGATTTGTGTGCCTAGACTTGATGTGGCACCCTTTTGCTTGTATGTATGTGTTGGACTTGGATGCTTATGACTGTTTAGTGGAATGCTTGCATGGATGTCTTGATTTGATATTTATGCATGTTGTTTAGATATTACTTCTATATTGCTCTCGTTTGAACTTTTATTGTTTCTCACACAACTATGTCTCCAGAATGGCTTCGGGAACCCGTGGCCCAGGTGGAGGCAATCCACCACTCCCACCAGACCCAACCTTGGCGCAGCTGCTGTAGATGATGATGGAAGACCATGAAGCAGCACACGTCGAGCGTCAAGCCAACCTCGCCACACTTTAGCACCTAGCTCAGATTGCCACCAACCACAACAACAATGGTGGCAATGGTGATGATGAGCCCCGTACCACACTTAGGAACTTTTAGAGTTCCAATCCCCTTGTCTTTGCCAAGTGCATCGATCCCCTGGATGCCAATGATTGGCTCCATAGCATTGAGAACAAGCTTGAGTATGCGGGAGTTGGACCCAACGAGAAGGTGCTATATGCCACTCACTTCTTAGCCGGAGCTGCCGACGCATGGTGGGAGAATGTCTGCTCCATGCAACCTGCAGATCAGGTTATGTCAAGGCAGGGCTTCAAGACCAAGTTTCGCAAGGCCCACATTCCATCTGAACTTATCAAGATGATGATGGACAAGTTCCTCAATCTGAGACAAGGAAGTATGAGTGTGTCGGAGTATTTGGACAAGTTCACCTCTTGGAGGAGGTATGCCCACAATGGCATTGACTCCGATGAGAAGAAGAAGGAGCGTTTCCTAAATGGACTTCATGAAGAGCTGCAAACCTATCTTGTGGCTATGCCCTATCTGACTTGGAAGCTATGGTGGATGCTGCCATCATGGTTGAGGGCAAGTGCAAGGCTGCCCTTGAGAGCCACAAGAAGAGGATGATGAATCAAGGAAGACCAAGTCGTTAGAGGTCCCGCGGTCTACCCCCATCAAGGCATGCGCCACCCCACAGAGGTTTGCTTGCCAAGCCCTGAACCCAATAACCCCAACCGGTAGTTCAATGGCAATCATACTAGAGGCAGGAACTACTCAGGTGGTAACCGCAACAATGCCTACCCCAACCCCCGTGGCCAAGGAAGTGGCTGCTACACATGTGGACAGCCTGGACACTTCTCTAAGGAGTGCCCCCTGAAGAAACCAGCCACATCGAGCCTCAACGCGCCGCGGCCCAATCAGAGCCAAGGTCATGGACCCCCTGGAAGGAACCAGAAGAATCAAGCCAATGTTGCTAGAGGCCGCCTGAACCACGTCAATGCAACTGAAGCAAAAGAGGCACCGGATGTCGTGCTTGGTACGTTTCTTATCAACTCCGTGTCTGCTAAAATTCTGTTTGACTCTAGGGCATCACATTCCTTCGTTACCGAAAACTTTGTGGATAAGGGAAACTTGCAACCTACTAGGATGGATAGGCTCATGGTAGTGCAAATTCCGGGGTCAGTTGCTAGGACCAAACTATCCTGCAAATACGTCCCAGTAGAGATCCATGGGGTAAAATTTCAAGCTGATCTGATCATTCTAGGCACACAAGGTTTAGATGTGGTACTCGGAGTGGATTGGATGTCCAAGTACCAGGGGGCACATAGACTGTGTAGGAAAGCAATTTCCATGACCAACAATGATGGTGTTCAGATTGAGCATATAGCGACCATGCCATCCCGCAAGGCCTACTACAAGAAATCTATCTCTGGACCGACCCTTGACCAAGTCTCGGTGGTATACGAAAACCTTGATGTTTTTCCTAAAGAGTTTCCAGGTATGCCTCCGGACCGAGATATCGAGTTTATAATTGAGTTGATCCCCGAAATAGCCCTATTGCTCAGATACCTTACCATATGAATCCTCAAGAGCTAGATGAGTTGAAGAAGCAACTTACTAATATGCTCAGCAAAGGCCTTATCCGTCCCAGTGCCTCACCTTGCGGATCGACTGCTCTCTTTGTGGACAAGCAAGATGGTACCATTCGACTGTGTGTGGATTACCATCGGCTGAATGAAGTGACCATCAAAAATAATTATCCCCTCCCTAAGATTGAGGACTTGTTTGATCAGCTAAATGGGGCCAAGGTATTCTCCAAGGTTGATCTCCGATCTGGATATCATCAATTGAAAGTCCGTGAGTCCGATATTCCCAAGACCGCTTTCACCACTCGTTACAGATTGTTTGAATACACCGTAATGTCCTTCACCCTAACTAATGCCCCAGCCTATTTCATGAACATCATGAATAAGGTATTCTCGACAAGTTTGTAGTGGTATTCATCGATGACATCCTAATCTACTCCAAGACAGAAGAAGAGCATGCAGAGCATCTGCGGCTAGTGTTGGGAACCCTATGGGAGTACCTGCTCTATGCTATGTTCAGCAAGTGCAAGTTTTGGCTGAAAGAAGTTGAGTTCTTGGCCATGTCATCTCAACCGGTGGAGTATCCATTGACCCCTGAAAAATCACCTCCATTATGGAGAGAAAGGCCCCTATCAATCCTACTGAAGTCCAAGCATTCCTTGGACTAGCCGATTATTACCGAAAATTTGTTGAAGGGTTTCCTAGCATTGCCCGCCCATTGACTCAGCTGCTCAAGAAAGACAAGAGTTCGAGTGGACTGAGAAGTTTGAGCAGAGATTCCAAGAACTCAAGAAGAGACTTATCTCAGCCCCCATCCTAACCATGCCAGATATTACCAAGAGCAAGAAGGCAAAGTTATTGCTGACCTATCCCGTCAACTACGCCCCCATGAGCTAAACTACCCTACCCATGGCATAGAACTTGTTGTCGTCCATGCTCTCAAAACATGGCGACACTACCTTATGGGAAACCGGTGTGAGATCTACACCGACCACAAATGTAGTCGCCGATGCCCTTAGCCGAGAGCCTTGTTCCCTAAATGCCCTACTGAAGATTAGACAACCTGCCCTATGTGAAGAATTTGAGAAGTTTGGACTAGAGCTTGTGAGCCATGGTTTCTTGGCGGACCTCGAACTCCGAACCAATTTGTTTGACCAAATTAAGGAAGCACAGAAGGGTCACGAGAGTATTGAAGGGATCAAGCGAAGGATGGGACGAGAAGAAGTCCCTAGCTTTTCAATAGACTAGGAAGGAGTACTGTGGTACAATGGCCGCATATGTGTCCCCAATTTCGATGACTTGAAGCAGCTCATTATGAAGGAAGCCCATGACACCCCATACTCAACCCATCCTGGAGGTACCAAAATTTATCAGGATCTAAAGGGGCAATTTTGGTGGCATGGCATGAAGCGGAAAATAGCCTTCGACATTGCTAGGTGCGATGTTTGTCAGAGAGTCAAAGCCGAGCACCAAAGACCTGCGGGTCTGTTGCAGTCATTGAAGGTGACCATGTGGAAATGGGAGTAATTTGGTATGGACTTTATCACTGGTTTACCAACGTCTAGTCGGGGACATGACTCTGTTTGGGTCATCGTAGACCGCCTCTCTAAGGTCGCCCACTTTATTCTAGTCAAGACCACTGACCATGGGAACCGTCTGGCGGAGTTATACATCTCGCGCATTGTCAGCCTTCACGGTGTCCCAAAGACCATAGTTTCAGACCGTGGCCCTCAGTTTACCTCCCAGTTTTGGTCAAAACTCCAGGAAGCCCTAGGCACCAGACTATCCTTCAGCACCATTAATCACCCGCAGATTGGAGGTCACATGGAGCGAGTCAATCAGATCCTTGAAGACATGATGTGTGCTTGTGTCCTATCATATGGGACCAAATGGGAGGATTGCCTGCCATTTGCAGAATTCTCCTACAACAATATTTTCCAAGCTAGCCTGCAAATGGCCCCCTTTGAAGCCATGTACGGTCGTAAATGTCATAACCCTGTCAACTGGTTGGAGACTGGAGAAAGCCAAGTGTTTGGACATGATATCATTAAAGAAGCTGAAGAACAAGTTCAACTCATCCGCAACCGGTTGGCCCAATCTAGATATAAGAGCTATGCTGATTCCAAGCGAAGGTTTCAACGTGGGAGACTTTGTCTCCCTTCGAGTTACACCACTCAAGGGTATGCAACGTTTCCATGTCAAGGGCAAACTTGCACCCCGGTATATTGGCCTGTTCAAGATTCTAGAGCATTGTGGGGAGATGTCCTACAAGTTAGAGCTACCCCCGAAGATGTCTAACATCCACGATGTCTTCCATGTGTCACAACTCCGCAAATGTCTCCAAGTCCCCAACAAGCCCGAGACCTTCAAAGAGATCAACCACGATTCCATCGACCTTAACCATGACCTAACCTACCGAGAGAGACCTATCCGCATTCTTGAGGAGGATGTTCGTCTCACTTGCAGACGCAAGATCAAGATGTACAAGGTCCAGTCGAGCAATCACTCCGAAGATGAAGCCATGTGGGAGTGTGATGACTACCTTCAGAGAGAGTTTCCCGAACTACTTAACGCTTAGCTACCAAATCTTGGGACGAGATTCTTTTAAGGGGGGGATGTCTGTAACACCCTACTTTTGAGAAACCCGAATTCAATACATTTAGCAAGTGCTATTTAAAAAAGTTGAGTGCCTAAAATTTTCAAACTTGTGTTGATTGATCATATGCTTGAGTGCCCAAATTTCTTGTGAATTGAATGTGGGTGAGTGTGCATCAAACAAAAACACTAGGGACAACAAAACTATCACCCTTATGATGTGTCCATTTATTTAAAGTCATTATTTTACCCTTTGATGGAAAATAGGAGCTTCTCAAAAACCCTAGCTCTACTATTCCGAAAATTCTAGAATTTGGTAGGATATACTTCACTAATCACCCCTGAACCATTCAAGCCATCCCATTGTGCTAGTTTTGAATTTCTCAATTTTCAAGCGAAATTTAGCCGAACAGGCCTAGACTCCTTTCTTCTCCCTTTTCTCTCTTGCAAATCGACCAAGGGGAAGAAGCTACACCCTACCAACCCCTTCCTTTTCCCTCTGCACTATAGCCAGCCCCTCCCTTTCGTTTCCCCTTGTCTGTTGCGGTTAGACTCAAAGAAGGGGGAGCCCGAGTCAAATCCCTTAAAAGATCTCCCTCCCCTCTTCTCTGTCTCACCCCACCACCGAGAACCCCCAATTAGCATCAAGTCGCCGCCCATCTCCACTCCCTCGACCCTACCAGGCAGAGACCGAGGCCCCGTACCCCTCCTCCCCTTCTCCCTCTCCCCATGCAACTCAATGGCCAGACCAAACGAGCCCAGGGAGACAAAGCGCCCCAAGCTTCTCTAGTACGCCATCCACCTCTCTTACATCCCCACGCTCCATTCCACGAGGTACCATAGATCCTGCTTGCCCCTACGACGTCCGGTCACCTCGCCCACTGGACGTGACCGAGCCGCCCAACGCGCCGAGAGCACGCCTCGTGTTCCGAAGCATACATGCACGCTTTGGTCTCGCACCACACATGCCTAAGCATGGCGTCGAACGTACGTTGCCATGCCACCATAACTCAGCCCCTCCCGCACTGTGGCGACACCGACACGCTCGGAACAGCCCACACCCTAACTGAACCCACTTGGTTTGCGACTGAACCAGGATGCCACCAACACAGCCGCCCACACAGCTGAAACCAGCCTACAACGCCATCCCTAGTGCACCACAGCATTGCCCAATCGCATCCGCTCGCGCCCACCGTGGTCTGAGTTCACATCGAGAGTATAAAACCCCTGTCCGGTCTAAGAGTTCCGGTTCCAGCTCATTTGCACTATCTCCACTCCTCTCCTCCTGCAGAACACTTCTCCCATGGAGCCACTCCATTTTTGCTGCCGTTGAGCTCGAGAGCTTCGGTATATCGCCGGCAGGGATGGTGAAGATTGCTTTCGATCTAGTCCCTCTCTCTGTTGACTCTCTGCCCTAGTTATTCTCCTTCTCGAGGCCTATCTCACCATGCCTTCCCTCTCCCTTGCTGACCCATGAAGCCTTCGCCATCGTCTACACAATCAGGAGCTAGTCCGAGGTCACCGCACCAGCAATCCCCTGCGTACCCTCTGCAAGCGAGGTTTCTGGAGCTGATCTTTATCTAGGGCATCTTCTCCGCCGATTCCTACCTCAGCCTCACCCCAGATCGCCTCGCAACCTCCTTGGTGAGCCCCCTACCTCGTAGACTGATGTCTCAAAGGACCCATCGGGAAAACCCAAGAGGAAGGTATGATGAGCACAATAGTAAGTTTTCTCTCAGTATGAAACCAAAGTTTAATTGACCAATAGGAGAAAGAAACCACTTCTGAAGGTTGTTGCTAACTGGCGCTAGAAGACAGTTGATGGCACGGTGTCGGTGCCAGCAGCAACGTGGAACCTGCACACAACACAACCAAAATACTTTGCCCCAACTTACAGTGAGGTCGTCAATCTCACTGGTTTGCTGAAAACAAAGAATTAAACGTACAGTGTGGAAAGAGATGTTTGTTTGTGGTGAAGTAAAATAATGCTTGCGGAAAGTAAACAGTGCTTGCAGTAGATGGTAATATAAATATAAAAGAATGGACTGGGGTCCATAGTTCACTAGAGGCGTCTCTCCATAAAGATATAACATGCTGGGTAAACAAATTACAGTTGGGCAATTAAAAAAATAGAGAATGCATAACAATGCATGTACATGTCATGAAGATCACTATGAAATTTATTTGGGCATTACAACATAATACATAGACCATAATCCAACTCCATCTATGACTAATAATCCACCCGTAGGATATCATCCGAACAACCCTTGGCTATTAAGTTGCAAGCAATAGATTATCGCCTTAAGCAAAGTGTGTAATGTAAATAATACAATTATCCTTGAACAAAAGATTGTCGTTTTCTCCCTAGTAGCAACAATAAATCTACAACCTTAGAAGTTATTGTCACTCCCCTAGATTACTAGAGGCATGAACCCACTATCGAGCATAAATACTCCCTCTTGGAGTTACAAGCATCTACTTGGCAAAATATCTACTAGCAACGGAGAGCATGCAATATCACAAATAACATAGACATGATAAATCAACAATCAACTTGACATAGTACTCAATATTCATCGGATCCCAACAAACACAATATGTAGAATTACATAAAGATGATCTTGATCATGATAGGCAGCTCACAAGATCTAGACATGAGGCGCATGGAGGAGAAGACAACCATCTAGCTACTACTATAGACCCATAGTCCAAGGTGAACTACTCACGCATCACTTTGGAGGCAGGCATGGCAATGAAGAAGGCCTCCGGTGATGATTCCCCTCTCCGGCAGGGTGCTGGGAAGAGCTTCTTAGACCCTCCCGAACTCGGGTCAATGACGGTGGCGGCTTACAATACTTTTCATGGATAGATGTTCGGGCCCTTATGGTTTTCCCGATGAAGTGAATTTATAAGCGGAGGGGCGATGTCAGGCGCTTGGGGGGCCCACACCACAGGCCGGCATGGCCAGGGGGTAGGCCGCGCCACCTCATGGTGCGGCCGCCTCCTGGCTCTTCTCCATCTCTCCAGTGGACTCCTTCTTCGTGTCAGATAAATAGGAAATTCGGCTTTTGTTTCGTCCAATTATGAGAATATTTCTTGTATAACTTCTCTAAAATACAAAAATAGCAGAAAACAGGAACTGGCACTGTGGCATCTTGTTAATAGGTTAGTTCCAAAAAAGCATAAAAATGCCACGAAGTGTAAACAAAACATAAAGCAATTGGTGTAAAACAACCATGGAGCATCAAAAATTATAGATACGTTTGCAACATATCAGCATCCCCAAGCTTAACTCATGCTCGTCCTCGAGTAGGTAAGTGATAACAAAAATAATAATTTTGGAGGTGACATGCAGCCAACACAATCTTGATCAAATCAATGTAAAGCATTGCAAGCTGAGATCAAAGTACTCTAAACATGGGCATAAGAGATATAATTCTAACAATAGAACTTAGCAACCATGTTACAACATGAAAAGTAACACAAACAAAAGATCATGAGTAATAATGCATTGAAAGTCATTTGTTTGTTTGGAGCATAGAGAAAACATAGCAAAGTGGTATTCAGCTTGTCCTTTATGAAATAGCAAAACATAAATACATAGGACACCTTCAAAGTTCAAAAGGGTGACTAGATACAAATAATTTGAGAACAAGCAATACCATAATCATGAATCAATCAATAATAAATTTTGGGACGATGCAGATTATACTCAGAATGGCAACTATGCTCTCTTAATTGGTGCATAAAGATAGAAGATGAAGACTCAACATAAAAGTAGAAGAAAGGCCCTTTCATACAGGGAAGCAGGGATTTAACATGTGCTAGAGCTTTTCATTTGTAAAACAGGGATAAAAATTATTTTGAGAGGTGTTGTTCCTGTCAACGAATGGCAATGGGGTTCTTGTTATCTTCCGTACTAAAAAAGTTGAGAGCGGTTTCGAGTATTTGAAAATTGGCATTTACATTCTCTTTTATAAAGTTTGTTACTCCTCCCCACCTTTACTTTCACAAACCATGGCTAACCGAATCCTTCGGGTGCCTGCCCGTAATCTCATACCATGGAGGAGTGCCTTTTTTCTTTTTTTTAAGTTATAATGGTCTGACCATCTCTCTTGCAAAATTAGTGATGAGCAGATGAAGCATGCAAGTCGATGGGTACTTAATTTAATATGAAAGATAACAAACCCGACCACTACGTCCTCATGAGCTAAAATCAGTGTCACAAAATGAGAAGTATTTTGAAGGTTTTGAAAGGTAGCATATGAAAATTTGCTTGGAAGGGTTTGAAATGCCATGCATAAAAATTTATAGTGGACTCTTTGAAGCAACTTTGGTTTTTGGAGGTTGGAAGCACGAGTAAAGTTCATACTCAGTACAGATGAAGGCTAGCAAAAGAATGGGAGCGACCAACTAAGAGAGCAATAATGGCCATAATCATTCATAGCGACAAAACATTATTAATCAAAGCATAAAGTGATATTACAAGTCAAAACTAAATGATCATAGAGGCTTGAGGCGACTGGTTTATAGTCATATCCGTGTGTAAGCATGCACCAAGTCAACCCAAATAATGCATCAAAGGAGAATACCACAATATTATGCTTCTATCTGATAAAAACAACGCATGATTCTTTCAATGGCACATTAAGCACTCTCAGTCATTTGAGACAAGTCATGCTACAACAATAACTACTAAGCATATAATCAAAATAATAACTAGCATGACATGCTAAAGTCTAAGGCACAGTCTAAGCAAGCTCCCTTTTGCATCACTATAAGCATGAAACATTTTACTCTTTTCCAACACCAATCAACCTATTTGAAACCACTATCAAGGATAAAAAATCAACAAAGACCAGAGGTCTAAACACATCTAACTACAAAGAACTAAAAAGTTCTGAACAAAAATAAAGGTTAAAAAAAGCTAAACGCAGTTCTAGCAAAAAAGAACACTCACAGAACGATAAGAGTGAAAAATAGATTGTTCTAGGCAATCAAAAAGAAGTGTGTCTTCTCCAAAATAAATATGTTGGGGTCCAACCATTTATTACAGCAAACAAAACAAAAGAAAACTGAAAGTAAAAATAAAGACACTCCAAGAAAAACACATAGCATATGAAGCAATAAAAATATAGTGTCTTGAAAGATGACCTGATATTTTTGTTGATGAAGAAGGGGGTGCCTTGGGCATCCCCAAGCTTTGATGCTTGTACTTCTTGGATATTTCTTGGGGTGACATGGGCATCCCCAAGCTTGAGCTTTTGTCCATCATTCATCTCATCTCATCATTCTCCTTTCCCTACACTTGAAAACTTCCTTCATAAAAAAGTTCACACAATTCTCATTAGCAACATTAGTTTATGCAAGATAGTAGATCCACTTTTGGTTCAATTTTAACTCAAGCACAACATCTATTAAAACATTATCTACTGTAGCAACTTCTTCTAAAAGTTCCGTGATCAAAAGAACTCAAAAAGAAAGAGATCGAGAGGCAAATGCAAATAGTGGCAGAAATCTGTCAAAACAGAACAGCAGGTAAAGATCGATTTTATCAAAAATCTTTTGTTGCTCAAATCGAAATGTGCAAAACTAACGAAAGTTAGATAATAACCTGGGGCATGTGCACAAAAATCATAGATCAATACGATGTTCTAGGATTTTTCACGAATTTTTACAGCGAGGCGCAGAAATCTGTTTCTGGACAGCAACTTCCCGAAATCGTACCTTCTTCCTATTAGAGGCTATTCTTGGCACAGAAACGAAATAAAAAGGATAAGGAGAGGTCATTATAGTAGTAACAACTTCCAAGACTCAACAAAACAAAAATTACTAAAAGAAAACATGGGTTATCTCCCAAGAGTGCTTTTCTTTAACGCCTTTGAGCTAGGCGCAGAAAGTAAGAATCAAGTATTTTCAAGTGAAAAAGCATCAACATCATAAATTGTTCTAATGATAGAATCAAAAGGTAGCTTCTTTATTTTTCTAGGAAAGTGTTCCATACCTTTCTTGAGTGGGAATTGATATCTAATAGTGCCTTCTTTCATATCAATAATAGCACCAAAAGTTCTAAGAAAAATTCTTCCCAAAATAATAGGACAAGAAGCATTGCATTCAATATCCACAACAAAGAAGTCAACGGGAACAAGGTTATTGTTAACCATAATAAGAACATCATTAATCCTCCCCAAAGGTTTCTTCTTAGCAATATTAGCAAGAGGAACATCCAAGTAACAATTTTCTAAAGGTGGTAAACCAAGCATATCATAAATTTTCCTAGGCATAACAGAAATACTGGCACCAAGGTCACATAAAGCATTACAAATCAAAATCTTTCACTTTCATCTTAATGATGGGCTCCCAACCATCTTCTAACTTTCTTGGAATAGAAACTTTTTGTTTTAACTTCTCCTCTCTAATTTGCATGAGAGCATTTGTAATATGTTTTGTAAAAGCCATATTCATAGCACTAGCATTAGGACTTCTAGCAAGCTTTTGTAAGTACATAATTACTTCAGAGATATTGCAACCATCAAGATCAAAATCATTACTATCAGAGGTAGTAGGACCATTGTCTCCCATACTCCGAAAAATTTCAGCACTTTTATTAGAAAAAGTTTCAGTAGTTTTAGGCAATTTTTCCAGAAGGAGTGGGGATTTTTTCTACACTAATCATTGTAGGAGGTTTGCTAGCATTCGAAACTTCAACATTACCAGTGGTGTTAATGGTACAAACTTTAGTAATATTATTCTTTCTAGCAATTTCATCCTCTCTTTCCCACCTAGCATGCAATTCTGCTAACATCCTAACATTATCATCAATTCTAAATTAAATGGCATTTAAAGTCTTTCTTTCTTTAACATCATGAGGCATAACCTTTAATTTTAGAAGTACAACATCAAGAGCAAGGCTATCAACTTTAGAAGCAAGAGCATCAATTTTACCAAACTTTTCCTCGATCGATTTATTAAAAGCAGTTTGTTTACTAATAAAGTCCTTAAGCATGAATTCAAGATCAGAGGGCACACTCCTATTGTTGTTGTAGGAATTACCATTGGAATTACCATAACCATTACCATTAGTAGAAGGATATGCCTATAATTGTTGCTACCAAAATTATTCCTATAAGCATCGTTGTTGAAATTATAATTTCTAATGAAGTTCACATCAACATGCTCTTCTTGAGCAACCAAAGAGGCTAAAGGAACATTATTAGGATCAATATGAGCTTTACCATTCACAAGCATAGACATAATGGTATCAATCTTATCACTCAAGGAAGAGGTTTCTTCAACATAATTTACCTTCTTACCTTGTGGAGCTCTCTCGGTGTGCCATTCAGAATAATTTACCATCATATTATCAAGGAGCTTTGTTGCGGCGCCCAAGGTGATGGACATAAAGGTACCTCCAGTAGATGAATCCAGAAGGTTTCTTGAAGAAAAATTTAGTCCTGCATAAAAGGTTTGGATGATCATCCAAGTAGTCAGTCAATATGTGGGACAATTCTTTATCAAAGATTTCATTCTTTCCCAAGCTTGAGCAACATGTTCATAATCAAACTGTTTAAACTTCATTATGTCCCTTCTCAAGGATATAATCTTAGCCAGAGGATAATATTTTCCAATAAAAGCATCTTTGCATTTAACCCAAGAAGCAATACTATTTCTAGGCAAAGATAGCAACCAATCTTTAGCTCTTCCTCTCAAAGAGAAAGGAAACAATTTAAGCTTAATAATAGCTCCCTCTCCATCCTTATATTTTTGCATATCACATAGCTCAACAAAATTATTGAGGTGAGCAGCAGCATCATCAGTACTAACACCTGAAAATTGCTCTTTCATAACAAGATTTAACAAAGCAGGTTAAATTTCGTAGAAAGTTGCTTCAGGAGCAGGTGGCGCAATAGGTGTGCAGATGAAATGATTGTTGTTTGTGCTAGTAAAGTCACACAACTTGGTGTTCTCATGATTACTCATTTTAGCAAGATTAAAACAGGCCAACAAAAATAACAACTATAAAAGGAACTATTTTTTTTTGTATTTTTGATAAGATGTAAACAAAATAAAGTAAAGAAACTAAGCAAAACAATAACAAAGCAAAAAGATTGGAAGTGAGGGACTCCCCTTGCAGAAATCCTCTTTCTCCTCGGCAACAGTGCTAGAAAACAGTCTTGATGTCTCAAAGGACCCATTGGGAAACCGCAAGAGGAAGGTATGATGAGCACAACATTAAGTGTTTCCTCAGTATGAAACCAAAGTTTAATCGACCAGTAGGAGAAAGAAACCACATCTGAAGGTTGTTGCTAACTGGCGCTAGAAGACAGTTGATGGCACAGTGTTAGTGCCAGCAGCAACATGGAACCTGCACACAACATGATAAGGTTCACGCCGGTGATCCTATGAGTTTTGTCCCGATCTTTCACAGCGAGTCAACCCGGATAAATATTCTTCCAATCACGCGAAGAACGCAACCTGAAGAAGAGGAACGAATCCAGCAAGCAATGTGAAGATAATCTACACGTCTCAAACCTGAGCCTGATAATCCTTGATGAACACAAGAACCTTCACAGCAATATATCAATGAGATAGATAATGGCAGCGCCATCCCCGGAGGGATGCTACACGCAGCACACAACTCTTTGGTTTAACTCTAATTTCTGAACCCCCCTAAACCCTAGACTGCTGGCATCCTTATATAAATGGCCAGAAAACTGTTGGGCTTGGACAGGCCCAAACCCAAAACACAAATAAACCTAAGTGGCCCACAACTTGACCTAGCTACGAAATAACATAAGCATGAATATAAATTGCTGACACAACCTTAGACTAATTATTACATATCGTAGGTCGTCCTGGTGTGCCAATCTGCAGCGAGCTTCCCTCATCTTGGTGGAGTCCTGAAATTGGGCTTCACCTCCTCCTTCATGCCCATATCATCCTCCCCCCCTTCAAAAAGCGTTGTCCCCAACGCGTGAGGGTCTGCTCGAAAGGGTGGCGGAATAGCAACGATAGCACCATGCATATTCGCCGTCTTCAAGTCTTGCTTGCCTTCCTCACCACATCCTCCCTCTTGGCCTGCTCGACTTGATACAGCCCTAGGTGGTTGCACCTCTTTTCTTCGCCAAATAAACTTGTGCTTAGGCGCCTCCACCTTCTTCTTCTCAAACCTTGCTGGAACCTTGTGTTGCTGAACATGAACCTGCTTAGCACGACCCTGCAAAGTAGTAATGCCCGGGCCACACAACTGACGAACACGTCCATCTTTGCCTGTATGCACACGCACTACTGCTCCAACAAAACGTCTTCGAGGTGTTCTAACAAAACTGTGGCTGACTACCCGCGGCACCGTATGCACCGGAACACGATCAGCATCACCGTCTTCGGTCTGAACACCCATGTCAACACGAACTGGAAGTGGAACACATGGAACACATGCTGACATATCCTTCCCTTCATCAATAAGAGGCTTGACATCAACCGGTTTGTCACTAACAAGAACAACTAGCTTGTCATCTACAGGCGTGGCTGAAACAATATCACCACTGACGCTATTCGCATCATGCTCCTCATGCTGCACCTTAGCTAGCCCTAGTTGTGGCTTAGCTTTATGCAACTTCTCTTTGCGAACCACCAACACAACATCGGACTTGATTTGATCATCTCTCATAGGCTTCAAAGTCCGCTGTTTGCCATCATGCACAAAAGAATATGTATTTGCTCTCCCAGCATGCATAGCATTGTGATCATACTGCCATGGACGTCCAAGTAACAGCCCACACACCTCCAATGGCAACACATCACATTCCACCTCATCAACATAGTCATCAACTATAAATGGCACACGCACCTTGTGAGTAATTTTCAGCATACCGCAGCTATTAACCCACTCAACATGCCTTGGTTCTGGAATACGCCATGTGGATAAACCCAAAGCCTCCACAACCACCTTGCTAATGCCATTACAGTAACTACCACTATCAATCATCAACTTGCATGCTTTGCCTTTGATTATGCACTGCGCCTGAAATAAATTCCATCGCTGGCCTCTATCCGCTGTCATGCAAGTCGCATCATGTACTCTTTTGAGTTGCATATTCAGCCCACTCAATGGTACAACCTCCTCCACAATATCCTTGACAACATCAGCCTTGACAACATCAACCGCTGACAATTCAGAATTCGTGGCTACCACCTTGCTAACTATCGGCAATGGAACAACTGTCAACTTCTCATGAGTAGTCACAGCTGTCGCGACCTTCGATATAGGAGCTATGCTCTTGCCAACATCCTCTATCCGATGCACAACCTTGGGTGGCGGCTTAATTACTTCTACGGGTACCATGGGCTTTCGAGAAGGAACCACGTTGCTAGAAGGTATAAAGCACTCTCGCAGAAATTTCCTGAAATTCGCCCAAGTTGCAGAGGTAATGCTCTTCTCCTGCAACGCTTTATGCCAGCAACGTATATAGCCTGTCATCCACGCGTCGGTCTGCAAGAGCCAAACGGTTAGAATCATTCATGTTTTGATCATAGGTAGCACACCTGTAGAAACCATGTAGCATATGACGTTCCCATGACTCATACTCTTCAGGTGTTGCATCATAGGTCAGTTGCCAATTGATCTCATATGCATCATATGCTAAAACACCATCCAGCAGGTCAAGATAATCATTGAAAATATCGCTAGATTTCTTGCCACTGCGACACTTATAGCCGTAATAATCACCCGAAAAAGAATCCATGTTGTTACTATTTTGTCCTAGCCTTCACTGATTTCTCAATACAAAACAAATTTACCTGTGCTTTTCCTTGCAACTATTGGTATTGAGTAGTATCTGTCGAAATTGCAGTTAAAACCAGCGACCGAAAATAGATACAGACTTCTATCATAGAATGCAGAAATGATTGCTTCAAGATACAGACTGAAAGCGCTGAGCTAACGATCCGGTCTCGCTAGACCACAGAAAAAAACTGGGTGAACGTCCGGCGCCTGACCACAGAGACCTTCTGTGGTCGAGCGAGCAGGCAGTAATGCGAAGATGAGGAAAACCCACGATTGCACGCTAGGATAGGGCACTAATGGGCTGGCCTGCTGGTCACGCGGGGCGCAAACTCCAGGCGCGGGGCGAGCCAGGCGTGGCCACGGTCGAGCGCGAGCACGTGCGACACGCAGGCGCGTGGGCATGCGGGTTGATGGCCGGACGTGTCCTCGATCCCAGGCGCGGAACGGCCGCCTGAGGGCAGACGGGCTCTGTCCCTCAGCGCGAGGCGGCGAGCGCTGCGCTGGTGTTCTTTTTTTTTGCCTTTCCTCCTCCGATCGGATCTCCCATGATGACGAAACCTCCTACAGCGGATCGGATCTGAGCAGCACTGCCGGAAACAATCAAATCAGATCTTGACCAATTTGGAGGAAATCGTGCAGCGCCTAAACTTCACGGAAATCAATTGGATCTCGTCGAAATTGAAAACCAGCTGCAAACTCCTCAGCAATCTGAAAACCTCTGATCAAAACAAATTTGTAACCAATATGATCTGTAAACTGCCCGAGGAAGAACAATCCGCAGATCAGCAATCAACAAAAAACACTCGCCGTGATAAACCCAGTAATCTGATACCACATGATAAGGTTCACGCCGGTGATCCTATGAGTTTTGTCCCGATCTTTCACAGCAAGTCAACCCGGATAAATATTCTTCCAATCACGCGAAGAACGCAACCTGAAGAAGAGGAACGAATCCAGCAAGCAATGTGAAGATAATCTACACGCCTCAAACCTGAGCCTGATAATCCTTGATGAACACAAGAACCTTCACAGCAATATATCAATGAGATAGATAACGACAGCGCCGTCCCCGGAGGGATGCTACACGCAGCACACAACTCTTTGGTTTAACTCTAATTTCTGAACCCCCCTAAACCCTAGACTGCTGGCATCCTTATATAGATGCCAGAAAACTGTTGGGCTTGGACAGGCCCAAACCCAAAACACAAATAAACCTAAGTGGCCCACAACTTGACCTAGCTATGAAATAACATAAGCATGAATATAAATTGCTGACACAACCTTAGACTAATTATTACATATCGTAGGTCGTCCTGGTGTGCCAATCTGCAGCGAGCTTCCCTCATCTTGGTGGAGTCCTGAAATTGGGCTTCACCTCCTCCTTCATGCCCATATCACAACACAACTAAAATACTATGCCCCAACTTACAGTGAGGTTGTCAATCTCACTGGTTTGCTGAAAACAAAGGATTAAACATATAGTGTGGAAAGAGATGTTTGTTTGCGGTGAAGTAAAATAATGCTTGCGGAAAGTAAACAGTGCTTGCAGTAGATGGTAATATGATAGGGTAAAGGTGCCCGATCTTTCGATGAGATGATAACTATCGATTTTGGTGGAAGTCGACTGATAGGGTAAAGGTGCCCGATCTTTCGATGAGATGATAACTATCGATTTTTGGTGGAGGTCGATGTTGACGATCTGACTACAAACGTGCGAGACATTGCGCCTTAGCAATCGATACACCAACTTCCGAGGCTATTGATCACGCCGGAGCTTGATCAACCTGATCACGAGGATCAATCCCTGCAAGCAATCAAAGAACCAGCAAGAATTATAGTTGCAATCAAGATATTGCGAATAAAGATGAAGGCTTTATTGAAGAGGTGGGATTCTGTCTGTGCATAGTACAAAAGGTCGATTTGACACTTGTGCCTATGGCGAAGAGTAGCTCGTGGCTAAGTCTTTTAACTAAACAAAATCCAAGTTCTAATGACGGCTAGGGGGAGGTATATATGAGGGAAAGGGCAGGGATTTTCGTATAGCCCTAATGGGCCATCTGAAAATAACCCTAGATGGGCCGATTTCCACTCAAACAGCTTCCAGAAAATCCCTAAAATACCTATAACGAAAATATATGGGTTAACCCATAAAATAAGGTGACGCAGCACCATATAAAGCCTTGGACGAATTTTATGATTGAGTAACTTGTGAATTTCGTCCAAGCATCCTTGCAGCATTATGGTGGCTTCAAAGTTCTGAAATCTTCACTTGCAGCGTCATCCTGAATCCTCACACGATTGCTGCCATCATCTCCATGCACGATCATGCTCCAATGCTTGTCCCTCTCATCCGTGCTAGGCCCATCATTCCTAAGTAACATAAACACATCTGATTTAGGCAGCATCATATTCTCATGAATATTAGGAATAGTTCCTAGAAACAAAAGTACCTGATAATTTAGTTGGCGTGCATGAGCTCTTGTGAGAGGTCCTTGGAATTGTGGAATGTGAGGAAGTGTGGCTGTAGATGCAACAGTTATATCAACCGTAGGGATGTCCTCATCATCCTCCCCTTCTTGAATTGAAGTCGTCCTCGACGCAATCTCATCTTCTTCTCCAAAGTATGGCTTCAAATCTGCAATGTTAAATGAAGGACTTACCGTGCCCATCTCTGCAGGAAGCTCAAGTTTATATGCATTATCATTCATTGTCTCTAACACTTTAACAGGACCAGCATCACGTGGCATTAATTTAGACTTGCGCAAATCAGGAAAACGATCTTTGCGCAAATGCAACCAAACTAGATCTCCCACATCAAACACAATATGCTTTCATCCTTTATCACCAGCAACTTTATATCTAGCATTCATACGTTCTATATTTTCCTTAGTAATCCTATGCAACGTAAGAATCTGTTCAGCATGTTGTGTAGCATCAAAATTATCTTGCACCGAAGATGGAATAGGTAATAAATCAATAGGTGCACGAGGAACAAAACCATACACAATCTTAAAAGGACATAACTTAGTTGTAGAATGCACGGAATGATTGTAAGAAAATTCAATATGAGGTAAACAATCTTCCCACATTTTTAAGTTCTTCTTTAAAACAGCCCTTAACATGGTAGATAAAGTTCTATTTACTACTTTAGTTTGTCCATCAGTTTGGGGATGACATGTAGTACTAAACAACAATTTAGTCCCCAACTTAGCCCATAAACATCTCCAAAAATGGCTAAGAAATTTAGTATCACGATCTGAAACAATAGTATTAGGCACACCATGCAAGCGAACAACATCGCGAAAGAATAATTTAGCAACATGAGCAGCATCATCACTCTTATGACAAGGAATAAAGTGTGCCATCTTAGAAAATCTATCCACAACCACAAAAATACTATCCCTCTCCTTCTGTGTTCGAGGTAAGCCTAAAACAAAGTCCATAGAAATATCCTCCCAAGGTACACTAGGAACAGGAAGAGGCATATATAAACCATGTGGATTAAGGCGTGACTTATCTTTTTGACATGTTGTGCAGCGAGCAACAAACCTCTCAACATCCCTTCTCATGCATGGCCAAAAGAAGTGTGTAGCAAGTACGTCTTCTGTCTTCTTTACTCCAAAGTGACCCATTAATCCTCCTCCATGCGCCTCCTGCAACAACAAAAGATGAACGGAACCTTCTGGAATGCATAGTTTGTTAGCACGGAACACAAACCCATCATTGAGGATGAATTTGTTCCAAGTTCTACCCTCTAAACAATGCTGCAAAACATCTTTAAAATCGGCATCGTTCACATATTGTTCTTTGATAGTTTCCAATCCAAAGATTTTGAAGTCAAGTTGAGATAACATGGCATAACGACGTGACAAAGCATCAGCAATAATATTATCTTTACCCTTTTTGTGTTTAATAACATAAGGAAAAGATTCAATGAATTCAACCCACTTTGCATGACGTTTATTCAACTTAGCTTGACTACGAATATGCTTCAAAGATTCATGATCAGAATGTATAACAAATTCTTTAGGCCATAAATAATGTTGCCAAGTTTCTAATGTTCGAACAAGAGCATATATTTCCTTATCATAAGTAGAATAGTTCAAACTAGCTCCACTCAATTTCTCACTGAAATATGCAATAGGTTTACCCTCTTGTAACAACACTCCTCCTAAACCAATTCCACTAGCATCACATTCCAACTCAAAAGTCTTATTAAAATCAGGAAGTTGGAGTAAAGGAGCATGTGTAAGCTTATCTTTGAGTAACATGAATGCGTCTTGTTGTGCATTGCCCCAAACAAAGGGCACATCTTTCTTAGTAAGCTCATTCAGCGGCGCTGCAATGGAACCAAAATCTTTGACAAAGCGCCTATAAAATCTAGTGAGGCCAAGGAAGCTCCTCACTTGTGTGACTGTTTTGGGTTGTGGCCAACTCGAAATTGCTTCAATCTTGGCGGGATCAACTTCAATACCCTGTGCTGTAACAACATAGCCAAGAAAAGCAACTCTATTCGTGCAAAAGGTGCACTTTGCAATGTTACCAAACAAACGTGCAGCACATAAAGCATCAAAAACAGCACGTAAATGTTCCAAATGTTCTTCTACAGATTTGTTATATATCAATATATCATCAAAATATACCACCACAAAATGTCCAATAAAAGCACGTAAAACTTCATTCATTAATCTCATGAAAGTGCTGGGAGCATTAGTTAAACCAAAATGCATCACTAACCACTCATATAGGCCAAATTTAGTTTTAAAAGCAGTTTTCCATTCATCTCCTAACTTCATACGAATTTGGTGGTAACCACGATGCAAATCAACCTTAGAAAACATGGTAGAGCCACTCAATTCATCAAGCATGTCATCTAAACGAGGAATAGGATGACGATAGCGAATAGTAATATTATTGATTGCTCTACAATCAGTACACATGCACGAAGAACCATCTTTCTTTGGTACCAAAATAATAGGAACAGCACAAGGACTAAGAGACTCGCGAATATGACCCTTATCAAGAAGTTCTTGAATTTGTCGCTGAATCTCTTTCGTCTCCTCTGGATTGGTACGATATGGCGCACGGTTGGGCAAAGATGTGCCAGGAATCAAATCAATTTGGTGCTCAATTCTACGAATAGGTGGCAGTCTTGGAGGTACATCTTGTGGAAAAACGTCCGCATACTCCTGCAAAATGTTAGCAACAGCAGGTGGCAAAGAAGAAGGCATCTCCTCAGCCGAAAACAACACTTCTTTGCAAATGATAGCATAACATGCAGTAGTACTCACATCAATTTCAGAAATATCAGATTTGCTAGCTAGCAAACAAGTACTTTTCAAACGAATTTTGTTAGCATGTTTTGGAGTAGATTTAGAAGTACTTGTAGAAGGCATAAGTTCCTTAGCAACAATCTGATTTTCGCTCAGCTTTTTCCCCTCAGTATGTGCTCTACTAGCTCTAGCAAGATCATATTTTAAAATACTTTCAGGAGACATGGGAAGTAACACAATTTTCTTATCATTATGAACAAGAGAATACTGATTTGTGCTACCATAGTGTATAGAATTTGTATCAAATTGCCATGGTCTACCAAGTAAAAGAGCACATGCCTGCATAGGAACAACATCACACTCAACATAATCAGCATATGCAGCAATAGTAAAATGCACACGAACTGTACGTGTTACCTTAACCTTGCCGCTGTTATTAAACCATTGAATGTGATATGGACGAGGATGGGGTCGTGTCGTAAGAGCAAGCTTTTCAACCATCTCCATGCTCGCCAAGTTGTTGCAGCTCCCGCCATCAATAATAATGCGAATACAGCGATCTTTAACCACGCCCTTGGTATGGAACAGATTATGGCGCTGGTCGGGCTCGGCCTTGGTAATTTGTGCACTCAAGACTCGCTGTGCAACTAAACTCGGGTATTTCTCCGCATGTTCTGGAGCCATATATTCAGAATCTTGCTCCGTGGGTGCTGCAGCACATTGCTCATCAGATGCAATAAGAGCCAAAGTATCTTCATCATAATCACTGGTGGAGTCGTATCCACCATCCTCAAGAGCAATCATCACGCGGGAGGAGGCACAATCACGTGCAAAGTGACCCAGTCCACAACATTTGCGGCACTGAATTTGGCTGGACTTGCCCGTAGATGCCATGGAGGATGCAGCGCTCGGGGCCGGTCCCGTAGTAGTCTTCCGGGCAGCAAACGGAGGTAGTGTAGTGATGAGGACATCCCATCTATTGATACAACCGCTGCACCTACAGCGGAACACATACAAGGACCCATCACTCGAGCTCGTGCCAAGCAACTTAACTATCAGGTACTTTCGTTTCTTGGAACTCTTTCTCACATACATGAGAATATGATGCTGCCTAAATCAGATATGTTTGTTACTCTTAGGAATGATGGACCTAGCATGGATGAGAGGGACAAGCATTGGAGCATGATCATGCATGGAGATGGCAGCAATCGTTTGAGGATTGAAGAAGATGCCACGAGTGGAGATTTCAGAACTTTGAAGCCACCGTAATGAAGGATGAAGACTTGGACGAAATATACAAAGAACTACTTCATAAATTCGTCCTTAGATAGATATGGTGTTGCGTCACTTTTATTTTTGGGCCAGGCCCATGTAATTTTCGCAGCAAATAAGACAGCCACTTTTAGGAGTCCGAATTTGAGGAGAAAAGGCCTGTTAGGGTTCCGTTCGACCACCATACCCATGGCTGGTCGCACCCCTACCTATTCGTCCTCAAATACCCCCCGTAGCCATCATTAGAAATCGGATTTTGATTAGACTAAAGTTAGCCATTGCTGCAACTACGAGCTCGACTTTTGAGGCCAATCGCCTAGAAGAAGACCGCCTATTCGGAATCCCACCTTTTGAATAAAGCATACATCTTTCATCCACAATATCTTGATTGCAGTATTAGTTCTTACTTGTTCTCGATTTCAGGTAGGAATTAAGACCCTCGCTGGTCAGGCTGATCGTGCATCCGCAAGATCAGTAAATCCCGGAGATTGTCCTAGCGATTGCATTGGCGCACGAGCTTCGCACGTGTAGTCGGATCGTCAAGCACGAACTCCACCCACCAAATCGACATATCAAGATCTCATCGAAAGATCGGACACCTTTGCCCTATCAAGTGGTATCAGATTTCAGGTTGCTCGGTGAGATTTACTGTTTTCGTAGTTTAGATTGCATCTCTGTTCATACCTATAAACCACGAAAAAGCCAAAAATACAGTTAGGGTTTAGATCATCTCGTCCCATAAACCATCCGAGCCTTTGCATTGTCTTTTCAGTTTGCATCGTTGAATTTGTGTCTGCATCCGCGTGTCGAGTTGCTGGTCTTAGTGTCTGTTCCTTTAGAGTTTCGAGTTCGAATCACCATAGTCCCGCCGCCGCCGCACGCTTGCACCACTGCTCCACCATATCCTTCCACCACCACGCCATATACTTCCGCCACCGCCTTCACATAAGATTTTGGTCGTTCCTCCCAATTTCATCCGTGCCTTTTTTAGAGTCCGTGAGTTAGGTTTCGGTCGCTAGTCAAGAGGAAGAAGAAGAGCAAAAAAAAAAAAAAAAACAAGTCAAATCCGCATCCAAGTCGGGTTGACCCGTGCCTACTAGTCCAGTCCGAATTTAGTCCGAATTGGACAGTTTCGTCAGTTTTTGACGGTTTTCGACAGCAAACTTCAACTGGCCATAACTTTTGCATACGAACTCCGTTTTCGACGTGCGACCACTCAAAATGCTCAGGATGAAAAGATCTATACGTCGTTGTGCGACACTCAGAACTCCCAAAAAAGGCCGGGAAGGCCGAGTTTTTGCCCTCTGAAGTTTCAGACCCGAAAATTCCTGCAGATCTTCACTTATATCTTGCTTTGGAGCTGTTTCTTTCTGCTTGTTGTGCCACGCCGTGACTTTCTTAGTGTTCTTGGCTCGTGTCTCTAGCACGGTATAGCCTAGGACCAGCACAGTACCATGGTTGAGCATTCTTTCAACATTGCATTACTGTTTTGATATTTGCTGTGTTTTTGCTACCATATAAGCCTTCCTACAGCTCCACATATTTCTGCACGTGCTTTGTATCGACACCTGGTAATCGCTTTGTGCAATTTTGGGAGTCGCTGCTCTTTGCTGGTTGCATATCACCTTCCTCCTGTTTGGTAAGAACTTGTAAGAGCTTTGTATACCGCTTGACGGATTACGCGTGTTTCCACCATATTCCGTAGTGCGTAGGTATATATATTTGTGCTTGCTTCTACGCTAACCATGACAGGAACCACGAAGGATGATGTTGATCCGGAGAAGATGACTAATGCAGAGTTGCATGCCCACTTCACTCGGCTGTTGGTGGGGCGTGCACAAGATGTGGACACACGCTTGGGTGATGTTGATTTCAAGCTTTTTGATGCGATGGACAAGATGGCTGGTCTTGAGGCATCCTTCAACACCAAGCTCGACGCCCGGTTCCAGGAAGTCCTGGCCCGTTTACCACCACTGCCACAGCCGGGCATCCCTGTACCACGTGCTCGCCGCGTTCCTCTCATACCGCCATCTGCGGGTACCGTTACAGCCGCGGCAGCTGCTGCGGCCGCTACGGAGGCGGCCACCCAGGACGGATATGCTGCTAACGAGGGGGCAAACGAGTTCGAAGATGAAAATGAGCTCGACGAGGATGAGGTCCAACAACCTGCACCTGGCCGTCCGTGGCAATACAACCGCAACGCTCGTCCACCTCCGCGTCTGGTACGTGATGATGAACATGTGGCCAAGCTGAAATTAAATATTCCGCCATTTGAGGGTAGATATAATCCTGATGCATATCTCACTTGGAATTAGAAGTAGAGCAACATTTTGCATGTTTACGCTACCCTGAGCATTTGCGTGTTAGTGCTGCTACATGTGAATTTACAGATTTTGCTTCTATCTGGTGGTCTGAACATTGTCGAGTCAATCATGCTAATATTCCTGCTACTTGGCTTGGTCTAAAACATGCCATGCGTACTCGTTTTGTACCTCCACATTATCAACGGGACTTGCTTAAAAAATTAACTCGTTTAGAACAAGGCAAAAATTCCGTACAAGATTATTATCAAGAGTTACAAACGGGCATGATTCGTTGTGGTATTGTAGAGGATAATGAAGCTATGCTTGCACGTTTCTTTGGTGGTTTAAATAAGGAGATTCAGCATATTTTAGACTACAAGGAGTACAACACTATTACTCGTTTATTTCACCTTGCTTGCAAAGCTGAACTTGAAGTGCAGGATCGTCAACCATCATGGAGAAGAGCTAATAATTCTGCAGGTCATACTCCTTCATGGTCTGCGCGCCACTCAGCTCCACCTTCTCGTGGGGATGCACCAGGTCCTTCCACCTCCAGGTATACCACGCCGACGTCAAGAACGCCACCTGCTCCTGCTCCTGCTCCATCACCATCTGCTGGTCCGACACGGAGTTCTTCTTCCATGGCCTCCACGGGGAAGACTCGCGACATTCAATGTCGCAAATGTTTTGGGTTTGGTCACATCGAAAAAGAATGCCGAACCAAACGTGTGATGGTGGTGCTAGAAGATGGCGAATATGACTCTGCGAGTGATTTTGATGATGATACATTGGCACTTATTGCGGCACGTGATGGTGCCAATTCTGATTCTGACAAGGAGATGGAGGTAATGGGAGCTGAGATTGCTGATCAATACAAGAGTTTAGTTGCACAACGTGTCTTGAGTGTGCAATTGAGCAAAGCCGAGCATGATCAATGCCACAATTTGTTTCAAACAAGAGGCGTTGTTAAGGAGAGAGCTATCCGGATCATCATTGATGGAGGGAGTTGTAACAATCTAGCTAGTATTGACATGGTGGAGAAGCTTGCTCTACCCACATGACAACGACCTCACCCCATATTACATTCAATGGTTTGAGAGCTCCCGTAAGCTCAAGGTAACAAGAACTGCACGCGTGCATTTTACTATTGGTACTTATTCAGATTTTGTTGATTGTGATGTTGTACCTATGCAAGCTTGTTCTTTGTTACTTGGTAGGCCATGGCAATTTGATAGAGAATCTGTACATAATGGTAAAACTAATCAGTATTCTCTTACACATGCTGGCAAGAAAATTGGACTTAAACCCATGACTCCGGAACAAATTTTGAAAGATGATCTTGCTAGAGCTAGTAGATTAAAAAATGATGACAAACATAAGAGTGAGAATCAGATTGTTGCTGCAGATTTTGTACCCCCTAAGCATTCTTCTAAATCTGATTCTAACCATGCTACTGAAATTCGTTTGAAGAATCCTTGTTTACTTGCTAGCAAATCTGATCTTGCTGAAATTGATGTCAATATTACTCCATGTTATGCCATTGTTTGCAAAGAAGTTCTGTTTTCATTTGAGGATATGCCTCCTTCTTTGCCACCTGCGGTTGCTAACCTTTTGCAGGAATACATGGACGTTTTTCCACAAGATGTTCCACCTGGACTTCCACCTATTCGTGGGATAGAACACCAAATTGATTTGATTCCAGGAGCCTCGCTGCCCAACCGTCCGCCATATCGCACCAATCCTGAAGAAACAAAAGAGATCCAACGACAAATCCAGAGTTTATTGGACAAAGGTTATATTCGTGAGTCTCTTAGTCCATGCGCTGTTCCTATTATTTTAGTACCTAAGAAAGATGGTTCTTCGCGCATGTGTACTGATTGTCGAGCTATTAATAATATTACCATTCGATATCGTCACCCTATACCTCATTTGGATGACATGCTGGATGAGTTGAGTGGTTCTATTATGTTCTCTAAAGTTGATTTGCGTAGTGGTTACCACCAAATTCGTATGCAATTAGGAGATGAATGGAAAACAGCTTTTAAAACTAAGTTCAATTTATATGAGTGGTTAGTAATGCCATTTGGTTTAACTAATGCACCTAGTACCTTTATGAGACTGATGAACAAAGTTTTACGTGCTTTTATTGGTCGTTTTGTGGTGGTATATTTTGATGACATTCTCATATATAGCAAATCTTTAGAGGAGCATTTGGATCATTTACGTGCTGTTTTCAATGCTTTACGTGATGCACGTCTGTATGGTAATCTTGAGAAGTGCACCTTTTGCACAAACAGAGTTGCTTTTCTTGGTTATGTTGTTACAGAACAGGGAATTGAAGTTGATCCAGCCAAGATTGAAGCTATTGAGAATTGGCCGCAGCCCAAGACGGTCACACAAGTGAGGAGTTTTCTTGGTCTCGCTGGGTATTATAGGCGCTTTGTCAAAGATTTTGGTTCTATTGATGCGCCATTGAATGAGCTCACAAAGAAGGATGTGCCCTTTGTTTGGGGCGATGCACAACAAGAGGCCTTCATGATACTGAAAGATAAGTTAACACATGCTCCATTACTCCACCTTCCTAATTTTAATAAGACGTTTGAACTTGAATGTGATGCTAGTGGAATTGGTTTGGGAGGTGTGTTATTACAAGAGGGCAAACCTGTAGCATATTTTAGTGAAAAATTGAGTGGGCCTAGTCTGGACTATTCTACTTATGATAAAGAATTATATGCGCTGGTTCGGACATTAGAAACTTGGCAACATTATTTATGGCCTAAAGAATTTGTTATACATTCTGATCATGAATCTTTGAAGCATATTCGTAGTCAAGCAAAACTGAATCGTCGACATGCAAAGTGGGTTGAATTTATTGAGTCTTTTCCTTATGTTATCAAACACAATAAGGGTAAAGATAATGTTATTGCTGATGCTTTGTCGCGCCGCTATACTATGCTGTCTCAGCTTGACTTCAAAAATTTTGGGTTGGAAACTATAAAGGAACAATACTTACATGATGCTGAATTTAAAGATGTGTTGCAAAATTGTAGAGATGGTAGAACATGGAACAAATTCATCCTTACTAATGGATTTGTGTTCCGTGCTAACAAACTATGCATTCCAGATGGTTCCGTTCGTCTTTTGTTGTTACAGGAGGCGCATGGAGGAGGATTAATGGGACACTTTGGTGTCAAGAAGACGGAGGATGTTCTTGCTGCACACTTCTTTTGGCCATGCATGCGGCGAGATGTTGAGAGATTCGTGGCACGCTGCACTACTTGTCAAAAAGCTAAGTCTCGCCTTAATCCACATGGTTTATATATGCCTCTTCCTGTTCCTAGTGTTCCTTGGGAGGATATTTCGATGGACTTTGTTTTGAGATTACCTCGTACACAGAAGGGGAGGGACAGTATTTTTGTTGTTGTGGATCGGTTTTCTAAGATGGCACACTTTATTCCTTGTCACAAGACCGATGATGCTGCGCACATTGCTGATTTGTTTTTTCGTGATATCGTTCGTTTGCATGGTGTGCCAAATACTATTGTTTCTGACCGTGATACTAAATTTCTTAGCCACTTTTGGAGATGTTTATGGGCTAAGTTGGGGACTAAATTGCTGTTTAGTACTACATGTCATCCCCAAACTGATGGACAAACTGAAGTAGTTAATACAACTTTATCTACCATGTTGCGGGTTGTTTTAAAGAAGAACTTAAAATTGTGGGAAGAGTGTTTGCCTCATATTGAATTTGCTTATAATCGTTCGCTGCATTCTACCACAAAGATGAGCCCTTTTCCGATTGTCTATGGTTTTGTTCCATGTGCACCTATTGATTTGTTGCCTTTACCATTTTCAGTGCAAAATAATTTCGATGCTACACAACGTGCTGATTTGATTTTAAAATTGCATGCAACTACTAAAGTACAACATAGAACGCATGAAATATACAAAGAACTACTTCATAAATTCGTCCTTAGATAGATATGGTGCTACGTCACTTTTATTTTTGGGTCAGGCCCATGTAATTTTCGCAGGAAATAAGACAGCCACTTTTAGGAGTCCTGAATTTGAGGAGAAAAGGCCTGTTAGGGTTCCGTTCGACCACCATACCCATGGCTGGTCGCACCCCTACCTATTCCTCCTCAAATACCCCCCATAGCCATCATTAGAACTCGGATTTTGATTAGACTAAAGTTAGCCATTGCTGCAACTACGAGCTCGACTTTTGAGGCTAATCACCCAGAAGAAGACCGCCTATTCGGAATCCCACCTTTTGAATAAAGCATACATCTTTCATCCGCAATATCTTGATTGCAGTATTAGTTCTTACTTGTTCTCGATTTCAGGTAGGAATTAAGACCCTCGCTGGTTAGGCTGATCATGCATCCGCAAGATCAGTAACTCCCGGAGATTGTCCTAGCAATTGCATTGGCACACGAGCTTCGCACGTGTAGTCGGATCGTCAAGCACGAACTCCACCCACCAAATCGACATATCAAGATCTCATCGAAAGATCGGACACCTTTGCCCTATCATGTAGATGCTGTAGATCGCGTGGATGTGGTCACTGGAGGTGTAGGTGCAGCAGCCCGTGACGCCGAATTCGGTGATCTCCAAGAAGAACACCCTGCAGAAAAATTAGTTCGTGTCGCCTCGCGTCGATCCTACACTTCACATTCAGCATTGCAAGCAAGATGGAACAAACGGGTAATAGTGTGATAAGATTTATATCTAAGAATGGTCTAAATTTCCTTATTTAACCCACCTACAAAATGTGCCATTAATGCTTCATTATCCTCCTCTATACCACAACGTAGCATGCCAGTTTGCAACTCCTGATAATAATCCTCTACAGAATTTTTGCCTTGATCTAGACATGCTAATTTAGTAAGCATGGAACACTGATAATATGGTGGAACAAAACAAATACGCATAGCATGTTTTAAAGCATCCCATGTAGTGATTGGATTAGCATGATTAGCACGACAATATTCAGCCCACCATATGGAAGCAAAACTAGTGAACTCACAAGTAGCAGCACTGACACGTCTATCCTCGGGATAATTTAAGCATGCAAAATGCTGGTCTAATTCTAATTCCCAAGAAAGGTATGCATCAGGATTATAGCGACCATCAAACGTAGGAACATTTAATTTCAGTTTAGCAACATGGTCATCATCACGTACCAATGGACGAGGAGGTGGACGACGAATATAGGGCCGAGGACGACCAGGTGGCTGATCAACTGTGAAGTCGTCCGCGTACTCGCCCTCATACTCATCTTCCCCGTAATAATCATCCAGCTGTGCATCACGGGCCTGTGTAACACCCGTAGCTCCTGCAACGCCAGCAGCCGCAGTGCCCGCAGTAGCACCCGCAGCCGAAGTTTGTGCCGGTTGATGGAGAATGCGCTGTGCATGTCCCAAAAAGGTCGGTGGAGGAGCCACGCGAGTCAGCTGTGGAGGAGGCACGTGAGCCGGCGGTGGAGGTGGTAAACGTGCTAGCACCTCCTGGAATTTAGCGTCGAGTTTGGCGGTGAAGGTGGTCTCGAGTCCCTCGAGTTGCTCCATGGTGTCACTAAAATGCTTGTCCACATCCTGCATATGATCAGACAAAAGTTTGGTGACGTGAGCCTACAAGGCGTCACCCTCCAGTGGCTAAGGCTCGGTGTTGTCTGGTGGCATGATTAGGACACAAAAGCACAGTTATAGAATAGAGATGCAACAGGAACAGGGATGGAAAACGCTTAATCTGTCAAGCAAACCAATACTCTTACCCGTTCTTACCCTGCAGCAGGTGGCGATCAGCAACCGTCGTGATCAAACGTCAGGAAGATTGAATAGAGCGATTGCCAGGTGGTGTCAACGCACGGTGTAGGAATATGTGGAGCTCTGGGTGGCTGCAATATCTGTAGCAAAAATTCAAAACAGCAATGCAAAGTTGAATAATAGCTCAACGACGGTATTGTGCTGGTCCTAGACTAGCCCAGACTAGAGACGCGAGCCTAGAACACCACGAATCACGCCGCGACACCAAAACGCAACAGGCAGTAGTGCTCTGAACAGCGCGCGAATGAGGCGAAAATCACTATGGTGGAAAGTGTCTCAAAACGATCAGCAAGGTAAAATATCAGGATAGGAACAAGATTTTTTTTTTGAAATTTCCGAAAACTGCACGAAACTGCTCCGGAAAGCGTGTAGATGCCAAAAATATTTCACTATAATGGCGTATAGCTCAAAACGATCCCAGAAGCCTAAAAACAGTATAGGCCGATTTTTTTTGCTCTCCTCTCCTCTTTCCTTCTGGCCGAAATGATAAGGATCACGCCGGTGATCCTTGGAGTTTTGTCTCGATCTTTCACAGCAAGTCAACCCAATTTCATCCGTGCCTTTTTCAGAGTCCGTGAGTTAAGTTTCGGTCGCCAGGCAAGAGGAAGAAGAAGAGCAAAAAAAAATCCAAAAAAAAAGTCAAATCCGCATCCAAGTCGATTTGACCCGTTCCTACTAGTCCAGTCCGAATCTAGTCCGATTTGGACAGTTTC
This sequence comes from Dactylis glomerata, assembly GCA_007115705.1. Lineage (NCBI taxonomy): Eukaryota > Viridiplantae > Streptophyta > Magnoliopsida > Poales > Poaceae > Dactylis > Dactylis glomerata. The sequence continues at coordinate 505,719 of QXEO01000550.1, forward strand.
GTCAGTTTTTGACAGTTTTTGACAACAAACTTCAACTGGCCATAACTTTTGCATACTAACTCCGTTTTCGACGTGCGACCACTCAAAATGCTCAGCACAAAAAGTTCTATCTAGCTTAGGCGGCCAGAGGAACACTCAGAAGGCCCAAAAAAGGCCGGGAAGGTCGAGTTTTTGCCCTCTGAAGTTTCGGACCCGAAAATTCCTGCAGATCTTCACTTATATCTTGCTTTGGAGCTATTTCTTTCTGCTTGTTGTGCCACGCCGTGACTTTCTTAGTGTTCTCGGCTCGCGTCTCTAGCACGGTATAGCCTAGGACTAGCACAGTACCGTGGTTGAGCATTCTTTCAACATTGCATTGCTGTTTTGATATTTGCTGTTTTTGCTACCATATAAGCCTTCCTACAGCTCCACATATTTCTGCACGTGCTTTGTATCGACACCTGGTAATCGCTTTGTGCAATTTTGGTAGTCGCTCCTCTTTGCTGGTTGCATATCACCTTCCTCCTGTTTGGTAAGAACTTGTAAGAGCTTTGTATACCGCTTGACGGATTACGCGTGATTCCACCATATTCCGTAGTGCGTAGGGATATATATTTGTGCTTGCTTCTACGCTAACCATGACAGGAACCACGAAGGATGATGTTGATCCGGAGAAGATGACTACTGTAGAGTTGCATGCCCACTTCACTCGGCTGTTGGTGGGGCGTGCACAAGATGTGGACACACGCTTGGGTGATGTTGATTCCAAGCTTTCTGATGCGATGGACAAGATTGCTGGTCTTGAGGCATCCTTCAACACCAAGCTCGACGCCCGGTTCCAGGAAGTCCTAGCCCGTTTATCACCACTGCCACAGCCGGGCATCCATGTACCACGTGCTCGCCGCGTTCCTCTCGTACCGCCATCTGCGGGTACCGTTACAGCCGTGGCAGCTGCTGCGGCCGCTACGGAGGCGGCCACCCAGGATGGATATGCTGCTGATGAGGGGGAAAATGAGTTCGAAGATGAAAACGAGCTCGAGGAGGACGAGGTCCAACAACCTGCACCTGGCCGTCCGCGGCAATACAACCGCAACGCTCGTCCACCTCCGCGTCCGGTACGTGATGATGAACATGTGGCCAAGCTGAAATTAAATATTCCGTCCTTTGAGGGTAGATATAATCCTGATGCATATCTCACTTGGGAATTAGAAGTATAGCAACGTTTTGCATGTTTATGCTACCCTGAGCATTTGCATGTTAGTGCTGCTACATGTGAATTTACAGATTTTGCTTCTATCTGGTGGTCTGAACATTGTCAAGTCAATCATGCTAATATTCCTGCTACTTGGCTTGGTCTAAAACATGCCATGCATACTTGTTTTGTACCTCCACATTATCAACGGGATTTGCTTAAAAAATTAGCTCGTTTAGAACAAGGCAAAAATTCCGTACAAGATTACTATCAAGAGTTACAAATGGGCATGATTCGTTGTGGTATTGTAGAGGATAATGAAGCTATGCTAGCACATTTCTTTGGTGGTTTAAATTAGGAGATTCAGCATATTTTAGACTATAAGGAGTACAACACTATTACTCGTTTATTTCACCTTGCTTGCAAAGGTGAACTTGAAGTGCAGGATCGTCAACCATCATGGAGAAGAGCTAATAATTCTGCAGGTCGTACTCCTTCATGGTCTGCGCGCCAATCAGCTCCACCTTCTCGTGGGGATGCACCAGGTCCTTCCACCTCCAGGTATACCACGCCGACGTCAAGAACGCCACCTGCTCCTGCTCCATCACCATCTGCTGGTCTGACACGGAGTTATTCTTCCATGGCCTTCACGGGGAAGACTCGCGACATTCAATGTCGCAAATATTTTGGGTTTGGTCACATCGAAAAAGAATGTAGAACCAAACGTGTGATGGTGGTTCTTGAAGATGGCGAATATGATTCTGCGAGTGATTTTGATGATGATACATTGGCACTTATTGTGGCACGTGATGGTGCCAATTCTGATTCTGACAAGGAGATGGAGGTAATGGGAGCTGAGACTGCTGATCAATACAAGAGTTTAGTTGCACAACATGTCTTGAGTGTGCAATTGAGCAAAGCCGAGCATGATCAACGCCACAATTTGTTTCAAACAAGAGGCATTGTTAAGGAGAGAGCTATCCGGATCATCATTGATGGAGGGAGTTGTAACAATCTGGCTAGTATTGACATGGTGGAGAAGCTTGTTCTACCCGCACGACAACGACCTCACCCCTATTACATTCAATGGTTTGAGAGCTCCCGTAAGCTCAAGGTAACAAGAACTGCACGTGTGCATTTTACTATTGGTACCTATTCAGATTTTGTTGATTGTGATGTTGTACCTATGCAAGCTTGTTCTTTGTTACTTGGTAGACCATGGCAATTTGATAGAGAATCTGTACATAATGGTAAAACTAATCAGTATTCTCTTACACATGCTGGCAAGAAAATTGGACTTAAACCCATGACTCTGGAACAAATTTTGAAAGATGATCTTGCTAGAGCTAGTAGATTAAAAAACGATGACAAACATAAGAGTGAGAATCAGATTATTGCTGCAGATTTTGTACCCCCTAAGCATTCTTCTAAATCTGATTCTAACCATGCTACTGAAATTCATTTGAAGAATCTTTGTTTACTTGCTAGCAAATCTGATCTTGCTGAAATTGATGTCACTATTACTCCATGTTATGCCATTGTTTGCAAAGAAGTTCTGTTTTCATTTGAGGATATGCCTCCTTCTTTGCCACCTGCGGTTGCTAACCTTTTGCAGGAATACATGGACGTTTTTCCACAAGATGTTCCACCTGGACTTCCACCTATTCGTGGGATAGAACACCAAATTAATTTGATTCCAGGAGCCTCGCTGCCCAACCGTGCGCCATATCGCACCAATCCTGAAGAAACAAAAGAGATCCAACGACAAATCCAGAGTTTATTGGACAAAGGTTATATTCGTGAGTCTCTTAGTCCATGCGCTGTTCCTATTATTTTAGTACCTAAGAAAGATGGTTCTTCGCGCATGTGTACTGATTGTCGAGCTATTAATAATATTACCATTCGATATCGTCACCCTATACCTCGTTTGGATGACATGTTCTCTAAAGTTGATTTGCATAGTGGTTACCACCAAATTCGTATGCAATTAGGAGATGAATGGAAAACAGCTTTTAAAACTATGTTCAGTTTATATGAGTTGTTAGTAATGCCGTTTGGTTTAACTAATGCACCTAGTACCTTTATGAGACTGATGAACGAAGTTTTACGTGCTTTTATTGGTCGTTTTGTGGTGGTATATTTTGATGACATTCTCATATATAGCAAATCTTTAGAGGACCATTTGGATCGTTTACGTGCTGTTTTCAATGCTTTACGTGATGCACGTTTGTATGGTAATCTTGAGAAGTGCACCTTTTGCACAAATAGAGTTGCTTTTCTTGGTTATGTTGTTACAGAACAGGGAATTGAAGTTGATCTAGCCAAGATGGAAGCTATTGAGAATTGGCCGCAGCCCAAGACGGTCACACAAGTGAGAAGTTTTCTTGGTCTTGCTGGGTTTTATAGGCGCTTTGTCAAAGATTTTGGTTCTATTGCTGCGCCATTGAATGAGCTCACAAAGAAGGATGTGCCCTTTGTTTGGGGCGATGCACAACAAGAGGCCTTCATGATACTGAAAGATAAGTTAACACATGCTCCATTACTCCAACTTCCTAATTTTAATAAAACATTTGAACTTGAATGTGATGCTAGTGGAATTGGTTTGGGAGGTGTGTTATTACAAGAGGGCAAACCTGTAGCATATTTTAGTGAAAAATTCAGTGGGCCTAGTCTAAACTATTCTACTTATGATAAAGAATTATATGCGCTGGTTCGGACATTAGAAACTTGGCAACATTATTTATGGCCTAAAGAATTTGTTATACATTCTGATCATGAATCTTTGAAGCATATTCGTAGTCAAGGAAAACTGAATCGTCGCCATGCAAAGTGGGTTGAATTTATTGAATCTTTTCCTTATGTTATCAAACACAAAAAGGGTAAAGATAATATTATTGCTGATGCTTTGTCGCGCCGTTATACTATGTTATCTCAGCTTGACTTCAAATTTTTTGGGTTGGAAACTATCAAGGAACAATACTTGCATGATGCTGAATTTAAAGATGTGTTGCAGAATTGTAAAGACGGTGGAACATGGAACAAATTCATCCTTAATGATGGATTTGTGTTCCGTGCTAAGAAACTATGCATCCTAGATGGTTCCGTTCGTCTTTTGTTGTTACAGGAGGCGCATGGAGGAGGATTAATGGGACACTTTGGTGTCAAGAAGACGGAGGATGTTCTTGCTGCACACTTCTTTTGGCCACGCATGCGGCGAGATGTTGAGAGATTCGTGGCACGCTGCACTACTTGTCAAAAAGCTAAGTCTCGCCTTAATCCACATGGTTTATATATGCCTCTTCCTGTTCCTAGTGTTCCTTGGGAGGATATTTCGATGGACTTTGTTTTGGGATTACCTCATACACAGAAGGGGAGGGATAGTATTTTTGTTGTTGTGGATCGGTTTTCTAAGATGGCACACTTTATTCCTTGTCACAAGACCGATGATGCTGTGCACATTGCTGATTTGTTTTTTTGTGATATCGTTCGTTTGCATGGTGTGCCAAATACTATTGTTTCTGACCGTGATACTAAATTTCTTAGCCACTTTTGGAGATGTTTATGGGCTAAGTTGGGGACTAAATTGCTTTTTAGTACTACATGTCATCCCCAAACTGATGGACAAACTGAAGTAGTGTGACGCCCCAAAACCGGCACCTTGCAGATTATAGCGATCAAGCCACAATCTACATGATGTCGCTTTGGAAACGCACCACCAAGCGCCTCGTGCACGTTGGAGCGTGCACGTGATGCGGGTGGAATCGAGTAGCAACAGTTACACAAGTTCATGATAGAACCCACAAAAGAATATACAATATAACCACGAAGACTCCACGAGTCAAGAATCCAAATATACATACAAAGATCTCAAATCATACATAAAGCAAATAGCATCCGAGTGTGGACAAGAATACAAATGGGCCTAAGAGGCCTGAAGATAACGATGGCGTCCAAACCCTGCCCAGGCCAAGCCGGAAGGGTAACCTTGCTAACGTCGTCGCTCCCATACATGTGAAGATCGGGCCATCGGTTGCCGAAAAAGGAGGGAGAAAGAGAAAGGAAAAAGAAGAAAAACGAGGGTGAGTACCGAGGCACGTACTCGCGAGACTGGAATTCAGCTGTGCTCGCCTACAGGCTATATGGTGGACTTAGCGGCAACAAAGAACTTTACTACAGAGACACATTACAACTTTCGTCTAAATAGAATCAGATAAGAGAGCGCATAAAAGTAACCAACTAGATATTAACACCAAACATAACCCAGCCGATGAATCACCTCCTCGTGACCAAACGAAGAAGCAAGTATCAAAGGCACTCACATGGTTACCAAGTTTTATTGCAGGTTTATTGTTGTAGTTGTGCTAGCTTACTACACAAGTTTATTAGTATTGAAATAGCAGGTGCAAGTTGTTCTATGATCGAGTAGTACAGCTCCAAGTCGTCCATAACCGCGGACACGGCTTTTCGAAAAGATTTAACCCTGCAGGGGTGCCCAAATGTACCCAAACGCACGATCAATATTTAATCCTGTGTAGCTCACCCATGCCTTGTCTTTGCCATGCTAATCAATATTTAAATTGCGGAGTAGTAAAATAACTTGAATCATACGCATGCAGGCGACGATGGGCAACGATGCATAGAACGAAAAGACTTAGGAAAAAGGGGGAGTTGGACGCGATGCTCACCCTGGGCTTGCTGGCGAGCTCGGCAACGAACTGGTGGCGCCGGGAGAGGACGAGGAGCGCAGTAGTCACCGCAGACGCGCACCGAAGAGGAAGATTTTGACGTTGATGCAGGCGCTCCGAATCCGTGCAGCGCCCAGAAATTGACGGAGAAGAATGGGGCGCAGCTCCTACGCAGCAGCCTTAGCGGGGACGGCGAGGATCAGACGGCCAACGAGCTTGCTGAACTTGCGTCCATGGCGCCGGCGGAGATTTTCATTGGGAAGGAAGCAGAGCCAAAAGGGAGGAAGAGAGGGGCCTGGCGGCGTGATTTGGGAAAGGAGGAGAGGATGCTAGGGTTCTGGGGCTAAGTTTGGAGGGGAAAGTGGAGTAGCAGGTGCGTGGAGGCCAGCACGCGTTGGGTCAAAGCAGGAGCATGCCTCCTGCGTGACTCATTGACGAAGACGACAAACAGGAGCTCCTCTCCTATATGAGTTAAAAGGGCCATCGGAAGGAGTTGGGTTGAAGAAAAATGTTCAGAATAGAAGCAAGGCAGCGCCCTTAGCAGGAATTAAAACGAAAGGAAGATTAGGATAGAGGAAACAGAGAGAGTTTTGAAACATTTTTAAAATAGAGTTAGAACAACATTTTTTAAAAAAAAACTGATCTTGTTGAAAAAAACAATATTTAAATGTTTGCAAACATTAAAGTTTTAGTTTTAATTAAACATAAGAAAGAAGAGGATGGTTTATCAAACCATACGAGCAAAAATTAAAATAGAGTTTGTACTAAATAATTTTGGATTTAACAAAAACATGCAAGGTGATAGATGCATGCTGATGCACAATGTCACAAAGACGCGAAAAAAGAAAATAACAAGCAATTATCTAATTGGGGAATTTTCTGGGTCGTTACAAGTAGTTAATAGAACTTTATCTACCATGTTGCGGGCTGTTTTAAAGAAGAACTTAAAATTGTGGGAAGAGTGTTTGCCTCATATTGAATTTGCTTATAATCGTTCGCTGCATTCTACCACAAAGATGAGCCCTTTTCAGATAGTCTATGGTTTTGTTCCACGTGCACCTATTGATTTGTTGCCTTTACCATCTTGAGTGCAAAATAATTTCGATGCTACACAACGTGCTGAATTGATTTTAAAATTGCATGCAACTACTAAAGACAACATAGAACGCATGAATGTTAAGTATAAAGTTGCTGGGGATAGAGGATGAAAGCATGTTGTGTTTGAGGTTGGTGATCTTGTTTGGTTGCATTTGCGCAAAGATCATTTTCCTGATTTGCGCAAGTCTAAGTTAATGCCACGTGCTGATGGTCCTTTTAAGGTGATAGAGAAAATCAATGATAATGCATATAAACTTGAGCTTCCTGCAGAATTTGGTACGGTAAGTCCTACATTTAACATTGCAGATTTAAAGCCTTACTTCGGTGAAGAAGATGAGGTTGCATCGAGGACGACTTCAATTCAAGAAGGGGAGCATGATGAGGACATCCCTTCTATTGATACACCCGCTCCACCTACAGCGGAACACATACAAGGACCTATCACTCGAGCTCGTGCCAAGCAACTTAACTATCAGGTACTTTCGTTTCTTGGAACTCTTTCTCACATACATGAGAATATGATGATGCCTAAATCAGATATGTTTGTTACTCTTAGGAATGATGGACCTAGCATGGATGAGAGGGACAAGCATTGGAGCATGATCGTGCATAGAGATGGCAGCAAGTGTTTGAGGACGGAAGAAGATGCCACGAGTGGAGATTTCAGAACTTTGAAGCCACCATAATGAAGGATGAAGACTTGGACGAAATATACAAAGAGCTACTTCATAAATTCATCCATAGATAAATATGGTGCTGCGTCACTTCTATTTTTGGGCCAGGACCATGTAATTTTCGCAGCAAATAACACAACCACTTTTAGGAGTCCGAATTTGAGGAGAAAAGGCCTCTTAGGGTTCCGTTCGACCACCGTACCCATGGCTGGTCGCACCCCTACCTTTTCCTCCTCAAATACCCCCCATAGCCATCATTAGAAGTCTGATTTTGTTTAGACTAAAGTTAGCCATTGCTGCAACTACGAGCTCGACTTTTGAGGTCAATTGCCTAGAAGAAGACCGCCTATTCGGAATCCCACCTTTTGAATAAAGCATACATCTTTCATCCGCAATATCTTGATTGTAGTATTAGTTCTTGCTTGTTCTCGATTTCAGGTAGGAGTTAAGACCCTCGCTGTTCAGGCTGATCCTTGGAGTTTTGTCCCAATCTTTCACAGCGAGTCAACCAGATAGATAATCTTCCAATCACGCGATGAACGTCACCTGAAGAAGAGGAACGAATCCAGCAAGCAACGTGATGAAGATCACCACGCCTCAAACCACAGCTCGATAATCCTTGATGATGCAAGAACCCTCGCAGCAATCTTTATTAGATAACAAGGCAGCGCCGTTTCCCCAGAGGGATGATACACGGTGGAGCACACGATAGTTTTAGACTAAACATTTGAACTCCCCAAACCCTAGACTGCTAGCCTCCTTATATAGATGGCCAGAAAACTATTGGGCTTGGACAGGCCCAAACCCAAAACACACATAAACCTAAGTGGCCCATAACATGACCTGACACACGAAATAACATAAACAGGTATATAAATTGCTGACACAACCTTAGACTAAATTATCTCATATCGTAGGTCGTCCTGGCGTGACAATCTGCAATGAGCTTCCCTCATCTTGGTGGAGTCCTGAAATTGGGCTTCACCTCCTCCTTCGTGCCCATATCACATGATAAAGGATCACGCCGGTGATCCTTGGAGTTTTTTCCCGATCTTTCACAGCGAGTCAACCAGATAGATAATCTTCCAATCATGCGATGAACGTCACCTGAAGAAGAGGAACGAATCCAGCAAGCAACATGATGAAGATCACCACGCCTCAAACCACAGCTCGATAATCCTTGATGACGCAAGAACCCTCACAGCAATCTTTATTAGATAACACGGCAGCGCCGTTTCCCGAGAGGGATGATACACGGTGGAGCACACGATAGTTTTAGACTAAACAACTGAACTCCCCAAACCCTAGACTGCTGGCCTCCTTATATAGATGGCCAGAAAACTGTTGGGCTTGGACAGGCCCAAACCCAAAACACACATAAACCTAAGTGGCCCATAATATGACCTGACACATGAAATAACATAAACAGGTATATAAATTGCTGACACAACCTTAGACTAAATTATCTCATATCGTAGGTCGTCCTAGCGTGCCAATCTGCAATGAGCTTCCCTCATCTTGGTGGAGTCCTGAAATTGGGCTTCACCTCCTCCTTCGTGCCCATATCATCCTCCCCCCTTCAAAAAGCATTGTCCCCAACACGTGAGGGTCTGCTCGAAAGGGTGGCAGAATATCAACAATAGCACCACGCATATCCGCCGTCTTCATGTCTTGCTTGCCTTCCTCACCACATCCTCCCTCTTGGCCTGCTCAACTTGATACAGACCTAGGTGGTTGCACCTCTTTTCTTCGCCAAATAAACTTGTACTTAGGTGTCACCACCTTCTTCTTCTCAACTCTTGATGAAACGTTGTGTTGATGAACATGAACCTGCTTAGCACGACCCTGCAAAGTAGTAATGCCTAGGCCACACAACTGACGAACACGTCCATCTTTGCCTGTATGCACACGCACTGCTGCTCCAAAAAAACGTTTCCGAGGTGTTCTACCAAAACTATGGCTGACTACCCGCGGCACCGTATGCACCGGAACACGATCAGCACCACCGTCATCGGTCTGAACACCCATGTCAACACGAACTGGAAGTGGAACACATGCTGACATATCCTTCCCTTCATCAATATGAGGTTTGACTTCAACCGGCTTGTCACTAACAAGAACAACTGGCTTGTCATCTACAGGCTTGGCTGAAACAATATCGTCACTGACGCTTTTCGCATCATGCACCTCATGCTGCACCTTAGCTAGCCCTGGTTGTGGCTTAGCTTTATGCAACTTCTCCTTGCGAACCACCAACACAACATCGGACTTTAATTGATCATCACGCATAGGCTTCAAAGTCCGCTGTTTGCCATCATGCATAAATGAATATGTATTTGCTCTCCCAGCATGTATAGCATTACAATCATACTGCCATGGACGGCCAAGTAACAGCCCACACACCTCCAATGGCAACACTGAAGGGTTTCGCAGCATAGTAAATCAAAAAAATTCCTACGGATGCGAACAAGAAAGCCAAGATCTAATCTAGGAGATGTAATCAAGGAGAGAGGTAGATGAGATCTTCATACCCTTGAAGAAATCGCACAGCGGAAATGTTCAACAGAACGTGGATGATGTAGTCGTACTAGCCGTCTCCTCCCCGCGATCCGATCCGATCCTACACCGCAAGTGGCGGCGCCTCCGAGAGATGCACACGTACGGTGCAACGACGTCTCCTCCTTCCTTGGTTCAGCAAGTATGGTGGAGAGATAGATTGGATCTGCAGCATGACGGCGTGGTGCTTATGGTGGAGAGTTTCTGCAGCAGGGCTTCGCCTACGTGCGGTCGCGAGAGAGAGAGATTGGAGGGCAGCAGTTGGGCCGGTGGCTAGGTTTTTAGGTGAGCACGCCCCAGCCCTCCCCTCCCCTTTAAATAGGTCAAGGGGGGCGGCCAAGGGGGCTGCCTTACCTCCAAGTCAAGTCGGTGGCCCCAGGGAGGAAACTTGCCCCCTAAGTTTCCTTTGCCTTGGCCCATAAGAAAACCCTAGGGTTTTGCCCTTGGCCTCATAGGACAAGTGGGCATGGACGACCAGGCCCATGTACGCATCACCCTTTGGTCCATGTGGACCCTTTGGGGCATGTGGGCCCCACCATGGAGTCCTCCGGAACTTTCTAGAACATTCCGGTACTCTACCGAAAAAGTCCAGAACTTTTCTGAAACCCAAAAAATGCTTTCCATTATATGAATCTTATTCTCCGGACCATTCCGGAACCTCTCGTGATGTCCAGGATCTCATCCGAGACTCCGAATGAAAAACTCAATAACCAATTATCCATTCTATCCTAGCATCGATGCACGTTAAGTGTGTGACCCTACGGGTTCGAGAATATGCAGACAAGATCTTCTATCAATAATCAATAGCGGGATCTGGAAACCCATATTAACTCCCACATATTCATCGATGATCATATCGAATGAACCACGATGCCAGGATTCAATTAATCCCATATATGTATTCCCTTTGTCACGCGATATTTTACTTGCCCGAGATTCGATCGTCGGTATCGCTATACCTAGTTCAATCTCGTTCACATCAAGTACTTTACTCGTTCTGTAATCTGATATCGCTTTGTGATTAACTCCTTAACCACGTGCTTGCAAGCGATGTTGATATCGTTTACCGAGTGGGCCCGAAGTATATCTCTCCGACTTGGGAGGGATAAATTCCATCTTGATACATGCAACTTAACAAGTACTTTCCGATCACCTGAGAGACACCTTTATGATCACCCTTTCATAGGATGACGTTTGATGACCTCAAAGCTTTCTTCCGATACCAGGGAGTTGCATTATCTCATGGTCTAAGGAGTACAATACTTGACATAGGAAAAGCTTCGCAAAGATGAACACAATGACATGATCTAATTGCTGTGATTTATTTGGGTTTGTCCATCACATCATTCTCCTAATGACATGACCTCATTATTAATCGACAACTCATGTCTATGGTTAGGAAACCTTAACCATCATTAATCAATGAGCTAGTCTAGTAGAGGCGTACTAGGGACACGGTGTTGTTCATAAACCACACAAGTATTAATGTTTCCGCTTAATACAATTATAGCATGGAGTATAAACATTATCATGAACAAGAAATATGATAATAACAATATTATTATTGCCTCTAGGGCATATTTCCTTTAGTCTCCCACTTGCACTAGAGTCAATAATCTAGTCATACTTGCGCCTTTAACATCTATGGCATTCCGGTGTTATTCATACGCGTTGCACATGGTAAACCTTATCTACGGGTCTGACACTTTCAGGTCCGTTTGTATTTGCATATTCTTTTGCGTTAGCACGCATTACTCATCTTGTATGAGATGGCATCGTATAAACTTGGTCTTCTGATAAAACCTTCAATTCTTTGCTAAAACTATGTTGTCACTATTGTCATACAATAGAACTATATAGTACTAGCACACTTGGAACTAAACCTCCACGATCGGATCGCAGAAATTTAATTTTCCTGTTACGATGGTTTTCCACTTCGTTCTGAAATTCTTTGAACTTTTCAAACATTTCAGATTTATGTTTCATTAAATAGACATACCCATATCTACTTAAGTCATCAGAAAAATGAGAAAATTGCGATATCCACCGCGCGTCGAAATACTCATTGGTCCGCACACATCGGTATGTATGATTTCCAATAAGTCCGTTGCTCGCTCCATTATTCCGGAGGACGGGGTTTTGATCATCTTGCCCATGAGGCATGGCTTGCACGTGTCAAATGATTCAAAATCAAGAGACTCCAAAAGTCCATCAGAATGGAGTTTCTTCATGCGTTTTATGCCAATATGACCTAGACAACAGTGCCACAAATAAGTTGGATTATCACTATCTACTTTGCATCTTTTATGCCGCTTCTAAAGCGATTATATACTTAGTCCTCGTTGCAGTGTCCGCCACAATGTTAACATTGGAACTCATCCAAGTCATCATGGAACTTTCTTCCATCTTATTGTGCCACCCTCTAACTCAAAACAAATAGCTTAAAATTGAGATAAAATTTTACCTGTATATGTGACAAAGCCAATGTAACACATTGCAATGAAACATTTGTCACTTTTGCATACAGAATATATTCTTAGTTCTTCAAAAGTACATAAGAATATTCTTACTATTGTCCAACGAGCATCATATGATTGCTCGTAACCTTTTAGAGCATCAGACATATCTGGATCTACATATCATGGTATACAAGATTGATAAAATCATCCTTGCGGTTTCACTCATCAAGTGTCAAAACAATTGATTCTTGCTCCAACCTCTTCCATGCAACAAGAACCGTTCTTATAGTTTCCATATTGAACAAATTCAATATTTCATCTATGTACTCTGGCAAAACTATATTAGTGCCTCAATCTATCTGCATAGACATTGATGCTTAATATTCTAGTTTTACCTAAGTCTTTCATCAAAAACTAATTTTAATGAAAACTTAACAATATCAAGAAAAACACATTATTTCTAATAAACGATATGTCGTCCACATAAAGTATTAGAAATATGTCTGAGCGCTCCCACTTACTTTCTTGTAATACAAGCATCTTCAAATATCTTGATGAAATTAACACTTTAACATTTTCATCATTGAAGATTCCAACTTCGTTATGCTTACTTCTACCATAGAAGTTTGCATACATATCTAGCAACCTTTGAATCAACAAAACCCATTGGGTCGTGTCAGGTATACGTCCTTGGTGTGCATTCCGGTAGAGGAACATTGTTTCGTTTATTCAACTATCATATGTCTATATGTAATTGTTGCTGGAATAATTCATATGACGAAGTCAGGGCCCATCACCGCTTCTTTGTATATTGTTGGTTACTATTATCTAATAATATCTCGTCCTCAAATCTTGCTATTTGATTACGACCAACTTGGTTAAATAGGAACTTCGATGCCGTGACTACAACATATTATAGACGCGTGAGCTATGAATGCAGTTGCCGCTTCTAGAACATTTTCTGGTGCTGCGCTACTCTGATCATCTTGCTCAGATTCAATAACCTCATCATGTTCTATCTTCCTCCCACTTAAACCTTTCGCGAAAAAGTCCTTCATAAGAAGTTCACTTCTTTCAGTGACAATCACTTTTAATTGGGTTTATGGCAGAAGAAACACCCATCGACATTCTTTGGGATAACCTACAAAGACTTACTAATCCGATTTTGGTTGTAAACATTTTACTTATGTCATGCATACCAAAATTTAAGAAAAGACAACTATAACTTGTATGGTGTCATTTCAGCGGATTATGATGGTGCTCTATTAAGTGAAAAGCGGTAGTCTCTAAAGCATAATCCACAAATTATATTGGTAGTTTTATTTCATCATTGATCTAACCATGTCAAACAAAGTTTGATTACATCCATCAAAAACTCCATACTCTTATGGTGTTTATCACGATGCAAGTTTGTGGAACAATTCCTCTAACTCTTAGATGCTTGCTAAACTTGTAACTCAAATATTCTTCTTTATGATCCAATCATAAAAATTGAATTTTTTTTTGTTACAATAATTTCTTCTTCATAAATTGAACAATTTCAATTATTTCATACTTCTATCTTATCGAGTAGATATACCATACATCTATTCGAGTCATTGATGAAAATAGAAAATACACCATGATCGACTTCACACCATGGACTACATACATCAACATGTACCATCTCCATTTAGTTAGTCGCTTGTTCTGTCCATGGCCCATGAACGAAGTTTAATCATCTTTAGGAAAAGTCTCACAAGCGTCAATCAATTCAAAATCAAATGACTCGAAAATCTATCAATATAGAATTTCTTTCATGTTTTGTTTCCAATATGACTTAAACGGCGGTGTCATATATAAGTGAAATTTGTTTTGTCTTGTGACCTTTAGCATCAGTGTCATAAATGTCTATTTCACCAACAAGATTTATAATAATCTATCCATCGATTATGGAAGACAGTAATAACATGAACAACAATTGTTCTCATAATACCAGAACAAGATAACAATTATTAAGTTCATGAAATATCTTGAAGGCTAGGTTTGATGTCGATGAGAAGCACAATAACACTTTTATTTGTATCTCGACACGCATCATTACCATATTCTTTTACTAGTTACTTAGGCCATTGTACTTCTTGCATTGTGTTGCTTTGTATGACATTTCATACCAACAAATCAGTATCGAATACCCAAGAATTACATTGTTAACAAGCAAAGAATTGATCTATAACATGTATATCATTTATATACTTGAGCTGGACAATTCCAGTCTTTTCCTTTTCTACCAAATATTCTGCAGATCCTATTTTGCATATTCTCTCCATTTAGAAGAATCTATCAACATCAATTGTGGTGTCAATCATTTGACACATGGTCCAAAGGATGTTAGTCAAATACTAATAGCCTTGGACTTTGCACTTTGAAGTGGATCGCCATCATCATATGATTGGTATTCTTCTCGACTCTATTCTTTAGCAATCTTTTGGTATAGCAAAAACAGTTTAGCCAATACCCTTTCATTCATCTTATCATGACAACTTTCATGATGAAACTACTATAGCTTATAAGGATGAATGCAAGTATAATATTAGTTCCCAAACTTTTGGGTGATCGGGACGCCTAGCGTCTTCAATCTTTGCATATATTCATACAATATGAGCATATGTTCTTTTACTAAATTATACTTAATCATTTTGCAAACAATCAAAGTTTTAGATATCAAATATCTTTCACTTCTTGTTAGTTTCTGAAACAATTCTTTCAGCTCCAAGATCACTTTGATTCTCAAACAATTTTGAAGATCAATTTCTCATGGAGGCAAACATGATCTTAGATGCTAAACTTGAATCATTGCTCTTAGATTAATACAACTTATTAAATCATATGGAGAAAGTGAGGTTTGCTAAAACTGCAATAGGACTTAATCTTTGAACTTGACATTTTAACTAAAGGTACTAGTCCGTAAAATGATTATCCAGAATTCTATAGTTCTTTTAACTCAATCAAAACTATGTGTCGGTGGAAAACGGTTGCCAAAGACTACAACGACTTATGCAAATACATCAAGATTTAGTTCATGATAATTAGTTCAAGTTAATCAAATTACTAATGAACTTCCACTAAATTCAACATCCCTCAAAGTTGTTTAGTGAAGCATGATCCAAATTCACTACACCGAGACCGATCATCACGTGAATGATGTAGCTTTAATGGTGAACATCAACATGTTGATCATATCAACCATATGACTCATGCTTGACCTTTCGGTCCGTGTGTTCTGAGGCCATGTCTGTACATGCTAGGCTCGTCAAGTCAAACCCAAGTATCTCCGCATGTGCAAATACTGGCTTGCACCCGTTGTATGTGAATGTAGAGTTTATAGCACCCGATCATCACAAGATGCTTGAACACGACGAACTTTCGCAACGGCGCATACGAGGGGAGAACACAATTTTATCTTGATCTTTAAGTGAGGAATCATCTTATAATGCTACCGTCACGATCAAAGCATAATAAGATACATAAAAGGATAAACATCACATGCATATAATTTTATGTGATATGGTATAGCCAATCTCCGCGCAATGATCTCCATCTTGTGCGCGCCGGCATGATCTCCATCACTCCACCATGATTGCCTCCACCACGAATAGCAACTACAACTATTGCTAACTACTTAGCAATAAAGTAAAGCTATTACATGGTGTATAAGAAGTTGACACGCAGGTCATACACAATTATAAAGACAACCATATGGCTCCTGCCGGTTGTGAACTCATCAACATGCAAGTCGTGAAATATTACAAAACATGATCATCGCATACATCACATATATCACATCACATCTTGTGGCCATACCATATCACAAAACACTCCCTGCAAAAACAAGTTAGACGCCTCTACTTTGTTGTTGCATGTTTTGCGTGGCTTATGGGAGTAGCAAGTTAAGAACAATTCTTACCTACGAAAAGCCACAACGGTGATATTATGGTTGCTAACATCCATTGTAAATCCCATGACTACTATAGTGAGAGAAACTGACATCCACCAGCCACATGTGTGGAACAAGCCACACGTCAAGTCCGGAGCCGGTCTCGCGAACGAGGTCGCGTAAAGTTGGCTTGGACCGCTTCGATCTCACTATGCCGCGCCATAAGAAATACACAACATAGAGGTTTGCAACAGAAAACATCAACGCCCGCAACAAGCATGTTGCGTTCTACTCGTGAAACACATCTACGCATAGACCTGGCTCTGATACCACTGAAGGGTTTCGCAGCATAGTAAATCAAAAAAATTCCTACGGATGCGAACAAGAAAGCCAAGATCTAATCTAGGAGATGTAATCAATGAGAGAGGTAGATGAGATCTTCATACCCTTGAAGAAATCGCACAGGGGAAACGTTCAACAGAACATGGATGATGTAGTCATACTAGCCGTCTCCTCCCCGCGATCCGATCCGATCCTACGCCGCAAGTGGCGGCGCCTCCAAGAGATGCACACGTACGGTGCAACGACGTCTCCTCCTTCCTTAGTCCAGCAAGTATGGTGGAGAGATAGATTGGATCTGCAGCACGACGGCGTGGTGCTTATGGTGGAGAGTTTCTGCAGCAGGGCTTCGCCTACGTGCAGTCGCGAGAGAGAGAGTGATATGGGGTGGCCCGTTCTTCTCGTGAGCGACGCGATGGTGATGATGGCAGCGGATGATTGTCGGGGATAACTTGGTGTCACCGATGAACTCTCCTCGCTTGAACCCTGATGCCAATGCAACAGCTCTCAAACCCTGTAGGATATTCACCACTCCACACACTTGCGCACGTAGCCGTCGACCACGAAACGGTAGTTTGCAATCTACTGATTCCCAATGGAACAAGAGATCACACTAAACTTGCAGCAGTATAACACCAAATCCAGATGAATTGGTGCGGAGGAATTCAGATGAATGCTTACAGCAGTTCAACGAAGTAATCTTTAGTCTAAACGTGGTCTAACCCTAATTGAGGGGGCGCCCAGGGGTACTTATAGGTGGCCGGGCGTCCTCAGCAAAGACCTGGCCCAAAACATGCCTGGTTTGGGCCCAAACTGACTCGGTTCGACTCAAACGGGTACATACCGACCCATATATGGGTTCGGCCTAATTTTAGCACGCAGGCCAAGTGTGTAGCGCGCCTTAGACATGTAGACATCGTGTCGCAGGCAGTCCTAGTGCGCCATCACATGCTCGTGCTCATCCAGACTTGATCTCCTTCACGTGGTGATGTCCCCCATGCTTGTGGCGCCGGCCTCCCTCTCCTCCCTCGCGCTCTCTTGCTTGATCACCACGTCGTGCTCCATGTGCTGCATGTCCTCGCTCCCTCGAACCCCTTCTTCTCCAATGAACCTGATCATACATATGAACAAAGACTTAGGCAGTATAAAATTCTCATTACGGTAAATATCAGATTCAGCAAAGAGTGAGTTCACCTGCTGTTGTAACAACTTAGCACGGGATCGAGTAATTGGTCCAATCCTAATCTCATCATTGGACTTATCTTGATCAGCAACAATAGGATCATCAATAATAGGTGGAGATGGCTGTGTAGTAGGGATGTCCTCATCATCTCCCCCCCTTCAAAAGGCGTCGACCTCGACGCTCCAAGGTCATCTCCATCATATGGTGATAAATCAGAAACGTTGAAACTGTTGCTAACACCACCAAACTCAGCAATAGGAATATCAATCGAGTAGGCATTATCATTGATCTTTGCAAGCACTTTATAGGGACCAGCACCTCGGGGCCTCAACTTGGAACGCCTAAGCAAAGGAAATCTGTCCTTGCGTAGGTGCACCCATACCATATCGCCGGGCTGAAAAGGAACCTGCTTTCTTGACTTGTTGCGAGCAGCAGCAGTATTCTTCCCTTTCTTCTCAATAGCCTCTCGAGTCTTCTCATGAATTTTCTTAACACAATCAGCTCTCTTTGATGCCTCCATATTAACTCTCTCATGCAATGGAAGAGGCAACAAATCTAGTGGTGTAATAGGTTTGAAGCCATACACCACCTCAAACGGACAAAGCTGAGTAGTAGAATGTACTGCCCTGTTGTATGCAAACTCCACATGTGGGAAACAATCTTCCCACTCCCGCAGATTTTTCTTGATCATTGTCCTCAGCAACTATGACAAAGTTCGATTCACCACCTCGGTCTGGCCGTCAGTCTGGGGATGACATGTAGTGCTGAACAGCAGCTTCGTTCCTAGCTTTCCCCATAAGGTCTTCCAGAAGTAGCTCATGAACTTGACGTCCCTGTCAGAAACAATAGTCTTGGGCACTCCATGCAAGCGTACAATATCCTTGAAAAACAGGTTAGCCACATGCGACGCATCGTCGCTCTTATGACATGCAATAAAGTGTGCCATTTTAGAGAATCTATCCACTACCACAAATATAGAATCATGACCATGTTTAGTTTTTGGCAATCCTAGCACAAAATCCATACTAATATCTTCCCATGGTGTAATAGGTGCAGGTAGTGGTGTATACAAACCATGAGGCTTCAGCTTGGACTTGGATATGTTACACACTATGCAGCGCCGCACATACCTGTCCACATCACGCCTCATCCTGGGCCAAAAGAAGTGATCAGCTAGCATGAGTAATGTCTTCTCACGCCCAAAGTGACCCATCAAACCTCCAGCATGTGATTCCTGCAATAAGAGCAAACGCAAAGACGACTCCAGAACACATAGTTTGTTAGCTCGAAATAGAAACCCATCATGTAGGTGATATTTCTCCCAAGCGTTTTTCAAAGCACACAAACGATATGGTTCAGCAAAATCATGATCAGTTGCATAAATCTCACAAATACTCTCTAAACCAGGAATATTAATATCAAGTTGTGTCAATAACATATTCTTCCTAGAGAGAGCATCAGCAACCACATTATCTTTTCCCTTCTTATGTTTAATGATGTACGGAAAAGATTCAATAAACTCAACCCACTTAGCGAGACGCCTATGCAGGTTGGATTGTGCTTTCAAATATTTCAAAGCTTCATGATCAGAATGTATGATAAATTCTTTTGGCCACAAATAATGTTGCCAAACCTCAAGAACTCTAACAAGTGCATACAATTCTTTATCATAAATAGGATAATTCAGTCTAGCACCAGATAATTTCTCAGAAAAATATGCTATAGAATGACCCTCTTGCATCAAAACGCCACCTATGCCTATACCACTAGCATCACATTCAACTTCAAATTGCTTTGAAAAATCAGGCAATGCAAGTAAAGGTGCAGAAGTAAGCAAACGTTTCAATTCATCAAATGCGTGATCTTGGGCTGCGCCCCACACAAAAGGAACACCTTTCTTCGTTAACTCATTTAATGGTGCAGCAATAGTACTAAAGTCTTTCACAAAACGGCGATAAAAAGCAGCAAGACCGTGAAAACTTCGTACTTGACTAACATTCATGGGAGTCAGCCAATCTTGAATAGCAGCAATTTTAGATTGATCTACCTCTACTCCATGCTTAGAAACAACATAACCCAGAAATATGACCTTATCTTTTGCAAATGTGCACTTCTCAAGATTAGCATACAATTTATTATCACGCAGCACTTGCAAAACTTGTCTAATATGAGCACAGTGTTCAGTTTCATTGCGGCTGTAAATAAGTATGTCATCAAAATAGACAACCACAAAACGACCAATGAACTCTCTCAAAACATGATTCATTAAGCGCATGAATGTACTAGGTGCATTAGTAAGACCAAAAGGCATGACTAGCCACTCATATAAGCCAAATTTAGTTTTGAAAGCAGTTTTCCATTCATCTCCTTCTTTCATGCGAATTTGATGGTAACCACTACGCAAATCAATTTTACAGAAAATAGCAGCACCACTCAATTCATCTAACATATCCTCGAGACGGGGAATAGGATGACGATATCGAATAGTAATGTTGTTTATAGCTCTACAATCTATGCACATGCGCCATGTACCATCTTTCTTAGGCACCAAAATCACAGGAACAGCACAAGGACTAAGAGAGACACGAATGTACCCTTTATCCAGAAGAGCTTGCACTTGTGCTTGTATCTCCTTTGTTTCGTCGGGGTTGGTCCTGTAGGGGGCGCGGTTGGGCAAGAAGGCGCCAGGGATCAAGTCGATCTGGCGCTCGATGCCTCGTAATGGTGGCAGCCCAGCAGGTACCTCCGCCGGAAAAACATCATCAAAGTCCTGCAAAACAGTGGAGACACCAAGAGAAACAGGTTGCATATCATTAGAAACTAAGACCTCGCCCTTGTACATGAGCACAAGAGGCATGGCTGTAGGATCCTCATGAAATTCTCTCATGTCTTCTTTGGTGGCTAAAACTAACAAGTTGGGCACTCCCTCACTTTTCGTTATATCACTCACGGCTGTTACATTATCTCGTGGAGGTGGCTGTTCGAGTTTCACTTCAGTCTTATGACGAGATTCATTAACAATTTGATGCGGTGACATAGGCAGTAGGTTGATTTTCTTGCCCTTGAACTCCAAGTGATAAGTATTGGCTCGACCATTGTGATGCACATGTCGATCATAGAGCCATGGCCGACCCAACAAGAGATGACAAACCGTCATAGGAACCACATCAAAATCTATAGAATCCTTGTATGGCCCAATCTCAAAGTTCACACGTACCATGTAGTTTACCTTCATCTCACCATTGTCACTTAACCACTGAATATAATATGGGTTAGGATGAGGTAAATATTTCAAACCCAGCTTGGCACATAACTCCTTACTTGCGAGATTGCGACAGCTTCCGCCATCAATGATCACCTTGCAAGCTTTATTGGGACCAACTAGTGCCTTTGTTTGAAACAGGTTGCAGCGCTGAGAATCAATATTGGGCTGCACACTCAATGTACGTGGAGAGACAACAATAATAGGAGAAGAGTCAGCATAAGCATCTTCACCTTCATCATCAGAACCAAACGGATCAGCATCTTCTCCGGTCTCATATCCGTTCTCAGTAACCACTATCACTTTGTTGTTGGGACAATCTCTTTTAAAGTGTCCCTTGCCTCCACACGTATGACATAGTTTCTCAGTAGCACGAGTCACGGAGGCACTCGAACCAGAACTAGCAGCTGGTGTGGTAGCGGGACGTCTGGACTGAGCTCTAGAGGTCGCTGGCCTAGTGGACGAGGAGGGGCGAGTAGGAGTCCCCTCAAGTGGTGCTGGGGCAGGGCTAGAAGGCACCCTGGTAGTGTATCGACTGGCAGGTGAAAAGCGAGATTTTTGTTGCACCTCTTCAGCAAGCTGTGCCTCAGCCTCCATAGCATGGTGAAGCAACTGATTCATATCATTGTAAGTATGATGTCGGACGATGTTCTTGATAGGAAGTCTGAGTCCGTGCAAAAACCGTTGCATAGTCATCTGACTAGACTCTTGAACTCGCGATCGCTGCATCAACAGTTCCATCTCCTTGTAATAAGCATCAACTGTTAAAAATCCTTGCTTCAGCTGTGTCAATCTATCAAAAACTGAACGCAAATAATTGGTGGGTACAAAATGAGCCTGCATGATTTCCTTCATCTCTGTCCATCGCAAAACAGGAAGCTCATGAGCTGCTCGGCGTTGTGACAGAATATTATCCCACCAACGCAGGGCATAACCATCAAATTCTGAGGATGCAAGTTTGATCTTCTTATCTTCAGTGTAAGCATGCAAACGCCACAGGTTGTCGATCTTGAGCTCCCAAGTGAGGTAATCCTCCACATCACCTTCACCATCAAATCTGGGTATCGAGAACTTTGGCTTCCCTAGAAAATCATCCTCAGCAGGCATTACACGTCGGGCACCAAGGCCATGTGGTGGCCGACCATGTTGTCCAAGACCACGCCCACGAGCATTAGGGCCTAGTAGATTGGCATTGTCATGGACACTGTCATCATCAGCAAAGTCAGCAGCAGGCTGCACAGGCGGTGGTACCATGGGTCGACGCAGCTCCGCTAGGGATTGGTTCAACTGATCAATGCTGTGCTGGAAAGTAGTGAACTGAGCTTGCATAGCTTGAACAATATCTGCGGTGCCTTGCACTTTGAACTGGAGTTGCTGATGTGCAGTCACAGCGTCGGCAGTAGAACGATCCAACACCCCCTCCAGATGAGTGCGCAGTCCAACAAAGTCTGTCCAAACCATCGGTGTATCCCCATCTTTTTCCTGCATCACATCATAACCACTAGTAGACATGATTAGTAGATTAGTGCACGAAATCAAAAACGTGTGGTGCCTCTCACAACTCACTCAAAAACTGACAAGAAAAGGTAATCTTACCCTTCCAAAGTGAATAGTAGTGCGTACCAGAACAAAGTATCAAGCTCGTGCACGGATGTGATGAAGTGAATACCGAGGGTATAAGAGCGATCACACAACAAACCAGGAATATATGGTGGAGCTGTAGGTATGGTATCCTAAGTACACCGCAAATAAGTCCTAGTGCTGATCGTATGACAAGACCCATGAAACACACGCGGTGAAGATAAGCGAGGCAAAGCAACTCTGAAAAAGAGCTCAAAAGATATAAGTGACAACGCACAGTAGCTCGTGTTGCAATGCACAAGAGAGACGCTAGCACTGGCTCGATGAACAGGCATAAGATTGCGCACACAGCAGCAGCCTGATGAGCACGAAATAGCTAGTCTCGTATGGGTAAGCTCCTAACACGATGCTGTAGACAGGCTATAGCTAAAACGATCAAAATCGTGTAGAAAGGACGCTATGTGGACACAGTGGTAACACGCTGTCGCGGAAGAGAAATCAACAAAAAACGTGTCGCAGCAGAGATATACGACGCCAGAAACGCACGGCAGCGCGACGGCGACGCAAAACGGAGAAAGTAGGTTGTCTCTTTTTTTTTGTATTTGCGGTGTAGCGTGTACTGTACACAAAGCTGCGTATCCAGTTTTTTTTTTTTTACTAAACTGAAACTTGGGCCAAAGAAGTTGGGCCGAACTGGCGCCGGACCACAGAAAAAATCTGAGGTCGGGCGACCCCGTGCAGCGCTAGCGAGAGAAGCTCGCGCTCGACCATAGAACGATTCTGTGGTCCGGCGCGCGGAGCGCTGCTCGTATTTTTGCTTTTTTTTTTAAACTATCGATCGGTGCTGGCAATCCTTGGTGACCGATCGGATTTGCCTTTTTCTTTTTGAATAGCGATCAAAGTGCACCTGGAGTCGTGACGTCCCACGCGTGAGCTCAGGCGCAGGACCCGGGACGAGCGACGCTGGCGACGCTCCACCACAGAACGTGTCTGCGGTCTGGCGCGCGGGCCTCGTGGCTAATATTTTTTTTGCGATTACCGATTGGATCTGTGGACTGCGCAAACCAGTGCTGCTCGTGAAGAACATGCCAGGAACCACCGAAGAAGACGACGATCAAGGACACGTCTAACTTGATCCAAACACGAAAATAAGTTGCAGAAAAGATTGGTGAACCTAGACTCCTACAAACTGGAAGAAAAGAAACGCGAAAAGACGATCAGCGACTAAAACTCAAGAACGGTGCAATCTAGGCTATGGCAGAAACTAAGAACCCTAATTTTTTTTGGCTTTTTCTGGATAGGACTGAAAACAAAAACGAATTGCGGGATGGATCTGTGGATGCTCACCGAGTAAACCATGGAAATCTGATACCAAGATGATATGGGGTGGCCCGATCTTCTCGTGAGCGACGCGATGGTGATGATGGCAGCGGATGATTGTCGGGGATAACTTGGTGTCACCGATGAACTCTCCTCGCTTGAACCCTGATGCCAATGAAACAGCTCTCAAACCCTGTAGGATATTCACGACTCCACACACTTGCGCACGTAGCCGTCGACCACGAAACGGTAGTTTGCAATCTACTGATTCCCAATGGAACAACAGATCACACTAAACTTGCAGCAGTATAACACCAAATCCAGATGAATTAGTGCGGAGGAATTCAGATGAATGCTTACAGCAGTTCAACGAAGTAATCTTTAGTCTAAACGTGGTCTAACCCTAATTGAGGGGGCGCCCAGGGGTACTTATAGGTGGCCGGGCGTCCTCAGCAAAGACCTGGCCCAAAACATGCCTGGTTTGGGCCCAAACTGACTCGGTTCGACTCAAACGGGTACATACCGACCCATATATGGGTTCGGCCTAATTTTAGCATGCAGGCCAAGTGTGTAGCGCGCCTTAGACGTGTAGACATCGTGTCGCAGGCAGTCCTAGTGCGCCATCACATGCTCGTGCTCATCCAGACTTGATCTCCTTCACGTGGTGATGTCCTCCATGCTTGTGGCGCCGGCCTCCCTCTCCTCCCTCGCGCTCTCTTGCTTGATCACCACGTCGTGCTCCATGTGCTGCATGTCCTCGCTCCCTCGAACCCCTTCTTCTCCAATGAACCTGATCATACATATGAACAAAGACTTAGGCAGTATAAAATTCTCATTACGGTAAATATCAGATTCAGCAAAGAGTGAGTTCACCTGCTGTTGTAACAACTTAGCACGGGCTCGAGTAATTGGTCCAATCCTAATCTCATCATTGGACTTATCTTGATCAGCAACAATAGGATCATCAATAATAGGTGGAGATGGCTGTGTAGTAGGGATGTCCTCATCAGAGAGATTGGAGGGCAGCAGTTGGGCCGGTGGCTAGGTTTTTAGGTGAGCACGCCCCAGCCCTCCCCTCCCCTTTAAATAGGTCAATGGGGGCGGCCAAGGGGGCTGCCTTAGCCTCCAAGTCAAGCCGGTGGCCCCAGGGAGAAAACTTGCCCCCTAAGTTTCCTTTGCCTTGGCCCATAAGAAAACCCTAGGGTTTTGCCCTTGGCCTCATAGGACAAGTGGGCATGGACGACCAGGCCCATGTAGGCATCACCCTTTGGTCCATGTGGACCCTTAGGGGCATGTGGGCCCCACCATGGAGTCCTCCGGAACTTTCTAGAACATTCCGGTACTCTACCAAAAAAGTCCAGAACTTTTCCGAAACCCAAAAAATGCTTTCCATTATATGAATCTTATTCTCCGGACCATTCTGGAACCTCTCGTGATGTCCGGGATCTCATCCGAGACTCCGAACGAAAAACTCAATAACCAATTATCCATTCTATCCTAGCATCGATGCACGTTAAGTGTGTGACCCTACGGGTTCAAGAATATGCAGACATGATCTTCTATCAATAATCAATAGCGGGATCTGGAAACCCATATTGACTCCCACATATTCATCGATGATCATATCGAATGAACCACGATGCCAGGATTCAATTAATCCCATATATGTATTCCCTTTGTCACGTGATATTTTACTTGCCCGAGATTCGATCGTCGGTATCGCCATACCTAGTTCAATCTCGTTCACAGCAAGTACTTTACTCGTTCTGTAATCCGATATCACTTTGTGATTAACTCCTTAACCACATGCTTGCAAGCGATGTTGATATCGTTTACCGAGTGGGCCCGAAGTATATCTCTCCGACTTGGGAGGGACAAATTCCATCTCGATACATGCAACCCAACAAGTACTTTCCGATCACCTGAGAGACACCTTTATGATCACCCTTTCATAGGATGACGTTTGATGACCTCAAAGCTTTCTTCCGATACCAGGGAGTTGCATTATCTCATGGTCTAAGGAGTACAATACTTGACATAGGAAAAGCTTCGCAAAGATGAACACAATGACACGATCTAATTGCTGTGATTTATTTGGGTCTGTCCATCACATCATTCTCCTAATGACATGACCTCATTATTAATCGACAACTCATGCCTATGGTTAGGAAACCTTAACCATCATTAATCAATGAGCTAGTCTAGTAGAGGCGTACTAGGGACACGGTGTTGTTCATAAACCACACAAGTATTAATGTTTCCGCTTAATACAATTATAGCATGGAGTATAAACATTATCATGAACAAGAAATATGATAATAACAATATTATTATTGCCTCTAGGGCATATTTCCATTAAACACATCACATTCCACCTCATCAATGTAGTCATCAACTGTAAATGGCACACGCACCTTGTGAGTAATCTTCAGCATACCGCAGCTATTCAACCACTCAACATGCTTAGGTTTAGATAGACGCCATGTGGACAACCCCAATGATGCCACCACAGCCCTACTGATGCCATTACAGTAACTACCGCTGTCAATAATCAGTTTGCATGCCTTCTCCTTGATGGTGCACTATGTTTGAAAAAGGCTGCATCGCTGATTCCTCCTTGTCGCCTCATCACCATTGGACAATTTATGAAGTTGTATACTCATACCTCTCAATGGTGTGTCATCTCCATCAACTTTGGCTTGTACCTTTGGAACAACCGCCTTGTCTGATTCCACGGACTTGTCCAAAAATTGAGTACGCAGAAATTGCTTCAAAACCTCCCAACTAGATGTTTCAAGTGTGATGCCCTTTGCGCACCTTTCTTGACGCCACCAAGCAACCACCTGCATATCCACACGCCGATGGGCAAGTAGAAATTCAGTAAAACCGCCAAACTTGCTATCACGGGCATGACATTGTGCAAAGCCACGCTCCATGTGAGATTCCCAAGACTCATACTCTGCGAACTTTGCAGCACTGTTCAAACTCCACTTGATTTTAGTTGCATCATACCTAAAACCAGCCAAGATCTCTAAATAGTCACTGTATATATCGTCCGCTTTGTCAGTCAAACGGACAGGTCTTGATAAACCCATACCTGAATATTTCTTTGAATCAGACTAGAGATCCCGCGATGGCTGATGGGAAACAATCAATTACAGATGTACTTATTTCGGTCTTGTGCGCACCAGCAGAGCTGAAAAGAGAAGCCAGCAGCGGGCGGGGCAGGGCGCTCGACCACGGAGTTTGTCTGTGGTCGAGCGAGGCGAGGCTGGGTGCTGGGCGATCGCGAGACGTGCGTGAGTGAGCCAGATGGGCCGGCCCACTATGATCTTGGCCGGTCGAGCAACGGCCTCGGAAGGATCCCGCGCTCTAGGGCCAGACGGGAGCGATCGAGGCGCGCCAGGCGAACGATGGCGAGGCCGAGGCCAGCGCGGTTTCCCCTTTTTTTTCAGCGATCAGCAAGAGCGGCGACACAGGCGCTGGGCAAGCGCTCGCTGGAGGCCAGATGGTCTTCGTCTCAATGCGAGCCTGGAATCGCAGCGCTCCTTTTTTTTCTTCCCCCTGATCGGATCTGCCAAACGAAAGCTGTAGGAAACTTCGATCCCCTCGACTCTGCTGAAACAAGGATCGGATCTGGAAGGGTTAATCGGTCTGTACTCTTGGGATCGTTCAAGGCTGAGCAGATGATTAGAACGCCATGAAGAAACGATACCGATCCAGATCTGCCGACGAAGAACACGATCCAATCTGAAAACTTCAACTGCTGATCTGAAAACTATTCGGGAAAAGAACAATCCGTAGATCAATCAGCAAAAAATACTCGTAGTGATAAACCCAGTAATCTGATACCACATGATAAAGGATCACGCCGGTGATCCTTAGAGTTTTGTCCCGATCTTTCATAGCGAGTCAACCAGATAGATAATCCTCCAATCACGCGATGAACGTCACCTGAAGAAGAGGAACGAATCCAGCAAGCAACGTGATGAAGATCACCATGCCTCAAACCACAGCTCGATAATCCTTGATGATGCAAGAACCCTCGCAGCAATCTTTATTAGATAACACGGCAGCGCCGTTTCCCCGGAGGGATGATACACGGTGGAGCACACGATAGTTTTAGACTAAACAACTGAACTCCCCAAACCCTAGACTGTTGGCCTCCTTATATAGATGGCCAGAAAACTATTGGGCTTGGACAAGCCCAAACCCAAAACACACATAAACCTAAGTGGCCCATAACATGACCTGACACACGAAATAACATAAACAGGTATATAAATCGCTGACACAACCTTAGACTAAATTATCTCATATCGTAGGTCGTCCTGGCGTGCCAATCTGCAATGAGCTTCCCTCATCTTGGTGGAGTCCTGAAATTGGGCTTCACCTCCTCCTTCGTGCCCATATTCACATTGCACATTCTTTTCCTGGTGATTATTACGGCGAAAGGTGTCGTAGTGGCAAGCAGTCGGGTGACATTTTCAATGACTATCTTGATCTGTTAGACGGCGTCGCATGTGCTGAAGATGATCTCAATTGGCAACTGAACCACAATGCAACAGCTACACAATTTGAGTCATGGGAACGTCATATGCTACAGGGTCTTTATAGATGTGCTACCTATAGTAACAACATGGCCAATTCTACACGTTTGATTCTTGCAGACCGACACGTGGATATAAAGCTACACAATTGGTGGCCAAAAGTATTGTGGGAGATGGGCATTACCTCTGCAACTTGGGCGAATTTCAGGAAATTTCTGCGAGAGTGCTTTATCCCTTCTAGCACCGTGGTTCCTTCTCGAAAGCCCATGGTAACTGTAGAAGTGATTCAGCAGCCACCCAAGGTTGTGCATGGGATAGAGGATGTTGGCAAGAGAATAGCTCCTATACCGAAGGTGGCGACAGCTGTGACTACTCATGAGAAGTTGACAGTTGTTCCATTGCCGACAGTTAGCAAGGTGGCAGCCACGAATTCTGAATTGTCAGCGGTTGATGTTGTCAAGGCTGATCTTGTCAAGGATGTCGTGGAGGAGGTTATACCATTGAGTGGGCTGAATATGCAACTCAAAAGAGTACATGATGAGACTTGTATGACAGCGGATAGAGGCCAGCGATGGAATTTATTTCAGACGCAGTGCATAATTAAAGGCAAAGCATGCAAGTTGATGATTGACAGTGGTAGTTATTGTAATGGCATTAGCAAGGCGGTTGTGGAGGCTTTGGGTTTATCCACATGGCGTATTCCAGAACCAAGGCATGTTGAGTGGATTAATAGCTGCGGTATGCTGAAGATTACTCACAAGGTGCGTGTGCCATTTACAGTTGATGACTATGTTGATGAGGTGGAATGCGATGTGTTGCCATTGGAGGTGTGTGGGCTGTTACTTGGACGTCCATGGCAGTATGATCACAATGCTATGCATGCTGGGAGAGCAAATACATATTCCTTTATGCATGATGGCAAACAGCGGACTTTGAAGCCTATGCGTGATTATCAAATCAAGTCCGATGTTGTGTTGGTGGTTCGCAAGGAGAAGTTGCATAAAGCTAAGCCACAACCAGGGCTAGCTAAGGTGCAGCATGAGGAGCATGATGCAAATAGCATCAGTGGTGATATTATTTCAGCCAAGCCTGTAGATGACAAGCCAGTTGTTCTTGTTAGTGACAAGCCGGTTGAAGTCCAGCCTCATATTGATGAAGGGAAGGATATGTCAGCATGCATTCCATGTGTTCCACTTCTAGTTCGTGTTGACATGGGTGTTCAGACCGATGACAGTGGTGATGATCGTGTTCCGGTGCATACGGTGCCGCGGGTAGTCAGCCACATTTTTGTGAGAACACCTCGAAAACGTTTTGTTGGAGCAGCAGTACATGTGCACAAAGGCAAGGATGGACATGTTCATCAGTTGTGTGGCCCAGGCATTACTACTTTGCAGGGTCGTGCACAGAAGGTTCATGTTCAGCAGCACAAAGCTCCATCAAGAGTTGAGAAGAAGAAGAAGGTGGAGGCGCCTAAGTACAAGTTCATTTGCCGAAGAAAAGAGGTGCAGCCACCCAGGGCTATATCAAGTCGAGCAGGCCAAGAGGGAGGATGTGGTGAGGTAGGCAAGCAAGACTTGAAGATGGCGAATATGCGTGGTGCTATTGTTGATATTCCGCCACCCTTTCGAGCAGACCCTCATGCGTTGGGGACAACGCTTTTTGAAGGGGGGAGGATGATATTCCGCCACCAAGGTGAGGGAAGCTCGCTGCAGATTGGCACGCCAGGAAGACCTACGATATGAGATAATTTAGTCTAAGGTTGTGTCAGCAATTTATATATCTGTTTATGTTTTTTCGTGTGTCAGGTCATGTTATGGGCCACTTAGGTTTATTTGTGTTTTGGGTTTGGGCCTGTCCAAGCCCAACAGTTTTCTGGCCATCTATATAAGGAGGCCAGCCGTCTAGGGTTTAGGGAGTTCAGTTGTTTAGTCTAAAACTATCGTGTACTCCACCGTGTATCATCCCTCCGGGGAAACGGCGCTGTCGTGTTATCTAATAAAGATTGCTGCGAGGGTTCTTGCGTCATCAAGGATTATCGAGCTGTGGTTTGAGGCGTGGTGATCTTCATCACGTTGCTTGCTGGATTCGTTCCTCGTCTTCAGGTGACGTTCTTCGCGTTATTGGAAAATTTCTTACCGGGTTGACTCGCTGTGAAAGATCGGGACAAAACTCCAAGGATCACCGGTGTGATCCTTATCATGAAACTTTCTGGAACTCGGATCGGTGGTGGCGGAATCGGTGGTGGCGGTGGTGGCGGTGGTGGCGGTGGTGATGGCGGAATCGGTGGTGGCGGTGGTGATGGCGGAATCGGTGGTGGCGGTGGTGGCGGTGGTGATAGCGAAATCGGTGGTGGCGGTGGGGATGGCTGTGACCAGAACTCGAAACTCTAAAGAGCTAGACGTAAAACCAGCACTGGACACGACGATGCAGACTAGAATTCAACAATGCAAGTACTAAAAAGAAAAGATGCAAAGGCTCGAACTGTTTCTAGGAAAAGATCTAATCCTAATATTTTTGGCTTTTTCGTGGATTCTAGGTATGAAGATGCAATCTAAACTACGAAAATAGTAAATCTCACCGATCTTTCGATGAGATGATAACTATCGATTTTGGTGGAGGTCGACGTTGACGATCCGACTACAAACGTGCGAGATGTTGCGCCTTAGCAATCGATACACCAACTTCCGAGGCTATTGATCACGCCGGAGCTTGATCAACCTGATCACGAGGATCAATCCCTGCAAGCAATCAAAGAACCAGCAAGAATTATAGATGCAATCAAGATATTGTGAATAAAGATGAAGGCTTTATTGAAGAGGTGGGATTCTGTCTGTGCGTAGTATAAAAGGTCAATTTGACACTTGTGCCTATGGCGAAGAGTAGCTTGTGGCTAAGTCTTTAACTAAACAATATCCAAGTTCTAATGACGGCTAGGAGGAGGTTTATATGAGGGAAAGGGCAGGGATTTTCGTACAGCCCTAATGGGCCATCCGAAAATAACCCTAGATGGGCCGATTTCCACTCAAACAACCTTTAAAAAATCCCTGAAATACCTATGACAAAAATACATGGGTTTAACCCATAAAATAAGGTGACGCAGCACCATATAAAGCCTTGGACGAATTTTATGATTTGGTAAGTTGTGAATTTCATCCAAGCATCCTTGCAACATTATGGTGGCTTCAAAGTTCTGAAATCTTCACTTGCAGCGTCATCCTGAATCCTCACACGATTGCTGCCATCATCTCCATGCATGATCATGCTCCAATGCTTGTTCCTCTCATCCATGCTAGGCCCATCATTCCTAAGTAACATAAACACATCTGATTTAGGCAGCATCATATTCTCATGAATATTAGGAATAGTTCCTAGAAACAAAAGTACCTGATAATTTAGTTGGCGTGCACGAGCTCTTGTGAGAGGTCCTTGGAATTGTGGAATGTGAGGAAGTGTGGCTGTAGGTGCAATGGTTGTATCAACCATAGGAATGTCCTCATCATAATATAAATATAAAAGAATGGATCGGGGTCCACAGTTCACTAGAGGTGTCTCTCCATAAAGATATAACATGCTGGGTAAACAAATTACAGTTGGGCAATTGACAAAATAGAGAATGCATAACAATGCATGTATATGTCACAAAGATCACTATGAGATTCATTTTGGCATTACAACATAATACATAGACCGTAATCCAATTGCATCTATGACTAATAATCCACCCACAGGATATCATCCGAACAACCCTTGGGTATTAAGTTGCAAGCAACAGATTATCGCCTTAAGCAAAGAGTGTAATGTAAACAATACAATTATCCTTGAACAAAATATTGTTGTTTTCTCCCTAGTAGCAACAACACATCTACAACCTTAGAAGTTATTGTCACTCTCCCAGATTACTAGAGGCATCAACCCACTATCGAGCATAAATACTCCCTCTTGGAGTTGCAAGCATCTACTTGGCCAGAGTATCTACTAGCAACGGAGAGCATGCAAGATCACAAATAACATAGACATGATAAATCAACAATCAACTTGACATAGTACTCAATATTCATTGGATCCCAACAAACACAACATGTAGAATTACATAAAGATGATCTTGATCATGATAGGCAGCTCACAAGATCTAGACATGAGGCACATGGAGGAGAAGACAACCATCTAGCTACTGCAATGGACCCATAGTCCAAGGTGAACTACTCACGCATCACTCTAGAGGCAGGCATGGCGATGAAGAAGGCCTCCGATGATGATTCCCCTCTCTGGCAGGGTGCCAGGAAGAGCTTCTGGACCCTCCCGAACTAGGGTCGACGACGGCGGCGGCTTACAGTACTTTTCGTGGATAGATGTTTGGGCCCTTAGGGTTTTCCCAATGAAGTGAATTTATAGGCGGAGGGGCGATGTCAGGTGGTGCCTGGGGGGCCCACACCATAGGCCGGCGTGGCCAGGGGGTAGGCCGCCCCACCCCATGGTGTGGCCGCCTCCTGGCTCTTCTCCGTCTCTCCTTGGACTCCGTCTTCGTGTCAGATAAATAGGAACTTTGGCTATTGTTTTGTCCAATTTTGAGAATATTTCCTGTATAACTTTTCCGAAATACAAAAATAGCAAAAAATAGGAACTGGCACTGTGGCATCTTGTTAATAGGTTAGTTCTAGAAAATGCATAAAAACGCCACAAAGTGTAAACAAAACATAAAGCAATTGGTGTAAAACAAGCATGGAGCATAAAAAATTATAGATACGTTTGCAACGTATCATAGACGATGAACCACACCCATGGATCCTCCAGAACCCCCGATGATGAGGACATCCCATCTATTGATACAACCGCTGCACCTACAGCGGAACACATACAAGGACCCATCACTCGAGCTCGTGCCAAGCAACTTAACTATCAAGTACTTTCGTTTCTTGGAACTCTTTCTCACATACATGAGAATATGATGCTGCCTAAATCAGATATGTTTGTTACTCTTAGGAATGATGGAACTAGCATGGATGAGAGGGACAAGCATTGGAGCATGATCGTGCATGGAGATGGCAGCAAGCGTTTGAGGATTGAAGAAGATGCCACAAGTGGAGATTTCAGAACTTTGAAGCCACCATAATGAAGGATGAAGACTTGGACGAAATATACAAAGAACTACTTCATAAATTCGTCCTTAGATAAATATGGTGCTGCGTCACTTTTATTTTTGGGCCAGGCCCATGTAATTTTCGCAGCAAATAAGACAGCCACTTTTAGGAGTCCGAATTTGAGGAGAAAAGGCCTGTTAGGGTTCCCTTCGACCACCATACCCATGGTTGGTCGCACCCCTACCTTTTCCTCCTCAAATACCCCCTGTAGCCGTCATTAGAACTCGGATTTTGTTTAGACTAAAAGTTAGCCATTGCTGCAACTACGAGCTCGACTTTTGAGGCCAATCGGCCAGAAGAACACCGCCTATTCGGAATCCCACCTTTTGAATAAGGCATACATCTTTCATCCGCAATATCTTGATTGCAGTATTAGTTCTTACTTGTTCTCGATTTCAGGTAGGAATTAAGACCCTCGCTGGTCAGGCTGATCGTGCATCCGCAAGATCAGTAACTCCCGGAGATTATCCTAGCGATTGCATTGGCGCACGAGCTTCGCACATGTAGTCGGATCGTCAAGCACGAACTCCACCCACCAAATCGACTTATCAAGATTTCATCGAAAGATCGGACACCTTCGCCCTATCACCCAACGGCCGAGATCGGCCGATAGCGATTCGGTATCGCTATCTTGCTGGCAGCCTTGGCGGCTGCCAGTTGAGCCTCAACTCCCGCATGCCGGATCTGCGCCAGCCCGGCATAGATCTGGCAGATCTGATGCCGCGGCCCGGCTATAGTTTTTTTAGCAGCTTGTTTTGTTATTTTTTTAATATAACTGCTAGATTCAAAAATTCATAACTTGAGATATGAGCATCCAAATTTAGTGATTGAAGTTTCTATGGAGTTCTTGTACTATTGCCTGTCCAATGATACTGCATGCATGATTTTTAGGGCTCTGTACAGTATCTGTGATTTATTTGTGTAGATCTAGTCCCTTTTCACCCAAAAATCCTAATTTGGGAATCTATAAATTGAAATTGTGTGTTTCCAATTTCCAGTGATAACCTAATGTGATATCTTGCATGTGAAACTTGGTTTGCTATTTTAGGCTATATATATTCTCTGTAGTAATTAAATTGATGCTTGCGGTAAATTGCATTGTTTGATTTATTAAATCCTATATAAATAATATATTAGTCTGGATCCAACTTCTCTGCAACAAGCAGTTCAGTAGCTTTCTAAAATGTCCTCTGGTGGAATTTTATGAATTTTGGAGAATATTTAGGAATTATTTAGGTACTCTAGCCATTGTTGTGATTATAAAAATCATAGAAAATTAACCATAACTTATTTTTGGGTGAATCCAATTTTGTTGGGTTCAACAACTTAATACCTCCCTGTTAGCATATTGGTTGAAAGTTTTGAAAACATATAGGTACCTCCAAGGTGTTTGGAGCAAGATAGGGTTGTTGGTTAACAAAAATCCTCTTAATTAATATATATAGCTATACTAGCTAAACCTGGAAGATTTGTTCAGTATCTAAACTTGTTTGTTTCTGATACTTGTTTGGTATGGAATGATTGTTGTTGTGGTGTGTGTGCTCTTCATATGCTTGTATGCTTATTGGTTGCTATTATGTACCAGCGATAGATTCGAACTACAACGAGTGCACCGAAGAGGGGGAGGTCATCTAACTTTGTTGCATTTCTGAATCCTAGTTCTACTCAATGCATGAATCATTACTAGTTATCAAAATGCATGATTTTATATTGCTATTACTCTTAAATAGCAATTGTTCGCGACTTAGCTCTACAAGTCATTGTTATCATCCTTGTGGATGACACCCCCTTTTCACACCTATTTATCCCCCTGAGTTAGTGGCTTGATGGTTAGCATCACGACCTTTGAACAAACTTGTAGTGGAGTAAAAACTCTAGGTTGGGAACACTGAAATGGGACTTTGAAAAATGATTTTGAAAACCTTGTAATAGTGCTCTATTCCACTGAAATTTCAGTAAAATATGTTCTAGAAAATGGAGAAAAGAGGAGGAGGATTTATGAAGAGGGGCATTGTGTTTAAGTGTTCGCCAAACCAATTTATCCTGTGCAACCACATTACCCCGGTATGGGACGGGGCTTAGCCCAAAGTTTATTTACCTTAGTGCAGGGAGCCTCATAACTATATAAGGGTTCACAGTGCCCGGAAAGTGGTATGTGACACCCCTGAATCCGGGTTGGTGCCAAAGGTGGGTCAACATAGTACAACGGCATATCCCAAGCCACCGGAAGACACTTGGGTTTGCCTATCATGGCGACGGGGTACGCTCAAGATAGGGAGGTACCGCCGGGGCATACCAGAGAGGTAGACGCCCATACTAAGGTAGATAGGTGGAAGGTTCTATTCGATTACTTGTGTATGACGGTCCATGGTTGATCCCGGCAGATTTACCGAATCTTGTGGGTAAAGTGTACAACCTCTGCATAGTGTAAATCTATTCGAATAGCCGAGTCCTCGGTCATGTACGATTAGAATGGCCATACTTAACCTGTGTTGAGTTTTGTTTTATAAAATGGTTTATGGAAAAAGGAGGAAGGTGCCAGACGAAGTACTCGGAGGGTACTGTCATGGCACGATGGAGGATTGCAGTACTTGAATGGTACTGCCGAGGGTATGGAGATAGTCATATGTGATTGATCGGGTTTATGAAATAAAAAGGGTTTCCCCCTTCCTAGAGAGTTTTACTAAAAAAATGTTTTCCAAATGTTTTTAACAAAGATATGGAGATGTCGTGGGACATGCTATATCGATACGAGAAACTAGATTAGAGCCTTGCCTTGCTACTGCCAAAATTTTATATTCAATGCTCTCCCCTTAGATGGTTTGCGAGTACAATTCAAAATGTACTCACGGCTTTGTCTCTGGCTATTAACTTAATCAGACTATGAAGAGGACTACGAGGAAGGATCTGGTGTGAACAAGGATCCATCTCAAGGTAAGTCGCTTGTAGGGCTGTAACACCCCAGGTATCGACCTATCTGGTGATCCTACCCCATTAACTAAACAACGCAAAGTTTAGGAAAAACTCTAAAGTCGAATAGCACCTCCTTTGTATATGGGGACATCTACGATAGACAATTTATAAAATGTATGCACATAGCAATATTAGATGGTTCACAAACTCAGGCTATAGTTCCCAAACCAACCACGATTATAAAACGAGCGACCAAAGGCTCAAGCTAGTTAAATCGGCAATCCACTAAATCTCCAAGAGGTAACTATGAATTTGAATCATCTAAGTAATGTGTGGTGTGATGTGTAAAAAGAAGGTGTGCTACTCCCGCCCATGCATACCTCGAGTACCTGAAAACCAAATAAAAACCAACAACAAGAAAAAACAAGTGTGAGCAAACAATACTCAGCCAAGTACAATACAGAGCCTTAAAGGAACATAATCACGATAACAAGAGAAATGCTCAGATCCCAGGTTCCACTGAATCCAACAAGTTTCCCATGATTCCCAATGAGCACTCCGGAGTAGCCCACGTGAAACAGAATTTCACCGACCGAAACGGATTAGCGCACGCGGAATAGAATTCACCGTCCTGGCTCTACCACAATGGAGTAGCCAACATTTAATAGAAATTCACTGACCGACATGGATTAGCACATGTGAAACAGTTATCACCGCACCAGGATATAAACATCCAAAACACCAAAATTCAAACAATAGTGGAATCACACTTCATCGGAACTAGCAATCAATCAAGAGAACCCAACAACGGGCGAACCATATAAAAGGTTGATATGCACTTCCCTTAAAACTTGATGTTTAACTGTCCGATCTCTCACCCAGGTTTCTAGAACCTGTGGTTTAAACCGCTGTCAAAATATTGTACCAAAGTAATACAAGAAAGCACATATAAACTTTTAGGGACCAAGTCTCCACCAATGAGGCACAAATCTATTCCCATAAGCAGGTTCAACCAGACTACAGTTACTACAAGCTAAGATAATAAATACAACTAAATTTTTGTAGATATATATATGTATACATTCGCTTGTTTTTTTTCAGTGTTCCATTTTTAAAATAATAATTTTTGTCCATAGCAGGCAACTAGATTAGAAAACCAACATTGACTAATAGGTGCGATGCAAACTTACAACCATTCTTTATAATTATTCCGGTTTCAAGATGGGATGAATTTTACGGAACTGGGATAACAGCAGTAATCAGCCCAGCAAAAATCGCATTTCCCTCAGTAGGTCACGGGCCGAAGGAAATCAAAGACAATACCTAAGCAATCAGCTAGCTCATTTTCTACCAATCTAAACGTCAGGTTGTTATAGTCCACGCAGGTGCTAGCTCTACAGGAATCAATCGCAAGTGAAAGAACAAGCCTATACGATGGAGATGTTAGTGCTAGGCATTGGGTACCTCGTCAAGCTACAACAGCAAATTGAGTCCGATTGCTATGAGTTGAGGATGATGGACCATGCCGGGTTCCTGTCAGAAGGTGGTTGCACATGACAGACTCCGGTGATGACGATCGCAACCAGAGCTGATGTGATCGCGGCATAGAAAGACCTAACCCTAGGAGGCGACCACGACGGTTTGGGGTTGGTGTGGTTTACAAGAGCAGGGGAAGGCCCAGTTAACGTGCTTTTATCTTCGGTGAATTTCTGTTATACGTGGGCTACTCCGTTGTGCTAGAGCCAGGAAGGTGAATTCTGTTCCATGTGCGCTAATCCGTCCCGGTCGGTGAACTTCTGTTGCATGTGGGCTACTCCGGAGTGCTCATTGGAAATCATGGGAAACTTATTGGATTCAGTGAAACTTGGGATCTGAGCATTTCTCTTGTTGTCATGATTATGTTTCTTTAATGCTCTGTATTGTACTTGGCTGAGTATTGTTTACTCACACTTGTTTTTTCTTGTTGTTGGTTTTTATTTGGTTTTTAGGTACCCGCGGCATGCATGGGCGGGAGTAGCACACCTTCTTTTTACACGTCACACCACACATTATTTAGATGATTCAAATTCATAGTTACCTCTTGGAGATTTAGTGGATTGCCGATTTAACTAGCTTGAGCCTTTGGTCGCTCATTTTATAATCGTGGTTGGTTTGGGAACTATAGCCTGAGTTTGTGATCCATCTAATATTGCTATGTGCAGACATTTTATAAATTCCTATCGTGGATGTCCCCATATACAACAGAGGTGCTATTTGACTTTATAGTTTTTCCTAAACTTCGCGTTGTTTAGTTAACAGGGTAGCATAATCAGGTAGGTCGATACCTGGGGTGTTACAAGGGCAGTAGGCACGACTCGGGTCACTGACACTAGCCTTGTATCCGCTGCTGTTATGTTAGTTTGGTCATGCCCTGCGAGGCATTTGAACTCGGCCAAGTGGCGTATGTAAGACTTATTTGAATTTGGTATGTAATGGATGATATAATTCAACTGCCAACTCTGTTGTGTGAATTCATGACGGTCTTTCTGGGATCGTGAATTGTATGCATAACGGGTATCCCGGGTTGTAAGCCGGGGTCCCCACAGAATTGGATTTCTTCTTCAGTTCTAATAATTTTATTGTCTTGTTTTTTAATTCTAATGCACATGAATTTAGTTGGCTTGACATTAAAGACAATTTGTCTTCTCAAGTATAACATGCTTAGAGAATAATTATAAGTGATCCAAATTCCTTTTATCTGGTAGCCTTTTCACACAATTCTCAAATCTCTTCTTTAAATAAGTAAGAAAGTATACATGCTTTCTAATTCTTCATTTTCTTCTACCTTACTTCTAAAAAGATTTTTAATGACTGTGGAATTTTCTTCTCGAGAGGCTAGCAGAAAACTTCCTCCAGAACCAAAATCTACAACATTTTTGTACCAATGT
Source organism: Dactylis glomerata (assembly GCA_007115705.1). Lineage (NCBI taxonomy): Eukaryota > Viridiplantae > Streptophyta > Magnoliopsida > Poales > Poaceae > Dactylis > Dactylis glomerata. Next base: position 545,491 of record QXEO01000550.1, read on the forward strand.
GCCAAACCATAATAAGAGTAGACGTGTAACTTCTATTTTCCATAAACATTCAAATTCTTAGTAGGTAATATTTTAATATCATCAATTTATTTAACCTAGCCAAAGCATCTTCTAATGATTCTCCATAGACTTGGTTAAAATTAGGTAATATATTAATATCATCAACTTCTTAGTAGGACTTGAGCCTCCCTTTTCACGCCCCATGCTAATGCAATCTTACAAATATTTTAATTTTTTTATTTTATTTTTATTTTTTGTAAAAGCAAAAACAAAAGAACTAAAAAGACAAAAACTAGAAATAGAGAATTTCTTTGCAAATCTAAAAGAATGAGAAGACTCATAGTGATGCAACCTCCCCAAGCTTAGGTGATTGCACGACGCTTGAAGATGATCTCCCTTCGGAGAATTGCCTTTGCTCATGGAAGCTCGTAGTTGTGAATGCTTTCCTTTGTTCCCCGGCAACGACGCCAGAAAATAGTATTGATGACACTAAGCAATGTGCCACTTCGTTGGAACTCCAAGTGCAGAGTGTTGTAGCAAGAGTAATTTTTTCCCACGAGGAAACTCAGGGTTTATATCGAACTCTCGGGGAACAGTCGAAAAAGCTCTCTTCGTTCTTGTCAAGCAACCTACAAACAATTTCCTTGTCTTGTGTCTCCAACCCCACTGAGTGGTTGTCAAGCATAAGGTGTGAATATAAGGAAAATAAATATGAATATGCAATAAGATAAATAACAAATGCAATAAAATAAATATGATGCATGCAAGGTAAACTAAGCTAACATGCACTAGAATAATGCGGTAAAGGTGTTTTTGGGTTTTGTATGTGAATGCAAGGAAGTAAATATGTTTTTATATTTTCGGAATAATTTAATGCTGAAAATAAAAGTGCGAATAAAAGTGTCAGAAAGGTGTTTCTTATGATTAAAATTGGACCGGGGTTCATGGGTTCACCTGTCAACTCTCTCATAAAGTTGTGTTGGGGTTTGAAAGCAGAAAATCAAAAAAATCCAACAAACCATTTCCCCATGATCTATTCTATGTAGTCGTAAAGCAACGGAGTAGCGGCGGTGTTCATACCTTTGAAGACTCAAAGCGGGAATCACGTTCCCACACGAACGTTATCGATGGAGACAACCGAAGCCGACCTCAAGGTCGTGTAGTCGTACAAGTCGACAAACACAAGCTCCACAAGAGCGGCTCCTTCGAGGGATTACACACGTACGGTGTATAGACATTGTCTGGGCTCTGGTCCAGCAAAGCAGTGGAAGAAGAAGGACTCCCAGACCAGAAATCTAGCAGCGCGATAGTGTCCGGCACGTGGAGTTTCCTCTAACTCGCGGCACGGCTCCAAATGTGGGAGCTAGGCCAGAGAGGAGAAGAATGGGAGCGAGGTATGAATAAGCAAGGGGGCTATGGGGGTTTATATAGGCCTAGGGGTAGGTGGCACCCCTGGACACCGGCCCTAGGGAAATCCTAGGCACCACCCGTGGCTGCCGGCCCTAGGGGAAACCCTAGGCGCCTGGCGCCAGGGCTTAGCCGCCATCCCCCTTAATGGGCTGCCACCTGGTGGCCCATTTAGGGGTTTAGCCTTTTCCTTTTTATTTTATTATTAATTAATTCTATTTTAATATTTAATTACATTAATTAAGTACTAAACCCATTAATTTAACAATCCCTTGGCATAATTCTTTCACCGAAACCATACCGATAAAGTCCGAAACCTTTCTGACGTCTCCGGAACCCTCTCAATATTACTAAAAACATTTCCGGTTAACTCCATATGATTTCCAGTAATTCCGAATCGATTCCTATGTGTTCTATACCCTTAAGTGTGACACCCTACGGGTCTAGGAATACTCCGAACATGATCAAGACACCTCTCTAATCAATGATCAACAATCAGCTCTGGAAAGCTGGGTTGAGCCTTGTGCATTCCATGAAACACTTTGTTGATCTATAAACATCATATCCTATTCCCTTTGTCTTGTGATACTAGATCATGTCTGAGGTTAGATCACGGATATCCATATCGTGTTTAACCTCATTACCGACAAGTCTATTTACTCATTCTCATGACATTGCATCCTCTGTGACCTAGTCACAAGCTTGCAAGCTTCGTAGATACAGCTGTCACCGAGTGGGTGATACGTGCATTTTGCATCATTATATTTGCATCATATAGGATTAATTTATAATGTTATTTGCATCGATTATCCATTATTCATGCATATTTAGATGATTTACAGGACTTTCCTACAAAGTTCCCCTATTGGTATTTAATTTCCGGGATACAAAAAATCTCCTGTTTTCAGGGACCTTCAGGACCTCAATTTGATTGGGGATTTTTACAGCATTAATATTTTATCACGAGAAGCACCTGGAGAGGTGGTAGCACACGAGAGGGACCACGGGGCTCGAACGAGACCAGGTGGCGCGGCCACCTTGGCAGGCCGTGCCACCTAGGCCTGTTCGGCCCTCGATGGTCGCCTCGCCTCCGTCTTCTTATGGATGACTCTGTATCATCAAAAAGGGGACGCCCTAATTTTCCTATCATTTTTTGAGGCGACAGTGGAGGCGGAACCTTTCTTCCTCCTTCGGAGGGGCTGATCTGCTGCAGTCGCCGGAGGTAAATCGCTGCCATCGACACCATCGACTCCTCCTTGGCATAGGGGGAGAATCTCCATCATATCTAAAACACCATCATCATCATCTCCAACATCTCCACCTCAAATTTGACGTCATCCCCCTTATAGTTTGTGGTAGATTGAACCCAGGATATTGTTTAAGTGTTGTGTGCATGCTTGTGCTTGGCAACTTGTCATTATTTTGTGGTGAAGTTATACTTTCATATTGTGTTTCACCTAATATACCACCGATCATGATCATGTTTGAGACTTGTGAGTAGTTCCCGTTGTTCCTAGGGGCATAGGATGAATGGGCTATGATTTCTATATAGTATGCATGTAGTATTTGGTTAAGTTTTGATCTTGTATGTGATTCTATGATGGTAATGTGTGAACGGCGACTGCATGTTACTTCACCTTTATGGGCTCATAGGATTGCACCTTAGAGTAATTGTGAGGATGAGGAACGTGGGAGACACAGAAACCAGTTTCTTCAAATCTATATTAGTTTTAAGGGGGTTCTAGATCAGGGACCTTAGAGCTTTACGCAATGGTTGGACAATTTATGTCTTAATAATCCCTAAGGTTCATGAGAGTGACTTTAGTACAATCATTAGTGGTTTGTATCATAGTGTTATATGTCTCCACCTATTTTTGGCTCCATCCGATAAGAATAAAAATTGACAAGATACTCGCTCATACATGCTTAGAAATCTGTCTACTGAATAAATCCATGCCGCCCCTGGGAACATTAGTCACTTATTGATTACACTTGAGCTTGTCCTCTTGCTGCATAGAGGATTGGGCTTTCTCTAAAAAGAGCATTTACTTTATTGCAATTACATTCTCCGTATTGTTTCTTCTATACCATTATACAACAAAAACCCAAAACACCTTTATTTATTATTTCCTATTAAATCCGCTAACCAATACCTTAGCTCCTCGTGGGTTCGACAACCTTTTCTATATTAAAAGGTACTACAATTGATCTCCTCCACTTGGGAGTCATCAAGATACTTTTCTGGCGCCATTGCCGGGGAGCTCTATGCTATTGGTAAGTTTGTTTGGTAAGGAAACTGCTGTTATTTACTTCTCTGATTACTTCTAAAAATATGGATACCTCTGGAGTTGATTATGTGAACACTACTCTCGTAAGTTACATGTATATTGCAGCTAAGGTGAGAACTTAAACTGCTGAGTCACCAAAAGAATATTAAATTCCTATACACACTGTTTTTGACCTTTTGAAGAGTTTTCTAGATAAAGGAAGCAGATCTGCCTTAGACCATCTGCAGCTTATCAAAGACAGGTGCACACTATTTAAACTAGCTGAAGTTTCTAAATATAAGGCAAAAAGAAACTATTATATTTATCTTTTGATAATGAGCCGCGAGCATGGATGATGTCTATTAATAAAGAAACTATTCTAGACTGGGAGGATATGAAAAAGGCTTTCTATCTTAAATATTATCCTCCAATTGAAGCTTATCATGATCAAGGATTGATTTATAATTTCTAGCCTCATCGAGAAGAAAGCATTACTCAAGCTTGGGGGAGGTTGAAAAAGTACCTTCGCAAGAATCCTTGTCATGGTATATCTAAAAGAATAGTATTGATAAATTTCTATGCAAGACTCCTTTCAGTCCATAAGGACTTGTTGGATAATTCATCTGGAGCAAGTTTTACTAGTAGAAGAGCTAATGATGCACTGCTTGATCTGGTAAGTGAAAACACAGACAATTGGGATCTTGATAAAGGTAAAATTATTACCATACACTATGGATATGATTGTGTTAAGAATTTTTACACTTCTAATGTTTTTGGGGAATTAAGTAGCTTATATAGTATTGATTCTCATGTCTTATTGGAAGTAGTTAAAACCTTTGCTAAACATATTGCATTGCCTAAGGTAGGATTTATTGAATATGTTAAACCCATGAAATATCCTGCTATTATGCATGCACGTATTAATGCGCCTGAAGTAAGCCTTGTTCTGGCAATTAAAGCTGCTAAAATTAATGATTTTGTTGAGACACCTCCATTTCCTAACAAAGTGCAGGAGAATCGTCTCACATATATTTCAAAATAAGAGTGCTAGAAGAAAATGCACACCTTATGAGCAAATTGAGATGAACCCTGAAGTCTCCATTATTAAGGAGTTAAATGAAGAAACACCATAGGAGGTTTATCTTTGTGATGATGCTACTAAAGTTATTAAGGGAAACACTTCAAGAGTGGGTAAGCCTATTATATCGTGTGCTATTGGGACATCATCTTATCATGGACTTTGTGGTATTGGCGCAAGTATTAGCATTATACCATATACATTATATCTTGAAATCAAGGCGGATATTGATCCCATTGAGATGGAAGAGACAGGTATGACAATCCAACTAGCTAATAAAGAATATACTTCTCCTCTTGGTATGGTAAGAGATGTTGGAGTACTTGTTGGAAAGATTAAATATCCTACTGATTTTATTGTGCTTGGTTGCTCCCAAGATTCATTTTGTCCTATTATATTTGGTAGACCATTTTTGCACACTGTTGGAGCTAGAATTGGTTTGCGTAAAGAAAGAGTTCATATAAAATGTGCTGGAGAAGAACTTTCATTTAACTTCTCTAAATTTACTGATAAACATATTGATAGAAAATTTCATGGTAAAGATCAAATAGAAACTCTTTCTAGTATAGTTGTCGCTTCATCAGATGTGGTGGAACAATATTTATTAAATCAAGAAGAACCATTTAATCATGAGAAAAAGAAGCCTTAGAGCAAGAATTAGCACAACAACCACCTTTATTGCAGCTACATATCTCACTTGATAATTTGGGAAAGTTACCACCACCCAAAGATGATCCTAGTTTTGGATTAAAACCTTTACCTGATGATTTAAAATATGCATATCTGGATGAGAAGAATATATATCATGTTATTATCAGTGCTAACCTTTAAGTTGAAAAAGAAGAACGATTGCTTGATGTGCTCAGGGTGCATAGGCCAGCTATTGGATACTCTCTTGATGATTTGAAAGGTATAAGTCCTGCTTTATGTAGGCATAAAATTAATTTGGAAGAAGACGCCAAGCCTGTTGTCTAAATCCAAAGTTTAAGGAAGTGGTAAGAAAAGAGATAATTAAACTCCTAGAAGCTGGAATTATTTATCACATTGCTGATAGTAAGTGGGTAAGTCATGTTCATTGCGTTCCAAAGAAAGGAGGAATTACTATTATTCCAAATGATGAAAGTGAATTAGTAGCTCAGCGTACTATTACTAGTTATAGAATGTGCATTGATTTTAGAAAGTTGAATAAACTACCTAAAAAGATTATTACCCTTTAGCTTTTATGGATCAAATGTTAGAAAGGTTGTCAAAGCATTCACACTTTTGTTATCTAGATGGTTATTCAGGTTTCAAATTCCTGTCCATAAATATGATCAAGAGAAGACTACTTTTACATGTCCTTTTGGTACTTTTGCTCATAGAAGAATGCCTTTTGGTCTGTGTAATGTGCCTGCTACTTTTCAAAGATGCATGAATGCTATATTTGTTGATTATACTAAAAAGATTATGGAAGTATTCATGGATAATTTTTTTGTGTATGGTACCTCTTTCGATAATTGCCTGTACAATCTTAACAAAGTTTTGCAGATGTGAGGACCAATATTTAGTACCGAATTGGGAAAAGTGTCACTTCATGCTCTCCGAAGGTATTGTCTTGGGACATCGCGTTTCTAGACAAGGGATTGAAGTAGACCAAGCAAAGATTGAAGCGATTGAAAAGCTACCATATCCCAAAGATATAAGAGGTATAAGAAGTTTTCTTGGACATGCTGGTTTCTATAGAAGGTTTATAAAAGATTTCTCTAAAATATCGAAGCCCCTAACCAATCTTCTGCAAAAGGATGTTCTGTTTTCATTTAATGATGATTGTATATAGTCTTTCAATATTTTAAAGAATGCTTTGATAAGTACTCATATAATTCAACCAACTAATTGGAATTTACCTTTTGAAAATATGTGTGATCCTAGTGATCATGTCGTTGGTTCCATATTAGGACAACGAGTTGATAAAAATTGAATGTTATTTATTATGCTAGCAAAACACTAGATGGAGCTCAACAGAATTATGCTACAACCATAAAAGAATTTTTAGCCATGATATTTGCATGTGATAAATTTAGATCTTACATAGTTGATTCAAAAGTCACTATGTGACGAGGCTTAACTTGACAAATGTCCTAGATGAAGGACTTAGGATCGGGGAGATAGGGCGTCGGATGAACTCGAAGGTAAAATCAGTCAAACAAGGTGTGTATCGAAAGTAAACATGAGGTATAAACCTGGCTTGCTGTCAATCTGTCCCTCACCGTCCCCTCCTGGCCCCTATATATAGGTGGCCAGGTCTCGAGGATTGGGAGGGATCCGATACAGATTACAATATCGACATACGACATGAAATCATATTTCGACTAGTGTTACAATTGGGCCTAGCTTAACGGGCCTCAGGGGCACTCAACTGACGGGATCTATTATCTATACCCTTGTCAGTAGCCCCCGAGATTCTACCAGAATTGCAGATTTGGGTTGAATCTCAGATCTTTAAATCTTTGACTCGATCAACACTTGACTTCTTCATATCTTCAAATCTTTGACTTGGTCTTTCGACTTTTCTCTTTATTATCATGTCTCGCAAGGGGTTTTGATGAACAAGCCTGACAACTCTGAAGGATCAAGAGGTCAGTTAACTGCCGGAACAGATACTTGTCACCTACTTCAAATTCAATCCCCTTGGACTTGAATTTGGGAAACCGGTCAAACCCATTCTTTTGCCGCATTTAGGTCTTACAAAAAATGAATCCCACTAGTTCTCAAGGTATCCAGTGCGTCCACCAGGATTTTCTTCGCGTCGTAGACACGGATAAGTACCTGCAAAGCGCATCCATGTGCGTATACCAGGCCACACAGGATGGATCCTGGGGTCTTACCTTCATGATATATTTCAGCCACGGCATTCAAGTTTCATCGCGATGACGCAACTCGAGAATCATATTTCGCAGCCTTGTTTGATTGTTTCAATATACAAAATATTCGAGTTATCCTTTGCAACTCTCATAAATAGCTCCCGATGGGAGTAATCGATGTTTATTTTGTCGACATTGTAGGCGAAGTTCATTGCTGACAAAATGTAATCGATTACGCCTAAAACACTTGTCCACCAGCAAGTTCTTTATCATTGGCTTCAACTTCTCTCCTTTCTTCTGTCGACTTCTTTCTATCAGGTGCGCGACAGCGCTCCCGATGGGAGTAGCCCCCGAGGCTATAGCCGCATTTTTTTGGGTATAGGCTCAAAAACATATACTGTCTCTTGCAATAATTGTCGATATGATTCACACTTAATGATTTTTTCTCTTCTTTTCTTAGGACTTAAGCCCCCGAGTCCAAGACGAGGTACGCTTGCGCTTCTTGATAGATAACTATTTTTTTCCTTTTTTTTGTACGTACCATTTGTCTTGATACGCTGGATCTTCTTTTATCATCTACGCTGGGCAGAATATAAGAGCCCGTACATACACTTTGGACCTTGCCTTTGCAGAGGCCCATTAGTATGTACTTATAAATAAAGCATGTTTGGCGACGGTCCCTAATTCAGTCATTAGTTTCTTCCTCCGCCGCATCATCTTCCTCTCCTTCATGTCATATAGGGTTTCGTCTTTCCAACACTTGGTTCCATGGCCGATGTAGGTGAATCGCCTCTGAACATCGGCGCCCCGGTGGAGAAACGGGGCCGCGGCCGCCCTCGCAGCAGTAGGAACATGGCTTCAATCGTAGCTGCGGTAGCTTCGTCGTCCGCTCCGGTGAAGCGGCGCCCTGGCTGCCCGGCCGGGAGTAAAAATAAACCCAAGGTGCCATCTGCTGCACCAGGTCCAAGCGCTTCTTCTCCTAACGCTTCTCCTCCTCCACCCAGAGTGTACTCCTTCTTCTGCATCGCCGGCGCATAGTGCCGTGAGATTCAGCGATTACCGCTGAAATTCACCAAGTTTATGGACGGCCCAGAACTGTGGGAAGCGGTTCTTCGTGAACACTTTGGGGGAGGAACTCCCTATGAAGTGGAGGTCTGGTACAATGGCGCCGGTGAGCAGTACTTCAAGGGCGGCTAGTCATAATTTGCAGAGGACCATGAGCTCCATCAAGGCTTCTTCATGACTTTCGACTTCCACATCGGCACGTCAAAGTTCGATGTGAGGATCTATGACGGCACCCAGTGCCAGAAGGAGTACGAAGCTGAAGTGCATTTCTACTAGATTCTCTTTATGTACTCTCTTTTCCTAGTTGTCCTTTCTCGTAATATCTGTAATAAGTAATCGTGTTTGGATTTCATGTTGCGCCTACTTTATTAATAGACCATGGGAACGGATCGTCGTTTCGAGGTATGCACTTAATATTTTATCGGGTTCCTTTGAACCGTGTGTATTGCTGCCAAATATCAGGTTGCGAACAACCTAGTAGTATGTCTCAGATAATCACAAATCTCAATAACTTGTTAATATTATTTCGTACGACTCGAGGGTCTGAGCCCCCGAGTGGAAAGTAAAATATTTATACATATTGTCGAGTTGACCCAAGGAACCCGACCTATTGCCTCATGTTCTGGGTTCAGAGGGTCATAACTCGAAAAAACTCTTTGTCGCCTATGCGTAGAACCGTCGTAGTTGCTCTGCATTCCACGGGTTACTCTCGTCTTTCCCGTTTTCTTGTCTTGTAGTCGATAAGCTCCTCCTGGTATTACTTCTGTCACGATGTAAGGTCCCACCCATGGGGATTCTAGTTTTCCATGCTCGTCTTGCTTGAGTCGTAAGACTAGATCTCCCACTACGAAAGACCGTGGACGAACTCGACTACTGTGGTGGTTTTGTATATTTTGCTAATATTGAGTGGCTCTGGCGAGTGCTGTGTCTCTCGCCTCGTCGAGTGCATCGACATCATCCTGAAGCACTTCTGTGGAAGTTGTCTCATCATACGCCACTATTCTTGGAGCTTCGTGGGTGATCTCGACTGGAAGCACGGCTTCTACGCCATGAACCAGGAAGAAAGGCGTTTCTTGAGTAGCTGTGTTGGGTGTAGTTCGGAGACTCCAGAGTACAGAGGGTAGCTCGTCTACCCAAGCGTGCTTGGCTTTCTCGAGGGGTGCCAACAGCCTTTTCTTTATCCTGTTGCATATTAAGCCGTTGGCTTTTTCGACTTGCCCATTTGTCTTTGGATGCGCTACAGATGCAAATTTCAATTTGATTCCCAAACCTTCATAGTAATTCTTGAACTCCTTCGATGTGAAATTTGTCCCATTATCTATGATGATGCTGTGTGGTACTCCAAAGCGAAATACTATGGACTTGATAAAGTTGATTGCGGCTGTAGAATCTTGGGTTGTTACTGGGGCTGCCTCTACCCACTTGGTGAACTTGTCGACTACCACCAGCATATAAACGTGCCCTCCTGACCAAGATTTGTGCAATTTTCCTACCAGGTCGAGACCCCATTGCGCAAAGGGCCAGGATAATGGTATTGGTTGCAATTCTGCTGCTTGCGCGTGTGGCCGAGATGCGAAATGTTGACAGGCCTCGCACTTCCTCACTATATCTTTCACGTCTTCAATGGCTATGAGCCAATAAAATCCTGCACGAAAGGCTTTGGCTGCAATGGCTCTGCTACTAGCATGATGTCCACAAACTCCTGTGTGCATATCCTTTAAGATTTCCTGCCCTTCTTGAGGAGTGACGCATCATTGCAAGACGCCTGTTATGCTTTTCTTGTATAATTTTCTTGTAACATGACAAAAGCCTTGGATCGTCATATTATCCTTTTCGCTTCTACTGTGTCTTCAGGTAGTGTTTTGTTTATCATATATGCCAGATATGGCTGCATCCAAGTTTCTTCTATCATTATGACTTCTTCTGGTTCTGCTATGCTTGTTTTTCCAGCCCCCGATCCTGTTGCTTGGTGCTGGCCTTGTTCCTCTGTAGTCGAAGTTTTGTTGCTTTTTATTGATCTTTCTATGATTTCTTCCCAAAAAACTCCTTGTGGTACGGGTAAGCACTGGGACCTGATGTTTGCTAGATTGTCGGCTTCCTCGTTACTGGCGCTGCTGACATGCGAAAATTTGCATCCATCGAATGTTCCCTCTAGATAATAGTATAAGTTTCTGTACGCTGGCATGTTGTTGCTGATGGCGTCGCACTTGTTCATCACTTGTTGGACGATGAGATTCGAGTCTCCAAATATTTTCAGTCGAGTTGCTCCGCATGCCTTAGCCATTTTCATTCCATGGAGCAACACCTCGTATTCGGCTTCATTATTAGAAGCTTGGGGAAAACTCATCCTTAACACATACTTCAACTTGTCGTCCTGCGGTGATATCAAGACCACTCCTGCTCCTGCGCCTTGGATTCTTTTTTAACCGTCGAAGTACATTGTCCATACACTTGATAGATCTGGCGGTCCTGTGTTTCGTAACTCCAGCCACTCTGCTGTGAAGTCTCGTAAAACTTGTGACTTGATCGCCTTTCGCTTTTCGCACGTGATGTCCAGGGGTGATAACTCAATTCCCCATAAGGAGACACGTCATGTTGCTGAAGGGTTGTTCAAAATGTTGGATAGTGGTGCTTCGTTAACCACTATGATTCGGTGTACCGCGAAATACTGCCGTAGTTTTCATGCTGTTGTGAATACACTATATGCGAGCTTTTGATAGTGGGGATACCTCTGTTTTGTTGGAGATAGTACTTCAGTGACGAAATATACTGGCCTCTGGACACCGTGGGCTTTTCCCTCTTCACTTCTTTCGACTACCAATACTGTAATCACCACCTGATGTGTTGCAGCGATGTAAAGTAGTAGTGGCTCTTTCTCATTTGGTGCGACCAGCACTGGTGGCGTGGAGAGCACTTTTTTCAACTGCACGAAAGCTACATCTGCTTCTTCTGTCCACTCGAATTTGTCATCTGATTTTTTCATAAGTGCATAGAAAGGGAGTGCTTTCTCTCCCAATCGAGCAACAAATTGACTTAGTGCTGCGACGCGTCCTGCGAGCTTTTGTACGTCATGCAGTTTCGATGTAGACTTGGATGTTGCATCCTATCTGGCTTCTGAGGCAATTTTGCATCATCCGCTGGTAGGTTGCTCCTGCATTTTTTAGGCCGAAGGGCATGACTTGATAATAGAACACGCCGTATGGTGTGATGAAAGCTGTCTTTTCCTTGTCTTCTTTCTTCAGTTTGATCTGGTTATACCCAGAATATGCATCTAGGAAGGAAAGCCGTGCGCACCCTGCTGTTGAATCAATTATCTGATCAATGCGGGGTAGCGGGAAGGGATCCTTTGGACAGTGCTTGTTGAGAGATGTGTAGTCGACACACACTCTTTGTACATCTGTATTTTTCTTGGGAACAATGACTAGGTTGGACACCCAGGTTGATGACTTGATTTCTCGGATGAATCCGGCGTTTTCTAGCCTATGTAGCTCTGATGCTATTGCTTTTCTTTTGGGTTCGTCAAATCGTCGTAATGGTTGCTTGACTGGCTTTGCTTTAGGATCCACATTTAGTGCATGCTCGACGAGTTCCCTGGGAATCCCTGGCATGTCCGAAGGACACCAGGCGAAGATTTCCCAGCACTCACGGAGGAACTCGATGAGCGCGCTTTCCTATGCAGGATCCAGGTTTACTGCTATAGAGGTGATTTTGTTCGGGTCCGTGGGGTGGACCTGAATTTTCTTTGAGTCTTGAGTTGCATCGAAGGCCTGATCTGGCAGGGATCGTCCGACGTCAGGTAGCACATTGTGGTCAGTTTCGCCTTTTAGTCTTGCATACTCTGCTGTCATGCCGAAGGTTTGCGCCAGCCTATTGAATTCTTTGTCACAAGTGTTGGATACTTCAAAGCTACCTTGCACCGTGATTGTTCCTTTGCGTCCGGGGATTTTGAGCGTGAGATATGCGTAGTGAGGTACTGCCATGAACTTTGCAAACGCTGGGCGCCCCAGGATTGCATGATACTGTGAAGGCCAGTCCATGACTTCAAACTCTAGCTTCTCTCTGTGATAATTGCTGCTGTTGCCGAAGCACATGTCGAATTCTATTTTTCCAAGAGGGTAATTTGCGCCTCCTGGTACTATTCCGTGGAAAGAACAATCTGTTTGCCTTAGACTTTCCAGTGAGATGCACATTGCCTTCAGGGTTCTTGCGTATATTAGGTTTATGCCACTTCCTGCATCCATGAATACTCTCCCGATATCATATCCTCCTATTTGCGCTTTTAGCACCATCGGTGAGTGCCCCGGCCTGGGCACTTTCCTCGGGTGGTCTGCTCTGCTGAACCTGACTGGTTGATCGGACCACTGCAAGTACTCTGTAGTGGCTGCTGGTGATCATATAGCTAGGTTTACTTGTCTGGATATGCTCTTGCGCTCTTTCTTGGATTTTGGCACCGGTTTGATCATTACAGATATATATACTTTCGACTCTAGATGTTTTGCTAGTCGCTATACTTGGTATCCCTGACTCATACTTTTCTTTCCTTGCCGTATTCCTTGGTTCGAGTCCATGGCGCTTTGCAGCCTCAATAAGGTTCTGCAAGCAACATGATGAAGATCACCATGCCTCAAACCATAGCTCGATAATCCTTGATGAAGCAAGAACCCTCATAGCAATCTTTATTAGATAACACGGCATCGCCATTTCCCCGGTGGGATGATACACGGTGGAGCACACAATAGTTTTTGACTAAACAACTGAACTCCCCTAAACCCTAGATGGCTGGCCTCCTTATATAGATGGCCAGAAAACTATTGGGCTTGGACGGGCCCAAACCCAAAACACTGAATAACATGAACACAACTATAAATTATTGACACAACCTTAGACTAAATTATTACATATCGTAGGTCGTCCTGGCGTGCCAATCTTCAATGAGCTGCCCTCATCTTCGTGGAGTCCTGAAATTAGGCTTCACCTCCTCCTTCGTGCCCATATCAGGACTCCACCAAGATGAGGGCAGCTCATTGAAGATGAGGGCAGCTCACTGAAGATTGGCACGCTAGGACGAGCTACGATATGTAATAATTTAGTCTAAGGTTGTGTCAATAATTTATAGTTGTGTTCATGTTATTCCATGTTTTGGGTTTGGGCCTGTCCAAGCCCAGTAGTTTTCTGGCCATCTATATAAGGAGGCCAGCTGACGAGGGTTAACTCGACAAATGTCCTATATGAAGGACTTAGGATCGGGGGAGTAGGGCGTCAGATGAACTCGAAGGTAAAATTAGTCAAACAAGGTGTGTGTCGAAAGTAAACGTAGGGTGAACTTTGGCTTACTCTCAATCTGTCCCTCACCGTCCTCTCCTGGCCCCTATATATAGGTGGCCAAGGTCTCAAGGATCGGGAGGGATCCGATACAGATTGCAATATCGACATACGACATGAACTCGTATTTCAACTAGCATTACAATTGGGCCTAGCTTAACGGGCCTCAGGGGTACTCAACGGACGTGCTCTATTATCTATACCCTTGTCACCAGCCATCTAGGGTTTAGGGGAGTTGATACGTCTCAAACGTATCTATAATTTTCGATGCTCCATGCTTGTTTTTACACCATTTGCGTAGTGTTTTGTTACACTTCGTGGCATTTTCATGCGTTTTCCAGAACTAACCTATTAACAAGATGCCACAGTGCCAGTTCCCTGTTTTCTGATGTTTTTGTGTTTCTGAAAAGTTACACAAGAAATATTGTCGGAATTGGACGAAACAAAAGCCGAACCTCCTATTATTTAACGAAGCTTCCAGAAGACCAAAGAGGAGACAGAGAGGGGCCACGGGCTGGCCACACAACAGGGCGGCGCGGCCCAGCCCCTGGCCATGCCCCCTATGTGTGAGACCACCCTGGTCCACTTCTGACGCTGCCCCTTCGCTTATAAGGACCCGATCAATTTTCCAGAAACACATCGCGATCCACCGCCATCGTCAACCCGAGATCGGGAGGGTCCAGAAGCTCTTCCCGGCACCCTGCCGGAGAGGGGAATCGCCACCGGAGGTCTTCTTCATCGCCATGCTTGCCTCTGGCGCGATGAGTGAGTAGTCTACCTTGGACTATGGGTCTATAGCAGTAGCTAATTGGTTGTCTTCTCCACCATGTGCTTCATGTTTAGATCTCGTGAGCTGCCTTATATGATCGAGATCACCGTTATGTAATTCCACATGTTGTGTTTGTTGGGATCCGATGAATATTGGTATTATGATTAAGTTGATGTGCTGAATATTATCTTATGTTATCTCTATGTTGTTTATGATCTTGCATGCTCTCCGTTGTTAGTAGCTATCTTGGCCAAGTAGATACTAGTGACTCCAAGAGCGAAAAATCGGTTTGCTGGCCGAGCGGCCTGGGGCTTTAAATCTTGATCGCTCCTAGCACATAGGGATACCCGCCCGGGTCGTATTCCACGACCAACCTTTCCGGAAACAGCCGTATTCACGAGTATTCCCTCCACTGGACCCCACCGAGCGGAACATGCCATTAATGTCCCACAGCACAAGATCCTGGGCCAGGCTCGCGTGAAGCTGGGCGGAATTCGTAGTTAGAGACGTGTCAGGTTAGAGGAACACATGCTACTTCTCTACAACTTCTGGGGTGGTGCCATGGCGAGGCAAATCTCCATCAGCTTGGTGTTTAATTACCGATAGCGCCGCACGTAAAGTAATTAGGGCATCTATTAGTCATGTTTTTATTTTACTAACAAAAATCAATGAATAACAAGTCATTTGTTTTTCCTTTTCCTTAGAAATGCCATGATTCAACTTTACTAAAAATCATCAGCTTTGGGCGTTTTTATATTATACCCGTCGAAATGAAGGACTCCACGATAGCATTATGTGTTCAAATATTAAGCTTTGGGCGATTTTATATTATACCATTCGTAATCAAGGACTCCACAACATCATTATCTGTTCAAATATTAATGGAAATTCATTAGCTTGTCAATGTTTTCATTGTATTAACGAAAAACAAGGAAACCATGTCTTTTTCATTTTTTAATATTACTGGAAATCATTATCTTTGGCCAGTCCCCTTACAATAATGAAAAACAAGGAGACCACGACTTTATATTAATGGAAATCAAGGAAACCATGACAATTTCCTGTTTATATGCCCAAATATTAATGAAAATCATGTTTAGATCGGATATATCAATGGAATTCAGTGGAAAATTACACCTTTTCTTTTTGTTGCACGATGACATGTGATATACAGACACGTCGTGAACGTGAACGTTAGCCATCATGTCCTTCTCCACATAGGGTCTCCGTGAACGTTAGCCATCATGAATCTTATGCCAAGGTATTTGGCTACTCAAAATACCCTTTTTGGTGTAAGTTGAAAATAAAGAATATTTTGTAAACTATAAAATAGCTCCCATAAACTATTAGAGTTATTCAAAAATAAAACTTTCCGATTTTTTATTTTGGTTCAAAAATTGATAAAAGAAGAAAGGAAATTTAAAACAGTAGTGTTTTGGTGTAAAAACATTTAAACTTATTTTTTTGCATTAAAACAGTAGTGTCAAATAAAATCCAATGCTGTAAAAGAGTTGAATGGAAATGTACCCATCACTTCCTCCACATTGATGTGGTTCACATGTCCCTTCTTGAATGGATTGGGCTTGGCAGGTTCATCAGACTTATTCTCTGGGCAGCTTGTGGAATAGTGTTCCTTCTTCTTGCACTTGAAGCATGTGATATGCGAGAGATTTTTCTTAGCTTCTAAGTTGTGGTGGTGCTGACCACTGTTTCCATTGTGATGACCATTGTGATTTCCATTTCCTCCATTATGGTGATCATTGTCTCCATTGTGATGTCCATTTCCTCCATTTTGGTGACCATTGCCTCCATTGTGATGTCTATTGGAGTGGTTTCCCTTGTTTCCGCCATTGTGCCTATGGCCATTGGAGTTACTACCATTTCCATTGCCTTCGGAGAAGTGGTGTCTTTGATGGAAGGGTTCAATGTGAGTCTTGCCTTTGCTAAACTTCCTCTTGCGGTTCTCTTCCTTCATGATGGTTATCCAGTGTGATAGACTGATCAAGCAAAGACTGATAGTTTGGAGCAGAAGCCACTGACAAGGGTATCTTTAGTTCTCCTTTGAGTCCATTGAGGAATTTTTCCTTCCTCTTAGCATCAGTATCGATATCATTAGGTGCATAGCTTGACAGAGCATAGAAATCATCCATATACTCTTTCAGCATCCTTCCACCCTACTTCAAACTACGGAACTCATCCTTCTTTACATTCCTAACGCCCGAGGATATGTGGGCATTACGAAAGCCTTCCCTAAAGGTATCCCAATCTAGACCATCTATTGGATGAGTGATCTGATAGGTCTCCCACCACATAGCTGCTGGCCCTTCAAGCAAATGGGCAGTGAATCGCACCTTTTTATCATCGGTGCACTCACATGTGACCAGGTCCTTGTTGACTGAATGTAGCCAGTCATCAGCCACTATTGGCTCAGTGGCAGATGAGAACTTGTTGGGCCTATAAGCCTTAGAAATCTGGCCAACCTATCCCTTGAGGTGGGGGTGGGGGTGGCGGTGGTGGATGGTTGTTGTTATTGTTATTGTTATTGTTGTTACTAGCCTGAATGAACTGAGTCATCATTTGCATCAACTAGTCCTGTGCTGCCACTAACTGCTGAATCACATCGTTATTGTTGTTGTTGTTGTTGGGTGCACATCGGGGCAGCATCTGGGGTAATTTTAGCATAGATGAGTAATAGACAGATAGGACTAAGGACAAAAATTTTCCTACCCATGCACAATACAACAAGTCACACAACAAACATGCAAAACAAACAAATTTCTAAACTTCTTGCATAATTTTGAAAACAACCGCTAAGTGTTCAGAAAACAAATAATCTAGGTTGTACTGCCATACCGACAAAGGTGGGGCAACACAAATGCGTATCAAAAATTGTTACAAATGAACTAATGGTGGACAACTAACGCCTCTAATCGTAGGAGTCCATCTAAATTTTTGAAAAGAAATAAGGCAAGATTTGAACAAGGTAAGAATTACAAGTATGGAATGAAATGATTAAGGCAAGTTCAGACCACGAAAAATTTCACAAACATTTTTAAATAAAATTTTGATTTCCATGGTATTCCAATCCTAGGGTCTCGATCCTATAGGCAACACTATGCTCTAATACCATTTTGTAACACCCCACCTTTGGATTAAGGTGGAACACCTATGTTAAGTGCTATTCCCTGGATTACTGATAGCACCATTGATACGGATCAACGTGATCCGAAAGGGGGTTTGGCCCAATCTTTCACGGCGATCAAACAAACAGCAAGATAAATCAGTCGTTGAGCAGATTAGATCTACTCCACGAACTGCAAAACAGATCCTTACGAATCAGCAAGCAAAACCAACTATATTGGTGTCCCCCGACATGGGACCTTTTTCCTGTCTATTCATAACTCGAAATTCAACTCTCCCCTTTGGCTTTATAGTTGCAGCCGACCTCCCTATTACTTGACTTACAAGCAAAATGAAATTAGGAAAATAAAAACAAATAAACAAGCCAGACTCCATTTTCCTAAACCGAAAACTAAACAAACAGAACTAAAATAAAAAAGGACTCTTTTGTTGGTGCGCCACCATCTTCAACACGCTGCTAGGTGGTCCCCAGCTGGACTCCTTCAAAGACAACATGCTCCACCAATATTGCACTCCAATTGCGTCCCTAATCTTTTCCTTGCGTGGTAGAAATAGGAACAAAAACTTTGTCTTGGTAGTATCAGCAACAACATAACCAGAGATAGAATAGTAAGCACTATCATACATGGGAAACGCCACATCATCCTCCCCTTCTTCAGGCAAAACCGTCCTCGGTTTTGAGTCAATCAGCAAAACATCAATAGGGACATATTGAGCTGATACTTTAGGACTGTCAACAACAGAAATGGCAGCAGCAGATTCGGCTCTTGTTTCAATATGTTCAAGGTGCTCAGAAAGGGGTATAGCAGCTTCGGCTTCCTTCTTCTTCACCTCTTCGTGCTTCTTGACTTTTGCTTCAACCTCCTTGAGTTGCTGGAGTTTTTCATCTCTCCAAGCCTTATACGTCAAGGTATCCATGGAGAGCAGAGTATATGTCTTCTTGGCATAGGATAAAACATACTTGGTATAACAGTAATTATTCATGTGATATGATGCACCTTGGTCCGTGTACCATGGCCTTCCCAGAAGTAGATGACACGAAATCATGTATATAGGAAGTACGTCACACAAAACCGCAAAAGATAATTTGCCCAACAGAAATTGAACCACTGTTTGGTGTGTGATGGCCAGCTTGATGTTGCCAAGACGCACAAAATATGGTTCTGGAATTGGTTGCACTGGCAATTCTAACTTCTCCACCAACTCACTGCTAACAGCGTTGATTAAAGCAGTCTGATCGATCGTCAAAGTACATGCCCGTTCTTGAACAATCACACGAGTATGAAACAGCTGCTCAGCACGCCCTTCCTCTTCTCGCTGAAACCAGTGGGAAAAAACACCCTTTTCCTCCATTGTAGCATCCAAAATCAGTAGAAAAACAGTGGCAGATAGTGGACGTCGCAGACGAAAATCGTGCAAAAACGGCGAGACAGAGATGCACTAGCACGCTAAAGGAAGACAGTCTATTGTCGGGCGCCGCTGAACAGAAAATAGCTGCTCCCAAACTGAACTAGTAGTTGCGTAGCTAGCTGCCTCGTGAAGAAAACTTATGCAGCCAAATTGGTTCTGAATAAACAATCGTACGAATCAGAAAGCTCCTTTTGTCGTACTCCAATGCAATCCGATTAATTCCAAGCTGATCAAACACGTGATGCTGCAGCCAAAAAGTCTGTGCTGTAGCGCGGTGGCCGCCCCGCGATCTGCACTGCAGCGAGCAGTCGATCCCTCGAGCGCCAGGGCAGAGAGGACGTCTGTCCTTAGGCGAGGGCGGGGCGATCCCGTATGTTTTTTTCTCTTATCTTTTTGTACTCCAGCGATCGGTGGGACTCTGGCTGGCCACGATCGGATCTGAGCTGACTCTGGAGATCGTTTCGAAACCAATCTGAAAATGTGTGACTCCCAGCTGGATCAAGAGTGTATCGATCGGCCAGGCAGGGATTGTGATCGGTACCCAAAATCGATCTAGAAAGAGATCGATATGGACGAGACCAAGGCCGACGAAAACTCCAACCAGTAACCAGTGATCTGCAAGAACCGATCTGAACGACGTCGACGCCGACGGAACTTCAACAACCAAAACTCGAGAATCGATCGCAGCTGCCAAGAAACGCCCAAAGCAAACTCCTCGTCGATCTGACTGTCAAAGAAGAAATCTGAGCAAACTCTCGTTGAAGAAACAAGATGAAACCAATCAAACCTTTTAGTCCTCCTCAGCAGATAAATCTCAGCAGTAAATTCGCCGTGATAAACCTGACAAATCTGATACCAAGATGATACGGATCAATGTGATCCGAAAGGGGGTTTGGCCCAATCTTTCACGGCGATCAAACAAACAGCAAGATAAATCAGTCGTTGACCAGATTAGATCTACTCCACGAACTGCAAAACAGATCCTTACGAATCAGCAAGCAAAACCAACTATATTGGTGTCCCCCGACATGGGACCTTTTTCCTGTCTATTCTTAACTCGAAATTCAACTCTCCCCTTACATTGGTGCGCACCCCTTTGGCTTTATAGTTGCAGCCGACCTCCCTATTACTTGACTTACAAGCAAAACGAAATTAGGAAAATAAAAACAAATAAACAAGCCAGACTCCATTTTCCTAAACCGAAAACTAAACAAACATAACTAAAATAAAAAATGACTCTTTTGTTGGTGCGCCACCATCTTCAACACGCTGCTAGGTGGTCCCCAACCGGACTCCTTCAAAGACAACATGCTCCACCAATATTGCACTCCAATTGTGTCCCTAATCTTTTCCTTGCGTGGTAGAAATAGGAACAAAAACTTTGTCTTGGTAGTATCAGCAACAACATAACCAGAGATAGCATAGTAAGCACTATCATACATGGGAAACGCCACATCAACCATAGAACAAAATAAAGTATTCATTGCATAGTATCAAAGATTACAACGCTGATCTAGATACACAAGTCTTTAAACTTACAAACTAGCTTAGTCACATGGACTAGCTCAAATGACAGAGTTCAACACAACATAAGCACAACGAAAACTAAGGTAGTAGCGAGCCTCCATCTTCACCATGCGCCACAGGCAGTCATGTTAGAATGTAGACTCGAGATCCTATCAACTTACTCCTCCTCAGAATATCCTGCACATTTGAATATGTAGCCCCATGAATGGGGGTCAGTACAATGATGTACTGTCAAATGACATATTTGGTGGCTGTTGTGAAAGAACTAACTACATAATATTTGGCTGGTGGATCTTTTGGGCTAATTTGCATAAAGCCAATTTTATCCTATAATTCCTTCTCAAAACTTTCTTTCAAAATTATATTTTTTTAAAGGGTCGAAATAACCCCCAAATACTACATACTAGCTAGGCATGTAGCACTGGGCGAAACTCAACAAAGTCGGAACAGCAGAAACCACCACCCCTCGGAGTGAATGGCCCTGAGCCCCTAACCTAGGGGTTTCTAGTCAAATTTTAATCATTCAGAAATGGTGATGAGATTCTTCCGTATATTCCTTGTCTAGAGACTCAAATTGTCCATAACCGGGGACACGGCTAATCGATTAGTTTGACACCCTGCAGGGGTTGTGCACTTTCACCTTAGGACCCATTCTACCCAGAGAGAAGAATGAGACAAGACCTTTCAGAAGGAGAGAGGAACCATACTGGCAAGATGTGTTCCCACTTATAATTCTGCTACCAGCCAATATCTTGCACACAAGTTGAACCCTCACATCTTAGTCAGTCAAAACAGAGCCCATATTGTCATAAGGTTGCACTGGAAGTTCTCTAAAGCATGGAAGACATGGTAATCTCTTTAATCCTGAGTGGCCATCCCGAGTGGTATCCTGAGTACATATCCTCTCGACGAGGCCTGTGCCCCAGAACCCACCTGCATCGCCTCCTCTTATCAAACCAATCCACCCAGGTGATTCATTTTAGTTGAAGTTCTTAATTTGTTCATAAAACAACTTTAACAAGTGATCATAGCATGGCATCAATATTTTTCAAAGTATTTAGCATCCTAACAGGTGGGGTTTAAAGGATAGCTACACACTACTAGGATCTAAGCATTTTATATAACAGTTGAATATTCCACCTATCATGCATCCTGCTGAAAATCACTAATGCAGTAGTAAAAGTAGGTAGAAGATATGTGTGTCACTTGCCTTGGTAACAACCAGCACACTCACAACAGTCACAACAGTCACAACAGTAGTTTAGCTCCTCTTCACAATCTAAACAAGCATAGATACAAGAAATAAACACACTAGTTCTACCATAGCAATCATAGACATGTATGCATGTATGCAAATGTCAAATTAATTTCACACACTAAGTTATTGCGTGAAAATGTTGTATTTAGTGAACCATCATGTTTAGAAAACAAGTGTGAGGTTAGAAAAGCTTTTTAGTTATTTAAAAAAGCAATAGGGCAATTTTGGGTATTTGAAAATAGGGCTAATGCCTCCCAAAATTGGTCCTGGTTTGGAAATGCTTTGAGAAAATTTGGTTATGAAGATACTGGATAGAGGACAGTAATACAAAGCTACTGCAAGTGGTTTCATTTCAAAAACATTTTTAGAAATCAAATTGTTATCAAAATAGTGGTTTGGTTAAATTTGAAGGTAGCAAGTGTGTGCATGTTTCAATATGGAAAATATTTGGCTCTAGAGTGTTCTACATGTTCTAAGGAATCCAGAGACTACAAAATTGTAGAAATTGGATGTGCAGAACAATATCTATGAAATATTTGGTGCAAAAGGGCATTTAATGCCATTTGAAAAACATTTCAAATTTTTATACAGTAGCACTATGATGTTTCTGCATAATTAGGTTTTACACTCTTCAAGTATTCCAGGGATATAAAGTTTGCAAAATTTGGGCTTGTAGATTATTTTCTATTGATTTTACAAGATTCAGCATAGAAACAGGTATTTGAAATTGAATTTGAATCAATTTTGACCTAGGGTTTGACTGGGGGCTGACTGGACCACGACATGGTGAGTTGTCATTGGATGGTACCATTTCGGGTTAGGGCATCTAATTTGCACCTTCGAATCTGAATCGAACGGATAGAAAAGAAGGGGAGGAAGGGGGCTCACTGGCTAGGGGATCTCCGGCGAGGGCGCCGAGGTGGTCAACGGCGGCGAGCTCCTGGTGGTCTCCGGGATGAAACAAAGCATGGACGACGTGAAGAAGAACACGGGGAGTTCGATGGTACGGTCGGCGTGCTCATGCACTTCATGGAGCATGCCAAGAGGTGGCAGGGGCGGTTGCGGCGGTGGTGTTCTTCGGAATGATGGCGATGACGTCGTTCTGGGGCTCCCTAAGGCAAACAAAGGTGATGAGGACGTGCGCGCGAAAGATGATGAAGACTGTTTGGCCTGATCTTTCACGATACACCTCCTGATCCAATGGATCTGATAAATCTCCCAATCGCGTGAGCGATACACGCAACCTGAAGATGGGGAACGTCAATACTGCGAGCAACTCACGCCGAATAGATTAATCCAACGAGCAACTCGGTGATGAACAGCAAGCCTCACGCAGAAGCACGACAATACTTGTATAACAAGCGCCTTCACGCAAAACACAATATAGTGGATAACTAGAAGAACATCGAGATGCCGTCTCAATACGCCAACCCTGGAGGGATGGAACACATGCGTGTGAACTAAAAGTTCTACATAATTTCAGCCTCCCTAAACCCTAGCCGCCCAGCCTCCTTATATAGACAGCCAAAAAACTATTGGGCTTGGACAGGCCCAAACCCAAAACATAAAATAAAACCCTAATTGGCCCACAACATGACCTGGCTAAGAAATAACATGGACATAGATACAAACTGATGACACAACCTTAGACTTAATTATTACATATTGTGGGTCGTCCTGACGTGCCAATCCTCACCATCCTCCCCTTCTTGGAAAGCGTTGTCCTCAATGCCTGAGGGTCTTCTCTAGTATGTGGCGTCAAATTAGCAATATTACCACTCTTCGTCTTCAAGCCTTGCCAGCCTGCCACACCACATCCTCCCTCTCGACTAGCTAGACTTGCTTTTGGCGCCCCTTCAGTCTTCGGCGCCAACCTGATTGAGACATAAAATTCTTCTGAATGCAATCTGGAAACATAGCTAGCAGATCACCCAAAACAAACAGGACAATTCCTGCACACCAAGGGTCCAAATAAGCTGTATATCTACCGACGCAATCTGAAAATTGGATGCAAACCAAGCACATCACCCAAAATAGACATGACATATTCATATATGCCAAGGATCCAAATGAGCTGAGTACGCCCCTTTAAAAACTAACAACACCTGTGATAAGGGGTTGCCCGATCTTCTCAGTGAGCCGATGTAGATGGATGATAACTTGGTAGATAATCTGTGAGACGCACACGAACTCTCCGGCTGTTCCCCCATCGCCAATGCAACAGATCTTCAATCCTATGGATATTCGAGACACCACACACCTGCGCACGTAGCCTCCGACCATGAAGCGGTTCTGCAATCTCCTAATTCCCAATGGAACAGCAGATCACACTTCAATTCTTAGTAGCAAAACTCTAGATCGAAACAAACTTGGAGTGGGGTAGTTATTCCGAGCGAAACACAGAGGAATATATGATTTCAGAGGAAAGCTTACAAGCAATTTCGTTCTGATGTTTGGGGGTAATCTAAACGTAGTCTAAACTACACAAGGGGCGCCCCAGGGGTACTTAAAGGGGTTGGGGCGTCCTGTGCAAAGACCTGGCCCAAAACCAACCTGTTTTGGGCCCAAACGGACTCGGTTTGACTCAAACTGGTACATACCGACCCATACATGGGTTCGGCCTATTTTGGCACGCAGGCCATGAGTGTAGCGCGCCTTAGACTCGTAGACATCACGTCGAAGGCTGTCCTAGCGCGCCAACTCGTGCTCTCTCTCATGTAGACTTGATGTTCTGGTGATCTCCGGGTGCGCCTGCCTCCCTCTCCTCCCTCGCGCACTTGATCTTCAAGTCTTGCTCATCTCGCTGCGACGCGTCTCCTCCTCGTGCAATGCTTGTGTTATCAACAAACCTAATCATACATAGATGCATAGACTTAGGTAGTATAAAGCTCTCATTAAATAAAACATCAGGTTCAATTAAGAGTGAGTTCACCTGTTGTTCCAATAGCTTTGCACGTGCTCTTGTAATTGGTCCAATCCTAATCTCGTTGGAGTTCTTCGCAGCAACATCTTCATCATCAATAGGAGCAGGAGATAATGGTGGTGTAATAGGGATGTCCTCATCATCCTCCCCCCCTTCAAAAGGCGTCGACCTCGACGCTGCAATGTCTTCACCCTCATATGGTGTCAAATCAGCAACGTTGAAGCTATTGCTCACGCCATACTCAGCTATAGGAAGATCTATCTTGTAGGCATTATCATTAATCTTGGCAAGAACCTTGTAAGGACCAGCACCACGGGGCAGCAACTTGGACTTACGTAGCTGTGGAAATCTGTCCTTGCGAAAGTGTACCCAAACCATATCACCGGGCTGGAACAAGACCTCCTTTCGCTTCTTGTTTGCACGATCTGCAGTATACTTGCCTTTCTTCTCAATAGCCTCTTTAGTCTTCACATGAATCTTCCTCACAAAATCTGCCCTCTTTGATGCCTCCATATTGACTCGCTCTTGGATAGGAAGAGGCAACAAATCAAGAGGCGTAATGGGTTTGAAACCATAGACCACCTCGAAAGGACATAGCTGCGTGGTAGAGTGAACCGCCCTGTTATATGCAAACTCCACATGCGGCAAACAATCTTCCCACTCACGCAGGTTCTTCTTGATCATGCATCGCAGCACTATTGAAAGTGTGCGATTTACCACCTCTGTTTGACCATCAGTTTGGGGATGTAGTGCTGAATAATAACTTTGTGCCCAGCTTTCCCCAATGTGTCTTCCAGAAGTAGCTCATAAACTTCACATCACGATCAGAAACAATTGTCTTGGGTACGCCATGCAAGCGTACAATGTCCCTGAAAAACAGGTTAGCAATATGCGACGGATCGTCGCTTTTGTGGCAGGCAATAAAATGAGCCATCTTAGAAAATCTGTCCACTACCACAAATATAGAATCATGGCCTCTTTTAGTCCTAGGCAAACCTAATACAAAATCCATGCTAATGTCCTCCCATGGTGTAGTAGGTGCAGGTAATGGAGTATACAAACCGTGAGGCTTCAGCTTGGACTTCGACTTGTTGCATGTAATGCAACGCTTGACAAACATGTCCACATCACGCCTCATCCTAGGCCAATAAAAGTGATCAGCGAGCATGAGTAGCGTCTTCTCACGCCCAAAGTGACCCATCAAACCACCGGCATGTGATTCCTGCAACAATAGCAAACGCACGGACGATTCTGAAACACATAGTTTGTTAGCACGAAACAAAAACCCATCATGGATGTGATATTTATCCGATGCTTTCCCACCAGTACACATGCTATATGGCGCTGAAAAATCATGATCTGTAGCATATAAATCACACAAACTCTCTAAACCAGGAACCTTAATGTCTAATTGTGTCTACAACATGTTCTTCCTAGAGAGAGCATCAGCAACCACATTGTCTTTACCCTTTTTGTGTTTAATTATGTATGGAAAAGACTCAATGAACTCAACCCACTTAGCAAGACGCCTATGCAAATTAGATTGAGCTTTCAGATATTTCAAAGCTTCATGATCAGAATGTATGATAAATTCTTTTGGCCACAAATAATGTTGCCAAACCTCAAGAAATCTAATAAGTGCATACAATTCTTTATCGTAAACTGGATAGTTCAACCTCGCACCACAAAGTTTTTCAGAAAAATAGGCAATAGGCCTACCCTCTTGCATCAACACACCACCAATACCAATGCCACTAGCATCACATTCAATCTCAAATTGCTTAGTAAAATCTGGTAGTGCAAGCAAAGGTGCAGAAGTTAACAAACGTTTCAGCTCATCAAATTAATTATCTTGGGCTGCGCCCCATACAAATTCTACACCTTTCTTAGTTAACTCATTCAAAGGTGCAGCAATAGTACTAAAGTCTTTCACAAAACAACGATAAAAACCAGCAAGACTGTGAAAACTTCGTACTTGACTAACATTCGTAGGAGTAGGCCAATTTTGAATAGCTTCAATTTTAGATGCATCTACCTCTACTCCATTCTTAGAAACAACAAATCCCAAAAATATGACCTTATCTTTGCAAAATGTGCACTTCTCAAGGTTACCATATAACTTAGCATCACGCAACACTTGCAAAACTTGTCTAATATGATCACTATGTTCAGATTAATTGCGGCTATAGATTAATATATCATCAAAATACACAACCACAAACTTGCCAATAAAATTACGCAAAACATGGTTCATTAATCTCATGAAGGTACTAGGTGCATTAGTTAACCCAAATAGCATGACTAACCACTCATATAAACCAAATTTTGTTTTAAAGGCTGATTTCCACTCATCCCCCTCTTTCATCCTAATTTGATGATAACCACTACGCAAATCAATTTTAGAGAAAACAGCAGCACCACTCAATTCATCAAGCATATCTTCCAAGCGTGGAATAGGTGACGATATCGAATAGTGATGTTATTTATTGCTCTACAATCTACGCACATGCGCCAGGTACCATCTTTCTTAGGAACTAAAATAACAGGAACAGCACAAGGGCTTAAGCTCACACGAAGATAACCTTTGTCAAGAAGCGCTTGTGCTTGTTTCTAAATTTCTTTTGTCTCCTCAGGGTTGGTGCGGTATAGCGCTCGGTTGGGCAGCGATGCTCCTGGAATCAAGTCTATTTGATACTCAATGCCTCGCAAGGGTGGCAGACCTGCAGGCACCTCTTCCGGAAACACATCATTGAATTCCTGTAACACATTAGAAACACCAATAGATAGAGGGGTCATGTTGTTAGAAACCAAAATGTTACCCTTGTACATAAGCACAAGAGGAACAGCTGTAGGATCCTCACAAAACTCTCTCAGATCAGATTTGGTGGCTAACATGACTAAAGAATGCGCTCCCTCACTCATACTTTTACCACTCAGATTTGGCTTGTGGCTCTCCCTCACCGGAAGTGTAGGTTCTCGTCTATCTACTCTCTCGCTCTCTTTCTCAAGATTGACTTCAATTTTTTGACGAGTTTCATTTACAATAGCTTGCGGTGTCATAGGTCTCAAAGTAACATCCTTGCCACGCCAATGTAACTGATATGTGTTGGCTTTCCCATTGTGATGGACATCACGATCATATTGCCATGGGAACCACATCACACTCGATGGTGTCTTTATATGGTCCAATCTGAAACTCAACACGCACCATGTGGCTGATCTTCATCTCTCCGCTATCACTTAGCCACTGAATAAAATATGGATTGGGGTGCGGGATATATTTGAGCTTCAGTTTTGTACAGAGCTCTTTACTAGCCAAATTGCGACAACTCCCACCATCAATAATAACCTTGCACGCCTTGCCAGGACCAACAACATCTTTTGTTTGAAACAAATTACACCGCTGTTCCAGCATCTAGGCTCACACTCAGCACCTTAGGCGAACAAACAATGGTAGGCAGTGATGACGCATCACCATAGAGCATATCATCATCCTCCTCATCTGAATTTGGATCAGCATCATCACCTGTCTCATTGATAAGGGGTGTCCCGATCTTCTCACCGAGCGCGATGTAGATGGCGCTGATGGTGATGAAGATAACTCGAGTGTCGCAGAGAACTCTCCGGCTAATCCCTGCTGCCAGCGCAACAGCTCTCAACCCTTTGGATATTCGCAACGTCACACGCTTGCGCACGTAGCCGCCGACCATGAAGCGGTTATGCAATATACTAATTCCCAACGGAACAGCAGATTACACTCAGACTTTCAGAAGAACAAACACCAGATCGATACGAATTGTTGCGAATAATTTCAGAGGAACACTTGGTTCTGTCTAGAAACTAGGGTTTTGTTTAAACGTGGTCTAACCCTAATTGAGGGGGCGCCCAGGGGTACTTATAGGTGGCCGGGCGTCCTCAGCAAAGACCTGGCCCAAAACATGCCTGGTTTGGGCCCAAACTGACTCGGTTCGACTCAAACGGGTACATACCGACCCATACATGGGTTCGGCCTAATTTTAGCACGCAGGCCATGTGTATAGCGCGCCTTAGACGTGTAGACATCGTGTCGAAGGCAGTCCTAGTGCGCTATCACGTGCTCGTGCTCATCCAGACTTGATCTCCACTTGTCTCTAGATCGCCGTCCTCCCTCTCTTCCCGCTGGCGATATCTTGACAGATGACATACCTAAATACAACATAGTACATCGCTTTTAGGTAGTATATAATTCGGAGATATCAAGACATTCTTTTCAACTAGGAAAGAATTCACCTTATAATAATCATCAATTAGACTCAATATTTCCTTCCAGCTCAAACACTCAAAATCAGCATGATCCATGATTGTATCCTCATCATCCTCCCTTTCTTCAAGAAAAGCCGTCCTCGGCTTTGGGTAAGCTGAAAGTGGTAGGAACAAAAAGAACAACGTGTACGCAGAGTATGTGTATACATAACATGTTGTATTATTTTTGTTCACATGAAAAATATGTCGACTATACATCAAGCAACTTAAATTGCAGGTATAAGTGAAGTACAAAGAATCATCATAATGGTGAAAAACAAAGAGATATATAGTCTTATTGTTCAGTATCAAATTCAGTGTTCGCAAAGAAGTTCTATGATCAAATTTGTGATGCACTAAATTAAACCAATCCAAAAGATATGTAAATATAATTGGTTTAGACCGTGCTTCAACTGCGCTACTCTGATTATTATAAACAAGTGATGAATTTACACAAATATCATCAACAATATGGGCATGATCATTATGTTTGGCAGATAAGAAGCAACTCAAATTGCAAATATAAGTAACGGGTAGATCAGTAGCACACTTAGTACAAACATGTTGAGACAAACACATTGAATATAGCAAATCAGATTCTGAACTAACAAGATTGGAACAACACAGTTGAGGCAAATCAATTATGTGAGACTGGAACACATCAAGTATACCAGCATACATCATACTATTTCGAAAATAAACCATTGTCCCATAGCAAAAACACTTCGACACATAGCATATAGGACTGAAAACAACAAGTTTCAGTTCATTAATTCTATCACAGGTTATGCATATGTTATCGACAAGAAAATTATGATTCATGCTATATTCACCAATCAAGTTAAACATGAAGCAATAGGCATGTGTGCTACAATTCAAATATGAAATTTCAGAAATCTTATTCATAGCACCACGCAAACTAAGAGGTTCTTTTAGCATGATGGAATACACAATGTCATTCGATGGTATTCTAGCAAGTACTTCCTTATGTGTCAGCACTACCACATGATCAAAATTCGAAATCAAATTATCACATGGTGCTGAAACATTAGTGCAAGATAAATCACTAGAAGGAACTAGCAAAGGAGTAGACTCACAAATATTATCCATAGCTGCTGGTTCTGGTTCCAAATCAGTAGCAATGTCAATAACATGCTCCTCAGAAGAAGTAGGCACTGGAACATCCTCCTCAAGTGATAATGCACAAAGCGGTGATGCAGGTTGTAAAATAGGCGGCTCCCTTTCTTCAAAAGCAACCTGCATATCACAAGAAACAACACTAGGAGTAGACAGAGTTACATTAGTTGAAATATCCTCACATATCCTATCGTCGACTACTCTTGGTGTTACATCGCGCTTGCTGAGAAGATCGAGAAAATCGGATCTGATCTGCAGACCAGTTGATACTGATCGCTAGTAGAAAAAAAAGGACACAAGCAGCGCAGATCAGATCAGATCCGATCCCTGCCTCCGATCGCTAATTCAAAAAACAAAAACAAAAAAGGGCCAGCGGCCTCGCCCCAGCGCGGAGAGCGTCTGGGGTCGGGCGACTGCGCGCTTCCATCGGTGCGCCGAGGCGCGAAGACCGTCTGTGGTCTGGCGCTTGATTGGGCCGCTTCAGTTTAGGCCCAATTTTCGTACAGTAAAAAAAAAATTAAAATAGAAAAAGGGGACATATCTGCACATGCCACACCTATATAAAAAAAAGAGACAAACTACTTTGTCCGTTTCGCGTCGCCGTCGCGCTGCCGTGCGTTTCCGGCGTCGTATATCTCTGCCGCGACATGTTTTTTGTCGATTTCTCTACCGCGACAGCGTGTTACCACTGTGTCCACATAGCGTCCTTTCTACATAATTTTGATCGCTTTAGCTACAGCCTGTCTACAGCATCGTGTTAGGAGCTTACCCATACGAGACTAGCTACTTCGTGCTCATCAGGCTGCTGCCGTGTGCGCAATCTTGTGCCTGTTCGTCGAGCCAGTGCTAGCGTCTCTCTTGTGCATTGTAACACGAGCTACTGTGCGTCGTCACTTATATCTTTTCGAGCTCACTTTTCAGAGTTGCTTTGCCCCATTTATCTCCACCGTGTGTGTTTCTGTGGGTCTTTGTCATACGATCAGCACTAGGACTTGTATTTCGGTGTAGTTAGGTATCCATACCAAGCCCCACCATATACCCTGGTTTGTCGTGTGATAGTTTCTTATACCCTCGGTATTCGCTTCATCACATCCACACACGTTCTGCCACTACAAGTTGGTAAGCTTTCATAATTCACTTTGGAACGGTAAGATACCTTGTTCTTTCAGTTTTGAGTGAGCTGAGAGTTCCACCATATATATATTGCTGCCGTTTCCTTTGTCTTTACTAATAATGGCAGATGATGACGAGGAGGATCCATTACCATTGCAGTTTGATTGCAGCAATACATTTTGGGAGGAGGATTCTGGAGTGGTGCTTAATTCGGGTTTGTTCCACTTCACTGCAGATATTAATGGTAGACCTGCTGCTGTTACCATTGATAATTGTTCTTTACCGAACTTGGTTAGTATTGAGGTTGTTGAAAAGATGCAATTGCGTACTTATGGAAAAATTAAACCATATATGTTGGCTTCTTATGATCATGCACTACCGATTAGGCGAACCACACATGTTCCTCTCACCATTTATGGCCATACAGTTCATATTCGTTGTGATGTGGTTCCTAGAGCGCTAAATTTTTGCCATATTTTGTTGGGAAAATCTTGGTGTTCTCAGTTTCAGGTTGTTTTTGGTAGTGATCATCCTGACCCCTCCATCTTTTGGAATAGTAAGCACACGTGGTTGTCGTATATTTGCATTAAGGAATTTCAGGAGGTTAGGCGTCAAAACCTGCGTCCACCTGCAGCCCTTCTCATAAAACCACATGTTGCTCCTGTTCTTACACCACCTGACCTATGTATTCCCACCATGTGTACACCTCAGCCACCTAACGTTAACTTGCATGATTCCACATTATGTGTAGATACGAGTGTGCACAAGAGTGAGAATGTCATTGTTCCAGAAAAACTGAGCGAGGGAGTTGCTAGGACATGTGAGGATATTTCAACTAATGTAACCATGTCTACTCCTAGTGTTGTTTCTTGTGAAATGCAGGTTGCTTTTGAAGAAAGGGAGCCGCTTATTTTACAACCTGCATCACCGGTTTGTGTATTATCACTCGAAGAGGACGTTCCGGTGCCTACTACATCCGAGGTGTCATTGCAATAGGCACTGTTTTGGAACTTCAACCAGCCATGGGAAATATTTGTGAGTCTATTCCTTGTGATTTATCTTGCACTAGTGCTTCGGCACCATGTGATACATTGCTAAATTCGAATTTTGATCATGTGGTACTGATGACACATAAAGAAGTACTTGCTAGAATACCATATGTTGACATTGTGTATTCCATCATGCTAAATAAACCTATTAGTTTGAGTTGTGCTATGAATAAGATTTCTGAAATTTCATATTTGAATTCTAGCACACATGCCTATTGTTTCACGTTTAATTTAATTGGTGAATATAGCATGAATGATATTTTTCTTGTCAATCACATATGCATAACTTGTGATAGAATCGCTGAACTGAAACTTGCTGTTTTCAGCCACATATGCAATGTGTCGAAGTGTTTTTGCTGTGGGAAAACAGTTCATTTTAGAGATAGTTTGATGCATTCTGGTCTACTTGATGTGTTTAAGGCCACAAAACTTGATATGTTGGGTTGCTCCAATCTTGCTAGTTTGCAATCAAATTGGCTATATTTATTGTGCTTGTCCCACACATTGTTGCCTAAGTGTGCTACTAATCCGTACTTCACTTATATTTGCAAATTCCGTTGCCTATTACCTATAGGACATGCTGATCATGCACATATAAATGAATACTTCTTTGTCCATTCATCACTTGTTCATCATAATCAGAGTAGTGCAGTTGGAGCCTGGTATAAACCTATTTTGTTCTCATATTTGTTGGAATCGTTTGACCTTCCTCATAATAAATTTGATCATAGAGCTTCTGTGAGGACACTTGCTTTAATCTTGCACTATACGAATATATACATAGATCGTCCTCGCTGTGCTCATGCTTATATGAATTTCACTTATATTTGCACTTTCAGTAGCATCTTGTCTACTGGGAATACTCATCATATTCACAAAACCGATACAACATGTTATATATACATATATTGTGCGTACATGTTGCTCTTTTTGTTTCTTCCACTTTCAGCTTACCCAAAGCCGAGGACGGCTTTTCTTGAAGAAAGGGAGGATGATGAGGATCTATCCATGGAATATGATGATTCTACTAGTTTGAGCTGGAAGGAAATATTGAGCCTAACTAATAATAATGATAAGGTGAATTCTTTCCTAATTGAAGAGAATGTTTTGATATCTCTGAATTATATACTACCTAAGGCAAAGTACTGTGTTGTATTTAGGTATGTCATCTGTCAAGATATCGCCAGCGGGAGGAGAGGGAGGACGGCGATCAAGAGACAAGTGGAGATCAAGTCTGCATGAGCACGAGCATGTGATGGCGCACTAGGACTGCCTATGACACGATGTCTACACGTCTAAGGCGCGCCACACACATGGCCTGCGTGCCAGAAATAGGCTGAACCCATATATGGGTCGGTATGTACTCGTTTGAGACGAACCGAGTCAGTTTGGGCCCAAACCAGGTTGGTTTTGGGCCAGGTCCATGCTGAGGACGCCCCAGCCTCCCTTAAGTAGCCAGGGGCGCCCCCTCAAGTCCCTTAGACCACGTTTAAACAAAACCCTAGTTTCTAGACAGAACCAAGTGTTCCTCTGAAATTATTCACACCAATTCGTATCGATCTGGTGTTCGTTCTACTGAAAGTCTGAGTGTAATCTGCTGTTCCATTGGGAATTAGTAAATTGCATCACCGCTTCATGGTCGGCGGCTACGTGTGCAAGCGTGTGACGTTGCGAATATCCAAAGGGTTGAGAGCTGTTGCGCTGGCAGCAGGGATTAGCCGGAGAGTTTACAACGACACTCGAGTTATCTTCATCACCATCATCGCCATCTACATCGCGCTCGCTGAGAAGATCGGGACACCCCTTATCATCTTGGTATCAGAGTGCCTAATCATCGATCATGATAAGGATCACGCCGGTGATCCTTGGAGTTTTGTCCCGATCTTTCACAGCGAGTCTACCCGGATAGCAATCTTCCAATAACGCAAAGAACGTCACCTGAAGAAGAGGAACGAATCCAGCAAGCAACGTGAAGAGAATCAACACGCCTCAAACCTGAGCTTGATAATCCTTGATGAACACAAGAACCTTCACAGCAATGTATTTGATAAACACGGCAGCGCCATTTCCCCGAGGGATGATACACGGTGGAGCACACAATAGTTTTAGACTAAACAACTAAACTCTCTAAACCCTAGACGGCTGGCCTCCTTATATAGATGGCCAGAAAACTGTTGGGCTTGGACAGGCCCAAACCCAAAACACAAATAAACCTAAGTGGCCCACAACTTGACCTAGCTACGAAATAACATAAGCATGAATATAAATTGCTGACACAACCTTAGACTAATTATTACATATCGTAGGTCGTCCTGGCGTGCCAATCTGCAATGAGCTGCCCTCATCTTGGTGGAGTCCTAAAATTAGGCTTCACCTCCTCCTTCGTGCCCATATCATCCTCCCCCCTTCAAAAAGCGTTGTCCCCAACGCGTGAGGGTCTGCTCGAAAGGGTGGCGGAATATCAACAATAGCACCATGCATATTCGCCGTCTTCAAGTCTTGCTTGCCTTCCTCACCACATCCTCCCTCTTGGCCTGCTCGACTTGATACAGCCCTGGGTGGTTGCACCTCTTTTCTTCGCCAAATGAACTTGTACTTAGGCGCCTCCACCTTCTTCTTCTCAATCCTTGCTGGAACCTTGCGTTGCCAAACATGAACCTGCTTAGCACGACCCTGCAAAGTAGTAATGCCTGGGCCACACAACTGACGAATACGTCCATCCTTGCCTTTATGCACACGCACTGCTGCTCCAACAAAATGTCTCCGAGGTGTTCTAACAAAACTGTGGCTGACTACCCGCGGCACCGTATGCACCAGAACACGATCAGCATCACCGTCATCGGTCTGAACACCCATGTCAACACGAACTGGAAGTGGAACACATGGAACACATGCTGACATAACCTTCCCTTCATCAATAAGAGGCATGACATCAACCGGCTTGTCACTAACAAGAACAACTAGCTTGTCATCTACAGGCTTGGCTGAAACAATATCACCATTGACGCTCTTCGCATCATGCTCCTCAGGTTGCGGCGTATCTAGCCCAGATTTTGGCTTAGCCTTGCGCAACTTCTCCTTGTGTACCACCAGCTCAACATCAGACTTTATGTGATCATCCTGCATAGGTTTCAAAGTCCGCTGTTTGCCATCATGCACAAAAGAATATGTATTTGCTCTCCGAGCATGAGTAACATTGCGATCATACTGCCATGGACGTCCAAGTAACAGTCCACACACCTCCAATGGCAACACATCGCACTCGACCTCATCAACATAATCACCAACTGTTAATGGCACACGTACCTTATGAGTAACTTTTAGCATACCACAACTATTTAACCATGCAACATGCTTAGGTTCAGGAATACGCCATGTCGACAAACCCAAAGTCGACACCACAGCCTTACTGATGCCATTACAATAACTACCACCATCCACCATGAGCTTGCACGCTTTGCCCTTGATCATACACTGCGTCTGAAATAGACTCCAACGCTGACCTCTTTCCACTACCATACAAGCATCATCATAGACTCTCTTTAGTTGCATATTCAACCCATTTAACGGTTCAGCCGCTTCCACAACATCATGGACAACATCAGCCATCGTATCTGCATAAGGTACAATTGCTGTCGTAGCCGGACTGACCTGCTCTACCAAACAATCTGCTGGCACAAAACGCTGCCTCGCAAGGTGCTTCACTTCTTCCCAAGTGTTTGGAGGACGCTGGCCCTTTATACGCATATCATACCGTCAACGCTTCCACCAAGCTGTAGTTGTTTGATCAAAGCGCTCAAGAGCTGAAGTGTAACAAGTAATTTCCCCATAATTTCGAGAACGCGGCAATAACCAACGGTCCATTACCTCTTCCCATGCCAAATATTCCTGTGGCGTTGCATCTATCATCAACCAAAGCCTTCGCAAACCTCCCAATGCTCTGGTCGCAGCAATAGCTTCAGGATAAATTAGGGGTGCTTCATCCGCTTCGCCGAGCCAAAGTGCTTGATAATAATCTGATACTTCTTCAGAAACTGTCGTAACCACACCTCCTACCATAGCTGCACCGGCCTGAAGCAAAGCCAACAGCCAAAAGAGATTCCTACGCTCCCGATCAGACAAAGTGACGTCGATGTCTGGTAGGTAGCGATCAAAAAGAGGCGTCTCCTTGCAGCGATCGGTCCTAGAGTAGCGTCCGTGAAGGAGTCAGTTCCAAACTAGCGGCAACAAGGCAGAACAATCCGGCCGCGCCCGACCACAGACACCCTCTGTGGTCTCGCGAGATTGGAGCGAGCGAGGCGCGTGTGCGGGCGTGTCGATGCCCGCCAGTTGGGCTGGCCCGCTGAGGTCCCCCGATCCCCGATCGGATCCAGCGAGCGAGCAGCAATCAGCGATTTGATTTTTTTTTTTAACCTGAGATCGGATCTGCAATGCCTGACTCCCCTCGATCGGATCTGGAAAAATAGCTTCGGACTCTTTCAACGAGAGGAATTGGATCGAGCTGAGACAAAGAGCTTTTCTTGCCCACACGAGATTGATGGTTTTCTCGGTGCTTTGACTTGAAAATCGATCTGGCAAAATAGCTTCGGATCCACGTAATACAAAAACCCACCGATGATGCAAATAATCCGATCTGAAAACTGCGTAGGGGAAAAACAATCCGCAGATCATGAAATCAACTGAAAATACTCATTGTGATCAACCCAGTAATCTGATACCACATGATAAGGATCACGCCGGTGATCCTTGGAGTTTTGTCCCGATCTTTCACAGCGAGTCTACCCGGATAGCAATCTTCCAATAACGCAAAGAACGTCACCTGAAGAAGAGGAACGAATCCAGCAAGCAACGTGAAGAGAATCAACACGCCTCAAACCTGAGCCTGATAATCCTTGATGAACACAAGAACCTTCACAGCAATGTATTTGATAAACACGGCAGCGCCGTTTCCCCAGAGGGATGATACACGGTGGAGCACACAATAGTTTTAGACTAAACAACTGAACTCTCTAAACCCTAGACGGCTGGCCTCCTTATATAGATGGCCAGAAAACTGTTGGGCTTGGACAGGCC
The DNA here is from genome assembly GCA_007115705.1 of Dactylis glomerata. Taxonomy (NCBI): domain Eukaryota; kingdom Viridiplantae; phylum Streptophyta; class Magnoliopsida; order Poales; family Poaceae; genus Dactylis; species Dactylis glomerata. The sequence goes on from QXEO01000550.1 coordinate 583,151, forward strand.
CAAACCCAAAACACAAATAAACCTAAGTGGCCCACAACTTGACCTAGCTACGAAATAACATAAGCATGAATATAAATTGCTGACACAACCTTAGACTAATTATTACATATCGTAGGTCGTCTTGGCGTGCCAATCTGCAATGAGTTGCCCTCATCTTGGTGGAGTCCTAAAATTAGGCTTCACCTCCTCCTTCGTGCCCATATCATCTAAACGTGGTCTAACCCTAATTGAGGGGGCGCCCAGGGGTACTTATAGGTGGCCGGGCATCCTCAGCAAAGACCTGGCCCAAAACATGCCTGGTTTGGGCCCAAAATGACTCGGTTCGACTCAAACGGGTACATACCGACCCATACATGGGTTCGGCCTAATTTTAGCACGCAGGCCATGTGTATAGCGCGCCTTAGACGTGTAGACATCGTGTCGAAGGCAGTCCTAGTGCGCTATCACGTGGTCGTGCTCATCCAGACTTGATCTCCACTTGTCTCTAGATCGCCGTCCTCCCTCTCCTCCCGCTGGCGATATCTTGATAGATGACATACCTAAATACAACATAGTACATCGCTTTTAGGTAGTATATAATTCGGAGATATCAAGACATTCTTTTCAACTAGGAAAGAATTCACCTTATAATAATCATCAATTAGACTCAATATTTCCTTCCAGCTCAAACACTCAAAATCAGCATGATCCATGATTGTATCCTCATCACTCATACTCTTCAGTTTCCTCATTTATCAACATAAACTTTTTATTGGGACAGTCTCGCCGGAAGTGACCCTTGCCACCACATGTATGACAGTTCATATCCCTATTTCTTGTTGTAGAATTGGAGGAACCAGTACCACTAGCAGCAGGTTGTGATGTTTTCTTGGCATTGGAAATAACTGAATCAGGTTTTGAGGAAGCATTACCACGGAATCGAGAAGTACCACTAGAGGTAGGCACACTAGGGTCTGTCCATGGGGAAAAACGACCTCTACTTGTTGTAGAGCGAGGTCCAAATTTAGCATCTTCAGCCAATGTCAGTTCTGCCTCACGTGCTTGATGAAGCAAATCTGTCATATCAAAGTATTGGTGATGCCGAACAATGCATCGAATGTTGTAAGTTAAACCAGCAAGAAAACGCTGCATTGTTTGTTCCTCTGGTTCGCGCACCCTAGCACGCTGTATAATCAACTCCATCTCCTGATAATAGTCATCAACAGACTTAAGACCTTGCTTCAAATTCGTAAATTTATCATAGAGAGAACGAATATAATTGCGGGGAATAAAACGAGCACGCATCGCTTCTTTCATACCCCTCCATGTATTAATAGGTGGCTCTCGAGCTTCCAGCCTGGACTGAACAATATTATCCCACCAAAGCAATGCATATCCATCAAATTCCGAAGATGGAAGTTTTATTTTTCTATCCTCGGTGTACTCATGCATGCGCCATAGTTTTTCCAACTTCAGCTCCCAATTGAGGTACTCTTCCACATCAGTAGAACCAACAAAATTGGGTACAGTGAACTTTGGTTTGCCCAGCCCATCATCATCACAATTGGCTGGTTGGGCAAAATCATCATCAAAGTGACGACGTGTGCCGAGAGGAGCAAAACCATGACCAGGCGGAATACCAGCACCTCGGCCTCCATTCCCACGACCACCGTGACCACCAAGAAGCAATCCATCACGACGACCAGCAGCAGCTGCAGCATTAGCGTCATCATGTGCGTGATTGTCATCCTGGACACTCGCAGCAGCCTCATGATCAAGTGGTTGCTGGTGAGGTGGACGATCAAACGAAGCTTGCAACGTATGCACAGCTTGTGTCAAATCTGCAATAGAACGCTGAATTGTGGTCACAGTTTCTTGTGTCGTAGTGGCTATATCATGTGTTGCATTCAGCTTATTGTCAACAGCAAGCACATCGTCATGTATACTATCACAAACAGCATTGAACCTCTTCGTCAAAGTGTCACGAAGCGCTTCGTATTCATTCCAATGCACGACCTCATTTGGATCCTTTTTGTGCTGCACATCATCAGACTCAGACATGATTAGTAGGTTAGTGCAAACAAAAATAGGTGTATGGTGGAACTCTCACAACTCACTCGAAACTGAGAGAAATGAGGTATCTTACCGTTCCAAAGTGAATAGAAGAGCTTACCAACTTGTATAGGCAAAAACGTGCACGGATGTGATGTAACGAATATCGAGGGAAAGACTCTCACACGACAACCAGGGTATATGGTGGGGCTTGGTATGGATACCTAACTACACCAAAGTACAAGTCCTAGTGTTGATCGTATGACAAAGAACCCACGGAAACGCACACGGTGGAGATAAATGGGGCAATGCAACTCTGAAAATGAGCTCAAAAAGTTGAGATATGTCAGAGGAACGCTCGATGTTGCAAAGCACAAGAGAGACGCTAGCAATGGCTCAACGAAAACGGGCACAAGATTGTGGAACAGAGCAGCCCATAGAGCACTAAGCACGCTAGTCTCGTAGGATGGTTCTAGACACCAAGAAAGGTTTACTAAGGGCTGACAAAGAAAAAGGGACAATATGTGGACTCAGAAAAGGGAAATAGCAAAGAGAAAGGGGAAAAGAATTTATATATATATATAGCGCTCACGCTGGAGCACAGAGATAGTCTGAGGTCAAGCGACCCAAACCAGACCAGCGATCCAACTTTTTTTTTATATTTTTTTTACTAAAGAATTTGGGCCAAAAGATCTTAGGCCTGTCTGGCGCTAGAGGCCAGACAGCCTCTGCGCTGTGGCGCCCCGAGCGGTGCCAGGGGCCAGCGTGCCCCGCGCCTGGGCGGGATGGCGTCGCCCGACCCCAGACAACCTCCGTCCTGGGGCGACGGGGCGCCAGGTATTGTTTTTTTTTTGACTGATTGCTGATCTGACACTGGCTGGAAAAACGTGGAATTGGTAGACTAGTACCGATCGGATCTGACTGAGAACAACTGCAGGATCTCGGATCGCTGCTTGTTCGATGATGAAACAAACGAAGAACACGAGAAGAACACGCAAAGGAAGAAAAACGATCAGCAACTAAAACAAGTATCTCGATGCAATCTAGGCTATGGTAAAACTATGAACCCCAATTTTTTTGTAGGCTTTTTCTGTATAGGATGAAAAAAAGAACTAATCTATGGGGATGGATTGCTCACCGAGTAAACTCTGGAAATCTGATACCAAGATGATAAGGGGTTGCCCGATCTTCTCAGTGAACCGATGTAGATGGATGATAACTTGGTAGATAACCTGTGAGACACACACGAACTCTCCGGGTGTTCCCCCGTTGCCAATGCAACAGATCTTCAACCCTATAGATATTCGAGAAACCACACACCTGCGCACGTAGCCGCCGACCATGAAGCGGTTCTGCAATCTCCTAATTCCCAATGGAACAGCAGATCACATTTGAATTCTCAGTAGCAAAACTCCAGATTGAAACAAACTTGGAGTGGGGTAGATATTCTGAGCGAAACACAGAGGAATATATGATTTCAGAGGAAAGCTTACAAGCAATTTCGTTCTGATGTTTGGGGGTAATCTAAACGTAGTCTAAACGACACAAGGGGGCGCCCCAGGGGTACTTAAAGGGGTTGGGGCGTCCTAGGCAAAGACCTGGCCCAAAACCAACCTGTTTTGGGCCCAAACGGACTCGGTTCGACTCAAACTGGTACATACCGACCCATACATGGGTTCGGCCTATTTTGGCACGCAGGCCATGAGTGTAGCGCGCCTTAGACTCGTAGACATCGCGTTGAAGACTGTCCTAGCGCACCAACTCGTGCTCTCTCTCATGTAGACTTGATGTTCTGGTGATCTCCGGGTGCGCCTGCCTCCCTCTCCTCCCTCGTGCACTTGATCTTCAAGTCTTGCTCATCTCGCTGCGACACGTCTCCTCCTCGTGCAATGCTTGTGTTATCAACAAACCTAATCATACATAGATGCATAGACTTAGGTAGTATAAAGCTCTCATTAAATAAAACATCAGGTTCAATTAACAGTGAGTTCACCTGTTATTCCAATAGCTTTGCACGTGCTCTTGTAATTGGTCCAATCCTAATCTCGTTGGAGTTCTTCGCAGCAACATCTTCATCATCAATAGGAGCAGGAGATAATGGTGGTGTAATAGGGATGTCCTCATCAACCTGTCTCATTTTCCTCTTTTCCTTTCCACCTTTCTTCATTTCTGTCGGCACATAGAAATTGGACCGAAAAATTCCATCATCAGGTAGGCTTAGCAAACTCTGTACCGAACCAATCTGCCTTAATTTCTTTCCTTTGCTAGCCCGCAAGGAAAAATCCCCATCCGATCTTTTCTTTTTTTTGAACACGTAGCAATCAGACTCTTTCCTTTTTTATCATGCAGGGGAACTTACCGATGCTCACCCAACGAGCGAACCAGGAGTGCATCCTAGACGCAAGCGATGATGGGCCGGCCCGCTATGGCATCGCCCGGTCCTAGGTGAGCGGAACGGATCCGTCGATCCAGGAGTGGAACGAGCGGACGCTCGGGGACAGAGGATGTCTGTCCTCGGGCGAGCGGGCAGGAGCGGCCGATCGTTTTTTTTTCAATTGACTTGTAGATCGAATCTGAGTGAAGTAGATCGCTTAAACTCCTGATTCTAAATTTCCAATGCCGCAGATCCGTCATCCGACATGAGATCGATCTTGACTTTTCCTCCGAGATCGAAAGAAAAAAACAGAAGATGCCGACGCCTTCGATCTTCAACTCGCAACAACCAAACCCAATGAACTGCAGCAGCACCCACTCGATGACAGCCAACACGTCGTCCAGATACTCATCGTTTAGCCGATGAAAAATTAGCTCGACAAACACAACCGCATCGTGATTAACCTGGCGCTCTGATACCAAGATGATGAAGACTGTTTGGCCCGATGTTTAACGATGCACCTCCTGATCCAATGGATCTGATAAATCTCCCAATCGTGTGAGCGATACACGCAACCTGAAGATGGGGAACGTCAATCCTGCGAGCAACTCGTCGATGTAGACAAACCTCATGCCAAATAGATTAATCCAACGAGCAACTCGGTGATGAACAGCGAGCCTCGATGATGAGGATTGGCACGCCAGGATGACCCACTGATGAGGATACAATCATGGATCATGTTGATTTTGAGTCTTTGAGCTGGAAGGAAATATTGAGTCTAATTGATGATTATTATAAGGTGAATTCTTTCCTAGTTGAAAAGAATGACTTGATATCTCTGAATTATATACTACCTAAAGCAATGTACTATGTTGTATTTAGGTATGTCATCTGTCAAGATATCGCCAGCGGGAGGAGAGGGAGGACGGCGATCGAGAGACAAGTGGAGATCAAGTCTGGATGAGCACGAGCACGTGATGGCGCACTAGCACTACGTCTAAGGCACACTATACACATGGCCTGCGTACTAAAATTAGGCCGAACCCATATATGGGTCGGTATGTACCCGTTTGAGCCAAACCGAGTCAGTTTGGGCCCAAACCAGACAGGTTTTGGGCCAGGTCAAAGCTGAGGACGCCCGGCCACCTATAAGTACCCCTGGGCGCCCCCTCAATTAGGATTAGACCATGTTTAGACTACAGATTATTTTGTTGAACTGCTGTAAGCATTCATCTGAATTCCTCCGCACCAATTCATCTGGATTTGGTGATATACTGCTGCAAGTTTAGTGTGATCTGTTGTTCCATTGGGAATCAGTAGACTGCAAACTACCGTTTTGTGGTCAATGGCTACGTGCGCAAGTGTGTGGAGTCGTGAATATCCTACAGGGTTTGAGAGCTGTTACATTAGCATCAGGGTTCAAGCGAGAAGAGTTCATCGGTGACACCAAGTTATCCCCACCAATTATCCGCTGCCATCATCACCATCGCATCGCTCATGAGAAGATCGGGCCACCCCATATCACCCACGATATGTAATAATTAAGTCTAAGGTTGTGTCATCAGTTTGTATCTATGTCCATGTTATTTCTTAGCCAGGTCATGTTGTGGGCCAATTAGGGTTTTATTTTATGTTTTGGGCTTGGTCCTATCCAAGCCTAATAGTTTTTTGGCCGCCTATATAAGGAGGCTGGGCGGCTAGGGTTTAGGGAGGCTGAAATTATGTAGAACTTTTAGTTCACACGCATGTGTTCCATCCCTCCGGGGTTGGCGTATTGAGACGGTGTATCCGACGTTCGTCTAGTTATCCACTATATTGTGTTTTGCGTGAAGGTGCTTGTTATACAAGTATTGACGTGCTTCTGCGTGAAGCTCGCTGTTCATCACCGAGTTGCTCGTTGGATTAATCTATTCGGCATGAGGTTTGTCTACATCGACGAGTTGCTCACAGGATTGACGTTCCCCATCTTCAGGTTGTGTGTATTGCTCACGCGATTGGGAGATTTATCACATCCATTGGATCAGGAGGTGCATCATGAAAGATCGGGCCAAACAGTCTTCATCATATTGGTATCAGAGCTCTAGGTTGATCACGATGATGTGGTTGTCGCCGCCCAGACTAGGGGCTATTGGTTTGTTGGAGTTCTTGGCATGTCTGCAGATTGGTTCAGACGGGTGTTCTTGTTACGTCGATCGAAAGCTGTCCGCCGGATCAGTTTTTCAAATCAAATCGGCGAGTTCTCGTCTGCTATTTCCGATCCCGAGGTGTTGTCGAATTCATAGAGCAGAGGAATAGCCCCGGTCAGATCGGCTTTCTGTTCAGATTGGCGATGGCGGATCGCTATTCGCGAAAGTCCTGGCCGGACCCGAAAGCCAATTAAAAAAAAGTTGCCGAGATCGGCCGTGCGCTGCACCACAGACACTGTCTGACCTTGGGCGAAACTCGTCGCTCGGGCCATGGCGATCGCCGCATCGGCTCATCGCGGGATCGGTCACCATGCCCCAGCACATATTTAGTCCGATAGTTTTCTTTAAGAGTCCACCAGGTCGATCGATCCAAGTATTCAAAAAAGGAAAGGAAATATTGGATTGTTTGGTACATGAGTTTGCAGGCCAGCAAAGCAAAGGATTGGATGGGAAGCGAGAGATAATGGAAAGAGCATATTTTATGCTGATCGGATTTAATGGCAGTGTTACAAGAAAAAAAATAAGGAAGAGTTTGGATCAGACATGTTGTATTTTTTGGTGGTGCGTGGTATCCAGCTGAAAAAAGGAAAGACAGAGAAATAACAATTTGGTACTACGTGTAGCAGAACGGATTAACTGTTTTTACGAGACTATTTTAGTCCAAGTGGTTGTGGAATTTTTTTGACAAAAAAGAAAGAGACATTGTTAGCAGTTCCAAAGAGGTGGCAGATTTAGTATGTTTGGATCCTTGGCGTGCAGGAATTGTTTTGTTTGTTTTAGGTGATGTGCTTTGTTTGCTACCAAAATTCAGTTTGCGTCTGCGGGCATATTCAACTCATTTGGACCCTCAGTGTGCAGGAGTATGTCCTGTCCGTTTTGGGTGATCTGCTTATGTGCTTTGAGACTACATTCTGATGATCGTTTGTGTCTCAATCAGGTTTGTTGGTGGGTGGCACCGAAGACTAAAAGGTGCCAAGAGCAAGTCAAGCTAGCCGAGAGGGAGGATGTGGTGTGGCAGGCTGGCAAGGCTTGAAGACGAAGAGTGGCGATATTGCTAATTTGACGCCACATACTAGAGAAGACCCTCCAGCGTTGAGGACAACGCCTTTCCAAGAAGGGGAGGATGATGAGGATTGGCACGCGAGGATGACCCACGATATGTAATAATTAAGTCTAAGGTTGTGTCATCAGTTTGTATCTATGTCCATATTATTTCTTAGCCAGGTCATGTTGTGGGCCAATTAGGTTTTATTTTATGTTTTTGGGTTTGGGACTGTCCAAGCCCAATAGTTTTCTGGCCGCCTATATAAGGAGGCTGGGCGGCTAGGGTTTAGGGAGCCTGAAATTATGTAGAACTTTTAGTTCACACGCATGTGTTCCATCCCTCCGGGGTTGGCGTATTGAGACGGCATCTCCGACGTTCATCTAGTTATCAACTATATTGTGTTTTGCGTGAAGGTGCTTGTTATACAAGTATTGTCGTGCTTTTGCGTGAGGCTCAATGTTCATCACCGAGTTGCTCGTTGGATTAATCTATTCGGCGTGAGGTTTGTCTACATCGACGAGTTGCTCATAGGATTGACGTTCCCCATCTTCAGGTTGCGTGTATCGGTGACGCGATTGGGAGATTTATCACATCCAACAGATCAGGAGGTGCAACTCGGTGATGAACAGCGAGCCTCACGCAGAAGCGCGACAATACTTGTATAACAAGCACCTTCACGCAAAACACAATATAGTGGATAACTAGACGAATGTCGGAGACGCTGTCTCAATACGCCAACCCCGGAGGGATGGAACACATGCATGTGAACTAAAAGTTCTACATAATTTCAGCCTCCCTAAACCCTAGCCGCCCAGCCTCCTTATATAGGCGGTTAGAAAACTATTGGGCTTGGACAGGCCCAAACCCAAAACATAAAATAAAACCCTAATTGGCCGACAACATGACCTGGCTAAGAAATAACATGGACATAGATACGAACTGATGACACAACCTTAGACTTAATTATTACATATCGTGGGTCGTCCTCGCGTGCCAATCCTCATCATCCTCCCCTTCTTGGAAAGGCGTTGTCCTCAACGCCGGAGGGTCTTCTCTAGTATGTGGCGTCAAATTAGCAATATCGCCACTCTTCATCTTCAAGCCTTGCCAGCCTGCCACACCACATCCTCCCTCTCGGCTAGCTTTACTTGCTCTTGGTACCTTTTAGTCTTCGGTGCCAACCACCAACAAACCTGATTGAGAAACAAACGATCATCGGAATGCAGTCTCAAAGCACATAAGCAGATCACCCATAACGGACAAGACATACTCCTGCACACTGAGGGTCCAAATGAGCTGAATATGCCCGCAGACGCAAACTGAATTTTGGTAGCAAACAAAGCACATCACCCAAAACAAACAGAGCAATTCCTGCACGCCAAGAATCCAAACATACTAAATCTGCCACCTCTTTGGAACTGCTAACAATGTCTCTTTCTTTTTTGTCAAAAAAATTCCACAACCACTTAGACTAAAACAGTCTCGTAAAACCATTTAATCTGTTCTGCTACACGTAGTACTAAATTGTTATTTCTCTCTCTTTCCTTTTTTCAGCTGGATACCACGCACCACCAAAAAATACAACATGTCTGATCCAAACTCTTCCTTATTTTTTTTCTTGTAACGCTGCCATTAAATCCGATCAGCATAAAATATGCTCTTTCCATTATCTCTCGCTTCCCGTCCAATCCTTTGCTTTGCTGGCCTGCAAACTCTCTTTTTTTAGAATGAGAACTGTATTAATCAACCATCAAGTTTATAGAGTCACGATTACAAATCTCCAGAATATCAACAGGGAAGTGCATATGCCACACATGCGTGGACCTGTGCACTTTGGCACGCTGAGCAAGCTCATGAGCAAGAATGTTACAGCATCTATCAACCTTGCTGAAGCTAAGGTTAGGAAAGAAACAAGACAGGGCATTGATATTGCTATAGATGTGCCAGATACTGGAGGTGTTAACGGAACTACACTCCAGCGCACAAACCACCGCTGCATTATCAGACTCCAGCGCAAATAGCTTCAGGTTGAGCTGATAGGCAGTGTTGAGGCCCGTCCAAACCGCAAGTGCTTCAGCTTCCTCCGCATTCTTGCAGGTCTGTAGAGTAGTGCTTCCGGCCAACAACAGCGAGCCAAGATGGTCACAGACAGCGAAGCCAGCCGTAGCCTCGCCCGTGGAGGGAATAAACCCAGCGTCCACATTCATCTTGAGCTTGTCGCGGTCAGGAGGGATCCAAGATGGAGTATCCTTTTTTGTAGCCCTGCTGAATAACTCAGTGGAACAAGAAACATCAGTTACAGGCTTAGATAAATCTAGGTGAGACTTATTATTTTGATTGTTGTTTTCCTCGTTTAGGACTTTGTCATATCCCAGGAGGAAAGCAACAGATCTGGCTACTGTCTCTTCCCCCTTGTCATGGACGGTGTCATTTCTAAGATGCGAAGAACGCCATAACAACATGTGTGTTTGGCTTCTCTGCTTCTTGTTCAGCTTATACATGAGATTTTGTAGCCAATCCTTGCATGTAAAGGAGAAAACAGATTCATTAGGGATATCCCAATGTTTCCTCATCTCATAACTCAGGGCTCTGGACTTTGTGCAGCAAATAGTGGCATGGTGACCGTCTTCTTCCACTCTGCCGCAAATATTGCAGATACTATCAGCCTCCAAAGTCCTCTTCATCTTATTCCTTTTGGTGGCAAGGTTATCATTGGCCACTCCCCAACCAAAGATTTTGACCTTCTTAGGAACGTTAGCTTTCAAAATAATATTCCAGCTATCTCTAGAGTTGGTGTGGTTCTCACTATTACCAGCACGCCATCTGACACCGTTTTTAATATTAAAAGCTAGTCTGTAAGCGCTTCTGACCGTGAAAGTGCCAGACTTGTCATAATGCCAAGCCACCAGATCATTACAGGGGTTGATAGGAAGTTTTATGTTGAGAATCCAATCAGCGTCCTGGTCGTAGCAAACCTTTCTCACTTTCTCTTCATCCCAGCTATTACTTCCTGGGCGCAAAAGCTGGCAAACTTTCCTGAGTCTAGTGTTCGTTTTCCCTCTAGCCACTTTTAGGTTGTGATCCCTTGGGATCCAATTGTCCCTCCAGATATCAACCTCAGACCCATTGCCAATTCTTGAGATGATGCCTTCTTTCAGAAGCTCGAGGCCGTGTTCGATACCCTGCCAAGAGGGCGAAGCATCTTGCCTAAACACAGTGTCGAGCAGATTACCTCTAGGGTAATAGATAGACTTTAGGAGTCTAGAGCAAAGAATGTCAGGGTTTTTGATCAGTCTCCAACCTTGCCTAGCTAACAGGGCTTGGTTCATGCGGTAGGTGTCTTTAAAACCAACACCTCCAAGGTCCTTCGGGTTAGTGAGAATATCCCAGGACGCCCAGTGTACTTTCCTCTTTTTTTCATCCTCGCCCCACCAAAAATCCCGCACAAGCTTCATGTAATCATCATGAAAGCCAACTGGTAGCTTGAAAATACTCATTACATTGATAGGAATAGCTTGGGCTACCGATTTAATCAATTCATCTTTGGCACCCATAGACATGATCTTCTCAATCCAGTTGTTAAGTTTCTTTGACAATCTATCTTTGGAGGGCTGGAACTTTCCCTTGTTCATCCGGCCCTCGGGTGTTGGATACCCAAGGTATTTGTCTTCGAAGCTGTCCCTAGATACCTCAAGGGTCTGTTTAATATGGTTCTGAGTACTATCAGGGCAGCTGTCACTGAACAAGAGAGAGCATTTGTCTGCACTCAGCATCTAGCCTGTACCCCTCTCGAAGGCACCGATAATTTCTTTGATCACCCTAGCCTGATCAATATTCGCCTGGAAGAAGAGTAGATAGTCATCTGCAAACATTAAATGAGAAATACCAGGAGACGTTATGTAGATTTTGAACTCCTGTAGTGCAGAGGATTGGCTTGCTTGTTTAATAATCATGGATAGGCTTTCTGCCACGATGAGGAAAAGATACGATGAGAGGGGATCACCCTGGCGAAGTCCTCTCATCGGGGAGAAGGTGCTAGTAAGCTGTCCATTCAGTTGCACTAAGAATTTCACTGATTTTACACAGCACATGATCCAGCCAACCCATTTCCTATCAAATCCCCTTTTTAGCAGAGCACCTTCCAAGAAATTCTAGTCCACTCTGTCATAGGCCTTAGAAAGGTAAAGTTTGTAGGCACAAAATGACTCTTCTCCTTTCTTAGAACGGTGGATGGCATGGAAGCATTCAAATGCAATGAGTGCATTATCTGAAATCAACCTACCTGGGAGGAAGGCACTCTGGGTTTTAGATATCAAATCTTGGAGGTGAGGTCTAAGTCTGTTAACCAAGCATTTAGCAATGACCTTGTAGATAACATTGTAGAGAGAGATAGGTCTGAAGTCTTTTAGGTCATTAGCATCAGCACTTTTGGGAATCAAGACAATTTTAGTCATATTGAAGTCTTCTGGGATAGTTCCAGCACTAAAAAATGCTTAATAGCAGCACAGACTTCTTTCTTTAGGAGGCCCCAATTTCTCTACAAGAATCGGACTGGGAGCCCATCGGGTCCCGGAGCTTTAAGGGGACCAATTTGGAATAGGGCATCTCCTATTTCTTCATCAGTGAGATCAGCCAGCAGAGCTTGCTTGACATGGTTAGGCACAGAACGTTCGATCAGTTCAAGCAAATCCCTGGGGTCCACCTTCGGGTCCGCAGTATAAAGATCAGTGAAAAAATCATTAGCCAGGCCTAGAAAGTCACCCTCATTATCAGTAAACGTACCATCTTTCCTTTTAAGTTTCCTGATCTTATTCTTCTGAGCTCTTCCAGAAGCTTTATGGTGGAAGAACCTAGTGTTCTGGTCCCCCTCTTTCAGCCAGTTGATTCGTGATTGCTGTTTCCACATGATTTCTTCATGATGCAATAACTCGTCCAATCTGGACGAGATCCTCTTAATCTCCTTGGTGTTTCTGTTATAATTATGGTTCTGCAGTTTACCCAGCTTCTTCTTCAGCTCCTTTATTTCTTTATTTACAGAGCCAAAGTTCGCAGAGCTCCAAATTTTCATGGATTTCATGGCATGGGCAAGCTTGTCTTGGACCTCTTCCAAATTACTAGCAGGTTTAAGATAGCTCCATGCCTCCTCAACACAATCCGCGAGTGACGCCTCTCTTTCCCACATTGCCTCGTACCTGGGCAGAGAGTTGGCAGGTCTGCACTTATCATCTGTCAAGCTGATCAGAATGGGACAGTGGTCCGATCTCGAGGAGACTAGGTGCTAAACTAAAGCCTGCGGAAAGAGCTGGGAGCACCTCGGCAAGCAACTTACCTATCCAGCCTCACTCTAACATTCTTCCTGCCCTCTTGCTTATTGTTAAAGGTCCATGGGCAACCTTGAAAGCAAGGTCAAAAAGGTTACAGAAGTTGAGGGTTTCTCTAAAGTCAGCCATGCGACTTTCATTTCTCCTAGTCGCTGACCAATGTTCAGACTGGAACAGAGCTTCGTTGAAGTCACCTGTAATGCACCAAGGTTCTTTCGAATTATCCTTGATTCTCTTCAGGAGCTTCCAAAACTCAACTCTCTCCTGCGGGCGAGGTTCACCATACACGAACATGTATCTTATTTTATTACCATCATGGTCGGTTACATGGGTGTCTATGTGATGTTGGCCATAGCTGAGCAGGTCCAAGGTCACACTATCACTCACAAAGAGGGCCAAACCCCCTCCTTTCCCTTCCACGCTGACCGGCAGGCAGTTGGAGAAGCCAACCCTGCTGCACACTCTTTGAACTACCGCTTTATTCTGCCTTGTCTCTGAAAGGAACACCAGATCAGGCTTGAATTCTCGCACCAGCCGTGCGAGCTCCTGAACTGTCCGGGCCTGTCCTAGGCCCCGACAGTTCTAGATCAGGATCTTCATTTCTTCTTCCAGGCACCCTCCTCGGTGCCTGGTTCTTTGCCGTCCGTCCCCGGCTCGGTCTTCTTGTTCTGAACTTCCTTGAGTTCTCCTCCCGTCCAGCTGCTCCCAGCTTGAGCACCTGGGCCTGGTGGTGGTTGAGTAGCCTTATCAACTACGTTTTCAGCTACCTCTTCTATGGGCTTATAGTCACTGGCCTTTACATTTTTGTTTAAGCTATCAGCTATGCCTTTCAGGATTACAAGAACTACATTCTCTTCATACTCTCTCAGTCTACGCAGCCCTTCTACACCTAGGCTTTCTTCCAGAGGTGGAACCTGGTACAGAATTTTCTTTGCTGGCCGACCAGCATCACACTCCTCTTCTTCACGCTGGCGCGTAGCCCCCAGGTTTGGCACCCGGGTTGCACGCACCTCATCTGTATACCTCTGAGCTTCAGTTTCCTCTCGATTGCGCCTCTTCCAAGTGGTAGCATCTTTGGCTTTTGTCTTGTCACGATCGGTGACGAGGGGTTAACTCGACAAATGTCCTAGATGAAGGACTTAGGATCGGGGAGATAGGGCGTCGGATGAACTCGAAGGTAAAGTTAGTCGAAATAGGTGTGTATCGAAAGTAAACTTGGGTGTTCAACCTGGCTCGCTTTCAATCTGCCCTACACCGTCCCCTCCTGGCCCCTATATATAGGTGGCCAGGTCTCGAGGATCGGGTAGGGTCCGATACAGATTACAATATCGACATACGGTAAAGACTCGTATTCGACTATCATTACAATTGGGCCTAGCTTAACGGGCCTCAGGGGTACTCAACTAATGGGCTCTATTAACTATACCCTTGTTAGTAGCCCCTGAGATTCTACCAGAATTGTAGATTCAGGTTGAATCTCTAATCTTCAAATCTTCGACTTGATCAGTTCTTCGACTTCTTCTTATCTTCAAATCTTCGACTTAGTCTTTTCGACTTATTTTCATGATATTCTTTCGCAAGGGGTTTTGATGAACAAGCCTAACAACTCTGACGGATCAAGAGGTCAGTTAACTGCCAGAACAGATACTTGTCACCTACTTCAAATTCAATCCCCTTGGACTTGAATTCGGGATACTGGTCAAATCCATTCTTTTGCCGCATTTAGGACTTATAAAGAATGAATCCCAGTGGTTCTCAAGGTACCCAGTGCGTCCACTAGGATTTTCTTCGCGTCGTAGATACGGATACATACCAGCAGAGCGCATCCATGTGCGTATACCAGGCCACACAGGACGGATCCTGGGGTCTTACCTTCGTGATAAATCACGGCATTCGAGTTTCGTTGCGATAACGTAACTCGAGAATCTTATATTCGCAGCCAAGTTTTTGACTGATAAAACCAAAGAATTTCGGATTTTAAATTGAACTTCTTCGCTCCCGATCGGAGTAATCTCTCTTTTTTGTCGACTACGTAGTCGAAGTTTGTATGCTTACCCTTCCGCATCTCCAGTATTGATTATCTCATCTCTATCGGGTGCGCGCTCAGCGCTCCCGATGGGAGTAGCCCCCGAGGCTATGCTTGTCTACTTGTAGTCGAGCATAGGCTCAAAGTTCAGCTCTTCTTTCTTCTGTGAATGTCTTACTGTTGGCGAGCCCCCGAGTCCAAGTCGAGGTTTTCACATCATACGTTCATATTCTCCTTTTCTCTCTCTTTTTTCCCTTCTTTGATATTATCGTCTGCTGTGCGCAGAATTTAACTCCTGTTGTAAAATATGTTTACGGGCTTTGCCGTAGCATGGGGGCCCAATAATACGTGCTTATAAATAAAGCATCTGCTGGTTAAGGTAAAAACCCTAATTAGATTCCTCCTCCGCCGCATCATCTTCTCTCTCCATCTAGGGTTTTTCGAGGTTTTTGCCCTTGTTCCCATGGCTGATGCTGAAGGTTCTCGTCTGAACCTTGGTTCCCCGATGGCACCACGAGGTCGGGGTCGCCCTCGTGGAAGTAAGAATAAGAACATCACGCCGGCCACCGCAGGAATTTCTTTGGACGCTCCGGCTAAGCGTCGTCCCGGCCGCCCACCTGGTAGCAAGAACAAGCCCAAGGTGACTGGCACTGCTCCCGGTCCAATCGCTCCTCCTCCTGCTGCTCCTGCTGCGTCTCCCCAAATCTTTTCTTTCCTCTGTATTGCCATGGCTCAGTGTCGCGAGATTCAGCGCCTGCCGCTGAATTTTACCAAGTTCATGGACGGCCGCGAACTCCGAGAAGCGGTTCTCCGTGAACAGTCTGGCAGTGGCATCCCATACGAGGTGGAGGTGTGGTATGATGGCGACGGCGAACAGTACTTTAAGGGTGGCTGGTCGCAGTTTGCAGAGGACCACGACATCCACCCAGGCTTCTTCATGGCCTTCGACTTCCATATCGGCACGTCGAAGTTCGACGTGAAGATCTACGACGGCACCCTTTGCCAGAAGAAGTATGAAGCTGAAGTCCACTTCCATTAGGACTTGCTTTTTATGTAATTTCGTTTGATAATGTCCTTGCTACCATGTTTATGTGCAATGAATATCCGCACTTGGTGTCAATGTTGTTGCTAGTACCAGGAAAACAAATCATTGTTCTGAGGTATACTTTTCCAGTTATCGGGTTCTTTGCGAACCAATTTTATAAGAAGAATGTCGGGTTCCTTTGCGAACCAAATTGTTTCAATATTTATCGGGTTGCTTGTACAACCTTATATAAAAAAAGTCTTCCAAGTCGCGATAAGAATTCCTTTCGTACGGCCCGAGGGTTGAAGCCCCCGAGGCGAAGAATATTTGTACAATTTTGTCGAGTTCAACCCAAAGAACCTGACCTGTGGCCTCATGTTCTGGGTTCAGAAGGTTTAACTCGAATTTGCTGAGAACACTATTTTTATTTTACGCGTAGAAACGCCGTAGCTGTTCTGCATTCCACGGGTTGCTCTCGTCCTTCCCAGTCTTCTTGTCTTGTAGTCGATATGCTCCTCCTGGTATTACTTCGGTGACGATGTAAGGTCCCACCCAAGGGGACTCCAATTTGCCGTGGCTGTCTTGCCTGAGTCGCAAAACTAGGTCTCCCACCACG
Organism: Dactylis glomerata; assembly: GCA_007115705.1. Taxonomy (NCBI): domain Eukaryota; kingdom Viridiplantae; phylum Streptophyta; class Magnoliopsida; order Poales; family Poaceae; genus Dactylis; species Dactylis glomerata. The sequence goes on from QXEO01000550.1 coordinate 599,774, forward strand.
AAGGACCGTGGACGAACTCGACTACTATGGTAGTTTCGTAGGCTTTGTTGATACTGCGTAGCCCTTTCTAGGGCTTTATCTCTTGCTTCGTCTAGTGCATCGACATCGTCTTGCAATGCTTCTGTCGATGTCGTCTCGTCATATGCTGTCACTCTTGGAGCCTCGTGTGTAACTTCGACTGGAAGCACGGCTTCTGCGCCATGGACCAAGAAGAAAGGAGTTTCTTGAGTTGTTGCATTGGGCGTAGTTCTTAGGCTCCAAAGAACGGAGGGCAATTCTTCTACCCAAGCGCTCTTGGCTTTCTCGAGAGGTGCTAAGAGCCTCTTTTTTATGCCACTGCATATCAGGCCATTGGCTTTTTCGACTTGCCCGTTCGTCTTTGGGTGCGCCACAGATGCGAATTTGAGCTTGATCCCTAGTTCTTCGCAGTAACTCTTGAATTCCTTCGAAGTGAAATTTGTCCCGTTGTCTGTGATGATGCTGTATGGTACACCAAAACGGAAAACTAATGACCTGATGAAGCTGATTGCTGCTATCGAATCTTGAGTTGTTACCGGGGCCGCTTCCACCCATTTTGTGAATTTATCAACTGCCACTAGCATGTAGACATGCCCACCTGGCCAAGATTTGTGCAACTTTCCCACCATATCGAGGCCCCATTGTGCGAAGGGCCAAGATAATGGTATTGTTTGTAGCTCCGCTGCTGGTGCATGCGGTCTAGATGCAAACCTTTGACATGCTTCACACTTTCGAACTATATCTTTTGCGTCCTCGATGGCTGTTAACCAATAGAATCCTGCTCGGAAAGCTTTTGCCGCTATTGCTCTGCTACTAGCATGATGGCCACATACTCCGCCATGTATGTCTTTTAATATTGCTTGCCCTTCCTGGGGTGTTACACAACGCTGTAAAACGCCGGTGATACTTCTCTTGTATAATTTCCCCTCCAAGACGACAAACGCTTTTGATCTTCGAATTATCCTCTTGGCCTCCACTGCATCTTCTGGTAGTTTTTTATTTATCATGTACGCAAGATATGGCTGCATCCATGTCTCTTCTATCATCATGACCTCCTCTGGTTCTGACGTAGCCCCCGAGCCTGCTGTAGTAGTCGAGCTTTTTCCACTTTTTATTGATCTTTCCATTATTTCCTCCCAAAATACTCCGGACGGCACAGGTAAACACTGTGACCCGATATTTGCTAAAGTGTCGGCTTCTTCATTGCTGTTCCTGCTTATGTGCGAGACTTCGCATCCATCGAACGTTCCTTCTAGATAATGGTACAAATTTTTGTAGGCCATCATGTTGTCATTGATTGTGTCACATCTGTTCATAACTTGCTGAACAACAAGGTTAGAATCTCCAAATATTTTTATGCGAGTTGCTCCACATGCTTTAGCCATCCTCATTCCGTGCAACAAAGCCTCATACTCCGCTTCATTGTTAGAAGCCTGCGGAAAGCTCATCCTTAAGACGTACTTTAATTTGTCGCCATGAGGTGATATCAACACTACTCCTGCGCCTGCGCCTTGGACTCTCTTAGAACCGTCAAAGTACATTGTCCAAGTACTCGATAAATCTGGTGGTCCCGTGCTTTGCAACTCGAGCCACTCTGCTGTAAAGTCTGGCAAGACTTGCGACTTGATCGCCTTCCTTTTTTCGTACGTGATGTCCATGGGAGATAACTCGATTCCCCACAAAGAGACACGTCTCGTCGCTAGAGGGTTGTTCAATATGTTCGATAGTGGCGCTTCATTGACCACTATAATTGGGTGCACCGCAAAATACTGTCGTAATTTTCGTGCAGTTGTGAAGACACTGTATGCCAATTTCTGATAATGCGGGTACCTCTGTTTGGTTGGAGACAGCACTTCACTGATGAAATATACCGGCCTCTGGACGCCATGGGCTTTTCCTTCTTCGCTTCTTTCGACTACTAGAACTGTACTCACCACCTGATGGGTTGCGGCGATGTACAATAGCAGTGGCTCCTTTTCTTTTGGTGCGACCAGCACTGGCGGCGTGGAAAGCACTTTTTTCAACTGTGCAAACGCTGCGTCTGCTTCTTCTGTCCACTCAAATTTATCATCTGACTTCTTCATAAGTGCATAAAAAGGAAGCGCCTTCTCCCCTAATCGAGCCACGAAGCGACTTAGTGCCGCGATGCGTCCTGCAAGTTTCTGTACGTCGTGTAGTTTCGTGGGTTTCCCCATTGTCAAAATTGCTTGAATCTTTTCTGGGTTCGCCTCTATTCCTCGTGCTGATACCAGGAATCCTAAAAGTTGTCCTGCCGAGACGCCGAAAGAGCACTTTGTCGGGTTAAGCTTAAGCTTGTACCTGCTCAGGTTGTCAAAGGTTTCTGCCAAGTCGCTGATTAGAGATTTCTCCTCTCTTGTGGTGATGACTACATCATCAATGTAGACTTGTATGTTGCGCCCTATTTGGCTCCCGAGGCAACTTTGCATCATTCTTTGATAAGTTGCTCCTGCGTTTTTTAAGCCGAACGGCATCACTTGGTAGCAAAACACCCCATATGGTGTGATGAAGGCCGTTTTTTCTTCGTCTTCTTTCTTCAGTTTGATCTGATTGTAGCCAGAGTATGCGTCCAAAAAGGAAAGCCTTGTGCATCCCGCTGTTGAATCGATTATTTGATCGATGCGGGGTAAAGGGAAGGGATCCTTTGGACAATGCTTATTGAGAGATGTGTAGTCGACACATACTCTTTGTACGTCTGTGTTCTTCTTGGGTACTATGACTGGGTTCGATACCCAACTCAAAGTTTTTATTTCTCTGATTGACAAGGGTATAGTTAATAGAGCCCGTTAGTTGAGTACCCCTGAGGCCCGATAAGCCAGGCCCAATCGTAATGATAGTCGAATACGAGTTAATACCGTATGTCGATATTTATAATCTGTATCGAACCCCACCTGATCCTCGAGACCTGGCCACCTATATATAGGGGCCAGGAGGGGACGGTGTAGGGCAGATTGAAAGCAAGCCAGGTTGAATACCCAAGTTTACTTTCGATATACACTTATTTCGACTAACTTTACCTTCGAGTTCATCCGACGCCCTATCTCCCCGATCCTAAGTCCTTCATCTAGGACATTTGCCGAGTTAACCCTCGTCAATTGGCGCCGACCGTGGGGACTTTGGGCGTTGGAACCATGAATTTGACGGCTTTTTCGCTTTTAGCCAACAGCAGTCCAGAAGTCGACGGAAGTCAAGAGGTAGAATTGACAATTGGAAGTTTGAGCATCTTCATCGGGCCGTCGGGTTCCTCTCGCCTTTCGGATCCGACGAAACAAGATCAAGACACGTCGGCACAAGAACCCGAAACAAAGGAAGCACTGGAATCATCAGAAGGCTCTTCCAGCGAGGTAAACTCGCCGGTCAGCTTAGAAAAAGCATTAATCGCAGAAAGCGACAAAATCCAGGAAAAATTCGACTCAGAAGAAAAAGCGTGTCAGATGCACAACAACGCAAAGGACTTCGCCGTAGGAAATAGCGGTGTCTCCAAAGTACATCAGTTATGCGTTATTATCACTGAAGCAGAGGAAGGAAACAACAGCGAAGAGAGTAAAAGGGTCGACAGGCAAGTCGACAAAGTGAAAAATCACAACAAAACGGGAAAAGAGAAAGTCCATGTCTCGGCTGGTGAATGGAGGATGATTACGTCAGCCATTAATCATGGTACAGAAGTACCCGAGGGATCGCGAAGAGAAGTTCTAATGGGATATCAGTATGCACTATACCAACACAAGAAGAAACTAAGGGAGGAAAGAGACATGATGTTTCAAGACAACAACAACATATCAAGGGAAGAATACTGGGAAGACTATAGTGAAGACTCAGAATATAGCAGAGAGAGGCGTGGAGATCCAAAACACAGAAGGGGGGCAACAGCACGCGACAGAGAAGAGGGGTACTCGAGGAGCCCCACCCCACAGTTAGAAGAGGAGGAAGATGACCTGATACAAAAAACGCCAGAGGCGGCATTAGCAGCAGCACAAGCGTATTTACTAGCCACAAGACCAGAGCATGGGGACCCGCGAGAAGATATGCACCGAGCCGCGATACGAAGCCTCGGAATAGTAGAAGGAAAGATCAGGGAGCAAGGCCTAGAGATAAAGTCGACAAGTCACAAAGAGAAGTTCAGATACAACCGCACAGACAGCGACTATAGCGAGTCATTAGAAAAGAAAAAGCAGCAGAAAAAGAAGGAGGATGCAAGAAGTATAATAGCACAAGCTCGAGTAAATAAACCGCGACATGCTTGGAGGGAAGAGAATTACGAAGACGACGATAAAGATATGGGTGCGTTATGCTTTACTCGTAGAGTTCGCAGAACGCGGGTACCTAAAGGATTCAAACTACCACACGACCAGAATAAGTACGACGGGTCGCAGGAACCCACCTTATGGCTATCAGATTATCTACAAGTAGTGCAGATATTAGGGGGAACAAAGGCGACTGCAATGCAAAGTTTGCAGCTGCACCTCACCGGCGCCGCCCGGTCTTGGTTGAACACGCTACCCGACGAATTTATTGGAAGCTGGGGGGAACTCGAAAGTCGATTCACAAGAAATTTTCGTTCCACCTACAAGCGCCCAACATCGCTGGAAGAAGTTAAAGCATGTGTGCAAAGGAAAGGCGAAACGCTACGTTCTTATATACAACGCTGGAGTATAATTAAAAATTTAGCAGAGGACATCTCCGATGAATGAGCAATAGACGCTTTTTCAGAAGGACTTCGTCGCTCAGATCTTGTGGAAGAAATAGTAAGAACAAAACCTACGACAGTAGCTGAGCTAATGGAGCAAGCCAACAAATTCGCTGATGGAGAGGACGCGTATAACAATAAAAGAGGACGTTCGCCAGAAGTCGACAGAATAAGTCGACAGAGGAGACGATACCGCAGCGGGGGTAGCCAAGGAAGGCGAAATCAGGTAGCCGCAGGTTATGTACTAGAAGAAGAGGAAGGGTATGAAAGTAGGAGGTTTCAGGCAAAAGGGACAGAAAAATCAAGATACTCTGGTCCTTCGGTTGAGGATATGCTATACGGACCTTGTCGAATCCACTACGCGTACCTCGACGGGAAAAGAGTCTCAAATCACCAGATGAAGGATTGTAGAACATTCCTAAGGTTGCAAGGTGCCATGGGCTCGAGCCAAGAAGGAAGGCAAGGGGAAAAACGTAGAAGTCAAGGATATCAAACTCAAAGATTATCAAAGCACCTAGAGTCGCAAGTATACATATCAGCCATGATTCAACCAGTGCCCAAGTCGAAAAAAGAGCGAAAGAGCATATCCAGGCAAGTGAACCTAGCAATATCATCACCACCAGCTACCATAGAGTACCTACGGTGGTCAGAGCAACCAGTCAAGTTCAGTAGAGCAGACCACCCACGGAAAGTTCCTAGGCCGGGCCACTCGCCTATGGTTCTAAAAGCACAAATAGGAGGATACGACATCGGAAGAGTGTTCATGGATGCAGGGAGCGGCATAAACTTAATATATGCTAGAACACTGAAGGCTATGTGCATCTCACCGGCGAGTCTGAAGCCAACAGATTGCTCTTTCCACGGGATAGTACCAGGAGCAGCGAACTACCCTTTGGGAAGAATAGAACTCGATGTCTGCTTTGGTAGCAGCGAAAATTATAGGAGAGAGAAACTGGAGTTCGAAGTTATGGACTGGCCATCACAATATCATGCAATCCTGGGGCGCCCAGCATTTGCAAAATTCATGGCAGTACCGCACTACGCGTATCTCACGTTAAAAATTCTAGGGCCCAAAGGAACAATAAAGGTACAAGGGAGCTTTGAAGTAGCCAACACATGCGACAGAGAATTCAACAAAATGGTGCAAACCTTCGGCATGACAGCAGAATACGAGAGGCTCAAAGGAGAAACAGATCATAATGTGCTACCCGACGTTGGGCGATCCCTGCCAGATAAGGCTTTCGACACAACGCAAGATTCAAAGAAAATTCAGGTCCATCCTACGGATCCAAACAAGACAACATCCATTGCGGTAAATTTGGATCCCGCATAGGAAGGCGCGCTCGTCGAGTTCCTCCGTGAGCGCTGGGAAATCTTCGCCTGGTGTCCATCGGACATGCCAGGGGTTCCCAGGGAACTCGGCGAGCACGCACTAAATGTCGATCCCAAGGCGAAACCAGTCAAGCAACCATTGCGATGATTTGATGAACCCAAGAGGAAGGCAATAGCGTCAGAATTGCACAGATTAGAAAATGCTGGATTTATCAGAGAAATCAAAACTTCAAGTTGGGTGTCGAACCCAGTAATAGTACCCAAGAAGAACACAGACGTACAAAGAGTATGTGTCGACTACACATCTCTCAATAAGCATTGTCCAAAGGATCCTTTCCCTTTACCCCGCATCGATCAAATAATCGATTCAACAGCGGGCTGCGCAAGGCTTTCCTTTTTGGACGCATATTCTGGTTACAACCAGATCAAGCTGAAGAAAGAGGACGAGGAAAAAACGGCTTTCATCACACCGTATGGGGTGTTTTGCTACCAAGTGATGCCATTCGGCCTAAAAAATGCAGGGGCAACTTATCAAAGGATGATGCAAAGTTGCCTTGGGAGCCAAATAGGGCGCAACATACAAGTCTACATTGATGACGTAGTCATCACCACAAGAGAGGAGAAATCTTTAATCAGCGACCTGGCAGAAACCTTCGACAACCTGAACAAGTTCAAGCTTAAGTTGAACCCGACAAAGTGTTCCTTCGGAGTTTCAGCAGGGCAACTTTTGGGATTCTTGGTATCAGCACGAGGAATAGAGGCAAATCCAGAGAAAATTCAAGCAATTCTAACAATGGGGAAACCCACGAAACTCCACGACGTACAGAAATTAGCAGGACGAGTCGCAGCATTAAGTCGTTTCGTTGCTCGACTAGGGGAGAAGGCGCTTCCTTTTTATGCACTTATGAAGAAGTCAGACGACAAATTCGAGTGGACAGAAGAAGCAGACGCAGCATTTGCGCAATTGAAAAAAGTGCTTTCCACGCCGCCAGTGCTGGTCGCACCTAAAGAAAAAGAGCCACTACTACTATACATCGCCGCAACACATCAGGTGGTAAGTACAGTTCTAGTAGTCGAAAGAAGTGAAGAAGGCAAAGCTCATGGCGTCCAGAGACCGGTGTATTTCATCAGCGAAGTGCTATCTCCAACCAAACAGAGGTACCCGCATTATCAGAAGCTGGCGTACAGCGTCTTCACTACTGCACGAAAATTACGACAGTATTTTACTGTGCACCCAATTATAGTGGTCAATGAAGCACCACTATCGAACATATTGAACAACCCTTTAGCAACAGGCCGTGTCTCTTTGTGGGGAATCGAGTTATCTCCCATGGACATCACGTACGAAAAAAGGAAGGCGATCAAGTCACAAATTTTGCCAGATTTTACAGCAGAGTGGCTCGAGCTGCAAAGCACGGGACCACCAGATTTATCGAGTACTTGGACAATGTACTTCGACGGTTCAAAGCGAGTCCAAGGAGCAGGCGCAGGAGTAGTATTAATATCGCCTCATGGCGACAAATTAAAGTATGTCTTACGGATGAGCTTCCCGCAGGCTTCTAACAATGAAGCAGAATACGAGGCTTTGTTGCACGGAATGAAGATGGCTAAAGCTTGTGGAGAAACTCGCCTAAAGATATTTGGAGACTCTAACCTTGTTGTCCAGCAAGTTATGAACAGGTGTGACACAATCAATGACAACATGATGGCCTACAAGAATTTGTACCATTATCTAGAAGGAACGTTCGATGGATGCGAAGTCTCTCACGTCAGCAGGAACAGCAATGAGGAAGCCAACATTTTAGCAAATATTGGATCACAATGCTTACCTGTACCATCTGGAGTATTTTGGGAAGAAATAGCGGAAAGGTCAATAAAAAGTGCTAAAAGTTCGACTACCACGGCAGGCTCGGGGGCTGTGACAGAGCCAGAGGAGGTTATGATGATAGAAGAAACATGGATGCAGCCATATCTTGCGTACATGATAAATAAAAAGCTACCAGAAGATGCAGTGGAGGCTAAGAGGATAACTCGAAGAGCGAAAGCGTTCGTTGTGATTGAAGGAAAACTATACAAGAGGAGTATTACAGGCGTTTTACAACGCTGTGTCACACCCCAGGAAGGGCAAACAATATTGAAAGACATACACGGCGGAGTATGTGGCCATCACGCCAGTAGTAGAGCAATAGCGGCAAAAGCTTTTCGAGCGGGATTCTATTGGCTAACAGCCATCGAGGACGCAAAAGATATAGTTCGAAAGTGTGAAGCATGTCAAAGGTTTGCATCCAGACCGCACGCACCAGCAGCGAAACTACAAACAATACCATTATCCTGGCCCTTCGCACAATGGGGTCTTGACATGGTGGGAAAACTGCACAAATCTTGGCCAGGAGGGCATGTCTACATGCTAGTAGCAGTCGATAAATTCACCAAATGGGTGGAAGCAGCTCCAGTAACAACTCAAGATTCTACAGCAGCAATCAGCTTCATCAAGTCGATAGTTTTTCGTTTTGGTGTACCACACAGCATCATCACAGACAACGGGACAAATTTTACTTCAAAAGAATTCAAAAGTTACTGCGAAGGATTGGGGATCAAGCTTAAATTTGCATCTGTGGCGCACCCGAAGACAAACGGGCAAGTCGAAAAAGCCAATGGCCTGATAAGTAGTGGAATAAAAAAGAGGCTTTTAGCACCTCTCGAGAAAGCCAAGAGCGCTTGGGTAGAAGAATTGCCCTCCGTTCTTTGGAGTCTAAGAACTACGCCTAATGCAGCAACTCAAGAAACTCCTTTCTTCCTGGTCCATGGCGCAGAAGCCGTGCTTCCAGTCGAGGTTACACACGAGGCTCCAAGAGTGACGGCATATGACGAGGCGACATCGACAGAAGCATTGCAAGACGATGTCGATGCGCTAGATGAAGCAAGGGACAAAGCATTAGAAAGGGCTACGCAATATCAGCAAAGCTTACGAAACTACCATAGTAGTCGAGTTCGTCCACGATCCTTTGTGGTAGGAGACCTCGTTTTACGACTCAGGCAAGATAGCCATGGGAAATTGGAGTCCCCGTGGGTGGGACCTTACGTCGTCACGGAAGTAATACCAGGAGGAGCATATCGACTACAAGATAAGAAGACTGTGAAGGACGAAAGCAACCCGTCGAATGCAGAACAGCTATGACATTTTTACGCGTAGACTAAGTATAGAGATATCAATATATTCGAGTTAACCTTCTGGACCCAGAACATAAGGCCACAGGTCGGGTTCTTTGGGTTGAACTCGACAAAATTGTACGATTCTCGTGTTACTTCTCCGCTCGGGGGCTTCAACCCCTGGGTCGTACGAAAAAATCGTTATAACAAGATGGAGGGGTTTTTCTTCACTATAAGGTTGTTTACGCAACCCGATAAATACAGAAAGAACTTGGTTCATAAAAAGAACCCGATATCATCCTTACATTTATTGGTTCGCAAAGAACCCGACATATGGAAAGCATATCTCAGAACATGACTTGTTCTCATGGTACTAGTAAACGATATCGACACAAAGTACGAATATTTATTGCAAATATCATTGCAGGAAGGACATTGTCAAGCGAGATTACATGGATAACAGATCCTAATAAAAGAGGGCTTCAAGCTTCATACTTCTTCTGGCAAAGAGTGCCATTATAGATCTTCACGTCAAACTTCGACGTACCGACGTGGAAGTCGAAGGCCATGATGAAGCCTTGATGGATGTCGTGGTCCTCAGCAAATTGTGACCAGCCACCTCTGAAGTACTGTTCGCCGTCGCCATCATACCACAACTCCACCTCATAGGGGATGCCACCGCTAGACTGTTCACGAAGAACCGCTTCTCGCAGTTCATGGCCATCCATAAACTTCATGAAATCTAGCGGCAAGCGCTGAATCTCACGGCACTGCGCCATGGCAATACAAAGAAAAGAAAAGATACGGGGAGGTGCAGCAGGAGCAGCTGGAGCAGCAGATGGAGGAGCGATTGGACCTGGAGTGACGTTAGTCACTTTGGGTTTGTTTTTGCTACCAGGTGGGCGGCCGGGACGGCGCTTAGCCGGAGCATCTGACGAAGTTCCTGCGGCGGCCGGCGCGGTGTTCTTGTTTTTGATGCCGCGAGGGCGACCCCGACCTCGTGGTGCCGCCGGGGAACCAAGGTTCAGACGGGAGCCTGCAGCATCTGCCATGAGTGCGAGAGAGAAACCTCAGAAAAACCCTAGATGGAGGAGAGAAGATGATGCGGCGGAGGAAAGAATTTGATTAGGGTTTTTATCTTTACCAGATGGTGCTTTATTTATAAGCGCGTATTATTGGGCCCCCGTGCTACAGCGCAGCTCACAAACAAACTTTAAGGAGTTAAATTCTACGTACAGCAGACGATAATATCAATATAAAAAAACAAGACAGGAGACTGTGATCGCGCGATATGGAAACCTCGACTTGGACTCGGGGGCTCGTCAAATAGTAAAAGGTCAACAGGGGACTGAAGAGCTGAACTTTGAGCCTATGCTTGACTACAAGTTGCCAAACATAGCCTCGGGGGCTACTCCCATCGGGACCGCTGAGCGCGCACCCGATAGAGATGAAATAGTCAATATTGAAATTGCAGAAGGATAAGCATATAAAACTTCGACTACGTAGTCGACCAATTGAAGAGAAATTACTCCCATCGGGAGCGAGTTTTATGGTTGTAGAAACCCGAATATTTTCAGTCAAACTTTGACTGCGACATAAGATTCTCGAGTTGTGTTATCGCAACAAAACTCGAATGCCGTGACTTATCGCGAAGGTAAGACCCCGGGATCCGTCCTGTGTGGCCTGGTATACGCACATGGATGCGCTCTGCTGGAATGTATCCGTGTCTACGACGCGAAGAAAATCCTGGTGGACGCACTGGGTACCCTGAGAACCACTGGGACTCATTTTTTGTAAGTCCTAAATGAGGCAAAAGAGTGAGTTTGACCGGTATCCCGAATTCAAGTCCAAGGGGATTGAATTTGAAGTAGGTGACAAGTATCTGTTCTGGCAGTTAACTGACCTCTTGATCCGTCAGAGTTGTCAGGCTTGTTCATCGAGACCCCTTGCGAGCAAATTATCATCAATATAAGTCGAAAGACCAAGTCGAAGATTTGAAGATAAAGTCGAAGAATTGATCAAGTTGAAGATTTAAAGATTAGAGATTCAACCCAAATCTGCAATTCTGGTAGAATCTCAGGGGCTACTGACAAGGGTATAGTTAATAGAGCCCGTTAGTTGAGTACCCCTGAGGCCCGATAAGCCAGGCCCAATCGTAATGATAGTCGAATACGAGTTAATACCGTATGTCGATATTTGTAATCTGTATCGAACCCCACCTGATCCTCGAGACCTGGCCACCTATATATAGGGGCCAGGAGGGGACGGTGTAGGGCAGATTGAAAGCAAGCCAGGTTGAATACCCAAGTTTACTTTCGATATACAATTATTTCGACTAACTTTACCTTCGAGTTCATCCGACGCCCTATCTCCCCGATCCTAAGTCCTTCATCTAGGACATTTGCCGAGTTAACCCTCGTCACTGATGAATCCGGCATTTTCTAGCCTGTGCAACTCTGATGCTATCGCCTTCCTCTTAGGTTCATCGAATCGTCGTAGTGGCTGCTTAACTGGCTTTGCCTTGGGATCTACGTTCAATGCGTGCTCGATGAGTTCCCTGGGAACCCCTGGCATGTCTGATGGACACCAGGCGAAGATTTCCCAGCGCTCACGGAGGAACTCGACGAGCGCGCTTTCCTATGCGGGATCCAAGTTCACCGCGATTGATGTTGTCTTGTTTGCATCTGTAGGATGGACCTGAATTTTCTTCGAGTCCTGAGACGTGTCGAAAGTCTGATCTGGCAGGGATCGTCCAACGTCGGGTAGTACATTGTGATCTGTTTCTCCCTTTAACCTCTCATACTCTGCTGTCATGCCGAAGGTTTGCGCCATCCTGTTGAATTCCCTGTCGCATGTATTGGATACTTCAAAGCTCCCTTGTACTGTGATTGTTCCATTGGGCCCTGGAATTTTTAACGTAAGATACGCGTAGTGTGGTACTGCCATGAATTTTGCAAATGCTGGGCGCCCCAGGATTGCATGATATTGTGACGGCCAATCCATAACTTCGAACTCCAGTTTCTCTCTTCTATAATTTTCGCTGCTGCCAAAGCAGACATCGAGTTCTATTCTTCCCAAGGTGTAGTTTGCTGCTCCTGGTACTATTCCGTGGAAAGAGCAATCTGTTGGCTTCAGACTCGTCAGCGAGATGCACATTGCCTTTAGTGTTCTAGCATATATTAAGTTTATGCCGCTCCCTACATCCATGAACACTCTTCCGATGTCGTACCCTCCTATTTGTGCTTTTAGAACCATAGGCGAATGGCCCGGCCTGGGAACTTTCCTTGGGTGGTCTGCTCTACTGAACTTGACTGGTTGCTCTGACCATCTTAGGTACTCTGTGGTAGCTGGTGGTGATGATATTGCTAGGTTTACTTGTCTGGATATACTCTTTCGCTCTTTCTTTGACTTGGGCACCGGTTGAATCATGGCTGATATGTACACTTTTGACTCTAAGTGCTTTGCTAGCCTTTGCATTTGATATCCTTGACTTCTACGTCTTTCTCCTTGCCTCCCTTCTTCGCTTGAGCCCATTGCGCTTTGCAACCTTAGGAATGTTCTGCAATCCCTCATTTGGTGATTTGAGACCCTTTTCCCGTCGAGATATGCGTAGTGGATTCGACAAGGTCCGTATAGCATATCCTCGGCCGAAGGACCGGAGTATCTCGATTTTTCTACTCCTTCTGCCTGAAACCTCCTATTTTCATACCCTTCCTCTTCTTCTAGTATGTAACCCGCGGCTACCTGATTTCGCCTTCCTTGGTTATCCCTGCTACGGTGTCGTCTCCTCTGTCGACTTATTCTATCGACTTCTGGTGAACGTCCTCTTTTGTTGTTGTACACGTCCTCTCCATCAGCGAATTTGTTGGCTTGTTCCATTAGCTCAGCTACTGTCGTAGGTCTTGTTCTTCCTATTTTTTCCACAAGATCTGAGCGACGAAGTCCTTCCGAAAAGGCGTCTATTGCTCGTTCGTCGGAGACGTCCTCTGCTGAGTTTTTGATTATACTCCAGCGTTGTATATAAGAACGTAACGTTTCGCCTTTCCTTTGCACACATGCTTTAACTTCCTCCAGTGATGCTGGGCGCTTGTAGGTGGAACGAAAATTTCTTGTGAATTGTCTTTCGAGTTCCCCCCAGCTTCCAATGGATTCGTCGGGTAGGGTATTCAACCAGGACCGTGCGGCGCCGGTGAGGTGCAGCTGCAAACTTTGCATTGCAGTCGCCTTTGTTCCCCCTAATATCTGCACTGCCTGTAGATAATCTGATAGCCATAAGGTAGGTTCTTGCGACCCGTCGTACTTATTCTGGTCGTGCGGTAATTTGAATCCTTTGGGTACCCGCGTTTTGCGAACCCTGCGGGTAAAGCATAACACACCCATATCTTTATCATCGTCCTCGTAGTTCTCTTCCCTCCAAGCATGTCGTGATTTATTTACTCGAGCTTGCGCTATTATACTTCTTGCGTCCTCCTTCCTTTTCTGTTGCTCTTCTGATGACTTGCTATACTCGTTATCTGCGCAATTATATCTGAACTTCTCCTTTCGATTTCCCTTGTAGCTTGTCGACTTCGTCTCTGGGCCTTGTTCCCTGATCTTACCTTCTACTATTCCGAGGCTTCGTATCGCGGCTCGGTGCATATCTTCTCGCGGGTCTCCATGTTCTGGTCTTGTTGCTAGCAAATACGCTTGTGCTGCTGCTAATGCTGCCTCTGGCGTTTTTTGTATCAAGTCACCTTCCTCCTCTTCTAGCTGCGGGGTGGGGCTCCTTGAGTACCCTTCTTCTCTGCCGCATGCTGTCGCCCCCTGTTGTGTTTTGGGTCTCCGCGCCTTTCTCTGCTATATTCTGAATCTTCACTATAGTCTTCCCAGTATTCCTCCCTTGATATACTGTTATTGTCTTGGAACGCCATTTCTCTTTCCTCCCTTAGCTTCTTCCTGTGTTGGTATAATGCGTACTGATATCCCATTAGAACTTCTCTTCTCGATCCTTCGGGTACTTCTGTACCATGACTAATGGCTGACTTGATCATTCTCCATTCACCAGCCGATACATGGACTTTCTCTTTTTCCTTTTTGTTGTGATCTTTCATTTTGTCGACTTGCTTGTCGACCTTTTTACTTCCTTCGCTGTTGTTTCCTTCTTCTGCTTCAGTGATAATGACGCATAACTGATGTACTTTGGAAACGCCGCTGCTTCCCGCGGCGAAGTCCTTTGAGTTGTTGTGCGTCTGACACGCTTTTTCTTCTGAGTCGAAATTTTCCTGAATTTCGTCGCCTTCTGCGATTGATGCTTTTTCTAAGCTGACCAGCGAGTTTACCTCGCTGGAAGAGCCTTCTGATGACTTCAATGTTTCCTCTGTTTCGGGCCTGCTTGCCGACGGATTTGGTTTCGTCGAATCCGAGAGGCGGGATGAACCCGATGGCCCGATGAGGATGCTCAAACTTCCAATTGTCACCTCCATCTCTTGATTTTCGTCGAGTTCTGAACTGTTGTTGGCTAAAAGTGAAAAAGCCGTCGAATTCATGATTCCAACGCCCAGAGTCCCCACGGTCGGCGCCAATTGACGAGGGGTTAACTCGACAAATGTCCTAGATGAAGGACTTAGGATCGGGGAGATAGGGCGTCGAATGAACTCGAAGGTAAAGTTAGTCGAAATAGGTGTGTATCGAAAGTAAACTTGGGTGTTCAACCTGGCTCGCTTTCAATCTGCCCTACACCGTCCCCTCCTGGCCCCTATATATAGGTGGCCAGGTCTCGAGGATCGGGTAGGGTCCGATACAGATTACAATATCGATATACGGTAAAGACTCGTATTCGACTATCATTACAATTGGGCCTAGCTTAACGGGCCTCAGGGGTACTCAACTAACGGGCTCTATTAACTATACCCTTCTCAATCGGCTACGCTGGCCTTCTCTTTCACGAGACGTTGTCTCCCCTCAGCTTCTAGTTTGTCCATATTGGCCTCATCAGTGTTTGTCTTCTCATGAGCTGGCATGTCGCCCATTTGGGTGATCTTGGTTGGTGTTGTGGTGGGGGGGCCGTCTTGTTATCGGTGATGCAGAGTTTGGCGGTGGTGTCTTTGACTAGGCTGCGCACCTCCGTGGCCACAGTCGCCACCGCCGCCGAGGCTGGTCCCAACAGCCGCTTGTTCTGTTGAGGTTGCTGGTTACGCCAATTTTGGGTGTTGGACGCAGCTGCTTGCATTTCCAGCTTAGTCTTGTCCGGAAGCAGCCATCTCCTGACATCTTCCATCACGGTCGGGCGGACACTTAAATCTCTGCTATAGTGCTTCTTCTTTGATGTTCCAGCCATATCACAAGCCGTGTCCTTGTGCCCGATGAGACCACAGAAGAAGCAGAAGTTGGGTAGCCTCTCGTAATGTAGACTGACCACCACATCCTCGTCCTCAATGCTGTCAATGATCGGGATCCATCAACGGATAGCACAATCAATAGGCATGTGCACTCTGGCCCTGATGTATTTGTCACAGAGATCTCCATGGGAAAAGTTATCGATGCAGATAAAATCACCAACTTTCATAGCTAAATCTTTGGCCAGAGTTTTAGAGAGGAGGTAAAATGGAATGTTCCTGAACTGGACCCAAATTGGAATTGAGCTAAACTTTACCGATTCAGGGTCTTCTCCTTCTCTGAAGGGCGCAATGAGGACAGCATCATCGCTGCACCTCCAAGGCCCTCCCTTGACGACATGGTTATAGTCGCCTTCCTCGGAGAACTCAAACATGAATCTTCTATCAGCGAGCTGGAGAGACTCCAGGTGCCCCCTTATGTTCCAGACCCTACGCATGGTGGCGATGAGACTCCTTGAGGAGATGGAGAGGACAGATAGGAAGAAGCCCATGGCCAGTAGTCTGCCACGGGCAGCTCCCCTAGCCCTGCTGATGTTGGCGACTAGAGGCTTCTTCTCTTCTTCAGTACCGAGCTCGTGGAACGGCTCCTTCCCCTTGCGACAAGGTACTGGTGCCAGCGGGTAGGCACTGCTACCTCCAGTTTCCATGATCGCTTTGCCGCTTCCCAGCTCAATTGTTGGTGCAGGGAGCTCAGGAAGCAGCGCCTTCTTAGCCAGAACAGAGCCTGGCGGTGGGGGGGCTGACTTCTCCCTGGCACTGTTGTTGCTCTTGTCAGCCATGGAGGATTGGGTGGTATCGAGATGCAGGACTGGTCTAGAGATCGAGTGCCCTGGGTTCTGACCAACACCCAAATAAATAGTGGCTAGAACTTTGAGTCTGTGATTACAGCCTTGATGGCATTGCATGATTCTCGTACGCAATAAACAATCCTGATACACAATCAGCATCATGAAGGTAAAAACTGCTAGCGGAATGAGGGGAAGATATGCAGGGGAGGTGGCTTCTGGGGATGGTATGAGGTCACCAGACTAGAATTTAGGGACCGGGGGCGCGGCCTCGATAGGATTAAAGGCGGGGGCGAGGGATTTTGGGGCGGGATTAGTGGGATATGCGCTTGAAAGGGGATCAGAATCGGGAGTCTGGCCAAGGGGAGCTCTATCAATGGAAGGGGAAATGGATAGCCCGTCGATCTCAGGGATGGGATCAAGTACCTTTCTTTCCGACGCAGATGGGGGGGCGGCCTCACCGCGCTCGCTGCCGCCGGCGTGAGGCTCTACGGGATTCTTGACTGGAAGATCTGCAGGGTCTTCCGCGGATCTCGATTCTTCAGCACAATTTCTCTCAGCCGGTTCCTCACCTCAGTCGGGATTAGATCGATTGGGCGGTGGGGATGTGGGGGCCAGGGTGGCCGGGAGGTGTCGGGTGCCTGCTCGTATGGGTTGCACTGGATACTCTCATTCTCCTTCACTAGATCAGTGGTAATCGCCGGCGAATCGCCGGTATCAGGGACGGTAGGCAAACAGACAGACATGCCTACCATAACATTCCCTCAGCTCGTTCCTTGAAAGGCAGGCATGTTCTTATGTTTTTGGCTTTGCTGGCCTGCAAACTCGTGTACCAAACAATCCAATATTTCCTTTCCTTTTTTGAATACTTGGATCGATCGGCCTGGTGGACTCTTAAAGAAAACGATCAGACTGAATATGTGCTAGGGCATGGTGACCGATCCCGCGATGAGCCGATGCGGCGATCGCCATGGCCCGAGCGACGAGTCTCGCCCAAGGTCAGACAGAGCGCACGGCCGATCTTGGCAACTTTTTTTAATTGGCTTTTGGGTCCGGCCAGGACTTTCACGAATAGCGATCCGCCGCTGCCGATCTGAATAGAAAACCGATCTGATCGAGGCTATTCCTCTGCTCCGTGAATTCGACAACACCTCAGGATCAGAAATAGCAGATGAGAATTCGCCGATTTGACTTGAAAAACTGATCCGGCGGACAGCTTTTGATCGACGTAACAAGAACACCCGTCTGAACCAATCTGCATACATGCCAAGAACTCCAACAAACCAATGACCCCTAGTCTTGGTGGCGACAACCACAACATCGTGATCAACCTAGAGCTCTGATACCAAGATGATGAAGACTGTTTGGCCTGATCTTTCATGATGCACCTCCTGATCCAATGGATCTGATAAATCTCCCAATCACGTGAGTGATACATGCAACCTCAAGATGGGGAACGTCAATCCTGTGAGCAACTCGTCGATGTAGATGAACCTCACGCCGAATAGATTAATCCAACGAGCAACTCGGTGATGAACAGCGAGCCTCACGCAGAAGCACGACAATACTTGTATAACAAGCACCTTCACGCAAAACACAATATAGTGGATAACTAGACGAACGTCGGAGACACCGTCTTAGTACGCCAACCCCGGAGGGATGGAACACATGCGTGTGAACTAAAAGTTCTACATAATTTCAGCCTCCCTAAACCCTAGCTGCCCAGCCTCCTTATATAGGCGGCCATAAAACTATTGGGCTTGGACAGGCCCAAACCCAAAATATAAAATAAAACCCTAATTGGCCCAGAACATGACCTAGCTAAGAAATAGCATGGACATAGATACAAACTGATGACACAACTTTAGACTTAATTATTACATATCGTGGGTCATCCTGGCGTGCCAATCCTCATCAAAAGAGGGAAAGGGAGAGGGGCAGAAAAGGGGCGGCGGAGCGGCTTGACCTCACCGGGATTCGGAGCTTGAGCTCCTAGCAATGGTGGAATCCAGCGTCCAATTACAGCAGCCTGACAGCGTCAACTGGCGTGGGGGAAGGGAGAGAAGAGAGGGGTGCGCGGGGTTTAAAAGGGGAGGGTCACTCGGCCGTTTCTGGCTCGGGGAGAGCAGGAGGGAGTGGAGATCGTGGGCGCGGAGGAGGCAGTTCAGAGGTAGGGGATGACCCTGACAGGTGGGTCCCACCTGTCAGCTGTGAAAGAAAAAGAAGGAAAAAGAGAAAACAGAGAGAGAGGCCGCGGGCTTGCTGGGCTATTGGCTTCGGGCTGGCCCAGTTAGCTGTTGCCTCTTTTTTTGTTCTTTTTCTTTTTCTATTTTTCTGCTTTGTGATTTCTTTAGAGTTTGAATTCAAAACTGTTTGGATTTGGATACTTCCAACTTTGTAAAACTTTGAATCTTATGCCAAGGTATTTGGCTACCCAAAATACCCATTTTGGTGTAATTTGAAAATAAAGAATATTTTGTAAACTATAAAATAGCTCCCATAGACTATTAGGGTTATTCAAAAATAAAACTTTTTGATTTATTATTTTGCTTCAAAAATTTATAGAAGAAGAAAGGAAATTTTAAAAAGTAGTGTTTTGGTGTAAAAACATTTAAACTTATTTTTTTGCAAAAAAAAAATTTTATTGGCTCACATAAGCTATTAAAGCTTATTTTTAAAAGCAAACTTCTCGTTTTAGAAATTTTGTTTCAAAATTTGTTTCAAAATGCAATGATGAATATGAATGCATGCTGAATTTGAATTTTAAAAACTTGGGATGTTACACCAGACAAAGATTTCCCAGCGCTCACGGAGGAACTCGATGAGCGCGCATTCCTATGCGGGATCCAGGTTTACTGCGATGGAAGTGATCAGTTTCGCCTTTTTGCATATTCAGTTGTCATGCCGAAGGTTTGCGCCATCCTGTTGAATTCTTTTTCGCTGGTGTTTGATACGTCAAAGCTTCCCTGTACTTTGATGACCCCCTTAGGTCCTGGAATTTTGAGTGCTAGGTATGCATAGTGAGGAACTGCCATGAACTTTGCAAATGTTGGTCGTCCCAGCATTGCATGGTATTGCGAGGGCCAGTCTATCACCTTGAATTCT
Source organism: Dactylis glomerata (assembly GCA_007115705.1). Taxonomy (NCBI): domain Eukaryota; kingdom Viridiplantae; phylum Streptophyta; class Magnoliopsida; order Poales; family Poaceae; genus Dactylis; species Dactylis glomerata. The sequence continues at coordinate 619,243 of QXEO01000550.1, forward strand.
AGTTTTTCTCTGCGGAAGTTACCACTGTCGCCAAAGCAAACGTCGAGTTCAATTTTTCCCAGAGGATGATTTGCACATCCTGGTACTTTCCCGTGAAAAGAGCAATCTATTGGCTTCAACCATTCCAGTGAGATGCTCATTGCCTTCGGGGTTCTTGTGTATATTAAATTTATGCCACTGCCTGCATCCATAAATACCCGTCCAACATCGTATCCTCCTATTTGCACCTTCAACACCATTGGCGTGTGTCCTGGCTTGGGTACTTTCCTGGGGTGGTCCGCTCTGCTGAACCTGGTCGTCTGGTCGGATCATCGCAAATATTCTGTTGTAGCTGGTGGTGACGATATTTCTAGGTTTACTTGCCTTGATATACTTTTATGCTCTTTCTTGGATTTTGGAACAGGCTTGATCATTGCGGATATGTAGACCTTTGAACCTGCATTGTTTTGTACTTGGTATCCTTGACATGTGGTTGCGTTGCCCTATGTTATGTTTCCTTGATGTGCTTCGTAGCTTAATTCCATTGCATCTTGTAATCTTAGGAATGTCCTGCAATCTCTCATCAGGTGATTGGAAACTCTCTTGCCATCTAGGTATGCATAGTGGATGCGGCAAGGTCCATGAAGAATGTCTTCTGCTGACGGCTCAGAATATTTCGGCTTATCTCAATTGCGGCTGCTTTTGTCTTGGTATTCTCTACACTCGTTTTCTTCCTCGTCTCCCCTTTTGTACCATGAGGCTACTTGGTTGCGTCTTACATGGCCATCCTCGTTGCGAGACCTATGCCTTTGCCTGTTTGCTCTGTCGACTTCTAGCGAACGCGCCCTTTTATTATTGTAAGCGTCTTCTCCATCGGTGAATCTGCTTGCGATCTCTATTAATTCTGACACCATTTTGGGCCTTGTTCTCCCTAATTCTTCCACAAGGTCTGAACAGCGAAGGCCAGCCGAAAAAGCGTCTACTGCCCGCTCATCGGAGACGTCTTCTGTGGAGTTTTTTATTATAATCCACCGCTGGATATATGATCGTAGAGTTTCGCCCTTTCCCTGCTTACAGGATTTGACTTCTTCGATTGATGCTGGACATTTGTATGTTGAACGAAAATTTCTTGCGAATTGATTTTCCAGTTCGCCCCAACTCCCGATGGACTCGTTGGGTAGGGTGCTTAACCAGGACCGTGCTGCGTCGGTGAGGTGGAGTTGTAAACTTTGCATTGCTGTCACTCTTGTTCCTCCCAGTATTTGTACTGCTTGAAGGTAATCTGATAGCCACAACCTAGGTTCTTGCGACCCATCATACTTTTGCTGGTTGTGTGGTAATTTGAATCCTTTGGGTACTCGCGTTCTATGAACCCTTCGGGTAAAGCATAGCGCACCCATCTCCTTTTCATCGTCCTTGTAGTTTTCTTCCTTCCATGCATAGCGTGCTTTGTTCACCTTCTTTTCAGCTATAATATTCCTTGCATCCTCCACTCGTGCCTTGTGGTTTTCGCCACCTGATGAGTCGCTTGATTGACTTTGTGAGCATTCATACTTTTGACTCTTCTTTCCCTGATCCTCGTAATATGTCGACTTCTTTTCTAAGGAGTGTTGCCTTAACTTATCTTCCACTAACCTGAGACTTTTTATGGCTGCTTGATGCATGTGCTCCTACGGATCTCCGGGTTCTGGCCGCGTGGTTAATAGATATGCTTGTACTGCTACTAGGGCTGCTTCCGGTGTTTCCTGTACGAAGTTTTCCTCTTCATCTGACAATGGCGCGCTGATACTTCTTGCACGTTCTTCTTCCCTTCCTCGTGTTGTTTTTCTCCTGCTATGCTTTGGTTTGCGGTGTCTTTCTTTGCTAGAATCTGATGTCTCACCGTATTCACTCCAATATGGTCTGCTTGATGCGCTATAGCTATCCTGACTTTTCCTAAGCTCGCTTTTTTCTGCTTGCAGTTTCTTTTTGTGCTGATACAGGGCATATTGATATCCCATTAAGACTGTTCTCCTTGAATTTGTGGGTACCTATGTGCCGTGATTAATTGCTGACATGATAATTCTCCATTCTCCGATGGAGACGTGTATTTTCTCCTTCTCTTTTCCACTATTGCTCCTCAGGTTGTTGCCCTGTGTGTCGACTACTAGGTTGTTGTTGTCATTATTTTCTTCTGCTACTTCAGTGATGATGATGCATACCTGGTGCATATTGCCGGAGACACCGCCACTTCGGGTGGTGAAGTCCTTCTGGTCAAGATCCAAGTTACCCGTTGCTTCTCCTATGTTGAGGTTTCCCATGAGTTCGTCGAGTTCTTCTATATTCTCTTCTGTTTTTTCAATTGTTGCGAAGCTGACCGACGAGTTTGCCTCACTGGAAGAGCCTACCGATGATTCTGTCATTGCGATTGTCGCGGTTTTTTCTGCCGATGGATCCGATTTCATTGAATCCGAGAGGCGAGTCGAACCCAAAGAACCGACGTGAAAGTTCAGACTTCCAATCGTCAGGTCCATCTCCTGATCCAAACTTGCGAAGACTGGAGTGAGGGTTGCTGGATGAGGCTGAAAATCTACTGTCCCGAGGGATATCTGGTTTCCGTCGACTTTCGAGTTGCTGTTGGCTAGAAGCGAAAAAGCCGTTGAATTCATGATTCCAACGCCCAGATTCCCCACGGTCGGTGCCAATTGACGAGGGTTAACTCGACAAATGTCCTAGATGAAGGACTTGGGATCGGGGGAAGAGGGCGTCGGATGAACTTGAAGGTAAAGATCAGTCAAACAAGGCGTGAATTGAGAATAAGCGTGGTACTCAACTGGCTCAATCTCAATCTGTCCCTGGCCAGCCTCTCTTGGCCCCTATATATAGGTGGCCAGGTCTCAAGGAACTGGTCAGGTTCAATACAAATTACAGCATCCCTATACGATACAGACTCGTATTTCGACTATGATTATGCCTGGGCCTAGCTTAACGGGCTTCAGGGTACACAGATAACGGGCTCTATTAGCTATACCCTTGTCACTTGCCCCTTTGCATGTTTTGGTTTTGTACCAAGTATGAGTTTGTATATGTTGTTCCTTATACCTACTTATCTTGTGTATTCAAGTAGGTGTTGGTTGTTTGGCACATCATATACTTGTGTGTTTGCTTTGAGCCTCTAATGCATCTTGATAGTATCTTATTTGGCTCTTATCGAGTGATTAATGGAACATCCCATTTTGGGGGAGTGATTTGCCATTGGCACCTCACAATCCTATAAATGTGTGCACATGAGTAATACCACTTAGTATTGATATTGCAAGATTATTTAGTCACTATCTGGTATGCCATGCTCATGAAAAATTCAAATTCTACATCTCCATTAATTATCTCTAGTTTGATTTTGTTTACCTTTTGTTGAAAAGAATTTAATATCACATTATGGGGGAGTAATATGCCTTGTGCATATCACAGGCCTAGGAAATGTGAACATTTGAGGTATTACCACTTAGAGTTGATATTGTTAATTATCTTGTTCCTAGGTGGCATGTTTGCTCAAACAAGCTCCATTCTTTCTTAAAAGATTTTATTGCTCATTTCTTTCGTCTTGGTTTGAGTAAGAATTCTTGGTGCGGTTTTACTCAAATATATTTTTCTATATCATAAGTAGGAAACCGTTTGCTTCAAGGTACTCTAATCATTTCTTTGCATGATTGTTTGTCTATTATTGGAGCTACCAAGAATCCTTTTTCGTGCAAGGTGCTTAATTCAAATATTTAGCCATATGCCTTTTATTGTGAAGTTGATCTTGAATATCATTCAATACACCACCGGAAAATAATTCTAATATGAACCTCTTGTCCTTGACAATTGGTATTCGTATATATGTGTGGTAATTCTTCTAGATCATCTTCACCTTGGAATTTGCCTCTTATTGCCCTTATGTCTTGCCAAGATATTATTTTGACTCCCGTTGTTTTATTTGCCTTCTTGAGGATCTTTTTGCTTGACTTTGTCTCATCTCTTGATCCCCATCAAGTGTGTGTTGATGTAAGACAAACCTTTTTTTTGGTACTTGTGCCATTCTGAATAGTGTAGAGGGTTTGGTTTATTTGTTGGAACCTTGCTCTTTTGGGAATTAGTTATCTCATTCCTTCTTATATAACTTATTTGCTTGAATGAGATAAATCTTTGAGAATGTGTGTTTTTTATTATTTGTTCATGCTCAATAAGTTGTTAGGTTCATTTGTTGAATTTTGTTGAATAAGTCATTTGTTGATTTGTTCCTTTGATATCATTGTGACAACAAATGTGTTTTGCCACACCTTTTGTACCTCCATGTACTCTTGGTGTTTTTGTCTAAATTGTATTTTTGTTGGATCTTGAAAGTTAGGTGCATGTATATTCTATTTATAGTTAATTTTGTATCTTAGTTGCTTTCTTTGATCCAATATATATGTTATATTGTTGGGATTTGATGCAGAAAGCAAAAAAAATCCTATAAGCCATAGCCCATGATGTATCTACGTAGTTCAATAGTAACGATAATAGCGGCGGAGTTCATACCCTTGAAGACCAAGTGCGCAGGAACGTTCCTGCACGAACGTTGTCGATGAAGACAACCGAAGCCGACCTCAAGGTTGTGTAGTTGTACCAGTCAAAGAAGACCGGCGCCGCACATGCAGCGCCTCCAAGGGATTACATGCGTACGGCGTATAGACGTCGTCCGGGCTCCAGTCCAGCAGAGCAGCGGAAGAAGGTGAATTTGGCTGGAAATCCGACATCGCGATGGCATCCGGAACAGGAGGTTTTCCTTCTACCCGCTGATGCAGTTCTAAACGTGGGAACAGAGTCAGGAGGAAGAGAGGGGGAGGAGGGAATGAATAAGCCAAGAGCCCTCAAGGGGGGTTTATATAGTGGGAAGAGGGGGTAGGTGGCGCTGGCCCTAGGGAAACCCTAGGCCGGCTGCCCCACCTTGGCCGCCACCGGCCCTAGGGGAAACCCTAGGCGCCTGGCTGGCTGGCTGGCCCTTCGCCGGCCTGGCCAGCGTGCATATGGGCCTAGCCCATGTTGCCTTTTTGCCTTTTCCTTTTATTAATTAATTAATTCACTTTTAATATTTAATTACTTTAATTAAATACTAAAGAAATTAAATAATTAATCCTTGGCATAATTCCTTCACCGATACAACTTTGATAAAGTCCGGAACATTTCCGATGTCTTCGGAACCTTTCAATATTGCCCGGAACTTTTCCAGATACCTCCTTGTCACTTTCCAATAATTACAAATCTACGCCTAAGCATAGTAGACCCTTAAGCGTGACACCCTACGGATCGAGGAATTCCCAGACATGATCGAGACTCCTCTCCGATCAATGATCAACGGGGTGTTCTGGAAAACCATGCTGATCCCTGTGTATTCCACAAAATTCTTCGTTGATCCCGTAAACCCAGTATTCTATTCCCTTTGTCTCATGATACTAGATCTTGTCCAAGGTTAGATCACCGATATCCCCATATCGTTGTTCACCCTTGTCTAACAAGTCTTTCAACTCGTTTCATGACATTGCATACTCTGTGACCTAGTCACATGCTTGTAAGCTTGTATATGCAACTGTCACCGAGTGGGCCTAGAGTACCGATCCATCACGTGGATGGACAAATCTCGCTCTTGGTTCACACTCCTCTACCTACTCCTTTGGCATACCCAAGAGACACCTTTTCAGTCACCCAGTTACGTGATGATGGCTGATGCAATCAAAGCAGCCTCCAGATGTAGTGATTATCGTAGTGACCTCACGGTCAAAGGAATTGATTACTTTGTTTTTAGTTATATGTAGTGTTGAACTTTGTGACTGATCTAATTGCATTAATAGTACTTTGGGTGTGTGTCCAGCATGTCCAACATGACCTCAATGTTCATTGACGTATTTGCCCATGACCAGGAAACCTTGATCATCAGATGACACATGAGCTGGTTAGCTAGAGTTAACCAAGGACCTTTTTCATATACATCACATGTTTATTAATGTTTCCGCTTAATACAGTTATAGATGACATATAATATTATGAACAAATGAGATATGGCACAAAAATATACTTTTATTATTTTCCTCTAGGGCATATCTCCTTCAGTTTCCCACTTGCACTAGAGTACAAATAATCTAGTTTACATTTGGTAATGATCTAACACCCATCGAATGCTGGTGTGGATCAAACTTAGCCAGTGTAAGAGGTTTAGCCAACGGATCTGCAACCTTTAGATCCGCATGTACATTGCAAATACTGATTCTACCATCCTTTACATAATCTCTTATGACATGGTATCGTCGTAGTACAGGTTTGTCTACAGAGTGAGTCCCTAACTCCCTAATTTCCGTAATGGCAGTCATGTCATCACAATGAATGTGAATAGGGTCATGCATTCCAGGGAGCACTCCAAGCTCGAGGATGAACTTATGTAGCCAAACAGCTTCATTTGCCACATCAGCAGTGGCAATGTACTCCAACTCCATTGTAGACTTAGCTTTCAGTGTCTGCTTGCAGCTTCTCCAACTCACCGCTCCTCCATTCACCAAGAATACATACCCTGTCTGAGATTTCTCATCGTCTGAGTCAGCTTTGTAGTTCATGCTGACATAACCTTTTACATCAAGATCTACATTGCTTCCTCCATAGACTAAGACCATATCCTTTGTTCTTCTGAGGAACTTTAGGATATTCGTAACCGGAGTTGAATGACTCATACCTGGGTTACTTTGATAACGGCTAGTCAAGCTAAGAGCCAATGCTACATCAGGTCTAGTACTTAGCATAGCATACATGATGGAGCCTATGGCTAAGGCATAGGGGATGCTTGACATTACACTCTTCTCCATTCCTGTTGCTGGGCTTTGAGTCACACTCAACGATATACCCTTGACAACTAGCAAATCTCCCTTCTTGGAATTTTCCATTTTGAACCTCTTCAAAACCTTGTCAATGTAACTACTTTCACTTAACACTAATAGGCGCCTTGATCTATCTCTATAGATCTTAATGCCTAATATGTATGGAGCTTCACCCATATATTTCATTGAAAAGTTGCTATTCAAATATTCCTTCACACTGTTAAGCATTTTCACATCATTCCCTATCAGTAATACGTCATCCACATATAGTACCAGGAATGAAACTAAGCTCCCACTCATCTTCTTGTAAATGCAGGACTCTTCGGTGTTCTGGACAAATCCAAAACCTTTGATGACCTCATCAAAATGAAGATTCCAGCTTCGAGATGCTTGATTTAGTCCATAGATAGACCTTTGAAGCTTGCATACTTTATTAGCATCCTTAGGATTAACAAAACCCTCTGGTTGTACCATGTACAATTCCTCTTCAATGTTGCCATTGAGAAAGGCGGTTTTGACGTCCATCTGCCATATTTCATAATTGAAATAAGCAGCAATAGCTAACAAAATCCAAATAGGCTTTAGCATCGCTACGGGAGAGAAAGTCTCATCGTAGTCAACTCCTTGAATCTATCGGAAACCTTTCGCGAGAAGTCAAGCTTTGTAGACGGTTACATTACCGTCTGCATTAGTCTTTTTCTTGAAAATCCATTTATTCTCAACGACCTTGCGGTCGCTGGGAATTTCTACCAAGGTCCATACTTGGTTGTCATACATGGATCTTATTTCGAATTTCATGGCTTTGAGCCATTTCTCAGACTCGGGTCCTTCCATCGGTTCCATGTAGGTAGCGGGTTCATCTAGGTCAGTCAACATGACTGAGAGTATAGGATTCCCAAACCACTGAGGGGTTTTGCAGACTCGTGCAGACCTGTGTTTAGTCTGCTCAATGATAGCACCCTGATTCATATCAAGAGCCCCTTCTTCCTCTTTGATAGAGGGCACATCAGGAACTGCTTCTGTTGCGCTACTCGGTACTTCAAGTGAGGGGTCATCGATCTCGTCAAGCTCGATTTTCCTTCCACTCACGTCTCTCATGAGAAACTCTTACTTGAGAAATGCTCCAGTATTGGCAACAAAAATTTTGCCTTCTACTAGATGGTAGAAGGTATACCCAAGGGTCTCCCTTGGATATCCTACAAAGATGCATTTTTCCGCTTTAGTTTCAAGTTTGTCAGGCTGTAATTTCTTTACATATGCCTCACAACCCCAAACCCTAAGGAACGACAACTTAGGCTTCTTGCCATACCATAACTCATATGGTGTTGTCTCCAAGGACTTGGATGGCGCCCTATTAAGAATGAATGCAACAGTTTCTAACGCATAACCCCAAAACGATATCGACAAGTCGGAGAGAGACATCATGGATCTTACACTATCAAGCACGGTGCGGTTACGTTGCTCAAACACACCGTTACACTATGGCGTTCCAGCTGGTGTATGTTGTGGCACGATTCCACATGCTCTGAGATGTGCCTCAAACTTGAAACTTGGATATTTTCCTCCTCGGTCAGAATGAAGTTGCTTGATCTTTCTATCGAGTTTATTTTCGACCTCTTTCTAAAACTCCTTGAACTTTTTAAAAGTTTCAGACTTATGTTTCATGAAGTAGATATACCCATATCTACTCAAATCATCAGTAAATGGTCACAAAGTAACAATAACCATTGCGCGTAGCGACGCTCATTGGTCCACATACATCCGTATGTATGAGTCCCAATAGGTTGGACACCTGTTCAACAGTTTCGATGAACGGAGTCTTGGTCATTTTACCTAAAAGGCATGGCTCGCATGTATCAAAGGAATCAAAATCCAATGAGTCCAGAAGACCATCTTTATGGAGCTTCTTCATGCGCTTTATGCCAATATGACCAAGACGGCAATGCCATATGTATGTGGCTTTATCATCACTATGTTTGCATCTCTTAACATTCACACTATTAATATGTGTAACAAGATCCAAAATATATAAACCATCACGATCAGGAGCATGAACATAGAAACCACCATATTTAGAAATGGAAAAACCATTTGTTACAGATTCAAAGTGGTAACCATCTCACGATAATCGAGACCCACTGATAATATTCATGCTCAAAGCTGGAACGTAATAACATTTATTCAAAACTAATATCATCCCAGAGGGAAGCCATAGATGCAAAGTGCCTTCAGCCACGACGTCAACACGTTGACCATTGCCGACCCGCATCGTCACCTCGTTCCTCTCCAAGTACCGCTTATTCCTCGAACCCTGCTGAGAATTATAGATGTTAGCAACAGAACTGATATCGAATACCCACGTGTTACTACGGGCACTTGTAAGATGGATATCAATTACATGTATATCAAATATACCTTTCTCTCTGGCAACAACCTTGTTGGCTTTCTTGTCTTCACGGTACTTGAGGCAGTTGCGCTTCCAGTGACCGTCTCCCTTGCAATAGAAGCACTTGACTTTGGGATTTACCTTGGGCGCCCTAGGAGGATTAGCAACATGGTTGTCATCCCTCTGTGGCTTCCTGCCCTTCGGATCCTTTGTCGACTTGCCAGACTTCTTGAAGTCCATAGTCTTGTTGACCATCAACACATTGTGCTCCTTCTTGATTTCCACCTCCGCAGATTTGAGAATAGCAAATAACTCTGAAAGGGACTTTGACGTCCCTTGCATGTTGTAGTTTAGGACAAATCCTTTGTAGCTAGGGGGAAGTGACTACAACACCCTATCAATCGCAAGCTCGTCCGGAATCTGACAGTACAGGGCGTTTAGGCGTTGAATGTAGCAAGACATTTTGACCATGTGCTCGCTCACACTGTTGTGTTCGTCCATACGGGTAAAGAAGAACAGCTCGGAAGCTTCGTACCTCTCCGCCCGTGCCTGAGGTGCAAAAACGGCTTTGAGATCAGTGATTATCTCAAATGCGCTCATCTTTTCAAAGCACTTTTGCAGATCAGACTCCATGGCGAACAACATTCCACTCTGGACGAACGAGGCGTCTTCCAACTTAGTTTGGTAGACAACCAGGTCATCATTGGGTGTGTCCGGCTTGGGCGCAGCACGCACAGTGGCATCAAGAACATACCCCATCCTATGGGGAGAGAGGACGATCCTCAAAGTGCGAAACCAGCTCGTGAAGTTTGAACCATCAGTTTTCAGTTTCTCTTTCTCAAGGAATGCACCTAAGTTGAAAATGGGGCGTGACATCTACAATGGATTTTGCAAAGACACTTTAGACGTTTGTTCATAATACGAGTTCATTTTGCTTATTATTACAGATTAATGCAAACTACACGAACTCCCACTCAAACTAACATCCCTCAAGTTGTTTAGTGATTACACGATCCCAATTCACTACACCACCCCCGATCGTCACGGCCGAGCAATCCCAATTCACAATTCACATACATGGCTTGTACCCACGCCGATATGTGAACTTTGATATGGCCCTCGATCATCACGTGAGTTTACATAACTAAGAACTTTAGTGGCGATTGCTCCACTAAGGGTAAACACTTCCGTTGGGATTTTTCATTGGGGTATCATCTTAAAATTACTACCGTCGCTATACTAATTAATATAAGCAAATTTTAAGATACCTTTGCCCTTTTGCAAAATTTAAGTTAGACCCTTCTACTTATATTTTGCAAGTTTTACGTCGCTGCTATGGCTATGCAAATAAGAAACGCTTCCTATCCTACAAGTATGCAACCACAATGGTGATTCGCTAATTGTTTCTTTAACCCCCGCTAAGGGCCCTCCATCGCAAAAACCATGTCCACTAAAGAGGAGAAACTAGCACCCGCCAAGCCACATTTATACGGTGCAAGCCGTATGTCAGTCGTGGAACCAGTCTCGCATAAGAGTACACGTAAGGTCGGTTGTGGGCTGCTTGCAATCCAACAATGTCGTAGACATGAACAGATAGAATAAAAGGGTAACAATAAGAAAATCAGCGCCCGCATCCATGATGTGTTCTAATCGTACAGAACAACTATGCATAGATCGGCTCTGATACCACTATTGGGATTTGATGCAGAAAACAAAATAATTTCCTCTAACCCATAGCCCATGATCTATCTACGTAGTTGAATAGTAACAATAACAGCGGTGGAGTTCATAACCTTGAAGATTGAGTGCGCGGGAACGTTCCCGCACGAACATTGTCGATGAAGACAACCGAAGCCGACCTCAAGGTCGTGTAGTCGTACCAGTCGAAGAAGACCAGCAATGCATGTGCAACGCCTCCGAGGGATTACAAACATACGGCGTATAGACGTCTTTTGGGCTCTGGTCCAACAGAGCAGCAGAAGAAGGTGGACTTGGCTGGAAACCTGGCAGCATGATGACGTTCGGAACAAGAGGTTTTCCTTCTACCCGCTGATGTAGTTCCAAATGTGGGAACCAAGTCAGGAGGAAGAGAGGAGGAGGAGGGAATGAATGAGCAAAGAGCCCCCAAGGGGGGTTTATATAGTGGGGAGAGGGGGTAGGTGGCGTCGTCCCTAGGGGAAACCCTAGGCCGGCCCACCTTGGCCACCACCGGCCCTAGGGGAAACCCTAGGCGCTTGGCTGACAGGCCCTTGGCCAGCCTGGCTGGCCTACCTATGGGCCTAGCCCATGTCGCCTTTTTCCCTTTTCCTTTAATTAATTAATCAATTAATTCACTTTTAATATTTAATTACTTTAATTAAATACTAAACACATTAACTAATTAGTCCTTAGCATAATTCCTTCGCCGATACAACTTTGATAAAGTCTAGAACATTTCCGGCTTCTTTGGAACCTTTCTGATATTGCCCGGAACTTTTTCGGATACCTCCTTGTCACTTTACAGTAATTACAAATCTACCCCTGAGCATCATATACCCTTAAGCGTGACACCCTATGGGTCGAGGAATACCCAGACATGATCGAGACTCCTCTCCGATCAATGATCAACAGGGGGTTCCAGAAGACCATGCTGATCCCTGTGTATTCCATGAAACTCTTCGTAGATCTCATAAACACAGTATTCTATTCCATTTGTCTCATGATACTAGATCTTCTCCAAGGTTAGATCACCGATATCCCCATATCCTTGTTCACCCTTGTCTGACAAGTCTTTCAACTTGTTTCATGACATTGCATACTCTATGACCTAGTCACATGCTTGCAAGCTCGTATATGCAAGTGTCATCGAGTGGGCCCAGAGTATCTATCCATCACGTGGATGGACAAATCCCGCTCTTTGTTCACACTCCTCTACCTACTCCTTTGGCATAACCAAGAGACACCTTTTTAGTCACCCAGTTACAGGATGACGGTTGATGCAATCAAAGCAGCCTCCAGATGTAGTGATTATCATAGTGACCTCACGGTCTAAGGAACTGATTACTTTGTTCCTTAGTTATATGCAGTGTTGAACTTTGTGACCGATCTAGTTGCATTAACAGTACTTTGGGTGTGTGTCCAACATGACCTCAATGTTCATTGACGCATTTGCCCATGACCAGGAAACCTTGATCATCAGATGACACATGAGATTGTTAGCTAGAGTTAACCAGGGACCTTTTTCATATACGTCACACGTGTATTAATGTTTCCCCTTAATACAGTTATAGCATGACATATAATATTATGAACAAATGAGATATGGCACAAAAATATACTTTTATTATTTTCCTCTATGGCATATCTCCTTCATATACTCCATCAAATCATAAATGGCTAACATGTGCATGAAATTCAAATCTCATCTCTAACTATTCACATATTTATATGGAGTTTTATCATATGTATTTTGGTTAGTTTAACCACTTTGGACCCAATAAATTTGGGGACCAAGATGTACTTCAATGTTATCTTAGGTACATTGGATATGCAATGGATGCTTGTCTCATTTATAAGGAAGGTGTTGTCACCATACTATTATTGGAGCCAAGCTAGGATGATCGGCAAACTCTTATCTACTACATCACACCATTGCTATCTCGGTAACAAGTATTTTTGCATACTCTTCTAGCATCCAACCTCTTGTAGGTTGCATCTTGGCATGAAAATATTTATTTGCAAACGTTGTGGTTCTTGCAAAGGTCTTATAAAGAAACCTCTTTATTGCATATGTTAGCAAGTTGAGATGATTGCATATGATGGGGAGTATATAAAATCATGTTTATGGTTCACCAATCCCAAATATGCCTTTTAGCAATTTATTTCATATTACTTCCTCAATACTCTCTCATGTGCAATATGGATAGTGTTGCAAGTTGTACCCTTCTTTATTATGCTTGTTGGCTTTCAAAGCATCTCAAGTATCTTTTGATCCCTTATTGTTAGTTGTGATGGCTTTGATGATTTTTTGTATGGAGTTCATTAATATACCCTAATGGAAAATGGAGCCTTGAGCTATATATGCTTTCTAGCAAAGTTATTTGGTATATTCTATGACTCTCTCTGGGATATCATGTCTCTCTTTATTTTTCAATTAACCTTGTGCATATGCATGTTGTGGATTTTCTATCATGATTTTTTGTCCACCTATAAACTTATATGCATAAGAGTGTTAATCTCGCCTTGATATCCTGATTCTTTACCGACCATCTTTCTTATTCATTTGGTTTTTGGTGGCATTTGTAAGAACTTGATTTATGAGTGCTTGTTTATTCTTTATTGCTTCTTCTCGCAATCATATCTCGTGAATATTTTTTGGACTAAAGCTCACTTTGATAAGCGTATCGACTCTTTTGTATTATCTCATGCTCATGTTTGTATTTTAAATGCAATAGAGGGAGTGAGGATTCCATGTTTGATGAGGATATTGGCATGCCAGGACGACCTACGATATGTGATAATTAAGTCTAAGGCTGTGTCATTAATTTACATATTTGTTCATGTTATTTCGTAGCTAGGTCACATTGTGGGCCAATTAGGATTTTATTTTATGTTTTGGGTTTGGGCCTGTCCAAGCCCAATAGTTTTCTGGCCGTCTATATAAGGAGGCTGGGCGGCTAGGGTTTAGGGAGGCTAAAAATTATGTAGAACTTTTAGTTCAAGTTATCACCGTCCCTCTGGGATTGGCGTGTGTGACGGCGTCTCGGATGTTCGTCTAGTTATCTATCAATAAAGACAAGAGAGTTCTTGAATTGTCAAGAGTAATCATGTATGCGCGAAGGTCCTTGAATCTGTCAAGGGTTGTCGAGCTATTGGCGTGTTGATTCAGCGTTCTCCAATCTGCGCGGAGGTTCATCGTTCATCGTCGAGTTTCTTGCAGGATTGGCATTCTCCAATCTTCAGGTTGCGTGTTCCGCTCATATGATTATCAGATCTATCAGATCAGGAGGTGCATCGTGAAAGATCGGGCAAACAATCTTTATCAATGTTTGTGCATATTGTATTCAAATGCAAAAAAATCAAATTTATGCATGAACCTTGGGGAGCTTCCTTATTTCATTTAAAGCACTTTTTGGCTCTTATAATCATATATTCTTGTGTCCAATTTGTTCTTTTGGTCTCTTGATTGCTTGCTTCATTCGCTGAAGCTTCCTTCACTATGTCATCTTTTTGCAATCTTCGATCCTCAATATGGTTTGACTTCCTCCAAATATTCTTAATTAGGCAAGTGCATATGATTTCACTCATTTTATGAGAAATACACATATTGGGGAGGAACTCATACTATATTGGCCTTTTAAATTTCTTCATCCATTTTGGCAATCGTTGCCAATGGAGGAGAAGTTCAGGGGGTTTAAGGGAAATGGTGTTTACTTAAGTTTGGTTTGTGTTTAAGTGTTTGCCTTTCATGCATCTATTCTTTGTTTGATGTTTTGCATGGTTGAATATATAGTGTAAACTCCACCGAAGGTTTATCTTGACAATGTATGCAATGAAATTCAAGTTCATCACACGTGCATATATTGTGGGGGAGTTTGCTCTATATATTTTGGTTGTAGTCACATCTATCATATTCGTTGTAGTTTATGTGAGTACAATTGGTTTTCATATGCGGTAGTAGCTTTGTGTTACTTGACCATATCAAATTCAACCTCTTGTATGCAATTTATTCTTGGATAAGTTGCATATTAGTTTCTATTATTCATTATATAATCCCTCTTGTTGAGATTGTCATCAATTACCAAAATGGGGGAGATTGTAAGGGTAAATTGTCCATATGTGTGTTTTTGGTAATTAATGACTAACGAGGGTTAACTCGGCAAATGTCCTAGATTAAGGACTTAGGGTCGGGGGAAAAGGGTGTTGGATAAACTAGAAGGTAAAGGTCAGTCAAACAAGGTGAGGTTTGGTGTATATCGAGAATAAGGGTAATACTCAATTGGCTCAATCTCAATCTGTCCCTGGCTGGCCTCTCCTAGCCCCTTTATATAGGTGGCCAGGTCTCAAGGATCCGGTCAGGTTCAATACAAATTACAATGTTTGTATGTGATATCAACTCGTATTTCAACTACACCTATGCTTATGTCTCCCCTACGGGCCCCCGGGGTACCAAGATAATGGGCCTTATTAGCTATACCCTATCAGAATTGTAAATTCGGGTTGAATCTCAAATCTTCATATCTTTGACTTGATCAATCTTTGGCTTCTTCTTTTCTTCACTTTCTTTCAACAAATTATATTGTTTTATCTCTCAAGGGGATTTTGGTAAGCAAGCCTGGTTCTTCTGACGGATCAGAATACCAGTTAACTGCCTGAGCAGAAACTCTACATACTTCAAACTCAAGCCCTTGGACATGAATCCGGTACCTGGTGTAACCCAGTCTTTTGCCGCATTTAGGACTTACAAAGAAAGGATTCCAGTATTTCTCAGGGTACCCACTGCGTCCACAGGGATTTTTCTTCGCATCGTGGATATGAAAATTTACTAGCAGAGCGCATTCATATGCGTATACTAGGCCATGCAGGACGGATCCTGAGGTCTTACCTTCATGATCTTTTACAATCATGGCATTCTAGTTTTGTTACGATGATGCAGCTTGAGAATCATAATTTTGTCGTGAGCCTTGTTTGGCTGTTTCAATACCCAAAATCTTTGGGTTGTTATTCCTTGGCTAGTCGCAAATCCCTCCCGCTGGGAGTGAATTAGCGAATAGCAATGTCAAACTTTTAATATTTTGACAATGAAGTTGATAATTTACTCCAATGTATGTGTAAAAACTCTCCTCTCTAGAATTTCAAAATTTATATCATCTACATCGGGTGCGCGACCAGCGCTCCCAATGGGAGTAGCCCCCGAGGCTATAGTCGAATTTTTTTAGGTATAGACTCAAAGATATGCCCTTCTCTTCTTTTCAGCCTCTTCTTGATTTCATCGGGTGCACGACCAGTGCTCCCGATGGGAGTAGCCCCCGAGGCTATAAGGGGGTGCTTGCAACCTTTTATAGACTCAAATATATCCTTAACACAACTTTTCCTTTTCCATCTGAATCTCAATAAATTATCCTTTTATCTCTCTCTCCCTTTTTTTGCTTTTCACCAGATGATCTTCTCATCTTGTCATGACAGAACCTTTGGGCCCATTGTGTATTTGTACCTTTAGTTTACATAGGCCCATTAAAGGTTGCTTATAAATAAAGGCCCTTCCTTCATCAGGGAAAACCCTAACCTGCCACTGTTGATCTTCTCCACCGCATAATCTTCTTCCCCAGATTAGCTAGGGTTTCCTGCGTGCTTGCTCGGTGATCGATCAAGAGCTTTCCATGGCTGACACCGGCGTTATCGATCTAGACACCGGTGTCGTGGTGGAGAAGCGTGGGCGTGTCCATCCTCGCAGCAGTAAGAACAAGCCTAAAGAAGCTTCCATGGCGATTTCATCTTCTTCTGCGACGGTGAAACGGCGCCCCGGTCATCCTTTGGGAAGTAAGAACAAGCCCAAACCCTTTGTTTCTGTTGCCAACCAACCTTTGGATGCAATCGCTGCGTTCCACAATGCTCCTCCTTTTCCTTCTGTCAACATATTCTCTTTCTTCGCTTTCGCTGGTGCTCAATGCCGTGAACATCAGCGTGTGCCTTTGAAGTTTACTCAATTCATGGATGGGCGAGAACTCCGTGAAGCCATCCTTCGATAAGAATCTGGTGAAGGATCTCCATATGAGGTGGAGGTTTACTATGACGGCATTGGGGAGATGTACTTCAGGGGCGGCTGGCCCCGTTTTGCAGAGGATTACGATCTGCATCAAGGCTTCTTTTTGTTGTTCAACTATCACTGTGGCACATCGAAGTTTGACATGAAGATCCTCGATGGGACATAGTGCTAGAAGAAGTATGAATCTGAAGTTCATTTTCACTAGATGTTTTAGCATTGATGTAATCTTTATGCAATGTACTTCTGTTGTTATATATGTGATGGCAATAAATATGTGCTATGAACAATGCTCTTGCTTGCTTGTCAATGAAAAACCAAGGGAACAATCATTGTTCTGAGGTGTTATTTAGGCATCTGTATGCTATCTCCTTCATGCTTAATCGCTCTTTTTCGTATAATGAATTGTCAAACTCACTATGTAGATAACTCCATGATTACTCATGAGAAAACATGATCTCGATATTAATTTTACTGCTATCATAACGACTCAAAGTTCGAAGCCCCCGAGCAGAAAATGTTAACATATATTTACAAGTCGTAGAGTCGACCCAAGAAACCCGACCTGTGGCCTCGTGTTCTAGGTTTAGAGGGTCATAACTCAAAAGTTTTCATATGTGTCGATGAATAAATCCTTGCAAGTGATGTCTTTTATGCATCGAAACGCCGAAGTTGCTCCGCGTTCCACGAGTTGCCTTCATCATTGCCCATCTTCTTATCTTGTAATCGATACGCTCCTCCTGGTATAACTTCTGTGACTATGTAAGGTCCTAGCCATGGCGATTCTAACTTGCCATGGTCGTCCTGCTTGAGTCGTAGCATGAGATCTCCTACTACAAAAGAGCGGGGGCGAACTCAAGTACTATAGTAATTTCTTAGACTCTGTTGGTATTGCGTGGATCTTTCCAACACGACGTCTCTTGCTTCGTCGAGTGCATCAACATTGTCTTGGAGTGCTTCATTAGAAGTAGTTTCATCATAAGCCACAATTTTGGGAGCCTCGTGAGTAAATTCGACTAGAAGCACGGCTTCTGCACCATAGACCAGAAAGAAATGTGTTTCTTGAGTGGCTGCATTGGGTGTGGTTCTCATACTCCAAAGCACGGAGGGTAACTCATGTACCCAAGCGTGTTTGGCTTTCTTGAGGGGTGCCAGTAGCCTCTTCTTGATGCCGTTGCATATTAGGACGTTTGCTTTTTCGACTTGTCCATTTGTCTTTGGGTGTGCGACAGATGCAAACTTCAATTTGATGCCCATACTCTCACAATAGCTTTTGAATTTCTTGGATGTGAAATTCGTCCTGTTGTCCGTGATGATGCTATGTGGGACCCCGAAGCGAAATGTTATCGACTTGATGAAATTGATCGCTGCTGTGGAATCTTGGGTAGTTACTGGGGCTGCTTCCACCCACTTGGTGAATTTATCGACTGCTACCAACATGTAGACGTGCCCACCTGGCCATGATTTATGCAATTTTCCTACCATGTCCAGGCCCCCATTGTGCAAAAGGCTAGGACAGTGGTATTGGCTGAAGTTCTGATGCTGGCGCGTGGGGCCTAGACGCAAAATTGCTGACAAGCCTCACACCTTCGGATGATGTCTTTTGCATCTTTTATTGCTATTAACCAGTAGAATCCTGCGTGAAAGGCGTTGGCTGCTATAGCTCTGCTGCTGGTGTGATGACCGCAAACTCCTGCATGGATATCCTTTAGTATGATTTGCCCTTCTTGGGGGGTGATGCATCGTTGCAATACACATGTTATACTTTTCTTGTACAACTTTCCTTGCAGTACAACGAAAGCTTTAGATCATCGAACTATTCTTCGTGCTTCAACCAAATCTTCGGGTAGTGTTTTGTTAAACATATATGCTAAGTATGGCTGCATCCAAGTTACTTCAACCATCATGACCTCCTCTGGTTCTGACGTGCTTTCTACTCCTGTCTTGCTAGCCCCCGAGCCTGCTATTGCATGCTGGCTTAGCTTTTCGGAACTCAAATTTTTGCTTTCCTTTATTGATCTCTCGATGATTTCTTCCCAAAAAAACTTCTGGTGGTACGGGCAGACATTGGGACTCGATATTTGCCAAATTATCTGCTTCCTCATTACTTGCCCTGCTGATGTGTGACACTTCGCATCTGTCGAAGGTTCCTTCCAAGTAGTAATACATATTTCGGTATGCAGTCATGTTGTCACTAATGGCATCACAACGATTCATTACTTGCTGGACCACAAGATTCGAGTCTCCAAATATTTTTAATCGAGTTGCACCACATGCTTTGGCCATCTTCATTCCATGCAGCAAAGCCTCATATTCGGCTTCATTGTTGGAAGCTTGCAAAAAAATCATCCTTAGCACATACTTTAACTTATCTCCTTGTGGTGATATTAAGACTACCCCTGCTCTGGCTCCTTGGACCCTTTTCGATCCATCAAAATACATTGTCCTGACGCTTGACAAGTCAGGTGGTCCTGTGTTTTGTAATTCTAGCCACTCTGTTGTGAAATCTGGCAGTACTTGGGATTTGATGGCTTTCCTCTTCTCATACGTGATGTCCAGAGGGGAGAGTTCGATTCATAAGGAGACACGTCCTGTTGCTTCAGGGTTGTTCGGTATATTCGATAGTGGAGCTTCGTTAACCACTATGATTGGGTGCACCGCAAAGTATTGTCGTAACTTCCGTGTTGTTGTGAACATGTTGTACGGAAGTTTTTGGTAATGTGGATAGCGCTTCTTTTATGGTGACAGAACTTTGCTGAGGAAGTATATTGGTTGCTGGACTCCGTGCGCCCTCCCTTCTTCACTTCGTTCGACCACTAACACCATGCTCACCACCTAATGTGTAGCGGCGATGTATAATAGTAGTGGCTCCCTTTCTTTTGGTGTGACCAACACTGGTGGTGTGGAGAGCACTTTTTTCAGCTGCGAGAATGCTGCATATGCTTCTTTTGTCCATTCGAACTTCTTAACTGACTTTTTCATGAGTGCGTAGAATGGGAGAGCCTTTTCTCCTACCCTTGCGACGAATCGACATAGTGCTGCTACGCATCCTGCGAGTTGCTGCACCTCGTGTAGTTTTGATGGTTTTCCCATTGTTAATATTGCCTAGATTTTCTCTGGGTTTACTTCTATTCCTCTTGCCGATACCAAGAATCCCACAAGTTGCCCTGCTGAAACACCAAAAGAACATTTTGTTGGGTTTAGCTTCAAGTCATTGATCAAGAACTCCTCTTTTCTAGTGGTGATGACCACGTCATCGATGTAGACTTGGATGTTTCGACCTATTTGGCTTATGAGGCAATTTTGCATCATCCTTTGATAGGTTGCTCCAGCGTTCTTGAGGCCAAATGGCATGACTTGGTAACAAAAGACGCCATATGGTGTGATAAAGGCCGTTTTTTCTTCATCTTCTTTCTTCAACTTGATCTGATTATATCCTTACTATGCGTCCAGGAAGGAAAGCCTTGTGCACCCCGCCGTTGAGTCAATTATTTGATCTATGTGAGGTAGCGGGAAGGGATCCTTAGGACAGTGTTTGTTGAGGGATGTGTAATCGATGCATACGCGACACACATCTGTGTTTTTCTTTGGAACGATCACTGGGTTAGACACCCAAGCCGATCTTTTGATTTCTCTGATGAAGCCTGCATTTTCCAATCTGTGCAGGTCAGCCGCTATTGCTTTTCTCTTGGGTTCATCAAATCGTCGGAGAGGTTTCTTGACCGGCCTTGCTTTTGGATCCACGTTGAGAGCATGCTCGACGAGTACCCTGGGAACCCCTGGCATGTCTGAAGGACACCAGTCGAAGATTTCCTAGTGCTCATGGAAGAACTCGATGAGCGCGCTTTCCTATGCGAGATCCAAGTTTACCGAGATGGAGGTTGTTTTTGCTGGGTCCGTGGGATGAACCCGAACTTTCTTAGAGTCTTGGGTTGCATGAAAAGCCTAATCTGGCAGGGATCGACCAACGTCGGGTAGTACATTATGATCAGTTTCTCCTTTGAGTCTTGCATATTCTGCTCTCATGTCGAAAGTTTGCGCCATCCTGTTGAATTCCTTGTCACAAGTGTTTGATACTTCAAAACTTCCGTTCACTGTGATGACTCCTTTAGGTCCTAGGATTTTGAGCGCACGGTATGCGTAATGAGGGACCGCCATGAACCGTGCGAATGCTGGTCGTGCTAGTATTGCGTGATATTGTGAGGGCCAGTCCATGACTTCGAATTCTAACTTTTCTCTTCGGAAATTGCCGCTGTCGCCAAAGCAAATGTCGAGTTCGATTTTCCCTAGAGGGTGGTTTGCACTTCCTGGTACTATCCCATGAAAAGAGTAGTCTGTTGGTTGTAGCCATTCCAGCGATATGTTCGCTTTCAAGGTTCTTGCATATATCAGGTTTATACCACTGCCAGCATCCATGAATACTAGTCCTACGTTGTATCCTCCAATTTGTGCCTTCAGCACCATTGGCGCATGTCCTAGCCTTGGTACTTTCCTTGGGTGGTCTTCTCTGCTGAACCTAACTGTTTGGTCTGACCATTGCAGGTACTCTGTGGTGGCCGGTAGTGACGATATTGCTAGGTTTACTTGCCTTGATATACTTTTCTGCTCTTTTTTAGATTTTGGGACAGGCTGGATCATTGCAGATATGTACACCTTTGATTAAGGATGGCATGTGCCGCTTTGTATTTGATATCCCTGATCTGTGGTTGCCCTGTCGCGTGTCATGCCTCCTTGTTCACCTCATTGGCTTAGTTCCATGGCTTCTTGCAGTCTTAAGAATGTTCTGCAATCTCTCACAGATGATTGGACACCCTCTTGCCATCTATATACGCATAGTGGATGCGGCAAGGTCCATAAAGGATGTCCTCTGCCGATGGGTTAGAATATTTCGGCCTCTGTCGCCTTTGGTTGTCTTTTTTGTGATACTCTTCATTCTCATCTCCTTCTTCACCTCATCTCTCGTATCCTACAGCTACTTGGTTATGCCTGGTGCAGCCGTCCTCGTTGCAAGGTATGCGCCTCTAGTTGCGTTGCCTGCTTGCTCTATCATATTTGGGCGAGCATGCCCTTTTGTTATGATAAGCATCCTCTCCATCTGCGAATCTGTTTGCTATTTCCATTATTTCTGACACCGTTTGGGGCTTTGTTCTTCCCAGTTCTTCAACGAGATCTGAACGGCGAAGACCAGATGCAAAGGCATCTACTGCTCGCTCATCGGAAACATCTTCTGCCAAGTTTTTTATTATGCTCCACCATTGTATATATGAACATAATGCTTCGCCCTTTCTCTGCATACAAGATTTGACTTCTTCTATTGATGTTGGTCGCTTGTATGTTGACTAGAAATTTCTTGTGAATTGATTTTCTAACTCGCCCCAGCTTCCAATAGAATCATCGAGTAGCGTGCTTAACCAAGACCGTGTTGCGCCGGTGAGGTGTAGCTGCAAGCTTTGCATCGCTGTTGCTCTTGATCCTCCGAGTATTTGTACTGTGATGAGGACATCCCTACTGTTGATACAACCACTACACATCCTCATGTACAAGCACCTCTCACTAGAGCTCGTGCTAGGCAACTAAATTATCAGGTACTTTCGTTTCTTGGAACCGTTCCTAATATACATGAGAATATGATGCTGCCTAAATCAGATGTACTTTTGTTACTTAGGAATGATGGACTTAGCATGGATGAGAGGGGCAAGCATTGGAGCATGGTCATCCATGGAGAGGGCAACAAGCATATGATCCAGGAAGAAGACGCTGCAAGTGGAGAATTCAGGACAATGAAGCAGCCATGAGCAAGGATGGATGCATGGACAAAATATTCAAGATTACAAATTAGTAATTTTCGTCCATAGTTTTTTAAGGGTGCTACGACACCTTATTTTATGGGCCAGACCCATGTATTTTCGAAGTGGACCACTTAGGGTTTTCTATTAGTCCGTATGTGAGGAGAAAAGCCCAACTAGAGCCTGTTTCGGCCACCCCTACCAGAGTGGACGAAAATCCCTGCCTCTCCTCCTCACATACTCCCACCCAGCCATCATTAGGACTTGAGTTTTGTTTAGATTAAGTTTTAGCTATTGCTATACTTCGCCATAGGCACGAGCGTCGTCGAGACCTCCTGTACTACGCACTTGCAGAACCCCACATTATCATCCCTCTGGGAGTAATACAATCTTCATATTCATCTACAATTTTGATTGCTTAATCATTGTTCTTGCTTGTTCTTCGATTGCTCGTAGGAATAGACCCTCGTGATCAGGTCAATCTCGCTCCCACGTGGTCGATAGCCTTGGAAGTTAATGTAGCGATTGCTAAGGCGCAACATCTCGCACGTTCATAGTCGGATCGTCAACATCGACCGCCACCACAAATCGTAGCTATCCGTCTCATCGAAAGATCGGGCACCTTTACCCTATCAAGTGGTATCAGATTTCAGGTTGATCTGTGAGATTTACTGTTTTTGTAGTCAATATTGCATCTTCATACCTAGAATCCATATAAAAGCCAAAAATATTAGGTTTAGATCTTTTCCCAGAAACAGTTCGAGCCTTTGCATCTTTTCTTTTCAGTATTTGCATTGTTGAATTCATGTTTGCATCGTCGTCTCGAGTGCTAGTCGTAGCGTCTTGATCCTTAGAGTTTTGGGTTCTGTTCACATACGTCTTACCGCTGCCGCCGCACCGCCACCACCAAAAACCCTAGCCACTGCCACCACTCGTTTCCGCATCGCCACCATAATCATCCCACCGCAGCCATCGACCGCTGCCACCCCCACCCTCATTACCACCGCCACAAACTTTGCCCTGACTTAGGGTTTCATTCCATGTTCCGCCCGAAATAAAAAAAAGTAAAGGAGGGGACGTGGGGCCGAACCAACCACCCCATGCCGCACCTTATTCTGAGGTAAAATAAAATAAAATTATATTGGAAATTTTGTCTGCCGCGCTGTCACGCTGTTTTGGGCAGTTTTTGTGTGCAAACTTTAACTGGCCATAACTTTTGCATACGAAGTCCGTTTTTGATGTGTGACCTGTCAAACTGTCCAGAATCATAAGTACCAAAAGTCACTCATAATCGTCAAAAAAGTGAGGGAAGGGTGAGTTTTTAGATTTACTATTTTAGAACCAGCATTTTTCCGTGATCTTCACTTATATCTTGCTTTTGAACTATTCCTTTGGGCTTCTGGCCACCGCGCATTGACTAGTGGGTGTCCTAGGCTCGCATCTCTAGCACGATCTAGCCTACGGCTAGCACGGTATCGTCGTTGAGCATTTATTCAACTTGTTGCATTGCTGTTTTGAATTGTTGCTACAGATATCGCGGCCTCCTACAGCTCCACATATCTCTACGACCATGTGCTGACACCACCTTGCAATCGCTTAACCACATCTTCACGAGCTTTGACTACAAAGGATCATGATCACTCCTGTTGCTTGCTAAGAACGGGTAAGAGCTTTGGTTTTTGCTTGACGGATTACGCGGTTTTCCACCAAATCATCCGCCATACATACACCGCTTTAGAGTTTCCTTTTTCTTGTGAGTCCTAACCATGATAGGATCGGAGAAGAAAGATGACCACGACCTAGAGAGGATGATGAGCGCAAAGTTACAGGAGTCACTTTACACAGCTCATGGGCAATCATGTGCAAGACGTCAAAAAATGACATGCCGACACTATGGAGAGCATCGATGCTCTCGAAACCTCTTTCACGCAGCAGCTTGACACTCGATTCCAGGAGATGATGGCGCGTCTACCTCCGCCACCGGTGGCTGCTCCCCAGCCACCGGCTCCCCAGCCGGTCTAGCACAGGCGTGGCCGGCGTGTCCCATGCAACGGGCCTCATGCCGCTGCAGGTGTTGCAATCTTGGATGAGCCCGCTACTGATTATGATATGGGGTGGCCCGATCTTCTCGTGAGCGATGCGATGGTGATGATGGCAGCGGATGATTGTCGGGGATAACTTGGTGTCACTGATGAACTCTCCTCGCTTGAACCCTGATGCCAATGCAACAGCTCTCAAACCCTGTAGGATATTCACGACTCCACACACTTGCGCACGTAGCCGTCGACCACAAAACGGTAGTTTGCAATCTACTGATTCCCAGTGGAACAACAGATCACACTAAACTTGCAGCAGTATATCACCAAATCCAGATGAATTGGTGCGAGGAATTCAGATGAATGCTTACAGCAGTTCAACGAAGTAATCTTTAGTCTAAACGTGGTCTAACCCTAATTGAGGGGGCACCCAGGGCTACTTATAGGCGGCCGGGCGACCTCAGCAAAGACCTGGCCCAAAACATGTCCGGTTTGGGCCCAAACTGACTCGGTTCGACTCAAACGGTACATACCGACCCATATATGGGTTCGGCCTAATTTTAGCACGCGGGCCATGTGTGTAGCACGCCTTAGACGTGTAGACATCGTGTCGTAGGCAGTCCTAGTGCGCCATCACGTGCTCGTGCTCATCCAGACTTGATCTTCTTCACGTGGTGATGTTCTCCATGCTGGCGCCGGCCTCCCTCTCCTCCCTCGCGCTCTCTTGCTTGATCACCACGTCATGCTCCATGTGTTGCATCTCCTCGCTCCCTCGAACCCCTTCTTCTCCAATGAACCTGATCATACATATGAACAAAGACTTAGGCAGTATAAAATTCTCGTTACAATAAATATCAGATTCAGCAAGGAGTGAGTTCACCTACTGTTGTAACAACTTAGCACGGGCTCGAGTAATTGGTCCAATCCAAATCTCATCATTGGACTTATCTTGATCAGCAACAATAGCATCATCAACAGTAGGTGGAGATGGCTGTGTAGTAGGGATGTCCTCATCAACTCCCCCCCCTTCAAAAGGCGTCGACCTCGACGCTCCAAGGTCATCTCCATCATATGGTGATAAATCAGCAACATTGAAACTGTTGCTAACACCACCAAACTCAGCAATAGGAATATCAATCGAGTAGGCATTATCATTGATCTTGGCAAGCACTCTATAGGGACCAGCACCTCGGGGCTTCAACTTGGAACGCCTAAGCAAAGGAAATCTGTCCTTGCGCAGGTGCACCCATACCATATCACCGGGCTGAAAAAGAACCTGCTTTCTTGACTTGTTGCGAGCAGCAGCAGTATTCTTCCCTTTCTTCTCAATAGCCTCTCGAGTCTTCTCATGAATTTTCTTCACAAAATCAGCTCTCTTTGATGCCTCCATATTAACTCTCTCATGCAATGGAAGAGGCAACAAATCTAGTGGTGTAACAGGTTTGAAGCCATACACCACCTCAAACGGACAAAGCTGAGTAGTAGAATGTACCGCCCTGTTGTATGCAAACTCCACATGCGGCAAACAATCTTCCCACTCCCGCAGATTTTTCTTGATCATTGTCCTCAGCAACTGTGACAAAGTTCGATTCACCACCTCGGTCTGGCCGTCAGTTTGGGGATGACATGTAGTGCTGAACAGTAGCTTCGTTCCTAGCTTTCCCCATAAGGTCTTCCAGAAGTAGCTCATGAACTTGACGTCCCTGTCAGAAACAATAGTCTTGGGCACTCCATGCAAGCGTACAATATCCCTGAAAAACAGGTTAGCCACATGCGACGCATCGTCGCTCTTATGACATGCAATAAAGTGTGCCATTTTAGAAAATCTATCCACTACCACAAATATAGAATCATGACCATGTTTAGTTTTTGGCAATTCTAGCACAAAATCCATACTAATATCTTCCCATGGTGTAATAGGTGCAGGTAGTGGTGTATACAAACCGTGAGGCTTCAGCTTGGACTTGGATGTGTTGCACACAATGCAGCGCCGCACATACCTGTCCACATCACGCCTCATCCTGGGCCAAAAGAAGTGATCAGCTAGCATGAGTAATGTCTTCTCACGCCCAAAGTGACCCATCAAACCTCCAGCATGCGATTCCTGCAATAAGAGCAAACGCAAATACGACTCCGGAACACATAGTTTGTTAGCTCGAAATAGAAACCCATCATGTATGTGATATTTCTCCCAAGCGTTTTTCAAAGCACACAAACGATATGGTTCAGCAAAATCATGATCAGTTGCATAAAGCTCACAAATACTCTCTAAACCAGGAATATTAATATCAAGTTGTGTCAATAACATATTCTTCCTAGAGAGAGCATCAGCAACCACATTATCTTTTCCCTTCTTATGTTTAATAATGTACGGAAAAGATTCAATAAACTCAACCCACTTAGCGGGATGCCTATGCAGGTTGGATTGTGCTTTCAAATATTTCAAAGCTTCATGATCAGAATGTATG
Source organism: Dactylis glomerata (assembly GCA_007115705.1). Lineage (NCBI taxonomy): Eukaryota > Viridiplantae > Streptophyta > Magnoliopsida > Poales > Poaceae > Dactylis > Dactylis glomerata. Next base: position 646,505 of record QXEO01000550.1, read on the forward strand.
ATAAATTCTTTTGGCCACAAATAATGTTGCCAAACCTCAAGAACTCTAACAAGTGCATACAATTCTTTATCATAAACAGGATAATTTAGTCTAGCACCAGATAATTTCTCAGAAAAATAAGCTATAGGACGACCCTCTTGCATCAAAATGCCACCTATGCCTATACCACTAGCATCACATTCAACTTCAAATTGCTTTGAAAAATCAGGCAATGCAAGTAAAGGTGCAGAAGTAAGCAAACGTTTCAATTCATCAAATGCATGATCTTGGGCTGCGCCCCACACAAAAGGAACACCTTTCTTCGTTAACTCATTTAATGGTGCAGCAATAGTACTAAAGTCTTTCACAAAGCGGCGATAAAAACCAGCAAGACCGTGAAAACTTCGTACTTGACTAACATTCATGGGAGTAGGCCAATCTTGAATAGCAGCAATTTTAGATTGATCTACCTCTACTCCATGCTTAGAAACAACATAACCCAGAAATATGACCTTATCTTTTGCAAAAGTGCACTTCTCAAGATTAGCATACAATTTATTATCACGCAGCACTTGCAAAACTTGTCTAATATGAGTACAGTGTTCAGTTTCATTGCGGCTGTAAATAAGTATGTCATCAAAATAGACAACCACAAAACGACCAATGAACTCTCTCAAAACATGATTCATTAAGCGCATGAATGTACTAGGTGCATTAGTAAGACCAAAAGGCATGACTAGCCACTCATATAAGCCAAATTTAGTTTTGAAAGCAGTTTTCCATTCATCTCCTTCTTTCATGCAAATTTGATGGTAACCACTACGCAAATCAATTTTAGAGGAAACAGCAGCACCACTCAATTCATCTAACATATCCTCGAGACGGGGAATAGGATGACGATATCGAATAGTAATGTTGTTTATAGCTCTACAATCTACGCACATGCGCCATGTACCATCTTTCTTAGGCACCAAAATCACAGGAACAGCACAAGGACTAAGAGAGACACGAATGTACCCTTTATCCAGAAGAGCTTGCACTTGTGCTTGTATCTCCTTTGTTTCGTTGGGGTTGGTCCTGTAGGGGGCGCGGTTGGGCAAGGAGGCGCCAGGGATCAAGTCGATCTGGTGCTCGATGCCTCGTAATGGTGGCAGCCCAGCAGGTACCTCCGCCGGAAAAACAGCATCAAAATCCTGCAAAACAGTTGAGACACCAAGAGAAACAGGTTGCATATCGTTAGAAACTAAGACCTCGCCCTTGTACATGAGTACAAGAGGCATGGCTGTAGGATCCTCACTAAATTCTCTCATGTCTTCTTTGGTGGCTAAAACTAACAAGTTGGGCACTCCCTCACTTTTCGTTATATCACTCACGGCTGTTACATTATCTCGTGGAGGTGGCTGTTCGAGTTTCACTTCAGTCTTCTGACGAGATTCATTAACAATTTGCTGCGGTGACATAGGCAGTAGGTTGATTTTCTTGCCCTTGAACTCCAAGTGATAAGTATTGGCTCGACCATTGTGTTGCACATGTCGATCATAGAGCCATGGCCGACCCAACAAGAGATGACAAACCGTCATAGGAACCACATCAAAATCAATAGAATCCTTGTATGGCCCTATCTCAAAGTTCACACGTACCATGTAGTTTACCTTCATCTCACCATTGTCACTTAACCACTGAATATAATATGGGTTAGGATGAGGTAAATATTTCAAACCCAGCTTGGCACATAACTCCTTACTTGCGAGATTGCGACAGCTTCCGCCATCAATGATCACCTTGCAAGCTTTATTGGGACCAACTAGTGCCTTGGTTTGAAACAGGTTGCAGCGCTGAGAATCAATATTGGGCTGCACACTCAACGTACGTGGAGAGACAACAATAATAGGAGAAGAGTCAGCATAAGCATCTTCACTTTCATCATCAGAACCAAACGGATCAGCATCTTCTCCGGTCTCATATCCGTTCTCAGTAACCACTATCACTTTGTTGTTGGGACAATCTCTTTTAAAGTGTCCCTTGCCTCCACATGTATGACATAGTTTCTCAGTAGCACGAGTCACGGAGGCACTTGAACCAGAACTAGCAGCTGGTGTGGTAGCGGGACGTCTGGACTGAGCTCCAGAGGTCGCTGGCCTAGTGGACGAGGAGGGGCGAGTAGGAGTCCCCTCAAGTGGCGCTGGGGCAGGGCTAGAAGGCGCCCTGGCAGTGTATCGACTGGCAGGTGAAAAGCGAGATTTTTGTTGCACATCTTCAGTAAGCTGTGCCTCAGCCTCCATAGCATGGTGAAGCAACTGATTCATATCATTGTAAGCATGATGCCGGACGATGTTCTTGATAGGAAGTCTGAGTTCGTGCAAAAACCATTGCATAGTCATCTGACTAGACTCTTGAACTCGCGATCGCTGCATCAACAGTTCCATCTCCTTGTAATAAGCATCAACTGTCAAAAATCCTTGCTTCAGCTGTGTCAATCTATCAAAAACTGAACGCAAATAATTGGTGGGTACAAAACGAGCCTGCATGATTTCCTTCATCTCTGTCCATCGCAAAACAGGAAGCTCCTGAGCTGCTCGTCGTTGTGTCAGAATATTATCCCACCAACGCAGGGCATAACCATCAAATTCTGAGGATGCAAGTTTGATCTTCTTATCGTCAGTGTAAGCATGCAAACGCCACAGGTTGTCGATCTTGAGCTCCCAAGTGAGGTAATCCTCCACATCACCTTCACCATCAAATCTGGGTATCGAGAACTTTGGCTTCCCTAGAAAATCATCCTCAGCAGGTATTACACGTCGGGCACCGAGGCCATGTGGTGGCCGACCATGTTGTCCAAGACCACGCCCACGAGCATTGGGGCCTAGTAGATTGGCATTGTCATGGACACTATCATCATCAGCAAAGTCAGCAGCAGGCTGCACAGCCGGTGGTACAATGGGCCGACGCAGCTCCGCTAGGGATTGGTTCAACTGATCAATGTTGTGCTGGAAAGTAGTGAACTGAGCTTGCATAGCTTGAACAGTATCTGCGGTGCCTTGCACTTTGAACTGGAGTTGCTGATGTGCAGTCACAGCGTCGGCAGTAGAGCGATCCAACACCCCCTCCAGATGAGTGCGCAGTCCAACAAAATCTGTCCAAACCACAGGTGTATCCCCATCTTTTTCCTGCATCACATCATAACCACTAGTAGACATGATTAGTAGATTAGTGCACGAAATCAAAAACGTGTGGTGCCTCTCAGAACTCACTCAAAAACTGACAAGAAAAGGTAATCTTACCGTTCCAAAGTGAATAGTAGTGCGTACCAGAACGAAGTATCAAGCTCGTGCACGGATGTGATGAAGTGAATACCGAGGGTAGAAGAGCGATCACACGACAAACCAGGAATATATGGTGGAGCTGTAGGTATGGTATCCTAAGTACACCGCAAACAAGTCCTAGTGCTGATCGTATGACAAGACCCACGAAACACACACGGTGGAGATAAGCGAGGCAAAGCAACTCTGAAAAAGAGCTCAAGAGATATAAGTGACAATGCACAATAGCTCGTGTTGCAATGCACAAGAGAGACGCTAGCACTGGCTCGATGAATAGGCACAAGATTGCGCACACGGCAGCAGCCTGATGAGCACGAAGTAGCTAGTCTCGTATGGGTAAGCTCCTAACACGATGCTGTAGACAGGCTGTAGCTAAAGCGATCAAAATCGTGTAGAAAGGACGCTATGTGGACACAGTGGTAACACGCTGTCGCGGCAGAGAAACCGACGAAAAATATGTCAACGGCAGAGATGTACGACGCCGGAAACACACGGCAGCGCGACGGCGACGCGAAACGGACAAAGTAGTTTGTCTTTTTTTTAATATAGGTGCGGCGTGTGTACAGTACACGTCCCCTTTTTTCTATATTTTTTTTTGCTACTCGAAATTTGGGCCTAAAAGCAGTGGCCCGATCTGGCGCCTGACCCCAGACGCCCTCCGCGGTCGGGCGACAGGAGCGAGCCGAGCGAGCGCGCGCACCCCCAGACGTCCTCCGCGCGCAGGCGCGCGGGCGAGCGAGGGCCTCGCCTGGGAGCAGACCGTCTCCGCTCCTGGGCGAGCGATGCGGCGCTGGTTTCTTTTTTTTGACTTTGCCGATCGGATCTGGCTTGTGGCAGCGCTGCTTGCTTTCTCTTTTCTTTTTTTGTAAACAGCGATCGGTGTCTGCTGGCTGGAAGGCGCTAGGTGCCAGGAAACGTGGCCACGAGAGACACTCAAAAAAGAAAAAAAACAATCCGATCTGCTAGTTTTTTTTTGTATACGATCGGATCTGCTAATTGCTCAAGTCAAAGCTACTCGTGAAGAACACGCTATGAACCATCAAAGAAGACGACGATCAAGGACACGTCTAACTTGATCCAAACACGAAAATAAGTTGCAGAAAAGATTGATGACCCTAGACTCCTACGAATTGGATGAACAGATACGCGAAACACGATCAGCGACTAAAACTCAAAACGGTGCAATCTAGGCTATGGCAAAGCTAAGAACCCTAATTTTTTTTTTGGCTTTTTCTGGATAGGACTGAAAACAAAAACGAATTGTGGGGATGGATTTGTGGATGCTCACCGAGTAAACCGTGGAAATCTGATACCAAGATGATATGGGGTGGCCCGATCTTCTCGTGAGCGATGCGATGGTGATGATGGCAGCGGATGATTGTCGGGGATAACTTGGTGTCACCGATGAACTCTCCTCGCTTGAACCCTGATGCCAATGCAACAGCTCTCAAACCCTGTAGGATATTCACGACTCCACACACTTGCGCACGTAGCCGTCGACCACGAAACGGTAGTTTGCAATCTACTGATTCCCAGTGGAACAACAGATCACACTAAACTTGCAGCAGTATATCACCAAATCCAGATGAATTGGTGCGAGGAATTCAGATGAATGCTTACAGCAGTTCAACGAAGTAATCTTTAGTCTAAACGTGGTCTAACCCTAATTGAGGGGGCGCCCAGGGCTACTTATAGGCGGCCGGGCGACCTCAGCAAAGACCTGGCCCAAAACATGTCTGGTTTGGGCCCAAACTGACTCGGTTCGACTCAAACGGGTACATACCGACCCATATATGGGTTCGGCCTAATTTTAGCACGCAGGCCATGTGTGTAGCGCGCCTTAGACGTGTAGACATCGTGTCGTAGGCAGTCCTAGTGCGCCATCACGTGCTCGTGCTCATCCAGACTTGATCTTCTTCACGTGGTGATGTTCTCCATGCTTGTGGCGCCGGCCTCCCTCTCCTCCCTCGCGCTCTCTTGCTTGATCACCACGTCATGCTCCATGTGTTGCATCTCCTCGCTCCCTCGAACCCCTTCTTCTCCAATGAACCTGATCATACATATGAACAAAGACTTAGGCAGTATAAAATTCTCGTTACAATACATATCAGATTCAGCAAGGAGTGAGTTCACCTGCTGTTGTAACAACTTAGCACGGGCTCGAGTAATTGGTCCAATCCGAATCTCATCATTGGACTTATCTTGATCAGCAACAATAGGATCATCAATAGTAGGTGGAGATGGCTGTGTAGTAGGGATGTCCTCATCAGATTACTATGGGGAAGATGACTATGCGGACGAGAACGAGGTGTCCGATGAGGTCCTCCAGCCACCTCTTGGTCTTCCGCGCGCCAATCACCCCCATGCACGACGCCATCAACGACCGCTGGTATGTGATGACGATCATATTGCTAAACTGAAATTAAATATTCCACCTTTTGAGGGACGTTGCAATCCCGATGCGTATCTCTCTTGGGAATTAGAAGTAGAACAACGTTTTGCATGTTTAGCTTATCCGAAAGATAAACGTGTTACTGCTGCTACTTGTGAGTTCACTAGTTTTGCTTCTATATGGTGGTCTGAATATTGTCGCGCACATCTTACTAATCCACCTACTACTTGGGATGCTTTAAAACATGCTATGCGTACTCGTTTTGTACCTCCATACTACCAACGTGATTTGCTCAAAAAGTTAGCTCGTTTAGAACAAGGCAAAAATTCTGTAGAGGAATATTATCAGGAATTACAAACTGGCATGATTCGTTGTGATATAGAGGAAGATAATGAGGCCTTACTTGCTAGATTTTTCGGTGGGTTAAACAAAGAGATTCAAACAATTCTTGAATATAAGGAATATAATACTATCAACCGTTTATTTCACCTTGCTTGCAAAGCTGAATGTGAAGTGCAGGATAGGAGAGCTGCGGCAGGAACTAACTTTTCTGCAGGGCGTTCTACTTCATGGGCACCAAGGACGCCGTATACGCCACGTACTCCTGCACCTTCGCCTTCACCGACCACACCATCAAGACCTTCTAGTGCTCCAGCGCCACCATCAACAAGGGGTGCTCCCGCTGGTCCTACCACAAGTTCTTCATCATCCATGGTGTCTACAGGGAAGACAAGTAAAGTGAAATGTCACAAATGCACAGGACTTGGCCATTATGCACGTGAGTGTCCAACTGATCGGGTGATGGTTGTTTTTGAGGATGGAGGATACGATTCAGCTAGTGACTATGATGAGGATACTTTGGCTCTCATTGCACATGAGGAACAACAAGCTGCAGCACCTACCGTGGCAGATTCACAATATATGAGTGTGGAAGCTGCTGAACAATATCCTACATTGGTTGCACAGTGAGTTTTGAGTGTCCAACTCACTCAGGCTGAACCAAATCAGCGTCATAATTTGTTCCATACAAAGGGAGTTGTCAAAGATCGATGTGTGCACATAATAATTGATGGAGGGAGATGCAACAACTTGGCAAGTCTAGAGATGGTCGAGAAGCTATCTATTACTACCCGCCCTCATCCTCAGCCTTATTACATTCAATGGTTCAACAACAGCGGCAAAGTTAAGGTAACACGTAGTGTTCGTGTGCATTTTTCTATTGCTGCATATGATGATTATGTTGAGTGTGATGTTGTTCCTATGCAAGCATGCGCCCTTTTACTTGGTAGACTATGGCAATTTGATAGAAATTCTGTACACCATGGTGCAACAAATTAGTATACTTTTGTTCATAATGATAAACCAATTGTGTTACTACCTATGTCTACTGAGAGTATTTTAAAAGATGATCTTGCTAGAGCTAGTAGGACGCACACTGAACAGAAAAAGATGAGCGAAAATCATATTATTGCTAAGGAAATTATGCCTTCAAAAAGTACTACTAAACCTGGACCTCAACATGCTCATGAAATTCGTTTGAAGAGTACTTGTTTACTGGCTAGCAAAACTGATATTTCTGAGATAGATGTACACACTACTGAATGTTATGCAATTATTTGCATAGATACCTTGTTTTCATTTGAGAATATGCCTCCTACTTTGCCACCTGCGGTTGCTAACATTTTGCAGGAGTAGGACATTTTTCCACAAGATGTACCACTAGGATTACCTCCTATTAGAGGAATAGAGCATCAAATTGATTTAATTCCTAGTGCTTCGGTGCCTAACCATGCGCCGTATCGTACCAATCCTGAAGAGACAAAAGAGATTCAGCGACAAATATAAGAACTTCTCGACAAAGGTTATATTCGCGAGTCTCTTAGTCCATGCGATGTTCCTATTATTTTGGTATCTAAGAAAGATGGTTCTTGGCACTTGTGTATTGATTGTAGAGCTATCAATAATATTACGATTTGATATCGTCATCCTATTCCTCGATTAGATGATATGCTTGATGAATTAAGTGGCTCTACCATGTTCTCTAAAGTTGATTTGCGTAGTGGATACCACCAAATTTGTATGAAACTAGGCGATGAATGGAAAATAGCTTTTAAAACTAAGTTTGGATTATATGTGTGGTTAGTAATGCCTTTTGGTTTAACTAATGCACCCAGCACCTTCATGAGATTAATGAACGAAGTTTTACATGCTTTTATTGGCCGTTTTGTGGTGGTATACTTTGATGATATTCTCATATATAGCAAATCTTTAGAGGAACTTTTGGAACATCTACGTGTTGTTTTTAATGCTTTACGTGATGCACGCTTGTTTGGTAATCTTGCAAAGTGCACCTTTTGCACCGATCGAGTTGTGTTTCTTGGCTATGTTGTTACAGTGCAGGGTATTGAAGTTGATCCCGCCAAGATTGAAGCTATTTCTAGTTGGCCGCAGCCTAAAACGGTCACACAAGTGCGGAGTTTTCTTGGTCTCACTGGATTTTATAGGCGCTTTGTGAAAGATTTTGGTTGCATTGCTGTGCCGCTGAATGAGTTGACAAAGAAAGATGTGCCCTTCACTTGGGGAGATCCACAGCAAGATGCTTTCCTGCTGCTGAAAGACAGGTTAACACATGCTCCATTACTCCAACTTCCTAATTTTAATAAAACTTTTGAGTTGGAATGTGATGCTAGTGGTATTGGGTTGGGAGGTGTGTTGTTACAAGATGGTAAACCTATCACATATTTTAGTGAAAGTTGATACGTCCAAAACATATCTACTTTCTAAAACACTTTTGCTATTGTTTCTCCTCTAATTTGTGTGTTTTGAATACATCTAACACGGACTAACGCTGTTTTCAGCAGAATTGCTCTGATGTCTCATTTTTGTGCAGAAATCCGACTTTCAGGAAAAATCCCGGAAAATATTGCAAAAATTCTATTTTGCCAGAAGACCCACGGAGCCAGAAGGAGAGACGAATGGGGGCAGCGGCCTGGGCTCACCACCAGGGGGCGCGGCCCAGCCCTGGCCGTGCCCACCTGTGGTGAGGCCGCCTCGGCCGTCGCCTCGACCCCTCCTTCTGCCTACATATACCCTCTGACCTGAAAACAGCGGGGGTTCGACGTATTTCCCAGATAGACTTCCACTGTGCCTCAACCATCAGAAACCGCGATTCGGAACCAGAAACTCCATTCTGGCACCCTGCCGGGACGAGGATTTGGAGGAGATCTTCATCACCATCATCACCGACGTCTCTCCATCAACCATCCATGACTCCCCCATCCATGTGTGAGTAATTCCCGCTGTAGGCAAAGGGAATGGTAGGGATTGGATGAGATCATTCATGTAATTTGCTATGAGATTGTTAGGGCATAGTGCCTAGTATCTTTATTTAGTGCTTATGACATTGTTGCAACTTGTTGTGCTTAATGCTTGTCACTTTGGGCCCGAGTGCCATGATTTCAGATCTGAACATGTTATTGTTTTATGATGACACTTGTTGTTTATGGTCTTACCTACAAGTTGTATACACATATTGTTGTCCGGAACCCGAGGCCCCAAAGTGACAGAAATTGGGATAACCGGAGGGGATGGCTATGATGTGAGGATCACATGTGTTCACCGAGTGCTAATGCTTTGCTCTGGTACTTTATTAAAAGGAGTACCTTAATTACCAGTAGTTTCCCTTGAGGCCCTGCTGCAACAGGCTGGTAGGACAAAAGATGTCATCCAAGTTTCTCATTGCGAGCACGTACGACTATATACGGAACACATGCCTATGATTGTTAGTACTAGGATGCTTTATCATTATTTATCTGCAATGTCCATGTCTCACTGATTTCATGAATTATCTTATCCATGCAACGCCCGTAAATCCATCCCCATGCCTACAGTATTTTATCCTGCTGTTTACTATTGCTACTATTACCGCTTTTATTTTATTACTGTTGTTACTATTTCACTACTATCACCACTATAAAACTGTTGCTACTGATAAACCGCTGCGAGCAAGACTGTTTCCATGTGCAACTGAATTAACAACTCATCTGTTAAGGCTTATAAATATTCTTTGGCTCCCCTTGTGTCGAATCAATAAATTTGGGTTTTACTTCCCTCGAAGACTGTTGCGATCCCCTGTACTTGTGGGTCATCAAGACTATTTTCTGGCGCCGTTGCCGGGGAGCATAGCTTTATTTGTAAGTTCACTTTGGATTCATATTGTTCGCTGCAATCCTTTCATCATGGGTAAACCTCGTGATGGAAAAGTTGCTATATTGCCATCCACTACAAGAAGAGGTACGACTTTGAACACCTCTGTTGCTCTTGATTCACCATCTGTTATGAGTAAGTTCCTTACACCACCACATGCACACGCTACTGCTACTACTTCTGCTGAGTTTGAAAATGCCACTGATAATTTAGATGATGCTTCTACTGTGCTTGATGAGAGTGGTTCACTAGGTTCCTTTTTAGATGCTACAATTGCTAGAGCTAAGTTGGGAAACACCACTGTTACACCTGTTAGTTCACCTGAGTCTAGGGAGTGTCCTAGTGATGATTTTGATGATGCTTATATTAAGCTTGACGATGATTTTATTGCTGAAGCTCGTGCTACTCGTGATGCTAAAGCTGTTAAGGAACTTTTAGCGAGACGTGCTGTTAGATATATATTGTCTCCTGATCCTAAGTTTGCTGCTTCTCCCATAAATATTAGAGACAAGGATTATGATTTCTCTTTAGATTTATCTTACATATCTATTGTTGAGCAAGAGCCTTTTTGTGGTACTGAGAATGAAAGTGCTATGGAGCACATGAATGAGCTTTCTACTTTGAGTAATTTGTTTTCTGATGATATTAAGCTTCGCACTTATTTTGTTGCTAAGATTTTTCCTTTCTCGTTGAAAGATGCAGCTAAAACTTGGTTTAATAGTTTGTCTCCTGGATCTCTTAATAGTCCTATTGCTTTGGTTAATGCTTTCTTTCAGAAATATTTTCCTGCTAGTGCTCAACATGCTGCTGTGTAGAAAATCTTTGATTTTGAACAGGGAAAAGGAGAGATACTTCCTGAATCTTGGACAAGGTTTTGTTCTTTAATTAGAGCTTTGCCTAAAGAGCCATTGCCTAAAAATGAACTCCTTGATATATTTTATAATGGACTAACTGATGAATCTAAGACATATCTGGATAGTTGTGCTGGTTGTGTTTTCAGGGAAAGAACTCTGGCTGAAGCTGAAGAACTAATGGCTAAAATAAGCCGAAATCATGATGATTGGACTCTAGTTGAGCCAACACCAGCACCAACACCTGCGCCAGTTCCAGAGCCGACACCAAAGAAGAGGGGAAAGATTGAATTAAATGATGAAGTTATGAGGGAAGCCAAGAAATCTCTTAAGGAGAAAGGTATTAAGGCCGAAGATGTGAAGAATTTACCTCCTATAGAAGAATTATGTAAGCCAATTCCTCGCTCATCCACTATTGAGGTACACTCTCTCCAACGCTTTGATGATAGAGATATTCCTTACTCTAAACCTCCTGATCAATGCTTAGATGAGTTAGATAATTTTATTGTTAAGCAAAATAATTTTAATAGAATGGTGCAGAATCATTTGTTGGAAAATTCTAGAGCTATTAACAAGTTGTAGGATATTGTGGAGAGAACCTCCAATGATGTGAAGATACTTGTTAAACATTTTCAAATGGTTCAGACTCAAATTGATCAGCTTACCAAGGTGCAAAAAGATTTGCTTGTTAATGCCGCAAGAGAAAAACAAGCGTGTGAAGTACGCACAAGAGGAGGTGCTACCACTCAAGACCCCTTATATCTGAAGGACATCCTAAGAGGATCGAGCAAGATTCTCAACGCACTTCAAGTGATGATATTCCTTCCAAGAAAAAGAAGAAGAAGCATAAAACAACTGCGGAATCCTCTGAAGCAGGTAAGGATCCTAATAGTGTTTCTATTTCTGATGCTAAAACTGAACCAGGTAATGCTTTCGATAAAGAAGAAGTTGAAGAGGAACCAGAAAAGATTGATAAGAATGCAAAGTACACCAAAGAAGACTTCATTGCCAACAAGCATGGTAAAGAGAGAGAACCTTGGGTATAGAAACCAATGCCTTTTCCTAGTAAGAAACACAAATCCAAGGAAGAAGAACACTACAACAGGTTTTGTGAATGGTTGAAACCTTTATTTTTGCAAATTCCTTTGACTGATGCTATTAGAATGCCTCCTTATGCAAAGTATATGAAAGATATTGTTACTAACAAGAGGAAAATTCCTAATGAGGAAATTTCCACTTTACTTGCTAATTATTCTTTTGATGGTAAAGTTCTGGAGAAGCTTGGAGATCCAGATATACCAACTATTCCTTGCTCCATTAAAAATAACTATGTTAGAACTGCTTTATGTGATTTGGAGCCGGAGTTAGTGTCATGCCTTTTTCTCTTTATAAGAGACTTGATCTAGAAAAATTGGTATCAACTGATATATCTTTGCAAATGGCTGATAAGTCTACCACTATTCCTATTGGTATATGTGAAAATGTTCCTGTTCAAGTTGCTAACAGTTGTTTGATATTAACTGACTTTGTTGTGTTGGAAATGCCTGAATTTGATAATATGTCTATTATTCTTGGGAGACCTTTTCTAAACACTGCAGGTGCTGTTATTAATTGCAATCAAGGAAAAGTAACCTTTAATGTCAATGACAAAGAGTATACGGTTTATTTTCCCAAGAAGATTGATAGAAAGAATGCTCTAAATTCAATCAAGCATGTTGAGACCATTAGAGTTGGTCAAATTATTTGTTCAGAGCAAAAGCCCAAGGAAGAATATAAAATTGTTATGATTGGGACTATGCCTATCAAGGTCGAGGTAACATAAGCATAAAGTGAAGTGCAAAGTTTTTCCTCATATAGAATTAGTTTGGTAACAAGACTTGATCAACCTTGTTAACAAAGTGATTTTATATGAATGAAACTTCGTTTTCACCGCATTTACTCTACCTCACTCATATTTACTTTCACAATTTTGTTCCCTTTGTTAGTTACATGATTAGAATATCTTAGAGCTGCTGCATACTTGAGTTTGATTTGCTTGCAATCATTCCACTGTCGTTTTCCCGAGTTTTATCCTTTTATCGTTTTTCTGAAAAATCCTCGAAAATAAAGTTTCTCGAAAAATTCCAGAAAAATCTTTTTAAATTTTTATGTCAAAAATGGGGCAGAGAGGCACCTGGGAGACCTCAGGGGGACCTGCCACGCCACCTCACCACCAGGGGGCGTGGCCCAAGCCTGGCCGCGCCCACCTATGGTGAGGGGGGGGCCTGGCCTCTAACTTATCTCTTCCTCCCCAGCTCTTTCTCTCTCCCAAAAACAACGACACACCAGCTCAAACTCGAGTTCTTGCTGCTCTCCATCTCGATTTTTCGATCTCCTTGCTCAGCCCATCATTGTTGCTGAGATTTGGAGCATTTGTTCTCCGGTATGTGACTCCTCCGCTTGTCCAAGTAGAATTTTGTTTAGTGAAGTATTTCTTGAGTATTTTAGCTCTATAGGTTACAGGTGAAATGAGTTTGCATGCTTGTTCTATTGCTTGGAAATGTTATTTTGATGCATGTTAGCTCTCTAGTTACTCCTTATAGTAGTTCCCTTCATGTGTTTGTTTCAAAATCATATTTTATGAGGTTTGTTAAAAATTTCAGAAAAGGGAGATGGACAACTACACCTATGGAGAAGTGTTTGAAGGAGAAGCACCAAGGTCATCAAGGCCTTCAAGATCCACTGCTCAATATAGGATATCTTACAATGAAGATCTTATGGCACCAAACCTTGAGGGAGACGATGGAGATGCGCATCCATCCACCTTCCCTTGTGCTAATTTTTTGAGTGATGCAGGGATTCTTGATGATTTCTTGCTCCTTATTAACAGGGTTGGATTGACTACATACATGATGGATGAGAGTAATCAATATGCTATTCTCACAAAGATTTTTGTTGAAAGTTTTAAATTCACTAACTCTCATTTCAACCCTTCCATCGCATTTAAGATTTATGATAAGTCTATCACCATGTCTTTGGAGAGGTTTTGTAATATTCTAGGTATACCCATGTTTGGGACAGTGAGGAAGATGCTACATCGGCCCACTGATTTGTTGGAGCTCTACCGAGGAGTGACCAATGATGATGACTGCACCGCACAGCGTGGCAAGATAAGAAACATTCAACTCCCAGCTATTAGATATTTTACTTACTATCTTGCCACTAGTGTACTTGGTAGAGGAAACACTAGCAATATCTCAAATTATCATTTAGCTTTCCTAGCAACCGCTCTTGATGTTAGCAGGAAGTATAACCTCGGTGCTATTATTGCTCGTCGCCTAGCCGCTAGGGGACCTACTTATGGAGGTATTATTGGTGCGCGCATTGTTGCTGCTCTTGAACTTCTTATTGCTCTTCATGATATATTGTTGACTCCACAGAGGCTTGATCTTGCTGCCATGAAGCTCCATCATTTTGTTACAGCTAACTCTTGTGCAGGGAAATTAGTTTATAGAATGTTATTTACAGATGGAGAGGAAAGGGAAATGCCCTTGCCACAACCTAGTTTGTTCAGTATTGATAACAGGCCATGGTAACGCACGAAGGAGGAGTTGGACGAGCAGCTTAGGTTGCTCGGCTTCCACGTTCAGCACGGCGTGGTAGACCAGGAGGAAGAGGAGGCATCTGCTGATCACTACACGACATACTACCCCGGGGCGTCCTCGAGCTCGTACCAGGATGATGGTACTTCTTCGTCACACTTTGGAGGTGCCACCTCGTGGCCGAGTTGGGATTGATCTCCACTTAGGCCAAAAGCCTAAGCTTGGGGGGAGGTACGCCGACTATTCACTCATCTACATATCATATTTTATCGGTCCTTTGTATATCCATGTTTCGCTTTCTTTATTGTTCTCGTTCTTATTTCTCCTTTCCAAAACACAAAAAGACCAAAAATATTTTTGTTGTTTCTCTTCATTTGCCTTTTTAAGTTTCTAGCTTTGGTTTGCTTTATTTTTTATTTTCGGTTTGAAGTTTGAAAAATCTAAAAATATTTTGCTTTGTTTGCTATTTCCTTCTGTTCTTGTTTCAAAAATCGAAAACCCACGAGCGTTGCGGTTGTATTGCCGCGGACGGCCAGGTGCAGGTTGTTGGACCTCATCCTCGTCGAGCTCGTTTTCATCTTCGAACTCGTTTGCCCCCTCGTCAGCAGCATATCCGTCGTGGGTGGCCGCCTCCGTAGCGGCCGCAGCAGCGGCCGCGGCTATAACGGTACCCGCAGATGGCGGTATGAGAGGAACGCGGCGAGCACGTGGTACAGGGATGCCCGGCTGTGGCAGTGGTGGTAAACGGGCCAGGACTTCCTGGAACCGGGCGTTGAGCTTGGTATTGAAGGATGCCTCAAGACCAACCATCTTGTCCATCGCATCAGAAAGCTTGGAATCAACATCACCCAAGCATGTGTCCACATCTTGTGCACACCCCACCAACAGCCGAGTGAAGTGGGCATGCAACTCTGCATTAGTCATCTTCTCCGGATCAACATCATCCTTCATGGTTCCTGTCATGGTTAGCGTAGAAGCAAGCACAAATATATATACCTACGCACTACGGAATTTGGTGGAATCACGCGTAATCCGTCAAGTGGTATACAAAGCTCTTACAAGTTCTTACCAAACAGGAGGAAGGTGATATGCAACCAGCAAGGATCAGCGACTCCCAAAATTGCACAAAGCGATTACCAGGTGTCGATACAAAGCACGTGCAGAAATATGTGGAGCTGTAGGAAGGCTTATATGGTAGCAAAAACAGTAAATATCAAAACAGCAATGCAATGTTGAAAGAATGCTCAACCACGGTACTGTGCTGGTCCTAGGCTATACCGGGCTAGAGACACGAGCCGAGAACACTAAGAAAGTCACGGCGTGGCACAACAAGCAGAAAGAGACAGCTCCAAAGCACGTCGAAAACAGAGTTCGTATGCAAAAGTTATGGCCAGTTGAAGTTTGCTGTCGAAAACCGTCAAAAACTGATGAAATTGTCCAATTCGGACTAAATTCGGACTGGACTAGTAGGCACGGGTCAACCCGACTTGGATGCGGATTTGACTTTTTTTTTTGGTCTTCTTCTTCCTCTTGACTGGCGACCGAAACCTAACTCACGGACTCTAAAAAAGGCACGGATGAAATTGGGAGGAACGAACAAAATCTTATGTGAAGGCGGTGGCGGAAGTATATGGCGTGGTGGCGGAAGGATATGGTGGAGTAGTGGTGCAAGCGTGCGGCGGCGGGACTATGGTGATTCGAACTCGAAACTCTAAAGGAACAGACACTAAGACCAGCAACTTGACACGCGGATGCAGACACAAATTTAACGATGCAAACTAAAAAGACAATGCAAAGGCTCGGACGGTTTATGGGACGAGATGATCTAAACCCTAACTGTATTTTTTGGCTTTTTCGTGGTTTATTGGTATGAACACAGATGCAATCTAAACTACGAAAATAGTAAATCTCACCGAGCAACCTGAAATCTGATACCACTTGATAGGGCGAAGGTGTCCGATCTTTCGATGAGATCTTGATATGTCGATTTGGTGGGTCGAGTTCATGCTTGACGATCCGACTACACGTGCGAAGCTCGTGCGCCAATGCAATCGCTAGGACAATCTCCGGGAGTTACTGATCTTGCGGATGCACGATCAGCCTGACCAACGAGGGCCTTAATTCCTACCTGAAATCGAGAACAAGAACTAATACTGCAATCAAGATATTGCGGATGAAAGATGTATGCTTTATTCAAAAGGTGGGATTCCGAATAGGCGGTCTTCTTCTGGGCGATTGGCCTCAAAAGTCGAGCTCGTAGTTGCAGCAATGGCTAACTTTAGTCTAATCAAAATCCGAGTTCTAATGACGGCTACGGGGGGTATTTGAGGAGGAAAAGGTAGGGGTGCGGCCAGCCATGGGTATGGTGGTCGAACGGAACCCTAATAGGCCTTTTCTCCTCAAATTCGGACTCCTAAAAGTGGTTGTCTTATTTGCTGCGAAAATTACATGGGCCTGGCCAAAAAATAAAAGTGACGCAGCACCATATCTATCTAAGGACGAATTTATGAAGTAGTTCTTTGTATATTTCGTCCAAGTCTTCATCCTTCATTACGGTGGCTTCAAAGTTCTGAAATCTCCACTCGTGGCATCTTCTTCAATCCTCAAACGCTTGCTGCCATCTCCATGCATGATCATGCTCCAATGCTTGTCCCTCTCATCCATGCTAGGTCCATCATTCCTAAGAGTAACAAACATATCTGATTTAGGCAGCATCATATTCTCATGTATGTGAGAGAGAGTTCTAAGAAACGAAAGTACCTGATAGTTAAGTTGCTTGGCACGAGCTCGAGTGATGGGTCCTTGTATGTGTTCCACTGTAGGTGCAGCGGTTGTATCAATAGATGGGATGTCCTCATCATATTAGTATGTTGGCACTCTTTCATAGCTGGCTTGACTATGAGGTAGCATTAGTTGCATATTTCTTATTATGAATTACCTGAGTACTTGATCATATAGTTAGTATATTGAAGGGATTCGCAGCATAGTAAATCAAAAAATTTCCTACGGATGCGAACAAGAAAGCCAAGATCTAATCTAGGAGATGTAATCAACGAGAGAGATAGATGAGATCTTCATACCCTTGAAGAAATCGCATAGCAGAAACGTTCAACAGAACGTGGATGATGTAGTCGTACTAGCCGTCTCCTCCTCGCGATCCGATTCGATCATACGCCGCAAGTGGCGGCGCCTCCGAGAGTTGCACACGTACGGTGCAATGACGTCTCCTCCTTCCTTGGTCCAGCAAGTATGGTGGAGAGATAGATTGGATCTGTAGCACGACGGCGTGGTGCTTATGGTGGAGAGTTTCTGCGGCAGGGCTTCGCCTACGCACAGTCGCGAGAGAGAGAGAGGTGGAGGGGCAGCAGTTGGACGGCGGCTAGGGTTGGAGTGAAGGGAGGCTGCGCCCCTGCCCCTCCTTATATAGGAGGCTGGCCGGCTGCCTTGGTCCCTCCTCCAAGCCCTAGGGCGGCGGCCTAGGAGGAAGAGTGGGGGGCAAGTTTCCTCCCTCCTTCTGGAAGGTTCCCTTAGGGTTTCCCCTAAGGGCTGGCCGGCTGGGCCTTAGGGGCCTTGTGCGCCTGGCCCAAAGTGGCCAGGACACTTCCCCTTAGGCCCACACAGGCCTCCGACAAGTGGGCCCATGTTGGTCCCACTCTTGAACCTTATAGAACCTTCTAGTACAATACCGATAAACTCCGAAACGATTCCGGAATCCAAAAACTGCTTTCCTTTATATGAATCTTATTCTCCGGACCATTCCGGAACCTCCCGTGATGTCCTGGATCTCATCCGAGACTCCGAACAAAAACTCATAAACCAATTATCCATTCTATCCTAGCGTCGATGCACGTTAAGTGTGTGACCCTCGGGTTCGAGAATATGCAGACATGATCTTCTATCAATAATCAACAGCGGGATCTGGAAACCCATATTGACTCCCACATATTCATTGATGATCATATCGGATGAACCACGATGCCAGGATTCAATTAATCCCGTATATGTATTCCCTTCGTCTCGCGATATTTTACTTGCCCGAGATTCGATCGTCGGTATCGGCATACCTAGTTCAATCTCGTTCACAGCAAGTACTTTACTCGTTCCATAATCCGATATCACTTTGTGATTAACTCCTTAACCATGTGCTTGCAAGCGGTGTTGATATCGATTACCGAGTGGGCCCGAAGTATATCTCTCCGACTCGGGAGGGACAAATTCCATCTCGATTCATACAACCCAACAAGTACTTTCCAATCACCTGAGAGACACCTTTATGATCACCCTCTCATAGGATGACGTTTGATGACCTCAAAGCTTTCTTCCGATACCAGGGAGTTGTATTATCTCATGGTCTAAGGAATACAATACTTAACATAGGAAAAAGCTTCGCAAAGATGAACACGATGACACGATCTAATTGCTCTGCTTTATTTGGGTCTGTCCATCACATCATTCTCCTAATGACATGATCTCATTATTAATTGACAACTCATGTCTATGGTTAGGAAACCTTAACCATCATTAATCAATGAGCTAGTCCATAGAGGCGTACTAGGGACACGGTGTTGTTCATAAACCACACAAGTATTAAAGTTTCCGCTTAATACAATTCTAGCATGGAATATAAACATTATCATGAACAAGAATTATAATAATAACATCTTTATTATTGCCTCTAGGGCATAATTCCAACAGTCTCCCACTTGCACTAGAGTCAATAATCTAGTTCCTCAATGGCATTAAGGTGCTGATCATGTTTTGCTCGTGGAAGAGGTTTAGTCAACGGATCTGCGACATTCAGATCCGTATGTACTTTGCTAATCTTCAGATCTCCATCTGATATATAATCTCAAATTATATGGAAACGGCGGTTGATGTGCTTGGTCTTTGGATGATATCTTGGTTCCTTAGCCAGTGCTATGGCGCCAGTGTTGTCGCACAATATCTCCAGTGGGTCCAAGGCATTTGGAACCACACCAAGCTCAGTGATGAAGTTCCTGATCCAAACTCCTTCACTTGATGCTTCCGAAGCAGCCATGTATTCCGCTTCTGTTGTAGATCCCGCGATCACGCTTTGCTTGCAGCTTCTCCAGCTCACAGCTCCACCATTCAAAATATAAACGTATCCTGTCTGAGATTTAGAATCATCCGGGTCGGTGTCGAAGCTAGCGTCAATGTAACCTTTTACGACGAGCTCCTCATCACCTCCATAGACTAAGAACATTTCTTTAGTCCTATTTAAATACTTTAGGATGTTCTTTACGG
The DNA here is from genome assembly GCA_007115705.1 of Dactylis glomerata. Taxonomy (NCBI): domain Eukaryota; kingdom Viridiplantae; phylum Streptophyta; class Magnoliopsida; order Poales; family Poaceae; genus Dactylis; species Dactylis glomerata. The sequence continues at coordinate 666,099 of QXEO01000550.1, forward strand.
CTGTCCAGTGTTCCACTCCTGGATCACTTTGGTATCTGCTCGTCAAACTAAGAGCATTGGACACATCCGGTCTAGTACATAGCATGGCATACATGATAGAACCTATGGCCGAGGCATATGGCACTTTGCTCATAGTATCTCTATCTTTTACCGTAGCTGGACACTGAGCCTTGCTCAATATCTTACCTGACAACATGGGCAATGAACCTTTCTTTGCTTTATCCATTCTGAACCTTTTCAGAACTTTGTCCAGGTATGTACTTTGGCTTAAAGCTATTAGGCGTCTTTGTCTATCTCTATAGATTTTGATGCCTAATATATAAGCAGCTTCTCCTAGGTCTTTCATTGAAAAACATTTATTCAAATAACTCTTCACATCGTTAAGCATACCGATGTCATTTCCAATAATCAATATGTCATCCACATATAGTACTAAAAATGTCACCGAGCTCCCACTCACTTTCTTGTAGATACAAGCTTCGTAGCAATTTGGAACAAATCCAAAACTCTTGATCACTTGATCAAAACGAAGGTTCCAACTCCGAGATGCTTGCTTCAGCCCATAAATGGAACGCTGAAGTTTGCACACTTTATTAGCATCCTTAGGATTGACAAAACCTTCGGGCTGCATCATATACAACTCTTCATCAATATTGCCATTGAGGAACGCAGTCTTGACATCCATCTGCCATATTTCATAATCATGAAACGCAGCAATTGCTAATAAAATCTGAATGGACTTAAACATCGCTACGGGAGAGAAAGTCTCATCGTAGTCAACACCTTGAACTTGCCGAAACCCTTTTGTGACAAGCCAAGCTTTATAGACAGTAACATTACCATCCGTGTCCGTTTTCTTCTTGAAAATCCATTTGCACTCAACGGCCTTACGGTCGCTAGGAGGGTCCACCAAAGTCCATACTTGGTTTTCGCTCATGGATCCCAATTCGGATTTCATGGCCTCTAGCCATTTCTCAGAGTCTGGGCTCATCATTGTTTCCTCATAGTTCACAGGTTCATTGCTGTCTAACAACAAGACGGTTAAGACATGGTTGCCATACCATTCAGGAGTGGCACGCGACCTTGTCGACCTGCGAAGTTCAGTAGTAGCATCGTTTGAAGTTTCATGATCCTCGTCATTAGCTTCCTCTCTCGTTGGTGCAGACGGCACCGGAACAACTTCGGGTGATGCGCTACTCTCCAACTCGAGAGAAGGTTCAATAACCTCGTCTAGCTCTACCTTCCTCCCACTCACTTCTTTCGAGAGAAACTTATGTCAAGAAGTGTTTGTCTTCGGATCAAAGAAAGAACGGATCCTTTCTTTGCAACAAACACTTTGCCTTCGGATCTGTGGTAGAAGGTATACCCAATCATTTCCTTAGGGTATCCTATGAAGACGCATTTCTCCGCTTTGGGTTCGAGCTTGTCCGGCATCAACTTCTTGACATAAGCTTCGCATCCCCAACCTTTAAGAAACGACAACTTAGGTTTAGCACCAAACCATAGTTCATACGGTGTCGTCTCAACGGATTTAGATGGTGCCCTATTTAAAGTGAATGTAGCGGTTTCTAATGCATAACCCCAAAATGATAACGGCAAATCTGTAAGAGACATCATCGGTCGCACCATATCTAATAGAGTTTGATCCCGGCGTTCAGACACACCATTGCGCTGTGGTGTTCTGGGTGGCGTGAGTTGCGAAACGATTCCGCTTGCTTTAAGATGCGTGAGAAAATCCTAACTCAAATATTCACCTCCACGATCAGATCGTAGAAATTTAATTTTCCTGTTACGATGGTTTTCCACTTCATTCTGAAATTCTTTGAACTTTTCAAACGTTTCAGATTTATGCTTCATTAAATAGATATACCCATATCTACTTAAGTCATCAGTAAAAGTGAGAAAATAGCGATATCCACCACGCGTCAAAACACTCATTGGTCCGCACACATCGGTATGTATAATTTCCAATAAGTCCGTTGCTCGCTCCATTATTCCGGAGAACGGGGTTTTGATCATCTTGCCCATGAGGCACGGCTCGCACGTGTCAAATGATTCAAAATCAAGAGACTCCAAAAGTCCATCAGAATGGAGTTTCTTCATGCGTTTTACACCAATATGACCTAGACGGCAGTGCCACAAATAAGTTGGATTATCACTATCTACTTTGCATCTCTTAGCCTCAATGTTATGGATGTGTGTTTCATTGCTTTCAAGATTCAGAAGAAATAAACCATTCACAACAGGTGCATGACCATAAAAGATGTTATTCATATAAATAGAACAACCATTATTCTCAGATTTAAATGAATAACCGTCTTGCAATAAACACGATCTAGATATAATGTTCATGCTCAACGCAGGCACATAATAACATTTATTAAGGTTTAAAACTAATCCTGAAGGTAAAACTAAGGAGAGCGTGCCGACGGCCATCACATCAACTTTTGATCCATTGCCAATGCGCATCGTCACCTCATCCCTTGCTAGCCGCCGTCTATTCCGTAGCTCCTGTTTCGAGTTACAAATATTAGCAACTGAACCAGTATCATATACCCAGGCACTACAACGAGCGCTAGTAAGGTAAACATCAATAACATGTATATCAAATATACCTTTAATGGTGCCAGCCTTCTTGTCCGCTAAGTACTTCGGACAGTTGCGCTTCCAGTGACCCTTTTCCTTGCAATAGAAGCACTCAGTGTCCGGCTTAGGTCCAGACTTGAGCTTCTTCTCAGCAGGGGCAACGCGCTTGCCGCTGCCTTTCTTGAAGCATCCCTTTGCACCCTTAGCCTTCTTGAAGCTAGTGGTCTTGTTGACCATCAACACATGATTATCTTTCTTGATATCCACCTCCGCAGCTTTCAGCTTTGCGAAGAGCTCAGTGATCGTATCAGTGGAACCAATTTGATTATGAGTAACCACAAAACCTTTGTAGCTAGGAGGGAGTGATTGCAGAACTCTGTCAATCTTGAGCTCTTCTGGAATCTTGCAGTCCAGTTGCTCAAGGCATTGAGTGTAGCCCGACATCTTAATGGCGTGCTCACTAACGGAACTCCCTTCCTCCATCTTGCAGTTAAAGAACTTCTCAGAGATCGCATATCTCTCAGAACGGGCTTGAGTCTGAAACATGGTTTTCAGTTCCTCAAGTATCTCAAAGGGCCCGTCGAACTCCTCAAAACGATTTTGAAGTTCCGGTTCCATAGCAAACAACATGGTACTCTTAATCACTCCATAATCATCTTTGCGTGACTGATAAACAGCTTTTTCATCAGCCGGCGCATCAGTAGCAGGGGCATCACCTAGCGCTTTCTCAAGTACATAAGCCTTTTGTCCGCCAGCGAGAATGATCCTCAGATTGCGGAACCAGTTGGTGAAGTTAGACCCATTGTTTTTAAGCTTTTCTTTCTCAGCAAACACGTTGAAGTTGAAGTTGGACTTAGCCATTTGATCTACAACATTGCAAGTACAATTTAGACTATGTTCATGAAAACTAGTTCAACTTAATCAAATTACTAGATGAACTCCCACTAAATTCAACATCCCTCAAGTTGTTTAGTGAACACGATCCAAATTCACCACACCTAATCCGATCTTCACGAGAAGAGATGTGGTTTCAATGGTGGACAACTAAGTGTCGATCATATCATTCATATGACTCATGTTTAACCTTTCGGTTCGTGTGTTCCGAGGCCATGTCTGTACATGCTAGGCTCATCAAGTCAAACCCAAGTATCTCCGCATGTGCAAAACTGGCTTGCACCCGTTGTATGTGAACGTAGAGTTTATAGCACCCGATCATCACGAGGTGCTTGAAAACGACAAACTTTCGCAACGGCGCATACGAGGGGAGAACACAATTTTATCTTGATCTTTAAGTGAGGAATCATCTTATAATGCTACCGTCACGATCTAAGCATAATAAGATACATAAAAGGATAAACATCACATGCATATAATTTTATGTGACATGGTATAGCCAATCTCCGCGCAATGATCTCCATCTTGTGCGCACCGGCATGATCTCCATCACTCCACCATGATTGCCTCCACCACGAATAGCAACTACAACTATTGCTAACTACTTAGCGATAAAGTAAAGCTATTACATGGCGTATAAGAAGTTGACTCGCAGGTCATACACAATTATAAAGACAACCATATGGCTCCTGCCGGTTGTGAACTCATCGACATGCAAGTCGTGAAATATTACAAAACATGATCATCGCATACATCACATATATCACATCACATCTTGCGGCCATACCATATCACAAAACACTCCCTGCAAAAACAAGTTAGACGCCTCTACTTTGTTGTTGCATGTTTTACGTGGCTTATGGGAGTAACACGTTAAGAACGATTCTTACCTACGAAAAGCCACAACGGTGATATTATGGTTACTAACATCCGTTGTAAATCTCATGACTACTATAGTGAGAGAAACTAGCATCCACCAGCCGCATGTGTGGAACAAGCCACACGTCAAGTGCGGAGCCGGTCTCGCGAACGAGGTCGCGTAAAGTTGGCCTAGGACCGCTTCGATCTCACTATGCCGCGCCATAAGAAATACACAACAAAGAGGTTTGCAACAGAAAACATCAACGCCTGCAACAAGCTTATGTTATATGATCAAGTACTTGATCAACGCCTGCAACAAGCATGTTACATTCTACTCGTGAAACACATCTACGCATAGATCTAGCTCTGATACCACTGAAGGGATTCGCAGCATAGTAAATCAAAAAAATTCCTACAGATGCGAACAAGAAAGCCAAGATCTAATCTAGGAGATGTAATCAACGAGAGAGATAGATGAGATCTTCATACCCTTGAAGAAATCGCACAGCAGAAACATTCAACAGAACGTGGATGATGTAGTCGTACTAGCCGTCTCCTCCTCGCGATCCGATCCGATCCTACGCCGCAAGTGGCGGCGCCTCCGAGAGTTGCACACGTACGGTGCAACGACGTCTCCTCCTTCCTTGGTCCAGCAAGTATGGTGGAGAGATAGATTGGATCTGTAGCACGACGGCGTGGTGCTTATGGTGGAGAGTTTCTGCGGCAGGGCTTCGCCTACGCACAGTCGCGAGAGAGAGAGAGGTGGAGGGGCAGCAGTTGGACAGCGGCTAGGGTTGGAGTGAAGGGAGGTTGCGCCCCTGCCCCTCCTTATATAGGAGGCTGGCCGGCTGCCTTGGCCCCTCCTCCAAGCCCTAGGGTGGCGGCCTAGGAGGAAGAGTGGGGGGCAAGTTTCCTCCCTCCTTCTGGAAGGTTCCCTTAGGGTTTCCCCTAAGGGCTAGCCGGCTGGGCCTTAGGGGCCTTGTGCGCCTGGCCCAAAGTGGCCAGGACACTTCCCCTTAGGCCCACACAGGCCTCCGACAAGTGGGCCCATGTTGGTCCCACTCTGGAACCTTCTAGAACCTTCCGGTACAATACCGATAAACTCCGAAACGATTCCGGAATCCAAAAACTGCTTTCCTTTATATGAATCTTATTCTCCGGACCATTCCGGAACCTCTCGTGATGTCCTGGATCTCATCCGAGACTCCGAACAAAAACTCATAAACCAATTATCCATTCTATCCTAGCGTCGATGCACGTTAAGTGTGTGACCCTCCGGGTTCGAGAATATGCAGACATGATCTTCTATCAATAATCAATAGCGGGATCTGGAAACCCATATTGACTCCCACGTATTCATCGATGATCATATCGGATGAACCACGATGCCAGGATTCAATTAATCCCGTATATGTATTCCCTTCGTCTCGCGATATTTTACTTGCCCGAGATTCGATCGTCGGTATCGGCATACCTAGTTCAATCTCGTTCACAGCAAGTACTTTACTCGTTCCGTAATCCGATATCACTTTGTGATTAAATCCTTAACCACGTGCTTGCAAGCGGTGTTGATATCGATTACCGAGTGGGCCCGAAGTATATCTCTCCGACTCGGGAGGGACAAATTCCATCTCGATACATACAACCCAACAAGTACTTTCCAATCACCTGAGAGACACCTTTATGATCACCCTCTCATAGGATGACGTTTGATGACCTCAAAGCTTTCTTCCGATGCCAGGGAGTTGTATTATCTCATGGTCTAAGGAATACAATACTTGACATAGGAAAAAGCTTCGCAAAGATGAACACGATGACACGATCTAATTGCTCTGCTTTATTTGGGTCTGTCCATCACATCATTCTCCTAATGACATGATCTCATTATTAATTGACAACTCATGTCTATGGTTAGGAAACCTTAACCATCATTAATCAATGAGCTAGTCCATAGAGGCATACTAGGGACACGGTGTTGTTCATAAACCACACAAGTATTAAAGTTTCTGCTTAATACAATTCTAGCATGGAATATAAACATTATCATGAACAAGAATTATAATAATAACATCTTTATTATTGCCTCTAGGGCATAATTCCAACATATATATACATCTATGAAGCAAATGTGTTCATGAAAGTTTCTTTTATCGCTCTCAGTTGTTAACTGAATTGCTTGAGGACAAGCAAATAGCTAAGCTTGGGGGAATTGATACGTCCAAAATGTATCTACTTTCCCGAACACTTTTGCTATTGTTTCTCCTCTAATTTGTGTGTTTTGAATACATCTAACATGGACTAACATTGTTTTCAGCAGAATTGCTCGGGTGTCTCATTTTTGTGCAGAAATTTGACTTTCGGGAAAAATCCAGGAAAATATTGCAAAAATTCTATTTTGCCAGAAGACCCACGGAGCCAGAAGGAGAGACGAAGGGGGGCGGCGGCCTGGGCTCACCACCAGGGGGCGCGGCCTAGCCCTTGCCGCGCCCACCTGTGGTGAGGCCGCCTCGGCCGTCGCCTCGACCCCTCCTTCCGCCTACATATACCCTCTAGATCTTCATCACCATCATCACCGACGTCTCTCCATCAACCATCCATGACTCCCCCATCCATGTGTGAGTAATTCCCGCTATAGGCGAAGGGGATGGTAGGGATTGGATGAGATCATTCATGTAATTTGATATGATATTGTTAGGGCATAGTGCCTAGTATCTTTATTTAGTGCTTATGACATTGTTGCAACTTGTTGTGCTTAATGCTTGTCACTTTGGGCCCAAGTGCCATGATTTCAGATCTGAACATGTTATTGTTTTATGATGATACTTGTTGTTTATGGTCTTACCTACAAGTTGTATACACATATTGTTGTCCGGAACCCGAGGCCCCAAAGTGACAGAAATTGGGATAACCGGAGGGGATGGCTATGATGTGAGGATCACATGTGTTTACCGAGTGCTAATGCTTTGCTCCGGTACTTTATTAAAAGGAGTATCTTAATTACCAGTAGTTTCCCTTGAGGCCCTGCTGCAACAGGCTGGTAGGACAAAAGATGTCGTGCAAGTTTCTCATTGCGAGCATGTACGACTATATACGGAACACATGCCTATGATTGTTAGTACTAGGATGCTTTATCATTATTTATCTGCAATGCCCATGTCTCACTGATTTCATGAATTATCTTATCCATGCAACGCCCATACATCCATCCCTATGCCTACAGTATTTTATCCTGCTGTTTACTATTGCTACTATTATCGATTTTATTTTATTACTGTTGTTACTATTTCACTACTATCACCACTATAATATTGTTGCTACTGATAAACCGCTGCGAGCAAGACTGTTTCCAGGTGCAGCTGAATTGACAACTCATCTGTTAAGGCTTATAAATATTCTTTGGCTCCCCCTGTGTCGAATCAATAAATTTGGGTTTTACTTCCCTCGAAGACTGTTGCGATCCCCTAAAGAATTTGTTGTACATTCTGATCATGAATCTTTGAAGCATATTCGTAGTCAAGCTAAATTGAATAAGCGACATGCTAAGTGGGTTGAGTTTATTGAATCTTTTCCTTATGTCCTTAAACACAAAAAGGGTAAAGATAATGTTACTGCTGATGCTTTGTTGCGCTGCTACACCATGCTTAATCAACTTGACTATAATTTTTTTGGTTTGGAATCAATTAAGGGACAATATGAGCATGATGTTGAATTCAATGATATATTGCAGAATTGTAAAGAGTGTAGAACTTGGAACAAATTCGTCCTCAACGACAGATTTGTGTTTCGCGCTAACAAGCTATGCATCCCAGATGGCTCTGTTCGTCTTTTGTTGTTGCAGGAGGCACATGGAGGAGGTTTAATGGGTCACTTTGGCGTAAAGAAGATGGAGGACGTACTTATTGCACACTTTTTCTGGCCATGGATGCGTAGAGATGTTGAGAGATTTGTTGCTCGCTGCACTACATGTCAAAAAGCTAAGTCTCGCCTTAATCCTCGTGGTTTATACATGCCTCTTCCTGTTCCTAGTGTGCCTTGGCAAGATATTTTTATGGATTTTGTTTTGGGATTACCTCGCACACAGAAGGGGAGGGATAGTATTTTTTGTGGTCGTAGACAGATTTTCTAAGATGGCACATTTTATACCTTGTCATAAGAGTGATGATGCTGCGCATATTGCTGATTTGTTCTTTCGTGAAATTGTGCATTTGCATGGTGTGCCTAATACTACTATGTCTGATCGTGATACTAAATTTTTGAGCCATTTTTGGAGATGTTTATGGGCTAAGTTGGGGACTAAATTGCTGTTTAGTATTACATGTCATCCCCAAACTGATGGACAAACTAAAGTAGTAAATAGAATGTTATCTACTATGCTAAGGGCGGTTTTAAAGAAGAACTTAAAAATGTGGGAAGATTGTTTACCTCATATAGAATTTGCTTACAATCGTTCGCTGCATTCTACCACTAAATTGTGCCCTTTCGAAGTTGTGTATGGTTTTGTTCCTCGTGCACCTATTGATTTATTACCTCTTCCATCTACGGTGCAACATAATTTTGATGCTACACAACATGCTGAACATATTTTGAAACTACATGCAACTACTAAAGAAAACATAGAACGCATGAATGCTAAATATAAAATTTCTGGAGATAAAGGAAGAAAGCATATTGTGTTTGATGTTGGTGATCTAGTTTGGTTGCATTTGCGCAAAGATCGTTTTCCCGATTTGCGCAAGTCTAAATTGATGCCACGTGCTGCTGGTCCGTTTAAAGTGTTAGAAAAGTTGAATGATAATGCCTATAAACTTGAGCTTCCTGCAGAATTTGGTACGGTAAGTCCTACATTTAACATTGCAGATTTGAAGCCTTATTTTGGAGAAGATGAGCTTTCATCGAGGACGACTTCAATTCAAGAAGGGGAGGATGATGAGGACATCCCTACTATTGATACAACCACTACGACCTCTCACTAGAGCTCGTCCTAGGCAACTAAATTATCAGGTACTTTCGTTTCTCGGAACCGTTCCTAATATACATGAGAATATGATGCTGCCTAAATCAGATGTACTTTTGTTACTTAGGAATGATGGACTTAGCATGGATGAGAGGGGCAAGCATTGGAGCATGGTCATCAATGGAGAGGGCAACAAGCATATGATCCAGAAAGAAGACGCTGCAAGTGGAGAATTCAGGACAATGAAGCAGCCATGAGCAAGGATGTATGCATGGATGAAATATTCAAGATTACAAATTAGTAAATTTTGTCCATAGTCTTTTAAGGGTGCTGCGACACCTTATTTTATGGGCCAGACCCATGTATTTTCGAAGTGGACCACTTAGGGTTTTTTATGAGTCCGTATGTGAGGAGGAAAGCCCAACTATGGCCTGTTTCGGCCACCCCTACCAGGGTGGCCGAAAATCCCTGCCTCTCCTCCTCATATACTCCCACCCAGCCGTCATTAGGACTTGGGGTTTTTTAGATTAAGTTTTAGCCATTGCTATACTTTGCCATAGGCATGAGCGTCGTTGAGACCTCCTGTACTACGCACTTGTAGAACCCCACATTATCATCCCTCTGGGAGTAATTCAATCTTCATATTCATCTGCAATTCTGCTTGCTTAATCATTGTTCTTGCTTGTTCTTTGATTGCTCGCAAGAATAGACCCTCTTGGTCAGGTCGATCTCGCTCCCCCATGGTCGATAGCCTCAGAAGTTGGTGTAGTGATTGCTAAGGCGCAACGTCTCGCACGTTCGTAGTCAGATCGTCAACGTCGACCTCCACCACAAATCGTAGCTATCTGTCTCATCGAAAGATCGGGCACCTTTACCCTATCATACTGCGTGAAGGTAGTCTGACAACCACAATTTGGGTTCTTGCGACCCATCATATTTCTGCTGGTCGTGTGGTAGCTTGAATCCTTTGGGTACCCGCGTTCTGCGAACCCTTCGGGTAAAGCATAGTGCACCCATTTCCTTTTCTTTGGCCTTGTAGTTTTCTTCATCCCATGCATAGCGTGCCTTGTTTACCCTGGCCTACGTGATAATATTCCTTGCATCCTCCCTTCGTGCTTCATTGTCTGTCTTGCCAGGCGAATTGGTTCTATTGCTTTGCAGAGACTAGGATCTTCGGCTTCTTCTTCCCGTATTCTCATGGTATGTTGACATCTTCTCGAAACATTTCTGCTTTAGCTTATCTCCCACTAGCCCTAGGCTCTTTATGGCCACTTGGTGCATGTGTTCCTGAGGATCTCCGGGTTCTGACTGCGTGGTTAATAGATATGCTTGTGCTGCCACTAGAGTTGCTTCTGGCATTTCTTGTATGAAGTCTTCCTCTTCATGTGATAATGGTATGCTGATGCTCTTTCCATAGTCCTCTTTCCTAGGCCATGATGTCCTTCTGCTGTGTTTTGATTCGCGATGTATTTCTTCACTGGAATCTGACGTTTCACTGTATTCATCCCAGTATGATCTGCTTGATGCACTATTGTTCTCCTGGCTTCTCCCTATCTCACTCTTTTCTTCCCATAGCTTCTTTTTGTGTTGATGTAAGGCGTACTGATATCCCATTAAAACTTCTCTTCTTGAGTCTGTGGGTATTCTTGTGTCGTGATTGATTGCTGACATGATTATTCTCCACTCCCCGGTGGAGACATATATTTTCTCTTTCTCCTTCATGTTGTTACTCCTCGGGTTGTTGCCCTGTGTGTTAACTACTATGTTATCTACGCCATCATTTTCTTCTGCCGCTTCAGTGATGATGACGCATACTTGATGTACAGTGCTGGAGACACCACCGTTTCGGGTGGTGAAGTTCGCTGCCATGCTTTTGCTGAAAATTTGGCTGAAATCTAAGTGATCCATTGCTTCTTCTAAGTCAAGGTTTTCCATGATTTCATCGAGTTCTTCGATTTTGTCTTCCATGCTTTCTATTGTCGTAAAGCTAACCGGCGAGTTTACGTCGCTGGAAAAGCCTGTCGCTGATTTTGACACTGCTATAGTCGTGGTTTCTCCTGCCGATGGATCTGATTTTGTCAGATCTGAGAGGCGAATAGAACCCAAAGAACCGACGCGAAAGTTCAGGCTTCCAATCGTCAGGTTCATCTCCTGATCCAAGCTTGCAAAGACCAGAGTAAAGGTTGGTGGATGAGGTTGAAAATCTACGGTCCCGAAGGATATCTGGTTTCCATCAACTTTCGAGTTGTTGTTGGCTGAGAGCAAAAAAGCCATCGAATTCATGATTCCAACGCCCAATGTCCCCATGGTCGGCGCTAATTAATGAGGGTTAACTCAGCAAATGTCTTAGATTAAGGACTTAGGATCGGGGGAAGAGGGCGTCGGATGAACTCAAAGGTAAAGGTCAGTCAAACAAGGCGAGGTTTGGTGTATATCGAGAATAAGCGTAATACTCAATTGGCTCAATCTCAATCTGTCCCTGGCCGGCCTCTCCTGGCCCCTTTATATAGGTGGCCAGGTCTCAAGGATCCAGTCGGGTTCAATACAAATTACAATGTTTGTATACGATATCAACTCGTATTTCGACTACACCTATGCTTAGGTCTCCCTAACGGGCCCCAGGGGTACCAAGATATGGGCCTTATTAGTTATACCCTTGTCAATGACAATCTCTATGGACTAGTGTTTTCATTGAGCTTTATATGAAGTAATTGTTCATAGGAATTGCTTGAAGTCCATGTGTTGGATTCAAAGCTTGGATGCCATGAAGATAAAGATATATCCTAATTATTGGCATCAAGATCATTGAATAGAAGAGATTAATCCAATATGATCAAGAAGAAGAAATAAAGATATAGTTCTTGTGTAGAACTCAAGTAATCCATGCTCTAGCTTATATGTTAAGCCAAGGAGTTTCAAGATCTTGAGAGTTTGGCTACAAGAGAAGAATTCAAGATATGGCTCTATGTCGAGGTCATGTTGGTCTCATGAGTTGAGATATGATTGACTAATATCTAGAGCATGCAATAAAATGAAGAATTCTTTATGTGGATCAACATATTGTGATAGAGCATGAGGAGATACAAGGTTGACCAAGACAAATATTGGATTCTAGATTGGTTAGCTCATGAAGCATAAGGAATGTGCCACATGGGATCAATCGATCTTGTGGTATGGTAAGGTTTGTCAATTATGCTTTGTGAACTAACCCATTACATATGTGTGTTTGTGTTGTCTATGTGGGTTAGGTATTGTGCCATGAGTATGTATCACTAGTAAGATTACATATATCCTATGAGAGAATGACATCAAGTGGTGGTTGTCATCAAGGTTGAGATTGCAAGTTCAAGATAAGCATCTCGAGAAGATCATATGCTTGAATATTGTCATCCATTTGGTGATAATGGAATTGCGAAGACGCGCCTAAGTGAAGCTATCCATAGTGGTGTATGGGGGATCAAATTGGAAGTCTTCACGAAGCAACAATGATCAAGTGAGGCATTCCGGCTTGAAGGAAGCATGAGGCATCGACATCAAGATCAAGCGGGATGTGCAAGGAAAAGGTATGGCCTTGCTAGGCTTTTCTTTTACCGGTCTCAAGGTGTTTGTTGAGAGACCGGGTTATAGGATAGATAGCCGCACTATCAAAAGGGGCTTTCGGTTAGGTAACTTGATCACATTGTCTTAGGGAGCTCAAACCTTTGCATACTTTGCATCTTCCTAATTTGTTGCTTCTTAGTGTTTCCCTATGTGAGGTTCTTGAGCTTGTTGCTACCTTTCCAACAAGTCCAAGTTCATCGAAAATGGAATTTGTATGCATATTTTATTGCATTTTCAAGTTTGGAGGTTTTACCTGTTCTTTCTTAAGAGAAGTTTTCACCTATACTTATTTGTTATTTTATCGATTACTCTTTCTTTGGTTTTATGATCTCCATTGGATATATATTTTTCTTAGCTTTTCAAAAAGCCCAAGTTTGCTAAAATCGGAGTTCAGATGTGAAAGTTATCGCATTTTTCGTGAGGATATTTTCTGTCGGTTCTGAGCTTGGTTTAAACCGGAAATTGGACCAGAAATTGAACCAGAAATTGGACCGAGCTCAGACCGAAAAGCTTCAGAACCTTTTCTTGTTTGCTTGGTTTTAAGTCCAATTGGACCGGGAATTGGACCGAGGTACCCAAAAACTGCCTAAACGGCTAGTTTTCCTTGAGGGCTATAAAAAGGGTCTTCTTCCCCAAATGTTTTAGGGTTCTTGAGCATGAAATACACCTCCATTATTGACTCTTGAGCTTGCTCCCTCTCCCTTCCCTCCTATGATTCTTGCATCTTTTTGAGGGATTTGTAAGAGGAGATCTTGATCTACAATCTCCATCAATCAATTCCTCCTCTAAGTGAGGGGAACCCATTGAATCAAGATCTTGGAGTCATTGGTTGACCTCCACCATTCTTCTTCCTCTTTAACTCCTCCATAACATTTGTTGCTTTGGTGGGATTTGAGAGAGAAGGATTTGAGCACTTCCCCTTGTGTTCTTGCTTTGCATCCTTGCATAGTGTTGATCTCTCCAATACGATTTGTTTGAGTGAGCGACTGTGAGCTTGTTACTCTTGGAGGGTGACCTCCTAGTTGGCTTGGCGGTTGGTGCCGCGATGACCTCTTCGTGGAAGATTGTGAAGAGGCCCGGCTTTTCCCTTTGTGGGATTTGTGAAGTGGTTCTGGAGCTTGCAATCTCCGAGTGGAGGAAAAGCTAACCATAAGAAGGGGTCCCTAGCTTCATGGGAGACTCGGAGAAGAAGGTGAGCCTTCATGGCGTTTGGGGGCCTTCGTGGTTTCCCGCATCTCTCCAACGGTGATTAGCTTAAGTGAACATCGAGATACATCTTCGTCTCCGCATGCCTCGGTTATCTATATACCCGATTTTATTTCCTTGTGGTAGCCTTCGTGCTTGAAGTACTTATATCTTGTTTATCACTTGTGAAATATATCTTGTGCTATCTTGCTTATATCTAGTTGTTTGTTGGTGCACTTAGTTGAACCTAGTGTACTTAGGTTTTGTGCTTCAAGAAAAGAAATGTTAGTTTAATTCCACATTCCTTCAAGCCAAATCCGTAATAGTTTTATAAATGCTTATTCACCCCCTCTAGGCGACATCTCCTCCTTTCAACGTGTACAATGCAAGTGGTACGTCAAGTGTGGAACCAGTCTCGCCGAAGCGTAAGGTCGGTCACGAGGCCGCTTGCAATCCAACAATGCCACAGATATGAACATATGCAAATAAAAGGGTAACAATAAGAAAATCAACGCCCACATGCTTGATGCGTTCTATCTGTACCAAGACAACTATGCATAGATCGGCTCTGATACAACTGTTGGGTTTCAAAGCAAAAAAACAAATTTTTTCGTACAAACCATTTCCCCATGATCTATTATATGTAGTCGTAAGGCAACGGAGTAGCGGCAGTATTCATACCTTTAAAGACCGAAAGCGGGAATCACGTCCCCACATGAACATTGTCGATGGAGACAACCAAAGCCGACATCAAGGTCGTGTAGTCGTACAAGTCGACAAAGACAAGCACCACAAGAACAGCGCCTCCGAGGGATTACACATGTACGGTGTATAGACGTCGTCCGGGCTTGTAGTGACCTCACCTTTTAAAGATGATGATCCCTATGCATTTCAGTGCTAGTCCCTGGATCAAACGCTAGCACACACAGTTTAAGATGTAATATCAAGAAACAAAGGTAATTTTATTACATCGCATGATCCAGCAATTACATAAAGAAACTTTACAATACTCATAGCATAAAGCTTTCAGAGTTTACAACGAAATCAAAAAAATAGCATGGAGTCCTTCTTCTTCATGTGCCACAGGTGAACATGCTGCGGATAGACTCGTAACCCTGTAGTACCTTTCTTATCGTCAAAACCTGCAACATGAAACGTTGTAGCCACAAAGGGTCAATACACTTGAATTGTATTGGCAAGATATGACTTTTTGGTGGACACAAATGGATCCTAACACTTACATGAATATTTGGCTAGGTGGAGCTTCAGGCTTATTTTGTGTAAAGCAAATTTTATCCTATCATTTTCTCAAAGCAAAACTTTTGCTGGACAACTTGACTTGGGTGACATACCCCTATAGCCACAGGCCATAGTTATCGTACGGGACACACTGGTCGATAGACACTTACATCAAATGTCAAATCCTCAATTACTATATATGGACAACTTGGTTTGGGTGACCTATCCCTGCAGACACTGGCACATAAAAATGTCATGGGACCTGCTAGCCGATAGACACTTGCACCAATTTCCATATTCCCGGTTCACCCACAAGTTTTAATTTTAAGAAGTTGGAATGAGGAGATCCTTGAACAGCTTCAAATTCATGTTGCTCAAAATTGTCCGTAACCGGGGACACGGCTAAGTACTTAGTTTTTAACCCTCTGCAGAGGTGGTGCACTTTTCCCACAAGACTCAGTCAACCTCTTTTGCCATGATGCTCATTTTGCTCAAATGGCCAAGTGAAGACTAAGACGAGACCTTTCAGAAGCAATCCCTCAGACCAACCCGGACGTGTTCCATCCTATCATCATCTACCACCCTCTGTCCGTCTGGCTGAGTTCTCGCAGCTTAGTTAGTCAAGACAGAGCCCATATGACTCATGGTTGCTCTGGAAGCTTCACGACTTGAACGTCTCCAATCTCTTTCTCTGGGTCACCGTCCACAAGTGAGATACACCTGCTGGTTCAGCGGTTTGACGACATGACCCCAGGGAACCACTCAACATAAATCCATCTTACCACTTCCACCCAGGTGTTTCATTAACTTAGTTGTTTTTCTTGGTTTTTGCAAAACAAGGGTTTCAACACTTAGCCAAAACATGTGAAGTGGTCCCAAAAACATAAGTGTAAGACAAGGTAACCTATAGCAGCAGCAAATCTACTAAGGAGATGCAAAGGCTAATCAAAGAGACTTAAGCAAAACCTAGCAAAGCTCTTGAGACAAAAACTCTTAAACAACCTACTCATGCATCTTCTACAAGAAAAACTACAAGTGACAAAACTTTAGTAGGACAACAAGATGATGACACTTGCCTTAGTAATTTCTAAAGATTTATACTTCTCTTAATCAATACACGTAGCTCTCTGTACAACTATAAGATAGAAAACAACACAACATAAACACATCATTCAAGCATCATAACCAAGAAAGACAAACAAAGGTGCTTATTTGTTTTAGCTTAGTCTTCAAAGTCTTAGTGATAATTGGACAAAAGGTTGTGGCATGAAGTTGACTTGATATGGATGGAGAGAATGGCTAAGTCAGGGACTTCTAAAGATTGATGGGGGTTTTCTAAATTGTTAGGAAGTGTCAAACACTTAGCAAAAATAGCTTAAGGATATTCTTAGGCTTGGCTTGAGAAGTTGGATGGATAAATTCTAAGTCAAGAGGTTTATCACTTTCATCTTCTTGACTTGGGCTCTCTTCTCTTGATCTTCTTGTTTTCCTTCATTCCTTGTCTTTTCTTCAACTTCTTCTTTTTCCTTCATCTCCTTGTCTTCTCTTCAACTCTTTCTCCATGGTCTTGATATGGGAAAGCTTCTATGTCATATTGTTGGATGGGGTAGTCAGAATACTTAGAAGAATTTGGGTAAGATGGAGTTGATAGTTTTGCACTAGAGTAAGGATAGAGAGTAGATTTTTCACTAAGTCATGGTAGAGTTGGATGGTCATTAGAACTTGTAGAAAATGGCCAAATGATCTTGGTTGATAGCTAATGTCATAGGATCCATTTTTGCAAAAGGGGTCATTTTGAAAATATTTATAGAATTAAACCTATGATGAAACTGCTCAAATTCTCAATTTTAAAATTAAATGTTTACAAAATGGATTAAACATATTGGATGTGGTTCTACCAGACAGAGGACATCAATATCTTCCATTTGCAAAAAGATTCATAAAAAAAGATCTACGGACACCAAGATATGGCCATAAGAAAGTTTGATATCAAATTTTAGTACAGCCAGATTCGAAAGTATACAAGTTAGATAATCTAATGCTATTGGATGGATCTTAAAATTATATGAAACTAACACAAAAAGGAACAACTAAAACGAAGCTACGATTAATTATAATTTTCAAAGTTAGCTGTTTTAGCAATGTCGGTGTCGACGTTGGAATTTCTCGAGCATCGGATCTTGATCTGATGGTGGCAACGCTCCAGCTTCAGATCGGCGGCGCGACTCGGCTCGGCTAACGGCTCGGCTCTGGTTTGATGATGTGGTTGACGACATGGCGCGACGGTATTGGATGTGGTCAAATTTTAAGTGACAGATTTACAAATTCTAAAAATTGAAAAGCTGGTATCACCGAATAGATAATTTAATTACAAATCCAATGCAAAAAAGAATTATCTAAAACGTAGCTTTAAATCTGAAGTTATGAATTTTGAAAGATTTAATTGAGCTAGCACCAAACTAACTGATCGATGCTTCTGTACTCGGCTGTGCGTGATTAGATTAAAGAAAACAGTGTCCAGCAAATACCACAGCGTTGACGCGGTCCCGGAGGCGAGATCTTCAATGGCCGCAATGCTCCCGTTCGTCATACATTACTTATCGGAGTTTATGCCGCGGGCAGAGCTTGTCGGATCTTGAGTGAAGTATGCATGGTCGACATACAAAGGTTAGGAGAGGAGGTGCAGGGGTCGATGGTGCTCACTGGAGATAGTTTGTCAGGGCAGCAGCGCTCATTCGCGCACGGAGAAAACGCCGTGGTGGTATTAAGCTGGAGTGGACGAAGACGCTTCAGGTGACGGCGAGCGTCGGTCGTGGTCGGTCTTGTTGAATATATAAGTAATTTACCATAAGATTTAATCCGAAATAACCAATAATAAAGCTCGATGATAATCGCAGGAATTAACCTAATCATGCATACTAGCAGAATAGACGAACAGATCACATCTAACACAGATAAACTGATCACATCTACTCCAAACGCTAGTACAAGAAACTGTAACAGAAACTGAAATAGGTAGGAGCAGATTGCATACGGTGTTGGAGGAGGATTCACGTTCGCATTCAGACGCGTTGGCGTTGAGGTTCGCGTTGGCGTTGGCACCAGCGTCGTCAGCCATGTCGTCGATGTAGAGGCTGCTGATGTCCGAGAAGAAGTCCTCATCGGGGAAGGAGTCGTCGGTCGACGTGATGCCGTCAGTAGTCGCGCAGAAGCGCTCCCCAAAAACCTGATTGCCCCTCACCCGTACAGGTTCCGGAGGCCTACTTTCCCGTCGTCCGGTGCACACCGGAAGAGGGGATGGAGAAGTTGTAGCGGCGGCGCAAGGCTCTGGAGGCGAGAGACGGGATGTGATATGGTGTGTTTAGGGTTTGCGGCACCGAGGCACAATTCCGCAAACCGCGGCGCGCGCGTCGTGACGAGGTGAGGCGAGCGGCGGAGGAGGAGGAGCGCGCGTGTAAGCCTCTACTCTTCTCTCACTTTAGGAGGTAGTAGAACACCCCACTATATATATTGGTGCAACTCCCCTCAAACTAGCATGGTGGGACTAAAATTTGGTGCCATCTCCTGCTAGGCATGAATGGGCCAAGAGAATTTCAAAATTTGTATTGGGCCATGGGCTAAAGCCCACAACCAAAATTCCAACAAATATTCTCAGATTATTGGCTCGCTTATGTATTTGGCCAGCGCTACGAGGCCTGAGATCTCTTTTGCTGTAGGATTTGGACAGATAAAACCATCAGAAGATGCATAAGGTCACGAGAAGGAGTTTGGCGCAAGGGAAGGACGGAGCTCACCAGAAGTGGAGGCTCTCACTGGCGTCGGTAGCGGATCGGCGGTGCTTGATTTGTGCAGCCTGGCGGCCATTTTGGAACGAGACTAGAGGGAAAATGGAGAGGATCTCAGGTAGTTCTTATAGAAGTAAACGGGGCAGGTTTTGATCGCCAAAAACATCGGGAATCAATTCAGCGAGAAATCAGCGCGGCGTCGATCTCCTCGCAGTGATTGCGGACAGAGGTTGGTGATGGTGATGTCATGGGTGACGTAGCCATGGGCCCACATGTCAGCTGGAAAAAAAGAGAAAAAAAGGAATCCGGGTCGATAGTGGGTCATGGGCCATATCCCTGCTCGAGCCGGAAAGGTCCGTTTCTTGTTTTTCCTTTAATCTTTTCTATTTTCTGATTTCTTTAATAACGTTTGATTTAGAGGTCTAATTGAACTCAAACCAATTTCTAAATTCTTCTAAAATTCAACACATCACTTTAAAACATTAAGAGACAAATTTTCTAGTACAAAACAAAATTTCAACAGTATTTATACGTTTGTCTATTAAATACGTATTTCCATAAATAGAATTATGGTTTAAAATTTACTCTTTTAGTCCGAGTATAAAAATATAAAAAAAGTATTCCAACTTTATTTTTCAATATAAGATTTTTTTATGAAAATTTTAATTAAATATAAATCCTTTTGGTATTATTTCCTTTGCAATAAAGTTTGCATAGGTTCAAATAAATCTCAAATACTATTGTTGAAACTTATATTTTCTCAAACTAATTTCTCCAAAGGTAAATGTCAAGTTGAAGTTAATTTTATTTTAAGATATTTGAATATCAACAATTAATAAGAACTATTCACTGATTTCTCTTTGATTTTGGTCAAGGTTTGATTTAATTCTAAATGTTTCAATTCCTTGTGAATTTTTAAATCAAAACAAGCAAACAAGGTTCCTAAATTATTTATTTTCACATTCCAAATTTTTGGGATGTGACAGACTACCACTCTTAAAAAGAATCTCGTCCCCGAGATTGAGAGATGCTAGAAAGAAGATAGGTTTGGGATATCTGGCTGGCTACCACCCTTAAAAGAAATTTGGCAGGTAGTCTTGGTCTTGAATTTATTCCAGGTTCTTTGCGGTATGACCTAGTATTGGGTTATCTTCTGAATCCATCTAAAGCTTCTTCACTTCCAATAGGTGAGTCTCCATTCATATGCCTTGAGATACTAAAGTTTTCAAAAAAAGCTTGCATAGAGCTTTCGATCTTGATATGTTGGTTCTTCAACACAACTTTTGACACTAAAAGGTCACTCTTTGGGTCAATTAGAAGACCGAGTTGAGATGTTCTCATATCTTCATTTGATACCCTTCTTTGATCTTCGTAGATTTCCATCTTAGGATTGAAACTTCTTTGTAGACCACTGTTGGATATATCTGAACTGTTAGGGTCATCTTCCATTCCAAGTCATCTTCAACGGTAAGCTTGTGGTTCATCCTCACTGTATTCCTACGTTTAGAAACACTTGCCTATTATGAGGATATAATATCTTATCCTCCTAATGTTTAGACTTAACAACGTCGTCACTCTTGTAGGTATGTCACTCAAGATTCGCAAAGCCAACATTATGAGAGTGAATAATGAGAGTAGTAGGAATGGTGATCAATCCATCCTACACCCAAATCATTACTCCATATATGGTTTATTGAATCTTGTATTCTAACTCTTAGTCAACCTCACTAAATTTGACAAAAACTTCCAGGGAAATTGAATCAATGTTTCAATTCCCATTATTGAATTTAGAAACAAATCTATCGATCCTTAGCAAGAGGTTTGCGTAACTCTCATATGACATTAACTCTTAGCTTGAAGATCCTTCGGTTTGCCATCTCTTGTTCTATACTTCTTCTTGATTCTGAGCATCTTAGCTTGAGCTGACAGTAGGTTGTCTTCATGGTGAATTGTCAAGGAAAAATTGATTTAGGTTGAGTATAGATGAGAAAGATAGAGGGGGTGACGAAGGAATGAAAAATAGGCCCTCGATATTCGCCTACCTGGTTTTCAGCCCAGGAGGGGTCTCTATCGAAAGGACCGCATGGCCCATGAAGGTAGCGACCTGGAGCGGCCCAGAAGCAAAACTTGGCGTACAGGCAAGGATTCGAAGAGTCCAAGTTGGATTAGACTACGGCTAGGGTTTATTTGAAACCGGTTCTATCTGTACTTTGCTTGAGAGACAATCCTGAGACCCAGCCTTCGCATATAAAAGGCTGGGAGGGAGATCCTGAAACCCTAGACACTTTTTCCACCACCTCACGCCGGAGCGCTCGAAACTTTAGAGCTCTCTGTCTTCGGCTAGATCCAATCTACGCCACCATTGTAACACCTTAACTGTAGCTACGCCATCAACAAAAATTCAGACAAGCAGGACGTAGGTCATTACCCTACCAAGGGGGCCAAACCTGGGTAAAACCTCGTGTCCCTCTGCTTTCGTCTGATCGCCGTCGAATTCGTCGGATCCCACATACGCTCCATGTCTCGAAAGCCCACAAACATGGGCATTGTCGGGGTTGAACCTCGTCAATTGGCGCCGACCGTGGGGACGACGGGATCTGGATCTACGGATTCGCCGGCTCCTTCGCCAACCAACGCCAAGATTGACATCGACACCACCATCGACACCGTTGTCGGCATCGCTGTGCCGACCGTCATCGACACCAACGCCAAGATCGACATCGACACCACCATCGACACCGTCGTCGGCATCGATGTGCCGACCGTCATCGACACAAACACCAAGATCGACATCCACACCACCATCAATACCATCATCGGCATCGCTGTGCCGGCCATCATCGACGCCAACCCATTGGAACCAGAGGTCGACATCGCTGGATCGACCGTCATCGACACCGCATCGCCAAGCACCACCGGCCTCACTCCGACCGCAACCATCGTCGACCCTACCTCAGGCACGGCAGGAGCAGTCTCGACGGTGACCGGGGGCTTCGACATGGCCTTCGGACTGTTCAATTTCCGCGTGGACAACGACGGAGCAATGGAGCTGATCTCCATCAGCGACTCGGCCCCGCCCATGGCCAAAACAAGCACACCACCAGCTGTTGGGGGAAACCCCCGACAATCGTGCTACTGGCGCCATCAGAGGAGGAATCAAGGCCGAAAACTTTGACCCCATCAGTTGGGTCGAACGACTTCGAAGAACCACCTCCATCCTCAACCACCGCCTACTGCGTAGATTGCGACGCGTACCACTACGTGGGCACCGGAGATTTCTCATCTCACGAGATCGCCGGCTGTGAAGATCCTCGGGAAGGCACTGCAGCTGTCTACCCGACGTTATCCGAGTGCGAGCGGGCTCTCAACACCCTCACACTCCGTACTGTGCCCTATGACCCTAATTATGTCAAAGGGTTGTACTCAGACTATACATGCTCAGACGATGACGACGACGTCTACCCTGAGGCTAAGGGGAAGATTGGCAATTCGGCTAGCTCTTACTTGAGCGAATCTGCCACATCGAGCAACGGGTACAGGGTCGATTACGACTCTGACTTCATGATCGAGGTCGGATCTTACATCAGAGACGACGACATCTACCCTCCAGCACTGGGCGAAATCAGTGATGACTCGACCCCGTCGTTCGGGGGGCATTGCATGATGGCATCGCATGGAGACGGGAACGAGCACAGATCCAATGACGGTCGAAATCGGTCAAACACCGGTCGATGGTTCATAACACAAGACCAGATCTGGTACGCAAGGAGAGTGTACGCGGGAGAAGCAAATATGGGCCCTAATCTGAGCCCGCAGGAGCTAGCTGCGCTCCGATTCGTTGTCCAGGAGCAGAAGGGCCAGATTAGTGCCGATAGGCGCATCTTAGAGCGACACAGAGACAAAGCCGACGCGTCCAGCAGACGGCGAGCCGAGCGATCGTCTCATTACTCATCGAGTATCCAGCATAGGTCACGGTCACACATCCAGCCTGGGGCCAATACGCACAACGTCACCCGAAATTTGGAGGCAGAGTTCAATGAAGCAGATCTACTGCCCAAGACCAAAGAAGCGGCGATCTTTCCAGCGCGAAGCCGGTCAAGCAATCCATGCGCCGGTACAACCCAGAAAAGGCCCGGTCAATGGGCGAAGAAATCAACCGTCTCCTCGAGGCAAAGTTCATTAGAGAGATCAAGGAGGCCACATGGCTTTCGCCACCGGTCATGGTGGAAAAGAAGGACACCAAGATCTACAGGATGTGCATCGACTTCACGGCACTGAACAAGCATTGCCCGAAAGATTACTTCCCTCTGCCCCGAATCGACCAGATCATCGATTCTACTGCTAGGTGCGAGCACCTTTCGTTCCTCGACGCGTACTCCGGGTATAACCAGATAAGGCTGAAGGTGGAGGACGAAGACAAGACGGCGTTCATCACCCCACATGGGGTGTACTGTTATATGACGATGCCATTCGGGCTCAAAAACGTGGGAGCCACCTATCAACGGTGCATGCAAGCATGCCTGAAGGAGCAGATCGGCCGCAACATCGAAGTCTACGTCGACGACATCGTCATCAAAACTGCGAAAGCAGACAGCCTACTCGATGAGCTACGAGAAACTTTCGCCGACCTCGACCGCTACAGCATCAAGCTCAACCCAAAGAAGTGCTCCTTCGGGGTGCCTACAGGCCAGCTGTTGGGCTACCTCATCTCTGAGAGAGGAATCGAGGGTAACCTAGAGAAGATCCAGGCCATTATCAACATGCAACCGCCAAAGACGCTTCGACATGTCCAGAAGCTGACAGGTCGACTAGCAGCACTTAGGCGCTTTATAAGCAAGCTTAGTGAAAAATCTCTCCCCTTTTATCGGCTACTCCAAAAGACGGACAACTTCACGTGGACAGAAGAGGTGCAAGCCGCGTTCGACAATCTCAAGCGTCGCCTCTCGACGTCCGCAGTCCTAGTCACCCCCCGAGAGAAAGAGCCAATGTTGCTATACATAGCGGCCACAAATCAAGTCGTCAGTTCGGTCCTAGTGGTCGGAGGATGGCAAAGAGCACGGAGTACAAAGGCCAGTATACTACCTCAGCGAGGTCTTATCCCCAACCAAGCAAAGGTATCCCCATTACCAGAAGCTAGCATACGCCATCTACATGACGGGGAAGAAACTGCCGCATTACTTCGAGTGTCATTCCATCATAGTGGTGGCTTCGAACCTAGTGTCCAGCATCCTCAACAACCCGAACGCCACAGGACGCGTGTCGCTATGGGGAATCACCCTGGGACCCTGGGAGATCACATACCAGCGCCAGTCGGCGATCAAGTCACAAGTCCTGCCAGATTTCATAGCTGAATGGACGGAGGCACAGATGCCCGAACTCCCGGACCTGTCGAACTGTTCGACCATATACGTCGACGGGTCTAAACGGGTTTTTTGAGCAGGAGCAGGAGTGGTCCTTGTGTCGCCGTAGGGGGACAAGATGCGCTATGTCCTCCGCATGCGCTTCACGAACCCCTCGAACAACGAAGCAGAGTACGAAGCCGTCCTGCACGGCATGCGCATGGCAAAAGCTTGTGGAGCCATCCGCATCAAGATCCACGGAGACTCGAACCTCATCGCCCAGCAAGTCATGAAGGAGTGCGATGCGACCTGTGCAAACATGATCACATATCGCGCCATGTACGACAAGCTCGAAGGTGACTTTGAAGGGTGCGAGGTAACGCACATCGGTAGGGAAAGCAACGAAGAGGCAGACAACCTGGCCAACGTTGGCTCCAAGTGCCTGCCGATACCGCCAGGAGTCTTCTTCGAGGAGATATTTGAGCGCTCTGTCAAGATCAAGCCAGCCACCGACCCGGCGTTAGCAACACGCTCGGGGGCTAAGCAGACAAACCCAACCCCAGCAGCGGGAACAGACACTAGTAGAAAAAGGGTCTTTGGTCCAGCACCCAAATGTCATCTGTCCCGGTTCGGCTGGCCATTGGGGACCAATGACACTTATTGGTCCCGGTCCATGCCGCCTGGAGATTAGTCCCGGTTCATTTCGGGGTATCGGTCCCGGTTTGTGGCATTAACCGGGACCAAGGCCTCCCCAGCATGACACGTGCCTCTATGCGGGTCATTGGTCCCGGTTCATGGCATGAACCGGGATCAAAGACCCTCCCCTGGCTATAAATTGATACCCAGCCCTTTGCCCTTTGCCACAAAAATTTGCTGAATTGTGTGTGTGGTGTGGGTGCTAGCTTTTTTTTCCTTTGATTGCACACAAGGTGTTCGACGAAATGTCCATGCCACATTTAAGTTCGCACAACATGGTATCCTCCGCCGAGGTTAGCAACCTTATCTTCTTCATCTGTAACTGATATAAAAATCTTGCATATGTGTCCATGTGGGTGGTCATTTCACTATTCATGATGTTATTATAATAGTTAATTATTATAACGCAGATCGATGCGCGGATGCGATGGATGTACGGCGACCGACGCGATTCTGATTTTATTGCAGGCCTGCATAAATTTATCGATGTGGCTAAGGCAAACAAAGTGGATAATTTTATGCCTTGTCCCTGCATCGACTGTCGAAATTTGACGGAGCACTCTGCCCCGAGAATCCTTCAAAGCCATCTGCTTCGGAGAGGTTTCATGCCCGGATATTATTGTTGGGCCATGCACGGAGAAAGAGGGGTTAGGCTGGAAGAAAATGAAGAAGAGGATGATGACAGCTATCCTGAAGAATACGGTGATACTGCAATGGAAGACAATGAAGAAGAGGGAGGCGGCAATGAAGAAGAACAACGGGCATCGGATGAGCCCGGTGATGGTCTTGGTCGGGTCATTTCTGATGCAAAGCAACAATGCGATACAGAAAGGGAGAAGCTGAAGTTGGAGGCCATGCAAAACGATCACAAAAAGTTATTATACCCAAATTGCGAAGATGGCAGCACAAAGCTCGGTACCACACTTGAATTGCTGAAATGGAAGGCAGAGGCTGGTTTATCTGACAAGGGATTTGAGAAGTTACTGAAAATAATAAAGCCAAAGCTTCCAAAGGATAATGAGCTGCCCGAGACAACGTACGAAGCAAAGAAGACTATCTGCCCTCTAGGATTAGATGTGGAGAAGATACATGCATGCATTAATGACTGTATCTTATACCGTGGTGAGAAGTATGAGAATATGGATAAATGTCCGGTATGCACTGCATGTCGGTACAAGATCAGACAAGATGACCCTGGTGATGTTGAGGGTGATGACGAGCCCCCCAGGAAGAAGGTTCCTGCTAAGGTTATGTGGTATGCTCCTATAATACCACGGTTGAAACGTCTGTTCAGAAACAAAGAGCATGCTAGGTTGTTGCGATGGCACAAAGAAGAGCGTAAGAAAGACGGGAAACTGAGACACCCCGCCGATGGGTCGCAGTGGAGAAACATCGAGAGAAAGTACTCAAACTTTGCAGGTGATGCGAGGAACTTATGGTTTGGTCTAAGTACAGACGGCATGAATCCTTTTGGGGAGCAGAGCTGCAGTCACAGCACCTGGCCCGTGACTCTATGTATCTACAACCTTCCTCCTTGGTTGTGCATGAAGCGGAAGTTCATTATGATGCCAGTGCTCATCCAAGGACCGAAGCAACCCGGCAACGACATTGATGTGTATCTAAGGCCATTAGTCGATGAACTATTGCAGCTGTGGGCAAAACCAGGTGTAAAGGTGTGGGATGAGCACAAACAGGAGCCATTTGACCTACGAGCGTTGCTGTTCGTAACCATCAATGATTGGCCTGCTCTTAGTAATATTTCAGGACAGTCAAACAAGGGATACAATGCATGCACGCACTGTTTAGATAAGACTAAAGGTACATATTTGGATAAATGTAAGAAGGTTGTGTACCTGGAGTGTCGTAAATTTCTTCCGACCAATCATCAAGTAAGAAAAAAAGGCAAGCATTTCAACGGTGAGGCAGATCACCGGAAGAAGCCTAAGCTCCCTAAAGGTGCTGATGTATTTGGTATGGTGAAGGACCTAGAAGTAATATTTGGAAAGGGTTCTGGCGGTCAATCTGTTCCGAAAGACCCCATTACCGGACACACGGCCATGTGGAAGAAGAAATCTATATTTTGGGAGCTTGAGTATTGGAAAGACCTAGAGGTCCGTTCTTCAATCGATGTGATGCACGTGACGAAGAATCTTTGCGTGAACCTGCTAGGCTTCCTAGGCGTGTATGGGAAGACAAAAGATACACCAGAAGCACGGGAGGACCAGCAACGTATCAAAGACCCATACAACAAGCATACTGATAAAGCCCGTCAATACTTAAGCAGCTACGCTCTTACCAAAGCAGAGAAGGAAATCTTTTTTGAATGCCTGAATAGTATCAAGGTCCCGGCTGGGTTCTCGTCTAATATAAAGGGAATAATAAATATGGCAGAGAAAAAATTCCAGAACCTGAAGTCTCATGATTGTCACGTGATTATGACGCAGTTGCTTCCGGTTGCATTGAGGGGGCTTCTACCGGAAAATGTTCGAGTACCCATTGTGAAGCTATGTGCATTCCTCAATGCAATATCTCAGAAGGTGATCGATCGAGAAAGTCTAGAAAGGCTGCAAAAGGATGTGGTCCAATGTCTTGTCAGTTTTGAGTTGGTGTTCCCCCCGTCCTTCTTCAATATTATGACGCATCTCTTAGTTCACCTAGTTGATGAGATTTCCATTCTCGGTCCTGTATTTTTGCACAATATGTTCCCCTTCGAGAGGTTCATGGGAGTCTTAAAGAAATATGTTCGTAATCGTGCAAGGCCAGAAGGAAGCATCTCCAAGGGCTATGGAACAGAGGAGGTCATTGGGTTCTGTGTTGACTTTCTTCCTGACCTTAAGCCGATTGGTGTTCCTGAATCACGGTATGAGGGGAGACTAAGTGGAAAAGGCACGCTAGGAAAGAAAGCAATGATATTTAGGGACGGGCATTCTTTGAATCAAGCACACTACACAGTTTTACAAAGCTCTACCTTCGTGGCTCCGTATATCAAGGAACACATGAATGTTGTACGCTCTAAGTTCCCGGGGAAGGATGACTACTGGATTAAAGAAAATCACATGGAGACTTTTGGCACTTGGTTGCAATTACATCTCATAAATGACACCACTATTGGAGATCAGCTCTACTTGTTGGCTGCGACACCATCTGCGACTGTATTGACTTTCCAAGGGTACGAGATAAATGGGAATACATTTTACACGATCTCCCAAGATAAAAAGAGCACTAACCAAAATAGTGGTGTCCGCTTTGATGCAACATGTGACAATGGGAAAAAGGACACATACTATGGTTACATAGAGGAGATATGGGAACTTGACTATGGACCTACTTTTAAGGTCCCTTTGTTTCGGTGCAGTTGGGTCAACATGAATAGAGAAGGGGTAAAGGTGGACCAGCTGTACGGAATGACAACAGTGGATCTCAAGAATCTTGGTTACAGAGACGAACCATTCGTCCTAGCCAATGATGTGGCTCAGGTTTTCTATGTGAAGGACATGTCCTCCAGACCGAAAAAAGGAAAAATAAGGAAACGAATACATCAGACGATGAGCCCAGGCGTCACATAGTTCT
This sequence comes from Dactylis glomerata, assembly GCA_007115705.1. Taxonomy (NCBI): domain Eukaryota; kingdom Viridiplantae; phylum Streptophyta; class Magnoliopsida; order Poales; family Poaceae; genus Dactylis; species Dactylis glomerata. The sequence goes on from QXEO01000550.1 coordinate 694,808, forward strand.
TTCAGGGAAAAGAAACATCGCGGGAGTCGAGGACAAGACAGACATGTCAGCAGATTATGATAAGTTTGAAGAAATTCCGCCCTTCACCGTGAAAACTGACCCTTGCATCCCGTTAAATAATGAAGATGCTCCATGGTTACGGCCTAAGAAGCGATCATAGGCAAGGGATCGACATACGCGACGAAGGAGAATTACCCTAAACCCTATGTAAATCTATGTAATGTATGAAAACTATGACATGTCATTTTGTGAATGATTTTTTATGATGTTTGCAATTATCCAAGTTCAATATTTTTCCATGCAGCTATGACACATAATATTGGAGTGATTCAGTCATAGTCATGCCTAGCCCTATAAACATCGCCACTGTAGTCGTCGTAGTCGTCGGAGTCGCGGTAGTCGAACCTCGGCGGGTGAGCACGCGTGGGCTGAGACTGAGGGTAGCACAGGCGGGGGCCACGGTAGGCCATGACGCTCTAGAGAGTCCGGCCGCGCCACCACAGCCGACGGCCGGCCTCGTTGAAGTTTGAACAAGGTGGGCCGTCCTCCTCGTGCCTGGCAAGCGCACTCTCACGCCGATTGATGAAGAAGGCGTCCCAAGTCGGGCTGTAGTCGGGATGCCACTGGGGATTCCTCCGCTGCTCTGGCGTGAGCTCGAAGTAGTAGTGGTTCGTGATGGCCATCTGACGCGCCACACCTAGAGGGACAGGAGGGACCGGTACGCCTCCGACGCTCAGCATCCAGCCGGTGGGGACGCGGTAGCCCGGCGGGCAGGGGTAGTTTGAGGCGCAAAGCGCCTCCGCCTCCTTGGGGGTTAGAGATACGATGGAGGCCATGGGAGAGAGTGATGAGGTTTGCAGATATGAGTCTAGATGTGATATGTAAATGGAGGCCAAGCCTACATATATATAGTGAAAAAATGGCGGGAAGACGGAGGCGGGAAAAGGTGGAAAGCGCGGGAAGAAAATAGGCGGGAACGCAGTGGCGCGGGAAACTATCTAACCTTTAGTCCCGGCTGGTGGGTACAACCGGGACTAAAGGTGGTTTTTGTGTCATCTAACTAAACTGTCGGTGGGATAAGGAAAACTTTCTCCTGCAACATCGTAAGCCATTCCAAGATGCACGTGTGCACAATATGGGCACATTATCATAAACTATGCCCTGATTCTAGCCATAACATTGGTGGTTTGACCTAAATGCCATGAAACCTCGAACATGATAGGTCATTTTGTGAAGGATTTTTTATGATGTTTGCAATTTTCCAAGTTCAATATTTTTCCTTGCAACTATGACACATAATATGACACCACGCGAAGGTTTCACATTGTTTGGATCATTTTTGAATTTCTTATGCCCGTTTCAAACTATATTCAAAGCGGCGGGCTTGAAGCTTCTTAGCCCGGGGCTGAGCCTCGCTAAACTTGAAGTAGATCTCTAGTGAAATAGCATGTTGTGAACCTATAAATGATTTTTAAAAAAATTCACAAGCATTATATCCTGTACTTGTAGTACAAATCTGGGCACCCTCCTATCGAATCGGTAGGAATTTGTCTTTTTCATGAGGGATGGACGGTAAGGTTTCTGATACACCGGTTGGGAATTGGTCCATCTAAGGTGGTCTAGTATTTTTGAAAAATGGGTTGGTGCCAATGCCAAACTTTAATTTGGTGGTTCCTTCATAGAACACCCCAATTTCGGCACCTCAAAAATGGAAATTGGCTATTTCGTGCGTCGAAAACGAAAACTTCCTCCTGCAACATCGTAAGCCATCCCAAGATGCACATGTGTGCACAATATGGGCACATTATCATAAACTATGCCCTGATTCTAGCCATAACATTGGTGGTTTGACCTAAATGCCATGAAACCTCGAACATGATAGGTCATTTTGTGAAGGATTTTTTATGACGTTTGCAATTTTCCAAGTTCAATATTTTTCCTTGCAACTATGACACATAATATGACACCACGCGAAGGTTTCACATTGTTTGGATCATTTTTGAATTTGTTATGCCCGTTTTAAACGTGTTAGTGCATTTTTTATTAAAAATAGTAAAATTGTTTAGTTAGAATTCATAATTTTGAAAACAGAAAATGGTTTTAGATTAGTTATTTAAATTGAAACACTTTTCCTATTGAAAGTTTTTCCAAATTTTAAATAGAAGAAAGTTTTTTCCTGTTAAAATGAAAACAGCAAGTTAAAACAGAAAAACAATGGGCACGTGGCGGCTCAGCAGCGCCCCTCGCCCAGGACATTTGTCCCGGTTTGTGGCATCAACCGGGACCGTTAATGGGCACGTGGCGGCTCAGCAGCGCCCCTCGCCCAGGTCATTGGTCCCGGTTTGTGGCATCAACCGGGACCGTTGAGTCATTGGTCCCGGTTGGTGCCACGAACCGGGACCAATGACCCCTCCAAATATAACTCGCCCTTCTTCCTCCCCCACTTCCCCCCAAATCGGCCGAAACTGCTAAGGACTTTTGCGCGCGGAGCGAAAACACGCCGGCAGGCTGTCCGAGTTTCCTGCCGCCGTCCTCGGAGAGCGCCGCCGCTGCCGCCGTCCTCGGTGAGCGCCGCCGCCGCCGCGACCTCTCCCTTTTCCCCCCGCGCCGCCGCTCATCACATTCTCTCTCTGCAGGTGGCCTGCGCCGCCGCCCCCCCCAGCGTCGCCGCGACGCCCGGCCCCGTGCGCCCGCCCCGCACCCCCAGCGCCGCCGCCCCCCTTCGACGGTGAGCCCGGCCGGCCAATTTTTTCTTTTTTTAAAAAAATTTCGCATTTAAATTGCCGTAGGCAAATTTTTCATTACTTATATATATATAATACATTGAAATTAAAAAAAACATAGAAAAATAAAAATAAAAAATAAAAATAAAAAGCCCTCGTCGGGGCGGGCACAGGGGCGTCGGCGTCGTCGTCCTCGCCGCGGCCTACTCGTCGTCCTCGTCGGGGAGGATGATGTAGGGCCCCTGCGGCCACGGCCAGTTGGCCGCAGGCGGTGGAGGAGGACCTGGTGGAGGAGGCGGCGGTGGAGTCGCCGCACGCGGTGGCGGCGGCGGTGGGCCTGGTGGAGGAGGCGGCGGTGGAGTCGCCGCACGCTGTGGAGGAGGCGACGGTGGCCGGCCGTGCTGCTGGTGCACGGACATGGCCAGCGCCGTGTCGATGCCGGCCCACCGCCTCTTCTCCTCCTCCTCGGAGACGAGGACGGCGACCCGGAGCTCCTCCTCCTCGGACATCGGTGGCGGGGGTGGCGGCGCCTCGCCGTGGTCCATCGCGTCGAGGATGCCGTAGGCGACGCTGCCGACGAAGTCGTCGGTGTCGTCCCTGGGCTCCTCGCCAGGGATGTTGTCGCCGCCCACCTCCGGCGGCGCCTCCTCGTCCTCCTCGTCCTCCTCCATCTCCTCGATGAAGGGATCCGCCTGCGGCGGCTCTGGCCCCGGCTCCGGCATGTACACGCCGGCTCTGGCCCAAAGCACTGACGCGGCGGGACTCAAGGCGACGGGCACTGACGCGGGCGTCGCGTTGGAGAAGACGTACTGACGCACTGACGCGGGCCGACGCGGTGCTGTTTTTTGGGCCTCTTTTGCCCGCTGGTGCTGTTTTTTCGGCCTCATTTGCCCGCTGGGTGCCGTGGGCAATTCCTATTTGACGCGCACCCCCCACAGACGTTAAAATCTTAGTGGTCTGGCCCAATAGAAATAAAAATCTATTATTTTTGTCCGGTCAAGAACATGCCTTCAGGCGTCCACCCGTAACAGGCGCTTGAAGCGCCGAATAGGAATGCCCTTAGTACTTAGTTAGAAGTTAGTGTTAGTTTGTTAGTTAGAATTAGAATTAGTTAAAATTAGTTTTAGCGTGCATTTTGAATATATAGCGTGTATTCTAACTAACAAATGTCGGTATATTGCAGAAACTATGGATCCAGCACATAAAAAAAGTCAAGATGATGAATACTTCCTCCAAGGAATGATCCGAGAAAATGTAGATATTGATGTCACCAGGACATTTCTGAACGATTCCGGTGAGGGAGATGAATCTCTCAACCGAGGAGACGACTCCGGTGAGGTAGAAGCCTAGGACGGGGGAGAAGCCGGTGAGGGAGAAGCTGACAAGGGAGAAGGCGACGAGGGAGAAGCCGACGAGGGAGAAGACGACGGCTCCGGCCGAACCTTAAATCTCGGAAACTCCGACGAGGTGTATATATGTTTTTTTGTAATGCCCGACTGTCTATATATATACATGCATATATTAACACTCTTTCTTATTTTAGCCCTCCGGATCGAGCACTTGTTCCGTCAGAACAAAACGAGGCCCAACCAAAAAGTTGGACAACAAAGTGAGTTATAGGATCGAAGTGGTCGGTGTAGACGGCCAACCGCTAGCTCCTGAAGATGTCGCAAAAAAATTTGTCAAGCAATGTGGAGTTCTTGTGAGGGACCACATCCCGATCATCGTTCAAGAATGGAATCGGCCAAGCAGCGGTGGAGTCCTGTTTGTCGGCGACGTCGCCAAAGATAAGCTTTTTGACAGGCTTATGCTTAATTTCCTCCTGCCGAGGCTAGATGTGAATCCAGATGAGGAGAAGGAAGCAAATAAGGAGCTACTTAAAAGAGTAAAGAAGTTTGCTCTGATCAAGATGGCCGAGGCATTCAAGAACTGGAAGAAGAAACTGTACCTTAAGTTTGTCAAGTTAGACAAGACTCCGGATTTTAATCAAGCCGGCTATGCTAAGTTAAGACACCAGTGGGCTGATTTTGTGAAGTACAAGACATCGGAGAAAGCTTTGGAAAGGTCGAGAATAAATCAAGAGAACGCTGCTAAGAAAGTGTACCACCATAATATGGGGTCTGCTGGCTACGCCGGTTGCATGCCTAAGTGGGATGCACTTGAGGTCAAGTATATTGCTGCCGGGATCAGACCAGAGCCCACAACATGGACACCACGGGCGAGAAACTGGTTTTACGGCCATGGGGGCACGTTGGACGAAGAAGGGAGGGCAATATATACCCAGAAACACAAAGATCATCCCCTACTACCCATCGAAGATATTAGAAGTGCAGTACAAGATGTGGAAGCGGGACGGTTCGTTCCCGATAGAGAGAACGACGAGCTCACACGAGCCCTCAAAAATGATGAACACACCGGACGAGCACGAGGCACACCGGGCTCCAAGCCGTGGAAGGTTGCCTTCCCCGCGGAAATGAAGAGATATCCCGATAAAAGTCATCAGAGGAGAAAGGAAAGGGAGGCAGCTGAGAAAGCGGCAGCTGCAGACCGGCTGCGTAATGTAGAAGAAGCATTAAAGCGGCAGCAGATCAACTCGACAGACTTAGCCAGCAAGGTATCAGCAGCCAATCTCAGTGGCACATGGTAGAAGCTGCATTCGATGGTATCGACGCCCTATCAAATAAGAAAAGCAGCGTCGCTTCCACCCAGCTCCACGATGGTGATGATGATGCACTGACGATGGCTCCTCCTAAACGCTACCCAGTGGATGATATCACGGAGAGCACAGCTTGTGAGCTAAAGGTGCAAGTTATGAACTTAAGGGTGACAGCGGCGGTCGGCATGGCCGTACCAACTGCGCCTAACGGAACTTGGCATTGCAGACCGATTCCAAAAGGGTACGCTGTCGTCACGGTGGATGATGTCAAGCAAGATTTTGAGGAGCTGAAGCTGGACCACCCTGCAGGGGAAGATAGGGACCTGACTGAACTAGGAGAAGCCAAAGGGGGGACTATTGTATGGCCAAAGGAGCACATCGTGCTTCCAAATTATGTCCCGCCAAGGCCACCCACTCCTCATAGCAGCAGTCCACCTTCGCTGCCACCTCACCATTCTCCAGCGCAACCGTCGCCTTCACCGCCTCACCACTCACCGCAGCTGTCTCCACCGCCGCCTCATCCGTCTCCGCCACCGCGTCAGCCGTCTCCGTCCCCTGAGCCTCAGAGACTAAAGCGGAAGTATACTAAGAGGGGCAGCACCACCAGCAGCAGCAAGAGCACGTTCCGATCACCGAAACGTAAGCTATCGCCCCTCCCAAGAGTACCTCATCAGAATATGAAGAAGCTTCCTTACGAGAAGACATATGAGGAAATTGCTACGGCCGCAGATGCCCATTATCAACAGTGGAAGACTGACATGGCTAACAAGAAAAATCCAAAGCCGACGGAGCCATTGATCTTCCCGGTCACCGCAGAAGATAAAGCCAAAGCAGCCGCGCTTAAGATTCAGCTTCACCAACCCATAGCGCTCACACCTGACTATAATCGCTCTATTACCAAGTCAGCTGAGGCAAAAGAGCGGAGAGTCGGGAAAGAAGTTGCCCAGCTCGGACAACAGAAAAATCAATCGATCGAACCGCTCAAAGTGTACGATACCAATGAGTGGAGAGCCCAGGAGCGGCATGATCCGAACATTGATCCGGAGTTTATTCAACTCTACGGAGAAAAGGCCAAGTTATATGGACTGTCTATTGCTGAGTACATGAGCCGTCTAGATGAGTTCGAGGGGTACCAGCAAATAGCGTACAAATACCGGTACGGGGATCCTCTCGTCAAACCCGAGTTAGTCAAAGATCTACCAACAAAAATGCGGAGATTGCATAACTGGTACATACAAGCCTGTGCTGAATCCACAAACTGGATCTATGCTGGATATAAACACCACCATTACGGTCATGGAGATGGCTTCTTACTGATGGAATTTCTAGAATTATTTCAGTTTTACCAACAAGACGCCCTTGACAAAACTATTGTCAGTGCCTATTGCCTGTAAGTATTATTAAGTCTTTCTAGCTCAGCTCATTCGTTGCTTGTATAATCTTACTCATCATTATACTAATTATATATGCAGAATGAAGATTCTCGAATGCGACCGAGGAGGAATCTTTGACCTTGGGTTCGTTGACTGCAATTTCATTCATGAAGATACTCTCAAAAAAAAAACCCAAAGAGACAGAGGATAACTTGGTACAATCGTTGAAGTATTTCAGCAACAGAAGGGAAATACTATTTCCTTACAACTTCGAGTGAGTGTTACTGTCTTGTACACATTTTGTTTTCGCTTTACTCGATGTTAAGCTATTTGACTCATTATGTCTGTGCAGCTTCCACTTTATTCTGTTAATCATTAGTGTTGACGAAGGAGTAGTCAAAGTCATGGACTCAAAACGCACACCTTTAGGAAATTGGGTGAACATGCAGGAATGCCTCCAGAAGGCTTGGAAACGGTTCACCGCCAACACTAGGGGTGTTTGGAAGCCAGAGCTTACATTTAAACCATTGAATGTAAGTACTACTTGCTAGATCCACGTATCTCTTTGATTCTAGTTTCAATACAATTATCATGCTTGATTCTTATTTTGATTGAACTCCGTTCTCGTAAAGTGCTCGAGGCAAGAAGCTGGGAATAACTTATGTGGATACTATGTCTGCGAGTTCATTCGCCAGACGACCAAAGAGAAGGGTGCAGACCGAAACATCAAAAAACTTGAAGTACGATAAACAATAATCTCAACATTATTTTATTACCATCAACTGTGTTTAGTTTCATTCATATATATTGATCCCCTTCTTTAAATTAGATCGAACGGATGTGGGACGGTCTTCTACCACGGGAACGCGTGCAAGCAATTCAAGAGGAAATTGCCGGTTTCTTATTAGAACAAGTCATAGATCCGAAAGGAGAATACTATTACCCGGTTCATTTAGAAGGGTGAAGTGTAAAAAAGAAGATGTAAAATCAAATTTGTGTGAGTTACCGATTGTAATAGCGACCAAGCACGACGGATGAGACGGTGAATAATATATTCGTGACCATGATGTGTAATATATATATATAGTGTGGTTCCTTCATTATTGATGTATATATATAATACCATTAAATTGAATACAAAACACACCAAATAAAACCCTGAACCCTAAATGGGAAAAAAACCCTGGATCAACGATCCCGGCTCGTCCTACGAACCGGGACCAATGACTCAGGCCCCCTCGCCCCGCAGCGCGTCCACGTGGAGACCTATCGGTCCCGGTTCGTGCTGGAACCGGGACCGGCATTGGTCCCGAGTAATGGATCCCGGTTCGGCAACCGGGACCAATGGCCCAAATGAACCGGGACCATAGGCCCTTTTTCCACCAGTGAGAAGACCTCTCCAAGGAAGCAGCCACAGTCATGCTCGTCAAAGCAGTTTGGACAAAGCCATACCTAGCCTACCTGATGTGAGGCAAACTCCCAGAAGACTCCATCCATCGTCGATGGGTCATGCGGCGATCCAAGGCCTTCACGATAATCAACGGAGAACTTTACAAGCGTAGCACCACAGGGGTACTCCAACGGTGCATAGCGCAAGAAGATGGAATCTCCCTCCTTCGAGAAATCCATGAAGGAACCTGCGGGCATCATGCCAGCAGTCGAACTCTCGTGGCTAAGGCTTTTCGATTAGGGTTCTATTGGCTCTCGGCCCTCTGTGACGCCAGGAACATCGTCCAGCATTGCGAAGCATGCCAGCTATTCGCCACTAAGCCTCACGTACCCACGTCAGAGCTGCACACCATACCTGTCGCCTGGCCCTTCACGCAATGGGGCCTCGATCAAGTAGGACCTCTGCCCAAGTCATCTCGAGGAAGTCACACATACCTGCTGGTCGCCGTGGACAAATTCTCCAAGTGGATCAAAGCTGTCCCTGTCACCAACCAAGAGGCGACCACGGCGGTCAAGTTCTTCGAGTCCATTGTCTACCGGTACGACGTACCAAACAGCATCATCACCGACAACGGCACCAACTTCACCTCAGGCGAATTCCAAGAATTCGCCAAAAATCTCGGCATCAAGATCAAGTACGCCTCGGTGGCGCATCCCAAGTCCAACGGCCAACTCGAAAAGGCGAACGGGCTCGTCTGCGCAGGCCTGAAGAAGCGACTCCTTCGACCCCTCAAACGCGCAGTAGGTGCTTGGGTCAAGGAACTGCCTTCGGTCCTATGGAGCCTGCGGACTACGCCCAACGCTTCGACCGATTACACGCCATTCTTCCTATGAAGCAGTGCTACCTACGGATGTGCGCTACTGTGCGCCATGCATGGTCGCCTACGTCGAAGAAGACGCATAAAAAGCATTGGCAGATGCCCAAGACTTGCTGGATGAAGCTCGAGACGTCGCTCTCGCTCGTTCGGCAGTTTATCAGCAAAGCCTCCGCAATTACCACAGCAGATGGGTGCGCGGATGGTCCTTCGAGCCTGGCAACCTCGTGCTTCGCCTTAAGCAAACAAGCACGTCGAAGCTGGAGCCACCATGGGAAGGCCCATACCTCGTCCACGAGGTCATCCCGGGAGGAGCTTACTGACTACGCAACCCCAAGACAGGGGCGGACATCGAGAACCCGTGGAATGCACAGCAGTTGCATCGATTCTATCCTTAGAACCAGCACACTTCCTCCCCCTCCTATCTCTATGTAACCAAGCGTCGGCAGCAGACCACGCTCAACCATTGCGCCTTCGGCGCCAAGCAATAAAGTACACTTCATCATATCATTGTCTGACCCATACTTGGGGGCTTCACCTTAAAACATTATTCGACCCATGCTCGGGGGCTTCGCCTTTCGACCCACGCTCGGGGGCTTTGCCCTTCGACCCACGCTCGGGGGCTTCACCTTTCGACCCACACTCGGGGGCTTCGCCTTTCGACCCACGCTCGGGGGCTTCGCCTTTCGACCCATGCTCGGAGGCTCCGCCCTTCGACCCACGCTTGGGGGCTCTGCCCTTCGACCTACGCTCAGGGGCTTCACCCCTTCAACCTGTGCTCGAGGACTCTGCCACTCGATCGCGCGGTTCAGGGAAGACATACAAAGTTGCACACCACCCGTAATAAAGAAGGCAACAGCAAACCTCGCAGATGCATACACAAGAAACAAGCAAGATTCATATATTTGGCTGAGTCATTATGCTACGACACCTCGGTTCGCCCTCTGGCAATCACTCTCAGTGATGATCTGTTGGGCGATACAATCGGTTGTATCCCTACATGCAGCATAATGATTCTCCATATCGACTCGGCCACTGGGTGTCTGCGGCAACCTTTTCAAGAGCTCCATGTCAACCTCCGGATAGTGGACACGCATGAAAGAGAGAGCCACGAGCGCCCCACATCGAAGATGTTCACGCACAAACCGGTATATGGCCTCTCCATCCTCGAAGCGGCTAAGCAAAGCAGACAGGCCTTTAGGTTGATCATTCAAAGGAAACATGACCTGGTGCACAATTGCAAGGGCAGCGCGGCTGGATTCGGCCAAGGTAGAAGCCTGAGTGACCCAGTCCTAGAGCACAATTAGCTTCCTAGCCTTCGAGTGATTGGCCCAGAAGTTGTCCGCAGTCAAATTGGCATACGTCTGAGCAGCTCGAAGGTGCACGTCCACTCGATGGTTTTCGTACCCCTTGTCGAGGCAAGCATCTACAATCAGCCAAATCAGAAAATCAGAACACGCTATCTCAGGGGACGTTTCTGTCTACACCAGAATACTTACATTCCATCGCCTTGCCAAGATTTTCAATCTCGCCAAGCAGGAGCTCCTCCGCATCCCTAGCCAGTGAAGCCTTGGACAGAGCGACGTCGACCTTCGCGGTGATTCTCTTAAGCTCGTGCTGGGCGGATTTCAACTGATCACGTAAAGAGCGAATTAACGACAATTCGCCTGCAGACGGTGGTCGCTTTTTGACGGTGGCACATGAACCGCCAGTTATCTCGTAAGACACCGGCCAGGCATCAGATTTCGCGGATGAGCCCTGCAAATAGGGCGCCCAGTCACAAAGAGACATTCACAAATTACGAGGCAACCAAATACAATTTACTTTGGAAGCACATAGCACAAACTACAATCATCCCAGCAGCGGGCAATATTCATAAAACACCACAAAAGCTACAAGCAAGAGTACCAGCTATGACACATAAAAGCTCGTCGACTACCCTAGGTCGAACTGCCAGCAGCATTGCTAGAAGGGGCACTCGGCGCGCTGCGCTTTCGGGCCTTCGCGGCAGCCCTCCTAGCATTCCTATCAGCCAAGAAGCTCATCATCCGGGCAGATAAGTCCCGAGCACGTCAAGGAAGGCCTTGGGGGAGATGTCGCGCCCATCCTTGTCTTTCGGGTAAGTGCCCGTGACCTTGTCGGCATCGAACTCCACCTCGTGCATCATTAGCATAGAAAACACGGACTCAGAGCCGATATTTACCTGTCGACGAACTGCAGCAACTAAGGGGTCTTCGCCACCCTCCTTCACCGCTAAGGTCTCAAGGATGCCGGCCATGGTGCTGCTCGTCGACTCTGGAGTAGAGATGTCGTGGACACGGTCGAGCGTTGACCGCACCTTCACTAGAAGATCACGTACTTCCTGGCAAAGGCATTCGGCATTACCAACGCTAGACTCGAGCCCAGCGGGCTCCCTCATCACTGCAGCTTCAAGTTCGGCGGCAACTTTATCAAGAAAAGGAATACCTAGTTAGCAAGTGGAGGTGCCTTTACTAAAACTCGTATCAGTCAGAGGACGAGACTCACCATGCAAGCAATCGAGGGCGGCCTGCAGGCGCTGTTGCAACCCCTTTTCTTTCGACTCCCGCGCATTGCTTGTTGGCAAGCTCTTGAGCCGTTGTCGAACCAGCCTTAAGTTGCGAGACCTCGTCGGCCAAAATCTCAGTTTTCAGCTTTAGCGATGAGTTCTCGGCCGAGAGGTCGTCTATCTGGGTCTTCAGCAAGGTCTTGTCGGAGGCGGCTTGAGCAGCAATTCCTGGTCATCCGACAGGCAACGGTGTAAGCAAGGAGAAAAGCCTGTAGAGATGAAAATTCGGAATACAGGAGCAATCACTTACGGTGCATATCCTCTAGCTGGACAGTCAGCTGCTGGTTTTCCTCCTCCAAGGCAAGGAACTTCTTACAGATCTCTGACAAGTCCCGGACAACAGGCTGGCCAATAGAATTAAGAGTGAGAAAGGGAGTTCTATTTTAAAGGGCAAGCCCAAGTGTAAACACTTAGACTCACCCTCAGGGGCTATTGACGGGTAAATATGGGAAGTCAAGACTATCAGGCTTACGTGATGTTTGGAACCAGATGGTTCACCAGAAGAAGACACTAGAATGAAATCGGGCTCGGCCGCTGACGAGGGGTTAACTCGACAAATGTCCTAGATGAAGGACTTAGGATCGGGGAGACAGGGCGTCGGATGAACTCGAAGGTAAAGTTAGTCGAAATAGGTGTGTATCGAAAGTAGACTTGGGTGTTCAACCTGGCTTGCTTTCAATCTGGCCTACACCGTCCCCTCCTGGCCCCTATATATAGATGGCCAGGTCTCGAGGATCGGGTAGGGTACGATACAGATTACAATATCGACATACGGTAATAACTCGTATTCGACTATTATTACAATTGGGCCTAGCTTAACGGGCCTCAGGGGTACTCAACTAACGGGCTCTATTAACTATACCCTTGTCAGTAGCCCCTGAGATTCTACCAGAATTGCAGATTCAGGTTGAATCTCTAATCTTTAAATCTTCGACTTGATTAATTCTTCGACTTCTTCTTATCTTCAAATCTTCGACTTGGTCTTTGCGACTTATTTCCATGATATTCTTTCGCAAGGGGTTTGATGAACAAGCCTGACAACTCTGACGGATCAAGAGGTCAGTTAACTGCCGGAACAGATACTTGTCACCTACTTCAAATTCAATCCCCTTGGACTTGAATTCGGGATACCGGTCAAACCCACTCTTTTGCCGCATTTAGGACTTACAAAGAATGAATCCCAGTGGTTCTCAGGGTACCCAGTGCGTCCACCAGGATTTTCTTCGCGTCGTAGACACGGATACATACCAGCAGAGTGCATCCATGTGCGTATACCAAGCCACACAGGACGGATCCTGGGATCTTACCTTCGTGACAAGTCACAGCATTCGAGTCGTGTTGCGATAACACAACTCGAGAATTTTATGTCGCAGTCAAATTTTGACTGAAAATATTCGGGTTTCTGCAACCATAAAAACTCGCTCCCGATGGGAGTAACACTCCTATACTTCTCCAATCTCTAATGCTTAATCAATAAATATCGTCGGGTGCGCGCTCAGCGCTCCCGATGGGAGTAGCCCCCGAGGCTATAGTCGAAAGAAAAGTTTTTCGAGTATAGGCTCAAGAGATAATGTAGCTCGTCATACTTCAACTCGAAACACTTCAACTCCAAAGTTCTTCAATTCGAGATACTTTCAAGAACACCTTGTCGTCGAGTTCGAATTCACCTCTTCAATGAAGAACTTCATTCGATATGTTTAACAGTAACAGCCCCCAAGGCTATAACCAAAAATCCTTCATATATGATCTTTTTTATAAGCTCGGCATTTGTCGGCGCCATCCTTTTACCTTTATATATATATTCGATGACGTCAATGAAGACGTGGCTCTTCATCAGTGCAAACCGTTTTATGGGTAGCACTGTAACTTTCACGATTTTTTGACCGTTAGTAGGCTGCACGATTTTTGACCGTTAGTGGGCTGGCGTTTCCGATCTTTGCGCCACGTCTCAGCCCACGATCCTTCTCCCAGAAGGTATATAAATGACGTAGTGGGGAATCGTACTGTTTACCAGCTCGTTCCCTCCGCCGCCTCCATTGCTGATCTCCTCTATCTCTTCCTCTCTTGCGAAGCCCCCAAGCGTGCTTTGTGCTGGATGCGCGTGAAACATCTGGGCGTTAAGAGCACCATGGCCAAGACGTCTGCCACCAAATGGGTGTGCTCCACCATCACCAAGAAGGAGGTGGAGAAAGCCAGGGCGGACGGTCTCATCTCCACCCAGGATTCCATCCAATTCCCAAGTACTGAGCGGATCCCGAAGCCCCCGAGCGGTTATCGGGTAATGTTCCTTGCTTTTCTCCTCCGCGGTTTGTCCCTTCCTGCCCACGAATTTCTCCGTGGGCTGCTGTTTGTCTATGGTGTGCAGCTCCATCAGCTCACACCAAATTCCCTTCTTCACATTGCTTGCTTCGTGACTCTCTGCGATTCATTCTTGGGCATTGAACCCCACTTCCTTCTCTGGAGATCAATCTTTCGACTCCGCCCCAATGTTTCTTTGGCTAGGAAACCCGAACTGGGTGGAGCCGTCGTTTCTGTGCGCCCTGAGGCGCAATACTTTGAATTTTCCATGGCCGCGTCTGTCCAGGGATGGAGGACAAAGTGGTTCTATATCAAGGACCGCAAATCCTCTCCTGAAGATGAATTTGGCCTGCCTCCTTTTGATGCTTCCCAAGAGATAAAGAAATTGACATCATGGGATGCACTCCCCTCAGATGCGGAAGCACAAGAAATTCTTCCTCTTCTTTCCCGTATCAAATCTCTAAAAGGAGGTCAAGGGGGTGTTCTATCGGGTATGCAACTCATGGCGTTCTTTATTCAACGTCGAGTTTAACCCCTACAGCACCGCCTTACCAAACTTTGGAGTTTCTCTGGCTTGGAAGATCCTACTCGCATATCTGAAGACCTGATATCGAAAGAAGATGTCGACAAGCGAGTCCAGAATCTCACCAAGCTCACAAAGGAACATGCAGTTGCGGTTTTAGCCGCTGATTTCTTCGACTCTGTGCACCCTCTTCCTGAGGTATGTACTTTTGCGTCCACTTCTTGTCAAACTTTGCTTGTTTCGACTTGCATTATTATTTGACTTTGCACTCTGCTTATTTATTTATATGCAGGGTCACCAATTTCTTGTTTCGCGTCCCCCTCTTCCAGAGGAAGGGCCCCTTCCGGCTGACCTAGCCTCTCCTGCATCTGAAGCCCCCGAGGCTGACGAAAGTCAGGATGGAGATGATATCGAAGATTCAGAAGAGGAAACCAGCTCATCGACATCGACTCCTCCTATATTTGCTGAAGATGTTGGTGTCGACAAGAAAAGGAAACGTGTCGACGAAATTGCTTCATCGAGTTCTGCAGCGGCTGGAAAAACCCCCGCTCTTGCATAAGATATGGAGTACTTTGACATGCTTGCATCGTAAGTATTGTAGTCGAACTTTTCAATTGCCTTGTTCTTGCCTTGTTTCTACAACTTATACCTTTTATGTAGTGATGACGAAGAGCCACCAACATATACTATGGCTGCTCCACCACCTTCTCCTGTGGCGATTGATGAGCCTGTCGAACCAGATGTCGCGCCGAGGGCCACCAGGTCCGGCGTGAGGAAGGTTCCTCAAACCCGACACTCGAAACGCTCAAAGAAGGCCCAAGAAGCCGAAATTTCTCTGGAAGCTCACGCATCTACAGTTTCTTCTGATGATGTGAGTAATTCTTCTTTCCCTTCTCTCCTTTCATGTACTTCTACTCTTACACACCTCTTTTTCTCAGGCTTTAGTGAAGAGATTTATTGCCCTGGGCACAGAGTGTGCGGGGTACCTAAAGGTTGCAAAAGCTTCCGAAGGTATAATTTTGACGTCCAATCACCACTTGTCTTCTGCACTTTATCCTTTGTTATCTTTCTGATTCCCTGTCGACTTTGTATGCTGCTGCTTTAGCAGCCGCCAATGCTCGAATTGCTTCGCTGGAGGCAGAGCTCAAAGCTTCGCAAAAAGCCTACGACGTTGCGACCGCTGCTAAAGCCATTGCTGAGAAGTCGCAGAAATCTGCGCTTGCCAAGGCGAAGAAAGCGGAAAAGGCTTTAGCTGATGCCAACAAGGAAAATGCTCAACGAGAGCAGGCCGTGGCAGAGCGTCTGCACACCATGTCTACTGCTGCCGAAAGTAAGTTCTTCGACTTGTCTTCTGTTTTCGTCTCCTGTTGCACTGGTGTATTTATTGACACTTGTCTCTTCTTTTCTTTTCTATTGCTTAGAATTCACAGGGGTATCTCCGTCGTCCCTGCAAACGGATGATGATCCTCTTATGGATGCGGTTAACCTACTCGAAGAAAACTGGATATCTATCCAGGAAACTTTTGAGTTGGCTGGCCGCGTTCTGTCACGGCTGTTTGCCGGGTTGTGGCCGAAGAAGAGGATGGCAATCCCGAAGGACAACCTGACTGAACTCGCCAAGTCTTTTGACAGCGATGAAGACCCCACTCTCCAGCTGAAAGGGCTGTCCATTAAGCGCGGCGCCGAGGGTGCTATTGCACTTTCCCTTGCGCACGGTACGGACTTCGACTGGGAGAGGGTTAGCTCCCCTCATGGCCACACCCGTGACCAGATGAAGGTGTTTTTCGAGAAGGCGAAGAAGTTGGCACCTTCATTGTTGACAACGATTTCTCCTTCGGCAGCCTCTGCGGTGCCTGCTGCACCACCTCCAGCGGCGAAAGATCCGGTGCCACCGTCGACTTCTAGCGAGGAAGCTGCCGCGCCCCCTTCTACCACCGATCAGAATGCTGAGGTGACGTAGACTCAGCTTCTTTGTAGCTTTTTAGTTTTCTCTTTTTGAATGTAAAGTGCAACCCGAGAACTTTAGCCATAGGGTTGTACTCTTATGTAAATATATCCTCTTCGTATGAAGTTTTATGCTGCCTCTCTGAAATTGTTTCTCTTTTCTTTTCTTTTGTAGTCGATACATGTTCCTGATCCTTTGACTCATGGTTCTGCTCCTTCCTCTGCCCGTGGATTCGATCCTCAGATTTCGTCGACTCCTAGCCGATGCCATCAATGCGCAGAATATTCTTCGAGGATATCTGACCTTGAAACTCGCCTATCCTTGGCCAAACGCCAAGCACAGATGGCTATTAAAAAGGCTAGCTAAGCCTGTGGCTATATGAAGAAAATCTCTTCCCTTGAAGAAAAGGTCTCCGGCTTAATGGCGAAGGTTGTTCATAATGAAGAGTGCGAGTCCTTTATTCTTGGCATTGTCGAGTCTGTTTGCGAGCTGTTGCGATGTGGGTTTTCTTTCGACTCTTTCTTTCATTGTTTGTGCACTGCTGCTCTTGTGAGCCCTTTGCCGTTGTAGGTACTTGTTTGGATTTTGCTGCTGAAGAACGTCGAGCTGCTGAGCAAAATGCTGCTTTGGAGAAAATGTCGACTGGCTGCGAGACTTTGTGGTCTGATCCTCGACGCCGGAGCGCCATTGTATTGCTTCAAGACCATGCCCAGCATATTGGCGAATCAGTTGATGGTTGCCGACGAGCTCTCACAACTATGCACTCCGTCATGCTTCCTCGTAATCCTTTACCTGCAACTTTCCCTCTTCTTCTTGATACTTTCAGATCAAGTCATCGTATTCATAGGCTGATAGAGCTGAACTTAGTGGCAGGTGCCAATTTTGCTCTCGGGTGGATACGCAAGTGGCCACCGAGGTTGAATTATAGCACTATGTCCCTAAGTTTGGCTCCAGGTGGAGCTAGCCTTCGAGTACATATGGAGAACACGTTGCAGCCTGCTCGGAGACTCGTGGCTAGGCTTCTGGAAGCGGATGCTGCGTTTTTTCGCGAGTACCATTATTTGGACCCTTTAGGCGTAGATGATTCTGACAACCCGTTGTTGTAATGTTTTGTGTATATGGAACGCGAGAGTATCTTATTTTGCGACTGTTGTGTCGAAAAGTTTATTCTCAAAGCGTTATTGTGTAAGTCGTGCGTTTTGCCGCATTTTCCCAAGAGATACATGGGGTGACCCAAGAGATCCGGCCTATGACCTATGTTCTGGATCTAGAGGGCATTGCCCCTGGTATAACTCGTGGCTTTTATAGCCTTTGTGTCCTTCTCTTCTCTATGTTTACGACGTTGCAGTTCTCCCTTCTTCTCCTGAGCCTTTGCCTTCTCCTGGTGTTTCTACTCATGGTTTCTTTGCCTCAGGCTCCGCGACGCGTCCCTCGAGTAGCTTGATGCCTTCTGTAGTCGTGTTCTTCACCTTTTCTGCATAGTTGGCTATCATGCCAAAGTTTTGCGCCATCTTGTGGAACTCCCTGTCGCAGAGATCTGAGACTTCAAAACTTCCTTTGACTGTAATTACTCCTCTTGGTCCTGGCATTTTAAGTACTAAATATGTATAGTGAGGTACTGCCATGAATCGCGAAAACGCGGGTCGTCCGAGGATCGCATGATATTGAGATGGCCAGTCCATGACTTCGAAGTCTAGTTTTTCTCTCCTGTAGTTTTGTCGGTTGCCGAAGCAAACATTGAGTGCTATCCGACCCAGTGGGTAGTTGGCACTTCCTGGCACAATCCCGTGGAAGGAGCAATCTGTTGGTTTCAGGAACTCCAGCGATATGTGCATTGCCCTGAGTGTTTTCGCGTATATCAGGTTAATCCCACTTCCTGCGTCCATGAATACTCTGTCGACATCATACGCGCCGATTTGAGCTTTGAGTACCAGAGGCGCGTTTCCTGGCCGAGGTACTGTTATGGGGTGGTCCTCTCTATTGAACTCAATTGGTTGTTCTGACCAATGCAGATATTCTGTTGTAGGTGGGGGCGACATGACTGCTAGATTGACTTGTCGAGTTATACTCTTTTCTTCTTTGTTCGACTTGGGCACGGGTTGTATCATTGCTGTGATGTGTCCCTTTGATGGGACGTACCCTTCATCGTCGTCGTCGTGTCCCTTGTTTTGCTGATCTTGTCCTTGAGGCGCTCCAGTGTTTCCTTGCTGCTTTGTCGAGGGATTGTTACTTCCTTCGAATCCTTGTCGCCTTGCTTCGGTTTGCTTATTTATTGCCGCTTCTTGCAGTTTTAGGAATGTTGTGCAGTCTTTCATTGCGTGCCTTGATACTCGTTTCCCGTCGACGAACGCTGAGTGTATATGGCAAGGCCCGTTGAGCATATCTTCTGGTGATGGGTTGTACTCTCTGGATTCCCTTATAGGGAACTTCTTATAGTCTTCTTTTCCGTAGCTTCTATATCCCGAACTTCTGCGATCATTTCCTTGATAGCTGTTGTCTTTATATCCTGCGGCGACTTGCTATGCGAGCCGTAGGTGTCATAGTTTCGAGATCGTCTCCTTTGACTTCCATATCTGTTTCTTCTGTCGTCCTCTGGAGATCGCGTCCGCTTGTTGTTGCACGCATCTTCTCCGTCTGCGAACCTGTTTGCTGTGTCCATGAGGTCTGACACTGTTTTCGGCTTGATTCTGCCCATTTCTTCGACTAGGTCTCTTCGCCTTAATCCAATGATGAACGCGTCTATTGCTCTTTCATCTGAAACTTCGACTGCTGAGTTTTTGATAATGCTCCACCTTTGAATGTATGCTCGCAATGTCTCGTCGCGTTGTTGCACACATGCTTTGACTTCTTCTATTGATGCTGGTCGTTTGTATGTCGACCTGAAGTTGCTTGTGAATTGCTTTGTGAGGTCTTCCCAGCTTCCGATAGATTCTTTTCTAGCTTGCTTAACCATGACCTTGCTGCGCCGGTGAGGTGTAGTTGCAAACTTTGCATAGCTGTTTCCTTAGTTCCTCCTAATATTTGAACTGCTTGTAAATAATCTGCGAGCCATGATTGTGGTTCTTGTGATCCGTCGTATTTTTGCTGATCATGAGGTAGTTTGAATCCCTTGGGAACCGGAGTTGTGCGAACCCTGCGGGTAAAGCATGATGCCCCCATCTCTTTTTCGTCGTCTTCATAGTCGCGTTTTTCATTTGGGGATCGTGATCTTCGGGTTCCTCCATGCTGCTTTGGTGATGGCGATCGAGATCGATGTTTGCTGCTTCTGTGCCGAGGACTATTGTGACGGCGAGGTGATCTTGCTTTGTGCACTTCTTTGTGGTGATGTGCTTCTTCTCCTTTTGCTGATAGCTTGTGGCCCACCATGTTGAGTCCGTTCAGTGCTGCTCTATGCATGTGTTCTCTAGGATCTCCTGGACTTGGTCGAGTTGTAAGTAGGTATGCTTGTGCTGCCACTAGTGCTGCTTCAGGAGTTTTTGGTAAGATGTTTCCCTGCTCGTCGACCGATAGGAAGGACGAGTCGAGGTTTTTGGAAATACTTTGCCTGTCAGAATACTCGAGGTTATCGTACCTTGAACCGTGTCGACGATTTTTCCTTGCGTTGCTGTGTGATGCGTCGCTCCGTGCTTTTCGAGCAGCCTCGCTAGCTGCAATGGCTGAATCCTTTCTTCTTTGTATTTCTGCTTTCTCCTTTGCTAATTGCTTGGCCTGCTGCCTTAGGGCGTAGTGATACCCCAAAAGCATGTCTTTGCTAGAATTTGATGGTATTGGCGTGCCGTGTTCTACGACTTCTCTTATTATCCTCCATTCGTCGACTGATAGTCGAATTTTTTCCCTGCTTGCGAGGGATTCTGGTGTTTGCCCTTCTGCTAGGTGATTTGCTCCTCTGTCGATATTTGCTGGGTTTAATACTGGATTGTCGTTTTCGTCGAATTCTTCTGAATTGTCTCCCACAATGGCGAGCACCTGGCACTGTTTACCAATGTTGTTATTGAAGCTTGAGAAGATCGAGTTGTCATCTTCAGAAAGCTCTAAACCTGTTTTCCATGTGTCTTTTGATTTATCTGAGATATCGTCGAGACAGATCACGAGATCGTTGAGTTGGATGTCTGCGTTGAAGTTATCCTTCGCGTTGTTGTCTTCTGCGACTTTTCCTTTTTGTACTTCTTCTAGGCTGACCGGCGAGTTTACCTCGCTGGAGGAGCCGTCGGAATACTCCATTATTTCTGTTGCTTCAGGCTCTCTTGCCAATGGATCTTGTTTCGTCGGGTCCGAAAGACGGGACGAACCCGACGGCTCGATGAAGATGCTCAGACTTCCGATGGTTAGTTCCACCTCTTGACTTCCGTCGACTTCTGAACTGCTGTTGGCAAAAAGTGAAAAAGCCGTCGAATTCATGATTCCAACGCCCAAGGTCCCCACGGTCGGCGCCAATTGACGAGGGGTTAACTCGACAAATGTCCTAGATGAAGGACTTAGGATCGGGGAGACAGGGCGTCGGATGAACTCGAAGGTAAAGTTAGTCGAAATAGGTGTGTATCGAAAGTAGACTTGGGTGTTCAACCTGGCTTGCTTTCAATCTGGCCTACACCGTCCCCTCCTGGCCCCTATATATAGATGGCCAGGTCTCGAGGATCGGGTAGGGTACGATACAGATTACAATATTGACATACGGTAATAACTCGTATTCGACTATTATTACAATTGGGCCTAGCTTAACGGGCCTCAGGGGTACTCAACTAACGGGCTCTATTAACTATACCGTTGTCAGCCGCCTTTTTCTTCGGAGGAGGAGATGACTTCGGGAGATCTTTCGCCACAGCTTCTCCGGCATCCTTCTCTTGCGAATCAGCAGTTTGCTCGAGGGTGGAGTCATGGGGTCGAAACTGGAATCGATCACGCTCACCCTGGCTCGCAGAAGCTTCTTCGATCGAAGATCTAAAGCACGCAATGAAATCAAACTTAGAGCGAATTTATTTGAGAAAGAAGTTTGACAGTAAAGACTTACGATGCATTGAGGCCGAAGTTCGGAAGGGTTCTCTTTCCCGCTCGAGGAGGAGGACAACTGTCCAGAGGCTTGGCGTGAATTGCAGTGTCATCATCATCACTAGAAGAAAAGTTGGTATCGCCGAGATCTTCTGAGTCTTCGACAATATCGGCGCCTGCGATCTGCTTCTTCTTTGTTGGAGCCCGCGACGGTGAGGGAGCAACAGGGCCCGATTCTTCCGGAGCATCAGTGAATTCACGCCCTGGGTATTCACCATCTTCGGGCTGAGGCGGATAGCATCGGGCTATGTTGAGAACCTGAAGGAGACATATTTGTTATTTTTCAACCCCAGCCAACAAGTTCGAAGGTAGATTCAAAACATTCAATTAAGATGAAAATCGTACCTCGGTGCGGGGGAAGGCCTTGCTGAAGGCCACAGCACCAAAGATTTTCTACATGAATGCTTTCTTCTTTATGTTGGTGACGGCGCGAACACCGTCGTCGATCTCGACTTCCTTCAGCTCGTCAAAAGACATCCTTGTCGGATCGCGGCGATCGGTATACTCCCACATGCAGTGGGCTCGAGCAGCGAGCGGCTGGACCCGCCGTTCGATGAAGGTGTGAATAAGCTGGATGCCAGACAGCTCCTTCTTGGGCATGGATCAGAGCTCTTGGATTTTCTTCATGAAAGGCTCAGTAATCTTCATCTCTTCCTCAGACAGCTCGTGTGTCCACGACACCCGAGGTCAGAGATCAGTGATGGCTCGAAACTCCTCGAGCCCGAAATCCTTACCGGTGGGAGATTTATCTTTGGTGTAGAACCATTTTGTCCTCCAGCCGGGGTTGTTTTCTGGCATCTGAAGGTTGAAATAGGGAATGTCCGGGCGCACTTGGCAGCTGAAGCCACCGGTCTGGTAGTGCAGGGGACGCCGGATGATTAAAATTCGGCGCCAAAGTGCCCAATGGGGCTTGATCCCCAGGAAGCACTCCCAGAGCGTAACGAAGCACGCAAGATGCAGAATTGTATTGGGATTCAGGTCATGGAGCTGAATCCCGTAAGCATAGAGAAGGCCGCGAAGGAAGGGATGAGGGGGAAACGATAATCCCCAAAGGATGAATGCAAGAAACATTACCCGGAAGCCTGGGGGCGGCCGGGGAATGATCTCTGGGCCGGCGGCGAGAGACTCCGCCGGGTCATGCTTCAGGATGCCGGTCTTCTCGGCGCTATCCAGATCTTTGCCTCCGATCTTGCCCTAAACCCAGTTGCCGACGACAGAGGCGTCGGTGTCCGTGGTTTTGGCCTTCTTGGCAGCGGCGCTGGTGGTAGCACCGGCGGCGGTAGAGCCCCTCTTGCCCATGGCGGCGGCGCTCGACAAGAACTATGCGGGAATGGAGATAAGGAGGGGTGCATCGCAGGAGCTGAGCGCGAGGAAGAAGAATACAGCGACGGAAGTGGGGTAAACAGTTACTCCTCACAGGCCACTTTACTTCTACATAGGGAGATCCCTGATTCATCTCGGCCGTATATTGTGAAGCGGAAGCGGCAACGTAAATCTGGTCGTCCACGTGTCGGCACCGCGGGAGTTGCAGCCCCCATTACGCACGGTGATTGAGGAGGCGTGGGACATGCGGTCAAATACGATCAATAGCCGGGACGAGCGGCCGCTGGGCCCACAGTGTGTCCAGTCTTATCAAAGTCAGGCCATCCCAACAGAGGATGGCGTGACAACTCGAGGGAATCCGTCGTCAGCGCTGACGTCGCTTCTTGTGAAGCTAACTTTTCTCGACCCAAAGGGCAAGGTCGATAACAGGCTTCCATATTTTAAAGGTATGTGCTTTTGCAATCTGAACCCTTTTGGTACTGAGCGTTCCTCGAAGTTTTTGCGTTTTCCTTGTTGATGAGGACATCCCTACTACACAGCCATCTCCACCTACTGTTGATGATCCTATTGTTGCTGATCAAGATAAGTCCAATGATGAGATTCGGATTGGACCAACTACTCGAGCCCGTGCTAAGTTGTTACAACAGCAGGTGAACTTACTCCTTGCTGAATCTGATATTTATTGTAACGAGAATTTTATACTGCCTAAGTCTTTGTTCATATGTATGATCAGGTTCATTGGAGAAGAAGGGGTTCGAGGGAGCAAGGAGATGCAACACATGGAGCACGACGTGGTGATCAAGCAAGAGAGCGCGAGGGAGGAGAGGGAGGCTGGCGCCACAAGCATGGAGAACATCACCACGTGAAGAAGATCAAGTCTGGATGAGCACGAGCACGTGATGGCGCACTAGGACTGCCTACGACACGATGTCTACACGTCTAAGGCGCGCTACACACATGGCCTGCGTGCTAAAATTAGGCCGAACCCATATATGGGTCGGTATGTACCCGTTTGAGTCGAACCGAGTCAG
This sequence comes from Dactylis glomerata, assembly GCA_007115705.1. Lineage (NCBI taxonomy): Eukaryota > Viridiplantae > Streptophyta > Magnoliopsida > Poales > Poaceae > Dactylis > Dactylis glomerata. Next base: position 718,577 of record QXEO01000550.1, read on the forward strand.
TTTGGGCCCAAACCGGACATGTTTTGGGCCAGGTCTTTGCTGAGGTCGCCCAGCCACCTTTAAGTAGCCCTGGGCGCCCCCTCAATTAGGGTTAGACCACGTTTTAGACAAAAATACTCTTGTTGAACTGCTGCAAGCATTCACCTTGAATTCCTCTCACCAATTCATCTGGATTTGGTGTTATACTGCTGCAAGTTTAGTGTGATCTGTTGTTCCATTGGGAATCAGTAGATTGCAAACTACCGTTTCGTGGTCGACGGCTACGTGCGCAAGTGTGTGGAGTCGTGAATATCCTACAGGGTTTGAGAGCTGTTGCATTGGCATCAGGGTTCAAGCGAGGAGAGTTCATCGGTTACACCAAGTTATCCCCGACAATCATCCGCTGCCATCATCACCATCGCGTCGCTCACAAGAAGATCGGGCCACCCCATGTCATCTTGGTATCAGAGCAAAAAAAAAAGCAACTAGCGTGGGCGCTAGATCCGATCCCAGGCTCCTAGCACGATCTGCTCGCCACACCCAAAAAAAAACAAAGAGCAGATCCGGTCTAGCGTTGGAGTCCAGCGTGGCCACGAGATTTGTTTTGAAACATTGAGACAACCTCTGGCATCGATCGCTACTTTGCAAAAAAAAAAAAAGCGGCCCGCGCGCCTCGCCCAGGGGCAGAGGCTGTCTGCCCCCAGGCGAGTCCCTCGATCGCTAGCGCGCTTTAGCGCGGAGGTCGTCTGGGGGGGTGCGTGAGCGCTCGCCCCGCTCGTTTCCCATCGGGGCGCTGAGACGCGGAGACTGTCTGGCGTCCGGCACCAGATCGGGCCACTTCTTTTAGGCCCAAATTTGAGTGAGTAAAAAAAATAGAAAAAAGGGGACGTGTACTGCACACACGCCGCACCTATATTAAAAAAAAGACAAACTACTTTGTCCGTTTCGCGTCACCGTCGCGCTGCCGTGTGTTTCCGGCGTCGTACATCTTTGCCGTTGACATATTTTTCGTCGGTTTCTCTGCCGCGACAGCGTGTTACCACTGTGTCCACATAGCGTCCTTTCTACACGATTTTGATCGCTTTAGCTACAGCCTGTCTATAGCATCGTGTTAGGAGCTTACCCATACGAGACTAGCTACTTCGTGCTCATCAGGCTGCTGCCGTGTGCGCAATCTTGTGCCTGTTCATCGAGCCAGTGCTAGCGTCTCTCTTGTGCATTGCAACACGAGCTATTGTGCGTTGTCACTTATATCTTTTGAGCTCTTTTTCAGAGTTGCTTTGCCTCGCCTATCTCCACCGTGTGTGTTTCGTGGGTCTTGTCATACGATCAGCACTAGGACTTGTTTGCGGTGTACTTAGGATACCATACCTACAGCTCCACCATATATTCCTGTTTTGTCGTGTGATCGCTCTTATACCCTCGGTATTCACTTCATCACATCCGTGCACGAGCTTGATACTTCGTTTTGGTACGCACTACTATTCACTTTGGAACGGTAAGATTACCTTTTCTTGTCAGTTTTTGAGTGAGTTGTGAGCGGCACCACACGTTTTTGATTTCGTGCACTCATCTACTAATCATGTCTACTAGTGGTTATGATGTGATGCAGGAAAAAGATGGGGATACACCTGTGGTTTGGACAGATTTTGTTGGACTGCGCACTCATCTGGAGGGGGTGTTGGATCGCTCTACTGCCGACGCTGTGACTGCACATCAGCAACTCCAGTTCAAAGTGCAAGGCACCGCAGATACGGTTCAAGCTATGCAAGCTCAGTTCACTACTTTCCAGCACAGCATTGATCAGTTGAACCAATCCCTAGCGGAGCTGCGTCGGCCCATTGTACCACCGGCTGTGCATCCTGCTGCTGACTTTGCTGATGATGACAGTGTCCATGACAATGCCAATCTACTAGGCCCCAATGCTCGTGGGCGTGGTCTTGGACAACATGGTCGGCCACCACATGGCCTCGGTGCCCGACGTGTAATACCTGCTGAGGATGATTTTCTAGGGACGCCAAAGTTCTCGATACCCAGATTTGATGGTGAAGGTGATGTGGAGGATTACCTCACTTGGGAGCTCAAGATCGACAACCTGTGGCGTTTGCATGCTTACACTGACGATAAGAAGATCAAACTTGCATCCTCAGAATTTGATGGTTATGCCCTGCGTTGGTGGGATAATATTCTGACACAACGACGAGCAGCTCAGGAGCTTCCTGTTTTGCGATGGACAGAGATGAAGGAAATCATGCAGGCTCATTTTGTACCCACCAATTATTTGCGTTCAGTTTTTGATAGATTGACACAGCTGAAGCAAGGATTTTTGACAGTTGATGCTTATTACAAGGAGATGGAACTGTTGATGCAGCGATCGCGAGTTCAAGAGTCTAGTCAGATGACTATGCAACGGTTTTTGCACGGACTCAGACTTCCTATCAAGAACATCGTCCGGCATCATGCTTACAATGATATGAATCAGTTGCTTCACCATGCTATGGAGGCTGAGGCACAGCTTACTGAAGAGGCGCAACAAAAATCTCGCTTTTCACCTGCCAGCCAATACACTGCCAGGGCGCCTTCTAGCCCTGCCCCAACGCCACTTGAGGGGACTCCTACTCGCCCCTCCTCGTCCACTAGGCCAGCGACCTCTGGAGCTCAGTCCAGACGTCCCGCTACCACACCAGCCGCTAGTTCTGGTTCGAGTGCCTCCGTGACTCGTGCTACTGAGAAACTATGTCATACATGTGGAGGCAAGGGACACTTTAAAAGAGATTGTCCCAACAACAAAGTGATAGTGGTTACTGAGAACGGATATGAGACCGGAGAAGATGCTGATCCATTTGGTTCTGATGATGAAGGTGAAGATGCTTATGCTGACTCTTCTCCTATTATTGTTGTCTCTCCCCGTACGTTGAGTGTGCAGCCCAATATTGATTCTCAACGCTGCAACCTGTTTCAAACCAAGGCACTAGTTGGTCCCAATAAAGCTTGCAAGGTGATCATTGATGGCGGCAGCTGTCGCAATCTCGCAAGTAAGGAGTTATGTGCTAAGCTGGGTTTGAAATTTTTACCTCATCCTAACCCATATTATATTCAGTGGTTAAGTGACAATGGTGAGATGAAGGTAAACTACATGGTACGTGTGAACTTTGAGATAGGGCCATACAAGGATTCTATTGATTTTGATGTGGTTCCTATGACGGTTTGTCATCTTTTGTTGGGTCGGCCATGGCTCTATGATCGACATGTGCAACACAATGGTCGAGCCAATACTTATCACTTGGAGTTCAAGGGCAAGAAAATCAACCTACTGCCTATGTCACCGCAGCAAATTGTTAATGAATCTCGTCAGAAGACTGAAGTGAAACTTGAACAGCCACCTCCACGAGATAATGTAACAGCCGTGAGTGATATAACGAAAAGTGAGGGAGTGCCCAACTTGTTAGTTTTAGCCACCAAAGAAGACATGAGAGAATTTCGTGAGGATCCTACAGCCATGCCTCTTGTGCTCATGTACAAGGGCGAGATCTTAGTTTCTAACGATATGCAACCTGTTTCTCTTGGTGTCTCAACTGTTTTGCAGGACTTTGATGATGTTTTTCCGGCGGAGGTACCTGCTGGGCTGCCACCATTACGAGGCATCGAGCACCAGATCGACTTGATCCCTGGCGCCTCCTTGCCCAACCGCGCCCCCTACATGATGAATCATGTTTTGAGAGAGTTCATTGGTCATTTTGTGGTTGTCTATTTTGATGACATACTTATTTACAGCCGCAATGAAACTGAACACTGTGCTCATATTAGACAAGTTTTGCAAGTGCTGCGTGATAATAAATTGTATGCTAATCTTGAGAAGTGCACATTTGCAAAAGATAAGGTCATATTTCTGGGTTATGTTGTTTCTAAGCATGGAGTAGAGGTAGATCAATCTAAAATTGCTGCTATTCAAGATTGGCCTACTCCAGTGAATGTTAGTCAAGTACGAAGTTTTCACGGTCTTGCTGGTTTTTATCGCCGTTTTGTGAAAGACTTTAGTACTATTGCTGCACCATTAAATGAGTTAACGAAGAAAGGTGTTCCTTTTGTGTGGGGCGCAGCCCAAGATCATGCATTTGATGAATTGAAACGTTTGCTTACTTCTGCACCTTTACTTGCATTGCCTAATTTTTCAAAGCAATTTGAAGTTGAATGTGATGCTAGTGGTATAGGCATAGGTGGAGTTTTGATGCAAGAGGGTCGTCCTATAGCTTATTTTTCTGAGAAATTATCTGGTGCTAGACTGAATTATCCTGTTTATGATAAAGAATTGTATGCACTTGTTAGAGTTCTTGAGGTTTGGCAACATTATTTGTGGCCAAAAGAATTTATCATACATTCTGATCATGAAGCATTGAAATATTTGAAAGCACAATCCAACCTGCATAGGCGTCTCGCTAAGTGGGTAGAGTTTATTGAATCTTTTCCGTACATCATTAAACATAAGAAGCGAAAAGATAATGTGGTTGCTGATGCTCTATCTAGGAAGAATATGTTATTGACACAACTTGATATTAATATTCCTGGTTTAGAGAGTATTTGTGAGCTTTATGCCACTGATCATGATTTTGCTGAACCATACCGTTTGTGTGCTTTGAAAAATGCCTGGGAAAAATATCACCTACATGATGGGTTTCTATTTCGAGCTAACAAACTATGTGTTCCGGAGTCGTCTTTGCGTTTGCTCTTACTGCAGGAATCACATGCTGGAGGTTTGATGGGTCACTTTGGGCGTGAGAAGACATTACTCATGCTAGCTGATCACTTCTTTTGGCCTAGGATGAGGCGTGATGTGGACAGGTATGTGTGGCGCTGCATTGTGTGCAACACATCCAAGTCCAAGCTGAAGCCTCACGGTTTGTATACACCACTACCTGCACCTATTACACCATGGGAAGATATTAGTATGGATTTTGTGCTAGGGTTGCCTAAAACTAAATATGGTCATGATTCTATATTTGTGGTAGTGGATACATTCTCTAAAATGGCACACTTTATTGCCTGTCATAAGAGCGACGATGCGTCGCATGTGGCTAACCTGTTTTTCAGGGATATTGTACGCTTGCATGGAGTGCCCAAGACTATTGTTTCTGACAGGGACGTCAAGTTCATGAGCTACTTCTGGAAGACCTTATGGGGAAAGCTAGGAACGAAGCTGTTGTTCAGCACTACATGTCATCCCCAAACTGACGGCCAGACCGAGGTGGTGAATCGAACTTTGTCACAGTTGCTGAGGACAATGATCAAGAAAAATCTGCGAGAGTGGGAAGATTGTTTGCCGCATGTGGAGTTTGCATACAACAGGGCGGTACATTCTACTACTCAGCTTTGTCCGTTTGAGGTGGTGTATGGCTTCAAACCTGTTACACCACTAGATTTGTTGCCTCTTCCATTGCATGAGAGAGTTAATATGGAGGCATCAAAGAGAGCTGATTTTGTGAAGAAAATTCATGAGAAGACTCGAGAGGCTATTGAGAAGAAAGGGAAGAATACTGCTGCTGCTCGCAACAAGTCAAGAAAGCAGGTTCTTTTTCAGCCTGGTGATATGGTATGGGTGCACCTGCGCAAGGACAGATTTCCTTTGCTTAGGCGTTCCAAGTTGAGGCCCCGAGGTGCTGGTCCCTATAGAGTGCTTGCCAAGATCAATGATAATGCCTACTCGATTGATATTCCTATTGCTGAGTTTGGTGGTGTTAGCAACAGTTTCAATGTTGCTGATTTATCACCATATGATGGAGATGACCTTGGAGCGTCGAGGTCGACGCCTTTTGAAGGGGGGGAGATGATGAGGACATCCCTACTACACAGCCATCTCCACCTACTGTTGATGATCCTATTGTTGCTGATCAAGATAAGTCCAATGATGAGATTCGGATTGGACCAATTACTCGAGCCCGTGCTAAGTTGTTACAACAGCAGGTGAACTTACTCCTTGCTGAATCTGATATTTATTGTAACGAGAATTTTATACTGCCTAAGTCTTTGTTCATATGTATGATCAGGTTCATTGGAGAAGAAGGGGTTCGAGGGAGCAAGGAGATGCAACACATGGAGCACGACGTGGTGATCAAGCAAGAGAGCGCGAGGGAGGAGAGGGAGGCTGGCGCCACAAGCATGGAGAACATCACCACGTGAAGAAGATCAAGTCTGGATGAGCACGAGCACGTGATGGCGCACTAGGACTGCCTATGACACGATGTCTACACGTCTAAGGCGCGCTACACACATGGCCTGCGTGCTAAAATTAGGCCGAACCCATATATGGGTCGGTATGTACCCGTTTGAGTCGAACCGAGTCAGTTTGGGCCCAAACCGGACATGTTTTGGGCCAGGTCTTTGCTGAGGTCGCCCGGCCACCTTTAAGTAGCCCTGGGCTCCCCCTCAATTAGGGTTAGACCACGTTTTAGACAAAAAATACTCTTGTTGAACTGCTGCAAGCATTCACCTTGAATTCCTCTCACCAATTCATCTGGATTTGGTGTTATACTGCTGCAAGTTTAGTGTGATCTGTTGTTCCATTGGGAATCAGTAGATTGCAAACTACCGTTTCGTGGTCGACGGCTACGTGCGCAAGTGTGTGGAGTCGTGAATATCCTACAGGGTTTGAGAGCTGTTGCATTGGCATCAGGGTTCAAGCGAGGAGAGTTCATCGGTTACACCAAGTTATCCCCGACAATCATCCGCTGCCATCATCACCATCGCGTCGCTCACGAGAAGATCGGGCCACCCCATATCACTTGTGCTACTCGAGGGCACGTACTGCCTTTTGGGCGATTTTGTCCCTCATTCGAAGCTTTACTTGAGTTTCTTAAGAGCTTTTCGAGCAAGGCGTTTCCGCTCATCCGAAAAGGGCTTCTTGTCTTCGATTGGCATTGCTTTGATATCCTCTTTGTGGGTTTTTGCAGCACGGTTTGTTACTACGGGTCAACAGTGCCTCCGCACTTCACGAATCGGGGGTGTCAATCCTCCCCCAAATGGCATATTCGAGCAAATTATAACATCTCGACCTTCAAAATGGTGGATTTCAATCATTCGAATTGTCTTTCAGCTGGCGACGCCCCCCTACTAATCAAGTTGCAGCTATTGGTCTTTACTTCGGCCTGTATCATCGTCGAGCGGCTCGAATAATGTTCTCTTCGGTCCATCAGTGCCGACTCTTACATGCTACCGTGGGTTTCAGTCCCAAGGTTGCTATTAACTCTAGGCCAGCAGTGCCTCAATATCGATTCGAGAGTGGTTTCTAGCCTCTCGAACCTAACTTTATGTTCATGCTCACGCTCAATGCCCAAATTTTGGTGGCAATATACCAATTCGGATACCGTATGTCAAATACGAAGGTAAGTCCATGGTTTGCAACACCAGATGGCCCGGTATTCATAACAAGCGTGCTCTACCAAGAAATTTTCCATACCTACGGTATGAAGTTTGCACCGATGGATGTATCGGGTGCCTCACAATGAACTGGGCTTCGACATGGTAAGTCCAACGTGGCTCGGGTCTAGGTAGCGCCAGCCCACGTGGGTTCGAGTCGGGGGACTCGAATCTGAGTAAGCTAACCGAATGTTTTTGCGGCTGTGCAATTAACTGAGACCCGGCGTGAGTCTTAGGCCGGTTATGCCTATCCCCCTGCAAACCAAGCTAAGCGTTTTCGAGGCTCAGAATGAGCACTACTCGAATCAACAGCGTATACTAGATGCATCATTTGTATACTTGCTATGCCTTTATGCTTTTTCAGGTAAGGCCAATACAGTTTTGCGCAATTAAAAGGAGATTCGGGTTAGAGTCCCTACCATAGTCTTCAACTATCCCAGGCACTCGGGGGCTACTGACGAAGGAATGACAAATAGGCCCTCGATATTCGCCTACCTGGTTTTCGGCCCAGGAGGGGTCTCTGTCGAAAGGACCGCATGGACCATGAAGGTAGCGACCTGGAGCAGCCCAGAAGCAAAACTTGGCGTACAGGCAAGGATTCGAAGAGTCCAAGTTGGATTAGACTTCGGCTAGGGTTTATTTGAAACCGATTCTATCTGTACTTTGCTTGAGGGACAATCCTGAGACCCAGCCTTCGCATATAAAAGGCTGGGAGGGAGATCCTGAAACCCTAGACACTTTCTCCACCACCTCACGCCGAAGCGCTCGAAACTTTAGAGCTCTCTTTCTTCAGCTAGATCCAATCTACGCCACCATTGTAACACCTCAACTGTAGCTACCCCATCAATAAAAAGTCAGACAAGCAGGACGTAGGTCATTACCCTACCAAGGGGGCCGAACCTGGGTAAAACCTCGTGTCCCTCTGCTTTCGTCTGATCGCCATCGAGTTCACCGGATCCCACATACGCTCCATGTCTCGAAAGCCCACAAACATGGGCATTGCCAGGGTTGAACCTCATCAGGGGGTCTAAAGAAAAAGTTCCTACCCAAACACAACAGATGCGTAGAAACAATCCTCAAGAAAAGCAACCAAACATTTAAATCACAAATAGTTTGAAAATACACGGATTGCGAAATGTCTCAAAAAGTGAAAACAAACTCAGTAGATGTCATACCACATGGTGGTCATGGGCAAACATCAACTTGAAAACAACTAAGTAAAACGTAACATGGTGGTCTCACTAACTACTATATTCCTCCATGTCAACCCTTTTTTTATGGTGCTCAGCGAACATCACCTTGTACTTCTTCACCTCCATAGTTGGTGTGTGATCTTCAATTCATGGTCTCTCTTCTTGGCACATAGCTTCACAATCACTTCATGGTCGGGTTCTAACTCTAAGTCATTGCTCTCTACCATCGCATTATTCTCTCTAATCTACTTGTTCTTCTCTTGGACCTCTTGGACCTCCTTCTTTTGATTATTGAACTTGATGTCTTGACCTTCAAACTTTTATTCCATTGCCTTGATCTTCTCTTCTTGCTCTAGGTACATTCTCCTTAAGCATGGTGCATAGCTCGTCTTTTGCTAAGTAGTTTGTTGGTCCTATTGTTATCAAGGTCCATACTAATAATTTCCAAGTCCTAGAACTATTGATGCACAGACTTTTCCTTCTGGACTTCTTCAATTTGCTTTGTTTGATGATAGGGATAGGTAGATCTAGCATGTTGACATTGTCGAGAAGACGATTTCTGAAGCAGGCGCTCTTAAAGTCCTTGGCGGTGCTGACGATGAAGTTCTTCGTCTTCAAGTTGAAAAACGATAGATGTGGAGATAAAACAGAACAACTAAGGAAAGAATTTACAAGATAGTAAGTTTCTAAATAATTTAGAAATTGAAGCAACTCCTAATTTGCTAAGGGTCTTTGTCCAATTCTAGGGTCACGAACCTAAGGGCAACACAATGCTCTGATACCATCTGTAGTGACCTCACCTTTTAAAGATGACGACCCCTGTGTATTCCAGTGCTAGTCCCTGGATCAAACGCTAGCACACACAGTTTAAGATGTAATATCAAGAAAGAAAGGTCATTTTATTACATCGCATGATCCAGCAATTACATAAAGAAACTTTACAATACTCATAGCATAAAGCTTTCAGAGTTTACAACAAAATAAATAAAAAAGCATGGAGACCTTCTTCTTCATGTGCCACAGGCGAACATGCTGCGGATATACTCGTAACCCTGTCGTACCTTTCTTATCGTCAAAACCTGCAACATGAAACGTTGCAGCCATAAAGGGTCAATACACTTGAATTGTATTGGCAAGATATCACTTTTTGGTGGACACAAATGGATCCTAACACTTACATGAATATTTGGCTAGGTGGAGCTTCAGGCTTATTTTGTGTAAAGCAAATTTTATCCTATCATTTTCTCAAAGCAAAACTTCTGCTGGAGAACTTGACTTGGGTGACATACGGGACACACTGGTCGATAGACACTTACATCAAATGTCAAATCCTCAATTACTATATATGGACAACTTGGTTTGGGTGACCTATCCCTGCAGACACTGGCACATAGAAATGGCACGGGACCTGCTAGCCGATAGACACTTGCACCAATTACCATATTCCCGGTTCGCCCACAAGTTTTAATTTTAAGAAGTTGGAATGAGGAGATCCTTGAACAGCTTCAAATTCATGTCACTCAGCTAAGTACTTAGTTTTTAACCCTCTATAGAGGTGGTGCACTTTTCCCACAAGACTCAATCAACCTCTTTTGCCATGATGCTCATTTTGTTCAAATGGCCAAGTGAAGACTAAGACGAGACCTTTCAGAAGCAATCCCTCAGACCAACCCGAACGTGTTCCATCCTATCATCATCTACCACCCTCTGTCCGTCTGGCTGAGTTCTCTCAACTTAGTTAGTCAAGACAGAGCCCATATGACTCGTGGTTGCACTGGAAGCTTCACAACTTGAACGTCTCCAATCTCTTTGTTCCTGGGTGTCCATCCACAAATGAGATACACCTGCTGGTTCAGAGGTTCGATGACATGACCCCAGGGAACCACTCAACACAAATCCATCTTACCACTTCCACCCAGGTGTTTCATTAACTTAGTTGTTTTTCTTGGTTTTTGCAAAACAAGGTTTTCAACACTTAGCCAAAACATGTGAAGTTCCCTTCGCAAAAACATAAATGTAAGACAAGGTAACCTATAGCAGCAGCAAATCTACTAAGGAGATGCAAAGGCTAATCAAAGAGACTTAAGCAAAACCTAGCAAAGCTCTTGAGACAAAAACTCTTAAACAACCTACTCATGCATCTTCTACAAGAAAAACTACAAGTGACAAAACTTTAGTAGGACAACAAGATGATGACACTTGCCTTAGTAATTTTTGAAGATTTGTACTTCTCTTAATCAACACACGTAGCTCTCCGTACAACTATAAGATAGAAAACAACACAACATAAACACACCATTCAAGCATCATAACCAAGAAAGACAAACAAAGGTGCTTATTTGTTTTAGCTTAGTCTTCAAAGTCTTAGTGATAATTGGACAAAAGGTTGTGGCATGAATTTGACTTGATATGGATGGAGAGAATGGCTAAGTCAGGGACTTCTAAAGATTGATGGGGTTTTTCTAAATTGTTAGGAAGTGTCAAACACTTAGCAAAAATAGCTTAAGGATATTCTTAGGCTTGGTTTGAGAAGTTGGATGGATAAATTCTAAGTCATGAGGTTTATCACTTTCATCTTCTTGACTTGGGCTATCTTCTCTTGATCTTCTTGTTTTCCTTCATTCCTTGTCTTTTCTTCAACTTCTTCTTTTTCCTTCATCTCCTTGTCTTCTCTTCAACTCTTTCTCCATGGTCTTGATATGGGAAAGCTTCTATGTCATATTGTTGGATGGGGTAGTCAGAATACTTAGAAGAATTTGGGTAAGATGGAGTTGATAGTTTTGCACTTGAGTAAGGATAGAGAGTAGATTTTTCACTAAGTCATGGTAGAGTTGGATGGTCATTAGAACTTGTAGAAAATGGCCAAATGATCTTTGTTGATAGATAATGTCATAGGATCCATTTTTGCAAAAGGGGTCGTCTTGAAAATATTTATAGAATTAAACCTATGATGAAATTGCTCAAATTCTCAATTTTAAAATTAAATGTTTACAAAATGGATTAAACATATTGGCAGTGGTTCTACCAGACAGAGGACATCAGTATCTTCCATTTGCAAAAAGATTCATAAAAAAAGATCTACGGACACCAAGATATGGCCATAAGAAAGTTTGATATCAAATTTTAGTATAGCCAGATTCAAAAGTATACAAGTTAGATAATCTAATGCTACTAGATGGATCTTAAAATTATATGAAACTAACGCAAAAAGGAACAACTAAAATGAAGCTATGATTAATTATAATTTTGAAAGTTAGCTATTTTAGCAATATCGGTGTCGATGTTGGAATTTCTCGAGCATCAGATCTTGATCTGTTGGTGGCAACGCTCCGGCTTCAGATCTGCGGCGCGACTCGGCGGCTAACGGCTCGGCTCCGGTGTGATGATGTGGTTGACGACATGGCACGACGGTATTGGATGTGGTCAAATTTTAAGTGACAGATTTACAAATTCTAAATATTGAAAAGCTGGTATCACCGAATAGATAATTTAATTACAAATCCAATGCGAAAAGAATCATCTAAAACATAGCTTTAAATCTGAAGTTATGAATTTTGAAAGATTTAATTGAGCTAGCACCAGACTAACTGATCGATGCTTCTGTACTCGGCCGTGCGTGATTAGATTAAAGAAAATAGTGTCCAGCAAATACCACAGCGTTGACGCGGTCCCGGAGGCAAGATCTTCAATGGCTGCAATGCTCCCGTTCGTCATACATTACTTATCGGAGTTTATGCCGCGGGCAGAGCTTCTGTCGAGGATGGAACTCTCGATCTGGCGCACAATAATTTGTCGGATCTTCAGTGAAGTATACATGGTCGACATATGAAGGTTAGGAGAGGAGGTGCGGGGGTCGATGGTGCTCACTGGAGATAGTTTGTCGAGGCAGCAGCGCTCATTCGCGCATGGAGAAAATGCCGTGGTGGTATTAAGCTGGAGTGGACGAAGACGCTTCAGGCCTTGTTTGGCGGAAGGGGTTTGTAGTGGTTTACGGAGTATATTACCGGGGGGGATTGGGTGAAGGTGGTGTTTCCCGGGAGTATTCGCGTGTTTTGCTATAATTAGGATACCCAAGCTAGCTTCGCTACATCAAAAACAATCAGCTTCAGCCCTCATGCACGCGTGCGTTCGCATGCACTAGCTGATGCTAGACCGATCGTGTGCGCGGTACGAGAGCTGGCAGCAAGACGTGTGGCCAGGAAAAGACCAGAGAAGTACTACGTCCGAAGGACGGCGTGTTCGATAGATCAGGCGTATAAAACGCGAGGGGGGAGACGTGGCGCACATACACTTCTATCCGAAGTGTATTGCAGTGTTTTGAAGTGATTTCTGGGCTTTAATCCACCTAAAACCGGCCTGCCAAACGATTTAGTAGAGTTTTCTAGTAATATTTGTGGGCTGGGTTAGGATAATACCCAACTATCCCTGGCAAAACACCTCTGCCAAACAAGGCCTCAGGTGACGGCGAGCGTCGGTCGTGGTCGGTCTCGTCGGTTTGCTGTAGGATTTGGACGGATAAAACCATCAGAAGATGCATAAGGTCACGAGAAAGAGTTTGGCGCAAGGGAAGGACGGAGCTCACCAGAAGTGGAGGTTCTCGCTGGCGTCGGTAGCGGATCGGCGGATGTTGAAACTTATATTTTCTCAAACTAATTTCTCCAAAGGTAAATGTCAAGTTGAAGTTAATTTTCTTTTCAGATATTTGAATATCAATCATTAATAAGAACTATTCATTGATTTCTCTTTGATTTTGGTCAAGGTTTGATTTAATTCTAAAAGTTTCAATTCCTTGTGAATTTTTAAATCAAAACAAGCAAACAAGGTTCCTAAATTATTTATTTTCACATTCCAAATTTTTGGGATGTGACAGGGCTCCGATCCAGTGAAGCAGCAGAAGGAGAAAAACTCGGATCGGAAATCCAGCCGCGCAACGGTGTCCGACACATGGAGTTTCCTATAACTCATGGGCACGGCTTCGAATGTGGGAGCTAGGCCAGAGAGGATAGGAATGGGAGAGAGGGATGAATGATCCAAGGGGGCTATGGGGGGTTTATATAGGCGGAGGGGTAGGTGGCACGCCTGGCCGCCGGCCCTAGGGAAACCCTAGGCACCACCCTTGGCCGCCGGACCTAGGGGAAACCCTAGGCGCCTGGCGTCAGGGCTTGGCCGCCGCCCCCCTTAATGGGCTGCCAACTGGTGGCCCATTTAGGGGTTTAGCCTTTTCCTTTTTATTTTATTATTAATTAATTCTCTTTTAATAGTTAATTAAATTAATTAAATACTCAACCCATTAATTAACAATCCCTTGGCATAATTCTTTCACCAGAACCTTTCTAATAAAGTCCGGAACCTTTCCGATGTCTCCGTAACCCTTCCGATATTACTCAAAACATTTCTGGTTAACTCCATATGATTTCCATTAATTCTTAATCGATCCCAAAGCGTCGTATACCTTTAAGTGTGACACCCTACGGGTTGGGGAATACTCCAAACATGATCGAGACACCTCTCCAATCAATGATCAACAATCATCTCTGGAAAGCCGTGCTGATCCCTATGCATTCCACGAAACACTTTGTTGATCCGTAAACATCACATCTCATTCTCTTCGTATCGTGATACTAGATCATGTCCGAGGTTAGATCACCAATATCTCCATATCGTGTTCACCCTCGTTACCGACAAGTCTGTTTACTCGTTCTCATGATATTGCATCCTTCGTGACCTAGTCACACGCTTGCAAGCTTTGTAGATGCAACTCTCACCGAGTGAGCCTAGAGTATCAATCTGTCACGCGAATGGACAAATCCTTCTCTTGGTGCACATGCCTCTACATACCCCATTAGCATACCCAAAAGACACCTTTTCAGTCATCTGGTTAAGGTAATGACGGTTGATGCAATCAAAGCAGCCTCTGGATGTAGTGATTAAATGTGACCTCACAGCCAAAGGATTAGGTTACTTTGTTTCTTAGTTAATTTCAATGTTGAAACTTTAGTGACTGATCTCGTCACAATACTAGCATTGGGTGTATATCCATCATGTCCATACATGACCTCATTGTCATTGATGTAATTGCGCATGATCAGGAAACCTTGATCATCAGATGACACATGAGCTAGTTCAATTAGGGGTGGGCATTCGGTCTATATCGAAATTTTGGTCTTTGTAATTCGGTCTATTTTAAATTCGGTCTGAACAAAATAAAGACCGAAAGATACTTGCATAATATGCTACCCGATAATTTCAGGTACCCGATAATTCGGGTTCGGGTTCGGTCATGACAGAATAGTCTGCTGACTGTCATCAAAAGAGAGTCTTAATAGTAGTCAGTAAATATTTTGACTAGCATTTTTGTGTAATTTGGACATTTTTAAAGCATATAATTGGCATAAATAAATATTCAGTCAGACCAAACAATATACATTAACACAATATAATAGTTTGATCTAGATTTAACAGTTCACCTACACCATATTCATAAGGTACATACGTCACAGATTTTTGCTAAGTTTAAGTTAACCACAAAAGAAAAGCTTCTCTTGGGACAATGGTCCGCAAAGGCAATAAGAAATGTTCATACCACCGATACAGAATAACACAGCATCTGCTTTGAAGGCTCGACACGAATCTCTGATCTCTAAGCATGTTCGACTAATCACTAATTAGTAGCTTGAATAAGTTCACTGAATTTGGTACAAACAAATTTTACTTTCAGAATTATATGGACTAACTTTGCAGGAGCTGTAGATAAGTTGGTATGTTCGGTTATTCGGTCTATTTGGAGGTAATGACCGAATTAATCATATAAATTTTGGTCTGAAATTTTTTTAACCCAAATTTTCAATCGGTCTTTTTGGTTTTGGTCTGTTCGGTTTCGATCTCGGTCATTTCGGTGTTCGGTTTTCGGTTATCGGTTTTTATGCCCACCCCTAAGTTCAATAGAGGCTACTAGGGACCTATTTGTTATATGCCACATGTGATATGGGCACGAAGGAGGAGGTGAAGCCCAATTTCAGGACTCCACCAAGATGAGGGAAGCTCGTTGCTGATTGGCACATCAGGATAACCTACGATATGAAATAATTTAGTCTAAGGTTGTGTCAGCAATTTACATATCTGCTTATGTTATTCTGTGTGCTAGGTCATGTTATGGGCCACTTAGTTTTATTTGTGTTTTGGGTTTGGGCCTGTCCAAGCCCAACAGTTTTCTGGCCATCTATATAAGGAGGCCAGCAGTCTAGGGTTTAGGGAGTTCAGTTGTTTAGTCTAAAACTATCGTGTGCTCCACCGTGTATCATCCCTCCGGGGAAACGGCGCTGCCGTGTTATCTAATAAAGTTGCTGCGGAGGTTCTTGTGTTCATCAAGGATTGTCGTGCTTTGGTTTGAGGCATGGTGTTCATCATCACGTTGCTTGCTGGATTCTTCCTCGTCTTCAGGTGACGTTCTTCGCGTTGTTGGAAGATTGCTATCCGGGTAGACTCGCTATGAAAGATCGGGACAAAAACTCAAAGGATCATCGGTGTGATCCTTATCATGTGGTATCAGATTACTGAGTTGATCACGGCGAGTATTTTCTGTTGATCTGCGGATTGTTCTTCTTCAGGCAATTTACAGATCATATTGGTTGCAAATTGGTTTTGATCGGAGCTTTTCAGATTGAAGGTTTTCCGATTGACGAGGAATTTGTAGCTGGTTTTCGATCTCGATGAGATCCGTTTGATTCCCATGAAATCCAGGCGCTGCAAGATTTCCTCCAATTCAGTGGAGATCTGATCTGCTCAATTGTTTCCACAAGTCCTGCCAGATCCGATCGATATCAGAAAATAAAAACAGAGAGAGAGCAGCTGTCGCCAGCTCCTGGACTGCAGATCTGATCGGTGTCGATTCACACAAAAAAAAGGACGCAGTCGACCTGGTCCCGCGCGTGGGCGTCGCTGCTGCTGTTGATCGATCCTGCCTTGATCGATCGCTGAGGCCAGTTCAGATCCGATCGCTAAATTTTTTTTTCCTGCCAGGTTGCCAGCTCCCCGATCGGTGTAACGCAGAAAGAAAAAGAAAAACGGTCGCGGTCGACCTGGTCCCACGTGGGCCTCGCTGCTGGCCAGTTGTAGATCGGATCGCTGCAGAGACAAAAAAAAAATCAAGCCGCAGATCGCGCCTGACCACAGACACACTCTGTGGTCACGCGAAAGTTCTCGCTCGCGCGGTGAGCGTCCTCGCGATCTTGCTGGCAGCCAGCCGGTGCTGTTTTCTGGGCTGGCCCATCTACCTTCGAGTGAATCGCTCGCCCACGCCTGGGACTGATCGCCTTGTCTCGCCAGCCTACAGACTGTCTCTGTGGTCGGGCGCACCTGATCGCTCCCCAGCCTTTCCACCAATACCAATGCCACTAGCATCACATTCAATCTCAAATTGCTTATTAAAATCTGGTAGTGCAAGCAATGGTGCAGAAGTTAATAAACGTTTCAGTTCATCAAAAGCATGATCTTGGGCTGCGCCCCATACAAATTCAACACCTTTTTTAGTTAACTCATTTAAAGGTGCAGCAACAGTACTAAAGTCTTTCACAAAACGGCGATAAAAACCAGCAAGACCATGAAAACTTCGTACTTGACTAACATTCATGGGAGTAGGCCAATTTTGAATAGCTTCAATTTTAGATGCATCGACTTCTACTCCATTTTTAGAAACAACATAACCAAGGAAGATGACCTTATCTTTGCAAAATGTGCACTTTTCAAGATTACCATAAAGCCGAGAATCACGCAACACTTGCAAAACTTGTCTAATATGATCACTATGGTCAGATGCATTGCGGCTGTAGATTAATATATCATCAAAGTACACAACCACAAACTTGCCAATAAAATTTCGCAAAACATGGTTCATTAATCTCATGAAGGTACTAGGTGCATTAGTTAAACCAAATGGCATGACTAACCACTCATATAAACCAAATTTTGTTTTAAAGGCAGTTTTCCACTCATCCCCCTCTTTCATCCTAATCTGATGGTAACCACTACGCAAATCAACCTTAGAGAAAACATCAGCACCACTCAACTCATCAAGCATATCATCCAAGCGCGGAATAGGGTGACGATATCGAATAGTGATGTTATTAATAGCTCTACAATCTACACACATGCGCCAAGTACCATCTTTCTTAGGAACTAGAATAACAGGAACAGTACAAGGGCTTAAGCTCACACGAATATAACCTTTGTCGAGTAGCGCTTGCACTTGTTTCTGAATCTCCTTAGTTTCTTCGGGGTTGGTGCGGTAAGGAGCGCGGTTTGGCAAGGTGGCACCAAGGATGAAATCAATCTGGTGCTCAATGCCGCGCAAAGGAGGCAAACCAGCGGGGACCTCCTCTGGAAACACATCATCAAATTCCTGCAAGACACTAGAAACACCAAAAGGAAGAGGAATCATGTCGTTAGAAACCAAAATCTCACCCTTGTACATAAGCACAAGTGGCATGGCTGTAGGATCCTCTCTAAATTCTCTCATATCTTCTTTGGTGGCTAGCAGGACTAGAGAATTCACTCGCTCACTTTGGTGTGGCTCTCTCGATGTGGCTAGGTGGCTCTCACTCACCGAGGTAATAGTCTCTCGTCTAGCTACTCTCTCATTCTCATGTTCTAAGTTCACTTCAGTTTTCTGACGAGATTCATTTACAATATGCTGTGGAGACATAGGCTGCAAGTTAATTTTTCTGCCCTTGAACTCCAAATGATATGTGTTGGTGCAGCCATTGTGTAACACGTTGCGATCAAACTGCCATGGGCGGCCCAACAAGAGGTGACAAACCGTCATAGGAACCACATCAAACTCAATGGAGTCCTTGTATGGTCCAATCTCGAAATCAACTCGCACCATGTGGCTGACCTTCATCTCTCCATTGTCGCTGAGCCACTGGATATAATATGGATGCGGGTGCGGGATGTATTTCAGTTTCAGCTTTGCACACAACTCTTTGCTAGCAAGGTTGCGGCAACTACCACCATCGATGATGAGTTTGCAAGCTTTGTCCGGTCCAACAAGTGCTTTAGTTTGGAACAAATTGCACCGCTGACTTTCAGATGTAGGAGACACATTGAGCACACGCTGCGAGCAAACTATGTTATTGGTATCATGAGAAGTTGATAGTTGTTCCATTGCCGACAGTTAGCAAGGTGGCAGCCACGAATTCTGAATTGTCAGCGGTTGATGCTGTCAAGGCTGATATTGTCAAGGATGTCGTGGAGGAGGTTGTACCATTGAGTGGGCTGAATATGCAACTCAAAAGGGTACATGATGAGACTTGTATGACAGCGGATAAAGGCCAGCGATGGAATTTATTTCAGGCGCAGTGCATAATTAAAGGCAAAGCATGCAAGTTGATGATTGGCAGTGGTAGTTACTGTAATGGCATTAGCAAGGCAGTTGTGGAGGCTTTGGTTTTATCCACATGGCGTATTCCAGAACCGAGGCATGTTGAGTGGGTTAATAGCTGTGGTATGCTGAAGATTACTCACAAGGTGCGTGTGCCATTTACAGTTGATGACTATATTGATGAGGTGGAATGTGATGTGTTGCCGCTGGAGGTGTGTGGGCTGTTACTTGGACGTCCATGGCAGTATGATCATAATGCTATGCATGCTGGGAGAGCAAATACATATTATTTTGTGCATGATGGCAAACAGCGGACTTTGAAGCCTATGAGAGATGATCAAATCAAGTCTGATGTCGTGTTGGTGGTTCGCAAGGAGAAGTTGCATAAAGCTAAGCCACAACCAGGGCTGGCTAAGATGCAGCTTGATGAGCATGATGCGAAGAGCATCAGTGGTGATATTGTTTCAGCCAAGCCTGTAGATGACAAGCCAGTTGTTCTTGTTAGTGACAAGCCGGTTGATGTCAAGCCTCTTATTGATAAAGGGAAGGATATGTCAGCATGTGTTCCATGTGTTCCACTTCCAGTTCGTGTTGACATGGGTGTTCAGACCGATGACGGTGATGCTGATCGTGTTCCGGTGTATACGGTGCCGCGGGTAGTCAGCCACAGTTTTGTTAGAACACCTCGGAGACGTTTTGTTGGAGCAGCAGTGCGTGTGCATACAGGCAAAGATGGACGTGTTCGTCAGTTGTGTGGCCTGGGCATTACTACTTTGCAGGGTCATGCTAAGCAGTTTCATGTTCAGCAACGCAAGGTTCCAGCAAGGATAGAGAAGAAGAAGGTGGAGGCGCCTAAGTACAAGTTTATTTGGCGAAGAAAAGAGGTGCAACCACCTAGGGCTGTATCAAGTCGAGCAGGCCAAGAGGGAGGATGTGGTGAGGTAGGCAAGCAAGACTTGAAGACGGCGAATATGCATGGTGCTATTGTTGATATTCCGCCACCCTTTCGAGCAGACCCTCACGCGTTGGGGACAACGCTTTTTGAAGGGGGGGAGGATGATATGGGCACGAAGGAGGAGGTGAAGCCCAATTTCAGGACTCCACCAAGATGAGGGAAGCTCGTTGCTGATTGGCACGCCAGGATAACCTACGATATGAAATAATTTAGTCTAAGGTTGTGTCAGCAATTTACATATCTGCTTATGTTATTCTGTGTGCTAGGTCATGTTATGGGCCACTTAGTTTTATTTGTGTTTTGGGTTTGGGCCTGTCCAAGCCCAACAGTTTTCTGGCCATCTATATAAGGAGGCCAGCAGTCTAGGGTTTAGGGAGTTCAGTTGTTTAGTCTAAAACTATCGTGTGCTCCACCGTGTATCATCCCTCCGGGGAAACGGCGCTGCCGTGTTATCTAATAAAGTTGCTGCGGAGGTTCTTGTGTTCATCAAGGATTGTCGTGCTTTGGTTTGAGGCGTGGTGTTCATCATCACGTTGCTTGCTGGATTCTTCCTCGTCTTCAGGTGACGTTCTTCGCGTTGTTGGAAGATTGCTATCCGGGTAGACTCGCTGTGAAAGATCGGGACAAAAACTCAAAGGATCATCGGTGTGATTCTTATCAACATGTGTACTAATGTTTCCGCTTAATACAGTTATAGCATGACATATAATATATTATGAAAAATGAGATATGATAATAAAAACACACTTTATTATTTGCCTCTAGGGCATATCTCCTTCAGTTGTCGTGGCATTAAACGCAAGATAGATGACCAAAACATTGACATGATTTTTGTTATGTTAACTTGATAATATTCATATGGGCATCACGTCCTAATTAAAAGATGATGCAACATATCTTACTTTGACATGATGTTGAATATCAAATATGCTACCACTTGAACATATTACTCCCTCCGTTTAGAAATATAAGATGTTTTAGTTTTGTGAAGCTAATGTATCTAGACATCTTTTAGTGTATAGATTCGAGCGAACCTATACATTAAAAGATGTCTAGATACATTCGCTTCACAAAACTAAAACATCTTATATTTCCGAACGGAGGGAGTACAATAGAACTAGCCTATGAATGTCACTCGGGATTCTCAGCTATCACTAAGAATTATAACACATGCATTCTTTTTATCCCTGGTGAGGTAACCGTGGAAAGGTAAAACACCATAGCAGATCATGAATAATGTCACTATACAATCACTACTACCTAGTTGCTCCATCTAATACACACCATCCCCCCTCTCGCGCTCTCGCATACATGTTGGATGAAGACAACTAATAAAGAATGAGGTAATAATATGCATCTACTAATACATCAAGACCATAATAACATACCACGTCTCATGGATCATCCAATACAATAAAGATCCAGCACATATTAATTACGTAATATGTGCCATAATCATGTTCGGCAGCTCAAATGGCATCTAAACATTGAAGCATAAGAGAGAACTAGATCAAGCTACTGCCATAGACCCATAGTCCAGAGGTGGACTACTCCCCTCTTCATAGCGATGTCGATGGTGTTGATGTCGGAGAGGTCAGAGAAGTGTCCGGGGGCGACTTCGGCATTGTTCCCCCTCCAATCTTTGCCGAAATAGCCTTTGTTTCAGTGTTTCGTGTTTCTCCGCCGCCTCCTCTCGGGAGTGCCGAGGGGGTCTTTATATAAGCATTTTTAGGTCAAGCTGAGCCTTAGAAGACAAAGACTTGAGGCATCAGAGCCTCGAGGCTCAAACGAGCATGGGTGGTGTGGCCAGGCTAGGGGCCCATGCCACCATGTCTCGTTTGGTCATCGTGGCCCATCTCGTTGACTTCTTTTGCTCTAGAAGGTTCCCGTGATAAAATATTAACGCCCGAAAAATCCCATGTCAATTTGAGTTTGGGAAGGTTCCTGAAACGTAAAAATACACAAAACATGGTTTTCATGTTTTGTCGAGTTATAACCAAAGTAAGGGGGGTCAATGGAAAATCCCCATAAATCATTATAAAACATGATTATAACAACTAATAACATTATAATATGTAGGAATATGCAACAATAAACTACAAAGTTCATGCATGTATTTTGCATGCATTAGTATGCCGCCCATGGCATTGGTACCCCTAGGATATATTCGGGCTTAAGGCCCAAGATAGGAGCCGATGTATGTTGTATTCAAATAAGGAGGTGATATGTAAACCACCATAGATGGTGAATTTGTATAACACCCTACCAAGATCTCGAGACCTGGTCACCTATAAAGAGGGGCCAGGAGAGGCCAGCCAGGGACACATCAAGATTAGGCTTGTAATTCTAGCTTTTTGCCTCAATAATATCACAAGTTTCGCCTTGTTTGCCTGATCTTTTACCTTTGAGTTCATCCGACGTCCTCTTTCCCCGATCCTAAGTCCTTCATCTAGGACATTGTCGAGATTAACCCTCGTCATGCAGTGGTGTCGTTGTCGGCGATGTTGAAGCTTTTGTGTTATACGACTGCACAACTAAAAATGAAACTCAAACACAACGGAAAGTTAGCCAAATGAAAATGAGGTGAAAATCTGAAAAATGGCTCGATTTGAGTGGAGACTCCGAACTCGCTTGGGGCGGAGACTCTGGGAGTCGTCAGGGGCGGAGACTCTAGGGTCGCCTAGGGTGGAGACTCTGGCCTCAAATTTCTGCTTCCCAAGTTCATCGATTTTGGACGGAAATCTCAAATCTGAAGGGAATTGGCAAAATTAGGCTAAGTGAACACAAAGGGAGTTCGGTTAAGTCCTTTATAAACAAATCCATGGAACAAAACCACTCAAAACACACCAAAACAAGAGATCAATCTGATTCCTTTTGGGGGCTATTTTTTGGGAAATTTTCGAATTTATGGTGGAAGTCATAAAACAAAGATGAATATGTGGCAACCAAAGAATGCTGATACCATATGATGAGGGGATACTTCGAGGGTGGCCTGATATTCACAGATTTGGTGAAGAGAAATCAGTGGGGTGAGGGGAAAGAGCGGAAGAAGAACGCGATGAACATGAAAACAATGATGAACACAAATTACAAAGGAATAGATACATGCCATTTCTTCTATCGGGGGCTATCGACTCGATACCACCTTTCGCATAATGAAGTACCAAACAAAGAACAACTTTGATCCTAAACAGACAAGGGCAGAGAGGGCCTTGTATAATCAAAACTCATCATAGGGAGGAAAGGGTTGGTGGTCTATATATAGCTAGTACAAAATAAGTAAAATATCCTAGAGGGTTACATGGGGTAAGTACAAGTTGACTTGGACCGTGCTGGTCGCTTAGGGTAGAGAGGACTCGCCAAGGGTGGAGACTCCAACAGGGTTGCTTGGGGCAGAGACTCCGGTCTTGGGAGAAGTATTCGGGGTGTCTCCGGACTCGTCTCTGGGGCTTACTTTGCTCGACGCTCTGACTCACCAAGGGCAAAGACTCTGGAGTCGCCATGGGCGGGTCGAGGCTGCTGCTGGTGGAGACTCCAGTCTTGGAAGAATTCACCATGGTGTGTTTGGACTCAGTCTCATGGGCTTACTTCTCTCGGTGGTAGGACTCGAGTCAAGGAGGGGTCGTCGAGGGTGGAGACTCCAGGGTTGTTAGGGGCAAAAAATCCAGCCCTGAAGAGTAGGAGAACCTCCCCTCTCGGTCCATGTTTGCTCTCATCCATGTTGGCTTGGGGAGGCTCATATTTGAGTATACACAAAGTATTGCTATGAAGTAGAATCACATCCAATGGTGTATCAAAGTCACATGTTGAGAGAGTGAGTTAACCTTTATCATGTATTGCTTTGGCTCGAGCTCGTGTCATGCGTTCACTTGGGGCACTTGTAGGTGTTGGAGTAGGGACGTCTGCTAGGCGGGCTGCATCATCAGTGATACATGACATATGTATTGGATGTGCCATCTTGCCATTCTGGGGTTATATAAAGGTCCAATTTGTTAAAATACCGACAACTTTATATTGTGCTAGAAGCCTAGGTTGATAGGCTGGAGGACTAATGACTCTTGTCGTCCCCATGGCACATGACATGCTCCAGTCTCAAAGCACCGCCATCAGAGCCATGTCGTCCCTTGCCAATGGCTAGGAAGCACCCCGACACAAGCGATGCCGAGTTCCATCCTGCTCTCGGGCACCATGTTCTGTCGAATCTCAACATGTTGGCATGGGCCAACGAGTATCAGGGAAAACCTCATGGCAACAGTGGAAGAACTCCATTATCTAGTCTCGTCAGAGGATCCTGTGAAAGATCTAGAGGCTAACCACGACATCAAGTCACGTGACATGATCGTTGAAGTCAACACGCCCCCAACGGATTTATGGTTATAGTCTGAAGCGCAACTGAATGCACTCATATGTTCAGGATCCCCCTCCCCCGCGCTCTGCTAGATCATGCGGCTGTCACGGTGGCACCTAGGTTAGAGCATCTCAAAGTCCTCCGAGTTACCTTTTTGACAAAACTAGTAAGCGTGCACGTGCAACGCACGTCTTATACTATGTCATAAGAAATATACTATGAAATTTCTCTGTTAGAGTGTTTTTTACCAAGCACTCATGCTCAACGGTGTGAGCACGTTTCACACAATCCACACACATGTCTTAACATAAAATTCATGATCACATAAATTTATTATAATTATCTACAAAAAACACTTTAAAAACTAAAAAATTATGTATTTATGTTTCTTTCTTGAAGGTCCATCTATGTATGTGATCTATAATGTTTTTTCTATGGCTGCGATATTGTTTAGAGCCTCATTCCCTTCGTACTTCACAATATGAACCACAAATCTTCTCCTCGGTTTAATATCATTCTACGTACAATTATACAACATTAGCATAAAAAATCATGTGCATCTGTATTGGAAAATGTTAACCCTTGGAATTGGAAAATGGAGAACTCAGTCATACCATGAGTGCATGAAATTAATAACCAAATAACCAAAAATACAAAGGTCTGCATGTATAACATGTTACACTATGCGTTGAATGAATAAAATGCCTTCATAACATTCATAACCGTAGGAGTTTGTCGGAACAACAGGAACTTTGCATCCCTATTTAGATGTCTAAATGCAAGATTTCCATCTTGGGTCCCTCCGATCACTATTACTTGTCCCTGATATGGATCTATGCGGACGCATTTTAGTGTCTATATACATCCATATCAGCGACAAGTAACAGTGGTCAGATATTCTTCCCCAAAGTAGGTATTGGAAACCAGCCTAAAATAGAGATAATTTTTTATTTTGATATAATAAAAATAGTACAAATAGTCCAAGAATATCCCATGGTAAGAAAATCTGCAATGATGCATATATTTAGAAATACATTTCTACTATATAACTTTGCGCAATGAGCAGTCATTCGCACTGGTTAGTGTGCATGTGCAATGCACGATGTGAGTAATTAATGCAATGGACACTGCAGAGATCATGGTTTTCTTAACCTTCATAAGCCAAGAACTGGTATCTAAGTTAAGCTTCATAAGCGAATTTTTAGTCACCGTCCAAGACAGTCACACAAAGGCTGCTCACTAAAACAACATCATCAGGAAGGAGTGACACATCTTCTGCTACAAAATTGTGCATGATAAGTACCCAAAGATTTATACTCTAATTGGTTAATATGTAACGCCCCACCTTTGGATTAAGGTGGAACACCTGTGTTAAGTGCTATTCCTTGGATCACTGATAGCACCACAGAACAAAATAAAGTATTCATTGTATAGTATCAAAGATTAAACCGCAGATCCAGATACACAAGTCTTTAAACCTACAAACTAGCTTAGTCACATGGACTAGCTCAAATGACAGAGTTCAACACAACGGAAACTAAGGTAGCAGTGAGCCTCCATCTTCACCATGCGCCACAGGCAGTCATATTGGTATGTAGACTCGAGATCCTATCAACTTACTCCTCCTCAGAATAACCTGCACATTTGAATATGCATCCCCATGAATGGGGGTCAGTACAATGATGTACTGGCAAATGACACATATTTGGTGGCTTTTGTGAAAAGACTATTCTACATGATATTTGGTTGGTGGAGTTGTTGGCTGAATTGCATAAAGCAAGTTTTATCCTATCATCTTCAAATCAAACATTTTTAAACATTCAAAGACTTTAAGGGTCAAGATAACCCCCAGGTGAAAACCACCACATACTTGCAAGGTATGTAGCCCTGGGTAATTACTCAACAAAACCAGGATAACCCTCAGGTGAAACCCACCACATAAGTCCTGGGTTGATAGCCAGGTGTGCAATCCTGAGTAGTCCATGTCCTGAGTGTTTCTAAACAAATTTTAATCATTCTGAAAAGGTGAGGAGACTATTCCGTACATCCATGTCTAGGAACTCAAATTGTCTGTAACCGGGGACACGGCTAAGATCTTAGTTTTAACTCTACAGAGGTTGTGCACTTTCACCTTAAGACCCATTCTACCCAGAGAGAAGAATGAGACAAGACCTTTCAGAAGGAGAGAGCAACCATACTGGCAAGATACGTTCCCACCTATAATTCTGCTACCAGCCAATATCTTGCACACAAGTTGAACCCTCACATCTTAATCAGTCAAGACAAAGCCCATATTATCATAAGGCTGCACTGGAAGCTCACTAAAGCAAGGAAGACATGGTAGTCTCTTTGTTCTTGGGTGGCCATCCACAAGTGTACCCCCAGGTGAAAACCACCACACAAGTCCTGGGTTGACAGCCAGGTGTGTGGCCCTGGGTAGCCACTCAACATCAACCAAGCGAAGCCATTTCCACCCAGGTGTTTCATTGGGTTGAAGTTTAAGTTTTTCAAACTAATCATCAACCAAAAGAAACAAGCATTGGCATCATTTTTCTCTAATGCTACAACCTAACAGGAGTTGGTTCACTTTGAGAACCAACCTATCATGCACACTAGGATCTAGCTTAGCAATACTTCACTTTGAGAACCAACCTATCATGCACACTACTAGAAAAACACTAATGCATAAGTAAAAATGGGTAGAAAGCATGTCTGTCACTTGCCTTGATAGCAACCAGAACACTCACAGCAGTCACAATAGTTGTTCAGCTCCTCTTCACAATCTAAACAAGCACATATACACAAATATAAACACACTAGTTCTAATATGGCAATCATAGACATGTATGCATGTATGCAAATGTCAAATTAATTTCACACACTAAGTTATTGTGTGAAAATGTTGTATTTAATGAACCATGATGTTTAGAAAACTTTTGTGAGGTTAGAAAAGCTTTTTAATTATTTAAAAAGCATTTGGGCAATTTTGGGTGTTTGAAATAGGGCTAAATGCCTCCCATAATTGCTCTTGGTTTGGAAATGTTTTGAGAAAATTTGGTGATGAACCCACTGGATAGAGGACAGTAATACAAAGCTACTGCAAGTGGTTTCATTCCAAAAGCTATTTTAGAAAACAAATGGTGCTCAAATTAGTTATTTGGTTAGATTTGAAGGTAGCAAGTGTGTGCATGTTTCAAATTTTAAAGTTTTTGGTTCCAGGCTGTTCTATAAGTTCTGAGGAATCTAGAGACTACAAATTTGTAAAAATTGGACATACAGAACAAAAGCTATGATTTATTTGGTGCAAATAGGCAATTATTGCCATTTGAAATTCATTTCAAAACTTTATATAGTAACACTATAATGTTTCTACATATTTGTGTTCTACACCTTGCAAGGATTCCAGGGATATAAAGTTTGCAAAACTTGGACATGTAGAATATTTTCTATTGATTTTACAAGATTAGTACTGAAACAGGGATTTGAATTTGAATTTGAAATCAAATTTTGACTCGGGTTTGACTGGAGGCTGACTGGGCTTGCTACGTGGCACGATGCTATTGGATGGTACCATTTCAATTAGAGGCTTCTAATCAGGGTTGTACAATTAAGATCTAACGGACAGAGGAAGATGGGGGAGGGAAGGCTCACCGGCGACTGGGTTTTCCGGCAAGGGCTTCTAGTAGCTTGACAACGGTGAGCTCCTAGTGGTCAACGACAGCGAGGAAGTAGTGAACGAGGAGCGGGGATTCACGGCGAGGTCGATGGCATGGTCGGCGTCATCGGCTGCGTCCTGTGGTGAAGGAGAGGTGCGGTCGGAGGTGTTCCAGGAGGCGGCGACGTCGGGTTGTTATCTCCAGTGGGCTCTGCTGTGCAAAACGGCCAGAAGAATTAGCAGGGAGATGCATGAGCGGAAGAGAAGAGAGGGGAAAAAGGATTTGAGGTCTGGGCCCTTTGTACCTGATGCAATCATCGTCGGTGGCCGTGTAGGTGGCGGAGCTCTGGCGACCAATTTCAGCAGCCTGGCAGCCTAGTTCGAGGAGAGGGAAAAGAGGGGAGATAGAGGGGAGTGCGAGGATTTATGGGGGAGTTTTGGAGGGGCCGTTGCGGCTCCGGGCATGCAAGGAGAGTGGAGGTCATGGGCGCGTGCATTTCTAGAGAAGTAGGAGGGGGTTGCGGGGTAGGTGATGATAGGTGGGGTCGGGGTGTCGGTGAGAGGGAGAGAGGGAAACCCGCGGGTGGTTCCCGGGGCTGGTCTGCTAGGATGTTTGGCTCCAGGCCGGCCCAGTTGGGCTGATTCCCCTTTTTTGTTTTAAACTTTTTTATTTTATGTTTTGTGATTTATTTGGAAAAGAAAAGAAATCTATTTGGATTTGGATAAATCCAAATTTGTAAAACTTTTGAATAATGTGCCAATGTGTCTGGCAACACACAAAACCCTATTTGGTGAAATTTGAAAATAAAGATATTTGTAAAATATAAAATAGCTTCCATATAACAAATGGGGCTATTTAATTAAGAAGCTTTCTGAAATCATTTTGTTTCAAAATTTATAGAAAAGGATAATTAAAATAGTAGGGTTTGGTGAAGATGATTCAAATACTTTATAAAACTCACAAATATGCAAATATGATATGTATGCATGCAAATTTTAAATTTAAAAACTTGGGATGTTACGGACTAACCCCCTTAAGATGAAGCTCGCCCTCGAGCTTCGGAAAGGCTAGCAAATAGGTGAGGGTGATCTTCTCGAAGATTTTTTTCATGCTCCCAAGTAGCTTCTTCTTCGGTGTGGTGACTCCACTGCACCTTGCAGAACTTGATGGTCTTGGTGCGGGTATTCCTTTTTGCTATTTCCAATATCTTGATCAGTTTCTCCTCGTAGGTCAAATCACTTTCTAGTTGAACTTCCTCGAGGGGTACTGTATCTCTCAATGGAGTTTCTGACATCTCAGGATGGCATTTCTTTAGCTGACTAACGTGGAACACGTTGTGTACTGCTGAAAGAATCTCGGCTAGTTCCAATTCATATGGTACTTCTCCCTTGCGGGATAAGACTTTGAATGGACCTATGAATCGTGGTGCCAACTTTCCCTTGATCCCAAATCTCTTGACTCCACGAAGGAGCGATACTCTGAGATAGGCTCTATCTCCTACTTCATAGGTGACGTCCCTACGCTTATTATCGGCGTAGCTCTTCTATCGAGATTGGGCTATCTTCAATCTATCCTTGATCAACCTAACCTTCTCTTTAGCTTCTTGAATAATGTCAAGTCCAAAGAAACTTCGTTAGTAAAGGTGTAGTACACTTCTTGCCGTACAAAGCTTCGAATGGTGCCATCTCAATACTAGCTTGATAGTTGTTGTTGTAGGAAAACTCTGTGTAAGGCAAGTTGTCATCCCAACTAGATCCATAGTCTAAGGCACATGCTCTCAGCATATCCTCCAAAATCTGGTTTACTCTCTCAGTTTGACCATCTGTCTGCGGGTGAAATGTTGTGCTGAATTCTAGCCTAGTTCCCAAGGACTCATGAAGTTGCTTCCAGAAATGAGAGGTATACTGGGTACCTCTATCTGACACAATACTCTTTGAAACACCATGAAGGCACACAATCCTCTTCATGTAAATATCAGCCAACTTGGCACTAGTGTAGGTGGTCTTCACTGGTATAAAGTGAGCTATCTTGGTCAAACGATCAA
Organism: Dactylis glomerata; assembly: GCA_007115705.1. Classification (NCBI taxonomy): domain Eukaryota; kingdom Viridiplantae; phylum Streptophyta; class Magnoliopsida; order Poales; family Poaceae; genus Dactylis; species Dactylis glomerata. The sequence goes on from QXEO01000550.1 coordinate 748,540, forward strand.
CTACTATCCAAATAGAATCATACCCTGATTTTGTTTGGGGTAATCCAGTGATGAAGTCCATACAAATCTGATCCCATTTCCAGTCTGGCACTCTCAGTGGCTGGAGTAGTCCTGCGGGTTTCTGATGTTCAGCCTTTACCCTACTACACACATCACACTTGGCTATATATTCCGCGATGTCTAGCTTCATATTATTCCACCGGAATCTCTCTTTCACATCTATGTACATCTTGGTATTACCAGGATGGATAGAATACGGTGTCTCATGAGCTTCTTGGAAGATCAATTTCCTAATATCAGAGTCATTAGGCACACAAATGCACTTCTCGAACCAGATGGTTCCTTGCTCGTCTTCACTAAAGCCTTTAGCTTTTCCTTCCTTTGGGTCTTCTCTAATTTTCTCTAACTCCTTATCTCCTTTCTGAGCTTCTCGTATTTTATCCATCAGTGTTGGTTGTACTACTAATGAGGCTACGAATCCTTCCGGTACTACTTCCAAACTGAGGTCTCTCAAACCCTTACACAGATCTTCTGGTAACTCTTCTGTCGATAGGCAATTCACATAGGCCTTTCGACTCAAGGCATCAGCCACAACGTTTGCTTTACCAGGATGGTATTGCAAACTCAGATCATAATCCTTGATGAGTTCTAGCCATCTTCTTTGTCTCATATTCAGATCCTTCAGAGTAAAGATGTATTTCAGACTTTTGCGGTCGATGAAGACTTCCCATCGCTTTCCCATCAGATAATGTCTCCAAGTCTTCAAAGCATGAACTACTGAAGCTAACTCAAGGTCATGTGTGGGATAGTTGACTTCGTGCTTCTTGAGTTGCCTAGAGGCATACGCTGCTACTTTGCCTCCTTGCATCAACACACTACCTAAACCCTGACGTGATGCGTCACAGTACACTTGGAATTCCTTCTCCAGATCCGGTAAGCACAGAACATGTGCAGACACCAATCTTTTCTTCAATTCTTGGAAACTATTTTCGCATCCTTCAGTACACTCAAATTTCTTTTCCTTCTTCAATAATTCAGTCATTGGTTTGGCTATCTTTGAAAAGTTCTTGATGAACCTCCGGTAATATCCGGCCAGTCCTAAGAAACTACGAATCTCTCCAACATTCTTGGGTGGTTCCCATTCTGTCACTGCAGTCACTTTGGCTGGATCAATGGCAATTCCATCCTTGGTTACGATGTGTCCAAGGAATCCTACTTCGCTGAGCCAAAATTCACATTTGCTGAATTTAGCATACAGTTTGTGCTCTCAAAGCTTCTCCAATATCACACGAACATGTGATTCATGTTCTTCATTGCTCTTGGAATAGATTAGTATGTCATCAATGAAGACAATGACAAACTTATCCAGAAATTCCATAAACACTTTGTTCATCATGTTCATGAAGTATGACGATGCATTAGTTAAACCAAATGGCGTCACCGTATACTCATAAGAACCATATCTAGTGACAAAGGCTGTTTTGGGGATATCATGTACCCTAATTTTGAGCTGGAAATATCCAGACCTAAGATCGATCTTGGAAAACACACTAGCTCCTTCCAACTGATCAAACAAGTCATTGATCCTTGGTAGTGGATACTTGTTTTTGATTGTCACTTCATTCAGCAAACGGTAGTCCAGAACTAAACGCTGACTTTTGTCCTTCTTCTCAACAAACAGGACGGGTGCTCCCCATGAGGACGAACACTCTCTAATGAATCCCTTTACTAGTTGTTCCTCTAGTTCCTTCTTGAGTTCTTTCAACTCATCAGTGGACATAGGGTAAGGTCTCTTTGCTATTGGGTCAGTGCCTGCTAGCAAATCAATGAGAAACTCCACATCTCTATCTGGTGGCATTCCTGGTAGCTCATCAGGAAAAATATCTGGATATTCTTTTACTATGGGCACTTCCTCTAGGCTAACCCCCTTAAGATGGTTTAGCCTAATATCCTTAAACTCCAACTGGGACTTGTATCTAATTCTCTTTCCTTCTTGGGTGGTGAGTGTAATTGCTCTATTCACACAATCTATGACTCCTCCATAGGTAGTCATCCAATCCATACCCAAGATGACATCTAATCCGTGTGATTCTAGGATTACTAAATGGGTTGGAAACTTATATCTACCAATTTCTAGAATCAATTGCCTCCATCCGGCATTGACTAACAATTCTCCACCAGGGGAACTCACTTTAATTGTCTTTCCTATGGTTTCAGTGGGGAACCCATTTTTGTTTGCAAAAGTTCTTGATATGAATGAATGCGATGCTCCAGTATCAAATAAAACCAATGTTGTAAATGAGTTGAGAGGGAACATACCCATTACTGCATCAGGTTCATTCATCACTTCCTCCACATTGATGTGGTTCACCTGTCCTTTCTGAAATGGATTGGGCTTGGCAAGCTCAATGGACTTGTTCTCCGGGCAGCTACTAGCATGATGTCCAATCTTCTTGCACTTGAAGCAAGTGACCTGTGAGGGATCCTTCTTGGCTTCTGAGTTGTGGCGGTGCTGTCCATTGTTCCCATTGTGATGACCATTGGAGTTATTTCCCTTGAATCCTCCATTATGCCTATGGACATTAAAGTTACTACCATTTCCTTTATCGAAATGGCCTCCATGCTTGTGCGAACTACCATATCCACTGCCTTCAGATGAATGGTGCTTCTTGTGCAATGGTTCCACGTGAGTCTTGCTATTGCTGAACTTCCTCTTGCGGTTCTCTTCCTTCCTGATGTTGTTATCTAGGGTGATGGCCTGATCAAGCAGAGACTGGTAGTTGAGTGCATAGGCCACTGACAAGGGTATCTTCAGTTCTCCCTTGAGTCCATTGAGGAATTTTTCTCTCCTCTTTGCATCAGTATCAATGTCATCGGTGCATACCTAGACAGAGCATAGAAATCATCCATATACTCTTTCAGGGTCCTTCCACCCTGCCTCAAACTGTGGAACTCATCCTTCTTCACATTCATAATGCCCGAAGATATGTGGGCATTACGAAAGCCTTCTCTAAAGGTGTCCATCTACTGGATGAGTGATCTGGTATGTCTCCCACTACATGGCTGCTGGCCCTTCAAGTAAATGGGCAGTGAATCGCACCTTTTCAGCATCGATGCACTCACATGTAACCAGGTCCTTATTGACTGAACGTAGCCAGTCATCAGCCACTATTGGCTCAATGGCAGATGAGAACTTGTTGGGCCTAAGCCTCAGAAATCTGGCCAACCTATCCACTTGAGCTGAGGGTGGTGGTGGCGGTGGTGGATGATTGTTGTTGTTATTGTTGTTGTTGTTACTAGCCTGAATGAACTGAGTCATCATTTGCATCAGCTGGGCCTATGCTGCCACTAACTGCTGAATCACGTCGTTGTTGTTGTTGTCATCGTTGTTATTGTTGTTTGGTGCATGTCGGGGCGGCATTTGAGGTAATTTTAGCATAGATAAGTAATGGACAGATAGTACTAAGGAAGTAAATTTCCTAACCATGCACAATACAACAAGCCACGCAACAAACAACATAACAAGCAAGTATAAAACACTTAAACTTCAAACTAAAATTTAAACAAGTTCAGAAACAAAAGCTAAGTGTTTGGAAAACAAATGGGGTAGATGGTACTATCATACCAACAAGGTAGGACAATACAAATGCGCAAATGTAGATGATACAAATATTGTAGTGGTGGTCATCTAGCCTCTCCTAATCCTCTTAAGGCATGTGAGGGGTAGGGGGTCTCTACGCTCCGCTTCCTTGAGGCACTTCAACTCCTTGGCCGCCCATTCCTCATAGGACAGCTCATCACTAGAGGAATACACAATCCTCTCTTCGGGGTCTTCCTCTTCTTCAGACTCCTCTTCCTTCTGTTTGGATTCTAGCTCAGCTATCTGATAGGGTAAAGGTGCCCGATCTTTCGATGAGACGATAACTATCGATTATGGTGGAGGTCGACATTGACGATCCGACTACAAACGTGCGAGACGTTGCGCCTTAGCAATCGATACACCAACTTTCGAGGCTATTGATCACGCCGGAGCTAGATCAACCTGATCACGAGGATCAATCCCTGCAAGCAATCAAAGAACAAGCAAGAATTATAGATGCAATCAAGATATTGCGAATATAGATGAAGGCTTTATTGAAGAGGTGGGATTCTGTCTGTGCGTAGTACAAAAGGTCGATTTGAAACTTGTGCCTATGGCGAAGAGTAGCTCGTGGCTAAGTCTTTTAACGAAACAAAATCCAAGTTCTAATGACGGCTAGGAGGAGGTATATATGAGGGAAAGGGCAGGGATTTTCGTATAGCCCTAATGGGCCATCCGAAAATAACCCTAGATGGGCCGATTTCCACTCAAACAGCCTCCAGAAAATCCCTAAAATACATATGACAAAAATACATGGGTTTAACCCATAAAATAAGGTGACGCAGCACCATATAAAGCCTTGGACGAATTTTATGAGTTGGTAACTTCTGAATTTCGTCCAAGCATCCTTGCAGCATTATGGTGGCTTCAAAGTTCTGAAATCTTCACTTGCAGCATCATTCTGAATCCTCACACGATTGCTGCCATCATCTCCATGCACGATCATGCTCCAATGCTTGTCCCTCTCATCCGTGCTAGGCCCATCATTCCTAAGTAACATAAACACATCTGATTTAGGCAGCATCATATTCTCATGAATATTAGGAATAGTTCCTAGAAACGAAAGTACCTGATAATTTAGTTGGCGTGCACGAGCTCTTGTGAGAGGTCCTTGGAATTGTGGAATGTGAGGAAGTGTGGCTGTAGGTGCAACAGTTGTATCAACCGTAGGGATGTCCTCATCATCCTCCCCTTCTTGAATTGAAGTCATCCTCGATGCAATCTCATCTTCTTTTCCAAAGTATGACTTCAAATCTGCAATGTTAAATGAAGGACTTACCGTGCCCATCTCTGCAGGAAGCTCAAGTTTATATGCATTATCATTCATTTTCTCTAACACTTTAAAAGGACCAGCAGCACGTGGCATTAATTTAGACTTGCGCAAATCAGGAAAACGATCTTTGCGCAAATGCAACCAAACTAGATCTCCCACATCAAACACAATATGCTTTCGTCCTTTATCACCAGCAACTTTATATTTAGCATTCATACGTTCTATATTTTCCTTAGTAATCCTATGCAACATAAGAATCTGTTCAGCACGTTGTGTAGCATCAAAATTATGTTGCACCGAAGATGGAATAGGTAATAAATCAATAGGTGCACGAGGAACAAAACCATACACAATCTCAAAAGGACATAACTTAGTTGAAGAATGCACGGAACGATTGTAAGCAAATTCAATATGAGGTAAACAATCTTCCCACATTTTTAAGTTCTTCTTTAAAACAGCCCTTAACATGGTAGATAAAGTTCTATTTACTACTTCAGTTTGTCCATCAGTTTGGGGATGACATGTAGTACTAAACAGCAATTTAGTCCCCAACCTAGCCCATAAACATCTCCAAAAATGGCTAAGAAACTTAGTATCACAATCTGAAATAATAGTATTAGGCACACCATGCAAGCGAAAAACATCGCGAAAGAATAATTCAGCAACATGAGCAGCATCATCACTCTTATGACAAGGAATAAAGTGTGCCATCTTAGAAAATCTATCCACAACCACAAAAATACTATCCCTCCCCTTCTGTGTTCGAGGTAATCCTAAAACAAAGTCCATAGAAATATCCTCCCAAGGTACACTAGGAACAGGAAGAGGCATATATAAACCATGTGGATTAAGGCGTGACTTAGCTTTTTGACATGTTGTGCAGCGAGTAAGAAACCTCTCAACATCCCTTCTCATGCGTGGCCAAAAGAAGTGTGTAGCAAGTACGTCTTCTATCTTCTTTACTCCAAAGTGACCCATCAATCCTCCTCCATGCGCCTCCTGCAACAACAAAAGATGAACGGAACCTTCTGGAATGCATAGTTTGTTAGCACGGAACACAAACCCATCATTGATGACGAATTTGTTCCAAGTTCTACCCTCTAAACAATGCTGCAAAACATCTTTAAAATCGGCATCGTTCACATATTGTTCTTTGATAGTTTCCAATCCAAAGATTTTGAAGTCAAATTGAGATAACATGGCATAACGACGTGACAAAGCATCAGCAATAATATTATCTTTACCCTTTTTGTGTTTAATAACATAAGGAAAAGATTCAATGATTCAGCCCACTTTGCATGACGTTTATTCTACTTAGCTTGACTACGAATATGCTTCAAAGATTCATGATCAGAATGTATAACAAATTCTTTAGGCCATAAATAATGTTGCCAAGTTTCGAATGTCCGAACAAGAGCATATAATTCCTTATCATAAGTAGAATAGTTCAAACTAGCTCCACTCAATTTCTCACTAAAATATGCAACAGGTTTGCCCTCTTGTAACAACACTCCTCCTAAACCAATTCCACTAGCATCACATTCCAACTCAAAAGTCTTATTAAAATCAGGAAGTTGAAGTAAAGGAACATGTGTAAGCTTATCTTTGAGTAACATGAAGGCATCTTGTTGTGCATTGCCCCAAACAAAGGGCACATCTTTCTCAGTAAGCTCGTTCAGCGGCGCTGCAATGGAACCAAAATCTTTGACAAAGCGCCTATAAAATCCAGCGAGGCCAAGGAAGCTCCTCACTTGTGTGACTGTTTTGGGTTGTGGCCAACTCAAAATTGCTTCAATCTTGGCGGGATCAACTTCAATACCCTGTGCTGTAACAACATAGCCAAGAAAAGCAACTCTATTCATGCAAAAGGTGCACTTTGCAATGTTACCAAACAAACGTGCAGCACGTAAAGCATCAAAAACAGCACGTAAATGTTCCAAATGTTCTTCTACAGATTTGCTATATATCAATATATCATCAAAATATACCACCACAAAATGTCCAATAAAAGCACGTAAAACTTCATTCATTAATCTCATGAAAGTGCTGGGAGCATTAGTTAAACCAAAGGGCATCACTAACCACTCATATAGGCCAAATTTAGTTTTAAATGCAATTTTCCATTCATCTCCTAACTTCATACGAATTTGGTGGTAACCACTACGCAAATCAACCTTAGAAAACATGGTAGAGCCACTCAATTCATCAAGCATGTCATCTAAACGAGGAATAGGATGATGATAGCGAATAGTAATATTATTGATTGCTCTACAATCAGTACACATGCGCGAAGAACCATCTTTCTTTGGTACCAAAATAATAGGAACAGCACAAGGACTAAGAGACTCACGAATATGACCCTTGTCAAGAAGTTCTTGAATTTGTCGCTGAATCTCTTTCATCTCCTCCGGATTGGTACGATATGGCGCACGGTTGGGCAAAGATGCTCCAGGAATCAAATCAATTTGGTGCTCAATTCCACGAATAGGTGGCAGTCCTGGAGGTACATCTTGTGGGAAAACGTCCTCATACTCCTGCAAAATGTTAGCAACAGCAGGTGGCAAAGAAGAAGGCATCTCCTCAGCCGAAAACAACACATCTTTGCAAATGATAGCATAACATGCAGTATTACTCGCATCAATTTTAGAAATATCAGATTTGCTAGCTAGCAAACAAGTACTTTTCAAACGAATTTCGTTAGCATGTTTTGGAGCAGATTTACAAGTACTTGTAGAAGGCATAAGTTCCTTAGCAACAATCTGATTTTCGCTCAGCTTTTTCCCCTCATTATGTGCTCTACTAGCTCTAGCAAGATCATATTTTAAAATACTTTCAGGAGACATGGGAAGTAACACAATTTTCTTATCATTATGAACAAGAGAATACTGATTTGTGCTACCAGAGTGTATAGAATTTGTATCAAATTGCCATGGTCTACCAAGTAAAAGAGCACATGCTTGCATAGGAACAACATCACACTCAACATAATCAGCATATGCAGCAATAGTAAAATGCACACGAACTGTACGTGTTACCTTAACCTTGCCGCTGTTATTAAACCATTGAATGTGATATGGACGAGGATGGGGTCGTGTCGTAAGAGCAAGCTTTTCAACCATCTCCATGCTCGCCAAGTTGTTGCAGCTCCCGCCATCAATAATAATGCGAATACAGCGATCTTTAACCACGCCCTTGGTATGGAACAGATTATGGCGCTGGTCGGGCTCGGCCTTGGTAATTTGTGCACTCAAGACTCGTTGTGCAACTAAACTTGGGTATTTCTCCGCATGTTCTGCAGCCATATATTCAGAATCTTGCTCCGTGGGTGCTGCAGCACATTGCTCATCAGATACAATAAGAGCCAAAGTATCTTCATCATAATCACTGGCGGAGTTGTATCCACCATCCTCAAGAGCAATCATCACGCGGGAGGAGGCACAATCACGTGCAAAGTGACCAAGTCCACCACATTTGCAGCACTAAATTTGGCTGGACTTGCCCGTAGATGCCATGGAGGACGCAGCACTCGGGACGGGTCCCGTAGTAGTCTTCCGTGCAGCAAACGGAGGTGGTGTAGAGGCTGCAGATCGCGTGGATGTGGGCGCTGGAGGAGTAGGTGCAGCAGCCCGTGAAGCCGAATTTGGTGATCTCCAAGAAGAACGCCCTGCAGAAAAATTAGTTCGTGTCGCCTCGCGTCGATCCTGCACTTCACATTCAGCATTGCAACCAAGATGGAACAAACGGGTAATAGTGTGATAAGATTTATATCTAAGAATGGTCTGAATTTCCTTATTTAACCCGCCTACAAAATGTGCCATTAATGCTTCATTATCCTCCTCTATACCACAAGGTAGCATGCCAGTTTGCAACTCTTGATAATAATCCTCTACAGAATTTTTGCCTTGATCTAGACGTGCTAATTTGGTAAGCATGGAACGCTGATAATATGGTGGAACAAAACGAATACGCATAGCATGTTTTAAAGCATCCCATGTAGTGATTGGATTAGCATGATTAGCACGACAATATTCAGACCACCATATGGAAGCAAAACTAGTGAACTCACAAGTAGCAGCACTAACACATCTATCCTTGGGATAATTTAAGCTTGCAAAACGCTGGTCTAATTCTAATTCCCAAGAGAGGTATGCATCAGGGTTATAGCGACCATCAAATGCAGGAACATGTAATTTCAGCTTAGCAACATGGTCATCATCACGTACCAACGGACGAGGAGGTGGACGGCGAATGTAGGGCCGAGGACGACCAGGTGGCTGATCAACTGTGAAGTCGTCCGCGTACTCGCCCTCGTACTCATCTTCCCCATAGTAATCATCCAGCTGTGCATCACGGCCCTGTGTAACACCCGTAGCTCCTGCAACGCCAGAACCGTAGTGCCCGCAGCAGCACCCGCAGCCGAAGTTTGTGCCGGTAGATGGAGAATGCGCTGTGCACGTCCCAAAAAGGTCGGTGGAGGAGCCACACAAGCCGGCGGTGGAGGTGGTAAGCGTGCTAGCACCTCCTGGAATTTAGCATCGAGTTTGGCGGTGAAGGTGGTCTCGAGTCCCTCGAGTTGCTCCATCGTGTCACTAAAACGCTTGTCCACATCCTGCATATGATCAGACAAAAGTTTGGTGATGTGAGCCTGCAAGGCTTCACCCTCCAGTGGCTGTGGCTCGGTGTTGTCTGGTGGCATGATTAGTACGCAAAAGCACAGTTATAGAATAGAGATGCAACAGGAACAGGGGTGGAAAACGCTTAATCTGTCAAGCAAACCAATACTCTTACCCATTCTTACCCTGCAGCTGGTGGCGATCAGCAACCGTCGTGATCAAACTTCAGGAAGATTCAATAGAGCGATTGCCAGGTGGTGTCAACGCACGGTGTAGGAATATGTGGAGCTCTGGGTGGCTGCAATATCTGTAGCAAAAATTCAAGACAGCAATGCAAGGTTGAATAACAGCTCAACGACGGTACTGTGCTGGACCTAGACTAGCCCAAGCTAGAGACGCGAGCCTAGAACACCACGAATCACGCCGCGACACCAAAACGCAAAAGGCAGCAGTGCTCTGAACACCGCGCGAATGAGGCGAAAATCACTATGATGGAAAGTGTCTCAAAACGATCACAGAAGCCTAAAAACAGTATAGGCCAAAAAAAAATCGGAGGAGTTTCCAGACTTTTTTTTTGCTCTCCTCTCCTCTTTCCTTCTGGCCGAAACTTTCTGGAACTCAGATCAAGTCACAACTCTGATCGGATCTGCAAAGATGGAAAAACAAGAGTAGGAAAATGAAAGCGTGTATGGCAGTGGGGATAGCGGAATCGGTGGTGGTGGTGGTGATGGCGGAATCGGTGGTGGCGGTGGTGATAGCGAAATCGGTGGTGGCGGTGGTGATGGCTGTGACCAGAACTCGAAACTCTAAAGAACTAGACGTAAAACCAGCACTGGACACGACGATGCAGACTAGAATTCAACAATGCAAATACTGAAAACAAAAGATGCAAAGGCTCGAACTGTTTCTAGGAAAAGATCTAGTCCTAATATTTTTGGCTTTTTCGTGGATTCTAGGTATGAAGATGCAATCTAGACTACGAAAATAGTAAATCTCACCGATCAACCTGAAATCTGATACCACTTGATAGGGTAAAGGTGCCCGATCTTTCGATGAGACGATAACTATCGATTATGGTGGAGGTCGACGTTGACGATCCGACTACAAACGTGCGAGACGTTGCGCCTTAGCAATCGATACACCAACTTCCGAGGCTATTGATCACGCCGAAGCTAGATCAACCTGATCACGAGGATCAATCCCTGCAAGCAATCGAAGAACAAGCAAGAATTATAGATGCAATCAAGATATTGCGAATATAGATGAAGGCTTTATTGAAGAGGTGGGATTCTGTCTGTGCGTAGTACAAAAGGTCGATTTGACACTTGTTCCTATGGCGAAGAGTAGCTCGTGGCTAAGTCTTTTAACGAAACAAAATCCAAGTTCTAATGACGGCTAGGAGGAGGTATATATGAGGGAAAGGGCGGGGATTTTCGTATAGCCCTAATGGGCCATCTGAAAATAACCCTAGATGGGCCGATTTCCACTCAAACAGCCTCCAGAAAATCCCTAAAATACCTATGACGAAAATACATGGGTTTAACCCATAAAATAAGGTGACGCAGCACCATATAAAGCCTTGGACAAATTTTATGAGTTGGTAACTTGTGAATTTTGTCCAAGCATCCTTGCAGCATTATGGTGGCTTCAAAGTTCTGAAATCTTCACTTGCAGCGTCATTCTGAATCCTCACACGATTGCTGCCATCATCTCCATGCACGATCATGCTCCAATGCTTGTCCCTCTCATCCGTGCTAGGCCCATCATTCCTAAGTAACATAAACACATCTGATTTAGGCAGCATCATATTCTCATGAATATTAGGAATAGTTCCTAGAAACGAAAGTACCTGATAATTTAGTTGGCGTGCACGAGCTCTTGTGAGAGGTCCTTGGAATTGTGGAATGTGAGGAAGTGTGGTTGTAGGTGCAACGGTTGTATCAACCATAGGGATGTCCTCATCACTATCCTCCTCTTCAACTCTTCATTCTCAGTCTTCAACTCATCATTGTCCTTCTTCAGCTGATTTTTCTCCTCTCCATACTTCTGTATGTTATTATACTGAAGTAGCACTGTCTTCTCCAGAACATGAGCCCAGATGTCACTCTCAAGAAGCTTCTCCTCCAGCTTCAAAGGTTCTTCAAGAGTCTTGATTCTCTCCTACAGTTGGGTCTTCTGGTCACCCATCATCACCAGTGCTGACTCAGTCTCTATGATCCTCTTTGTGGCAAGATCCATGAGTTGCCTGTACTGATCCATATTGTGGATTTGTTTCTTCAACATGTCCTCCAGGTTGACTGAGCAGCACTCTATCAGAGAGGTAAGCTCGCAAGAGGGAGTGGAACTCCTGGCCTCTGCGGTCAACGGGGTATCCCTCTTCAGAACGCTCTCCAAATATCCCATAGGCTGATGTCATTGGAATAAGGTCATGGTACTTGCCGCATATGTAGGCTATGGCGCCCTACATAGCTATCTCCATAGAGAATTTCCAGTCAACGTAGGCTTCAGTGTACTCCATTGATGTGTCTTCAGCTTCATCCAGTCTTCCTAAGATGGTGGTTTGGATCAACCACTTTTCCATGCCATACTCCTTGTACTCCATCTTTCCACAGAACACCGGAGGTGGTATCTCAACAAGAGTGGCGAGATCAAGCAGTATCTCGGTGAAAAGGTGGGGTCCCTGACCAGCAACAACTCTCTTGTCATAGTTGTCCATCTAAAAAAATTGAAAAGAAAGGGAAAAGGTCAGAACAAGATTAAGAGGTACAAGTATGAAATGAAATGATTAAGACAATACAGATCACGAAAAAAAATTCAAAACATTTTGAAATAAATTTTGTTTCCTACGGCTTTCCAATCCTAGGGTCTCGATCCTACAGGCAACACTATGCTCTGATACCATTTTGTAACGCCCCACCTTTGGATTAAGGTGGAACACCTGTGTTAAGTGCTATTCCCTGGATCACTGATAGCACCACAGAACAAAATAAAGTATTCATTGCATAGTATCAAAGATTACAACGCAGATCCAGATACACAAGTCTTTAAACCTACAAACTAGCTTAGTCACATGGACTAGCTCAAATGACAGAGTTCAACACAACATAAACACAATGGAAACTAAGGTAGCAGTGAGTTTCCATCTTCACCATGCGCCACAGGCAGTCATGTTGGTATGTAGACTCGAGATCCTATCAACTTACTCCTCCTCAGAATAACCTGCACATTTGAATATGCAGCCCCATGAATGGGGTCAGTATAATGATGTATTGGCAAATGACACATATTTGGTGGCTTTTGTGAAAAGACTATTCTACATGATATTTGGCTGGTGGAGCTACTGGCTGAATTGCATAAAGCAAGTTTTATCCTATAATTTTCAAATCAAACATTTTTAAACATTTAAAGACTTTAAGGGTCAAGATAACCCCTAGGTGAAAACCACCACATACTTGCAAGGTATGTAGCCTTGGGTAATTACTCAACAAAACCAGGATAACCCTAAAGTAAAAACCACCACACAAGTCCTGGGTTGATAGACAGGTGTGCAGCCCTGAGTAGTCCCTGTCCTGAGTGTTTCTAAACAAATTTAATCATTCTGAAAAGGTGAGGAGACTCTTCCGTACATCCATGTCTAGGAACTCAAATTGTCCATAACCGGGGCACGGCTAAGATCTTAGTTTTAACTCTGCAGAGGTTGTGCACTTTCACCTTAAGACCCATTCTACCCAGGGAGAAGAATCAGACAAGACCTTTCAGAAGGACAGAGCAACCATACTGGCAAGATCCGTTCCCACCTATAATTTTGCTACCAGCCAATATCGTGCACACAAGTTGAACCCTCACATCTTAATCAGTCAAGACAGAGCCCATATTGTCATAAGGCTGCACTGGAAGCTCACTAAAGCAAGGAAGACATGGTAGTCTCTTTGTTCCTGGGTGGTCATCCACAAGTGTACCCCTAGGTGAAAACCACCACACAAGTCCTGGGTTGACAGCCAGGTGTGTGGCCCTGGGTAGCCACTCAACATAAACCAAGCAAAGCCATTTCCACCCAGGTGTTTCATTGGGTTGAAGTTTAAGTTTTTCAAACTAATCATCAACCTAAAGAAACAAGCATTGGCATCATTTTTCGCTAATGCTACAACCAAACAGGAGTTGGTTCAAGGGTGGCTATACACTACTAGGATCTAGCTTAGCAATACTTCGCTTTAAGAACCAACCTATCATGCACACTACTAGAAAAACACTAATGCATAAGTAAAAATGGGTAGAAAGCATGTGTGTCACTTGCCTTGATAGCAACCAGAACACTCACAGCAGTCACAATAGTTGTTCAGCTCCTCTTCACAATCTAAACAAGCATAGATACACAAATATAAACACACCAGTTCTAATATGGCAATCATAAACATGTATGCAAATGTCAAATTAATTTCACACTCTAAGTTATTGTGTGAAAATGTTGTATTTAATGAACCATGATGTTTAGAAAACTTTAGTGAGGTTAGGAAAGCTTTTTAATTATTTAAAAAGCATTTGGGCAATTTTGGGTGTTTGAAATAGGGCTAAATGCCTCCCATAATTGCTCCTGGTTTGGGAATGTTTGAGAAAATTTGTTTATGGACCCACTGGATAGACGATAGTAATACAAAGCTACTGCAAGTGGTTTCATTCCAAAAGCTATTTTAGAAAACAAATGGTGCTCAAATTAGTGATTTGGTTAGATTTGAAGGTAGCAAGTGTGTGCACATTTCAAATTTGAAAGTTTCTAGTTCCAGGGTGTTCTACAAGTTCTGAGGAATCAACAGACTACAAATTTGTAAAAATTGGATGTACAGAACAAAAGCTATGATTTATTTGGTGCAAATATGCAATTATTTCCATTTGAAATTCATTTCAAAACTTTATACAATAACACTGTAATGTTTCTGCATATTTGGGTTCTACACCTTGGAAGGATTCATGGGATATAAAGTTTGCAAAAAATGGGACGTGTAGATTATTTTCTATTGATTTTACAAGATCAGTACTGAAACAGGGATTTGAATTTGAAATCAAATTTTGACTCGGGTTTGACTAGAGGCTGATTGGGCTTGCTACATGGCATGATGCTATTGGATGGTACCGTTTCGGTTAGAGGCTTCTAATCAGGGTCGTGCAATTAAGATCTAACGGACAAAGGAAGATGGGGGAGGGAAGGCTCACTAGCGACTGGGTTTTCCGGCGAGGGCTTCCAGTAGCTTGACGACGGCGAGCTCCTAGTGGTCAACGGCGGTGAGGAAGTAGCGAACGAGGAGTAGGGCTTCACGGCGAGGTCAATGGCGTAGTCGGTGTCGTCGGCTGCATCCTGTGGCGAAGGAGAGGTGTGGCCGGAGGTGTTCCAGGAGGCGGCGGTGTTGGGTTCTTCTCTCCGGCGGGCTCTGCTGTGCAAAATGGCTGGAAGAATTAGCAAGGAGATGCGGTGAGCGGAGGAGAAGGGAGAGGAAAAAGGATAGGAGGTTCGGGCCCTATATACCTGACGCAATCGTCGTCGGCGGCCGTGTAGGTGGCGGAGCTCCGGCGACCAATTTCAGCAGCCTGGCGGCCTGGTTCGAGGAGAGGGAAAAGAGGGGAGATAGAAGGGAGTGCGGGGATTTATGGGGGGGGGTTTCAGAGGGGTCGTTGTGGCTCTGGGCATGCGAGGAGGGTGGAGGTCGTGGGCGCGTGCGTTTCCAAAGAAGTAGGAGGAGGTTGCAGGGTAGGTGATGACAGGTGGGGTCGGGGTGTCAGTGAGAGGGATAGAGGGAAGGCTGCGGGTGGTTGCCTGGGCTGGTCTGCTGGGCCGTTTGGCTCTGGGCCGGCCTAGTTGGGCTGATTCCACTTTTTTGTTTTAAACTTTTATGTTTTCTGTTTTGTGATTTATTTGGAAAAGAAAACAAATCTATTTGGATTTGGATAAATCCAAGTAAAACTTTTATATAATGTGCCAATGTGTCTGGCAACACACAAAACCCTATTTGGTGAAATTTGAAAATAAAGATATTTGTAAAATATAAAATAGCTTCCATATAACAAATGGGGCTATTTAATTAAGAAGCTTTTTGAAATCATTTTGTTTCAAAATTTATAGAAAAAGGATAATTAGAACATTAGGGTTTGGTGAAGATGATTCAAATACTTTATAAAACTCACAAATATGCAAATATGATATGTATGCATGCAAATTTTAAATTTAAAAACTTGGGATGTTACATAATATTCCAATTGCAACTGATGCACATACAAGAAATAACCTGTTAGAGCAGATTAAAGGTTTTTGGTAAGAAATAAATAAATTTGAAGACACACTAAAAAATAGAAGACACGTATGCTTCATAATCAATTGAGGCTCTGCCTCATAAATACTTATACTATGCGTGCCTGAACATATGGGCATATGGCAGCCTAACACTTGCATGGTAATGGCAATACATATACATTGAACCATCCATTGGGCAAGCTCCTCACATTCACTCTAACAGAGAAATAAAGAAAGAAGATCATTCTTGAGTTTTCAAAGTAATCTAGAGGATATTTGAGAAGTATAAAAGATGTGAGAAAGCATGATATCTCGCTAAAACAAAAAAAAGTAGCAAGGCAAGCCAAAGAGACATTTAAAGCTATATCTTTTTCAAGATGGCAGCTGTGTCTATGACCATTATAAAGAGAACTGTGTCATGTATAATTACATGGAAGATTTATTTTACTATTTCATTGTTGAGGCTGCATCTTCATACATCTTTCCCCTATCATCTAGAAATAATCGATATGTTCACCAATTTATACGATAATCCAGCACTAAAATATATGAAAACATTGCTTTTTATGCTCCAGTTTCAACAATACAACTTGAAAGAATCGCACATGGAACACATAGAAGAATGCTATTTCTTACTTCATGTCCTCACCTGCACTTTTGCCATTCCAAATCCTCCTCCAGCCTTCCATGCGCGTGCATGTCTGAAAGCATCATGATGAACTGTGAAACACCAATTTATCACTAAATTTGTAGCTCAATAATTCTTTGGAGTACGTACATGTCATGAACTCACTCTCATTGCAGTATAAGAACATGTTAACCTCAAGTTCATATTCATAGATGTACCTCTATATAGCACTTGTCGCACTGGTTACGGAAGAGTTTAAGTGTGCAACTGAAGCTTCGTTAGCTAGCCCCTTGCATTAGAGACATCGGATGGTGTATTTGGTGGTGGTCACCAGGGGATGTGGACGCCACTAAGAAGAGGATGTGATGAGCCCCGATGGTAACCACGTGAAGGCTGACCCAGAGGTTGTTTCGCGGTGTCTCAACGGCGTCTGCAGCAATCTGCAGTGAGTTGTTGTGCCGCTGACGGGAGGCAGGAGGGTGGTGGCGACTGATCTTGAACAAATAAAGGTGAACATGAAATACAATATATGCAGCTGCAGCTTGTCAATTCCAAAGGTCCAATCTTCGCTGAATACATTTATGACAAATATCAATAGATAAGCAAGACAGATGCTCTAGTTGATATACTAATCTTGAGAAGTATCAGTACATTTACTTTGAAGGACAAACAACATCTAACAAATAGTTTACAATCTAAATGTGAAGTTCATACCTCACGACGACTTCCATCATTGCCATCAAATGTTGGCTTATCTCTCTATAAATCTTTTTTTCATGTTCTGTTACTTCATTATCACAAAAGACTATTCAGAGAAGCCCCCAGATATTCCATGCCATGCAACAATTTTGTACACTAAAAATCAAGAACAGAGGCATCGGCCTAGCAACTTCGGTATGACAATCATTTTGATGCTCCTTTGCACCTCTTAATATACATCTTAAATGTAACAATACTAAGAAAATAGCTATTAAATACCAATACCATGCAAGCAGCGTAACATGCAGTGTCCATTTACTGTTAGATATCATAGCACTGCAGTGTTTAGTGCTTGCCCCTGTACATATGATCAATCTACAAACGATATCAAATACGGCTACCTGGACAAGAAGGAACAACAACGAAAGCCAAGGCCATGTCGTCCAACACACTGGACGGATCCATCCATGAACCATCTAAAAGCACTAAGGTACAAACCAGACTGTACAATACAAATCAGAGCATAGTTGATTTGGCAGAATCACCTGCAACGCCTGCGCTGATGAGCGCAGTTGATTTAGACACATGAGATAATCGCTCTAATGATAAAATGCGTTGTAATTATGCAAATTAACATTAGTCTCCAAAAGGAAACACAGGAAGTGAACCGTACCTGGAAGACAGGCGAGTTGAGCATGCGGCGATAGCACCGTGAAGTAAAGAGGCGGTCATAGTCGTAGCCATCGATGTGCACATTGAACACGTCGCCGTGGTCCTGCTCCTCTGCCCATTGTATCTATTTTTGGCTTCCAGAGCCACCCGAACATGAATCTCATCTGAACAGCGGTTGCAGCTGCGACCGTCGTCCTCACTCCTCACCTTCGCTGGGTAGACTTGGAAACCATAAGCAGTAGGTCAACGGCGAATGGCGCCGTCTATTCTTGGGCGGTCGCTTGCGGCCGGCGAGGGACGAATCGAGGAGCGAGCTAGTGACCAGTGACATGCCGGCGCATAGTGAGATGGCGAGGAAAGAGATCATGGCGTAGCTCACCGGCAAACAGGGGCGTAGCACGCCAGAGCTCCAGCTGCTAGGGTTGGTTCGAGATTCAGGGTTGGAGACGACAGGGAGGAAGGTGAGTTTGAGATGTCTGAGATGTGGTACTAGCGAAGAGCACCATCTGATTCTCGTATCCATCAATGCACAGCGGTGGGCGCGAGGAACAATGAGGCAGCGGCGGCAGCGTCCAGGCTAGCGCGTCCATGTGAGGTGTGGTGATCCTAAAAAGGAGGCGGTGTCGGAGGGATCGAAATCAGCAACATCAAGACATGTTTTGCGTGGAGGAGGGACGCATCCAGTCCTGCATCGGGGGAGTGCAGGGGCGCGTGATTTTTGGATCTAAACACCGCTGGTAGTTATTTTTCAAGGGGGGTGATTCGGGTTTTGAATTTCGTGTTGAGTTGAGCTCAACATTGGGACGATTTAGTCTGTTTGATCTATGTTGTTGGATGGCTGAGATTGATTGTATCCAAGAAGTTTGTGCCTTTATAGCACTTGTTGCACTGGTTAAGGAAGAGTTTAAGTGTGCAACTGAAGCTTTGTTAGCTAGCCCCTTGCATTGGAGACATCGGATGGTGTATTTGGTGGTGGTCACCAGGGGATGTGGACACCACTAAGAAGAGGATGTGATGAGCCGCGATGGTAACCACGTGAAGGCTGACCCAGAGGTTGTTTCGCGGTGTCTCAACAGCGTCTGCAGCAATTTGCAGTGAGTTGTTGTGCCGCTGACGGGAGGCAGGAGGGTGGTGGCGACTGATCTTGAACAAATAAAGGTGAACATGAAATACAATATATGCAGCTGCAGCTTGTCAGTTCCAAAGGTCCAATCTTCGCTTAATACATCTATGACAAATATCAATAGATAAGCAAGAAAGATGCTCTAGTTGATATACTAATCTTTAAAAGTGCGATGACCCAGCATACCACTGCATGTTGTAGTATGCAAGTCGTTGATATAACACTTGCAGAACAACCCTACACAAGAATTACATCCCTCAGAGTGGTACAACAGAAACATTGCGGGTCCAAATACAAACTTGATAACTTTATTACAAACCAAAGACGTGCTGAGAAATAAATGTCCCTCACAAGAGAACATCTCAAGTGCTTAGTGTTTATACAACAAAACGAGAGAAGATCCAAATAATTAAACACTCAAAGAACTCAACAGTCAAGACTACAACTGCTCGGTTCCTCGATTCGATACTATACTACTAGTTAGACTACTCTTCACTCTGACTCCTCATCGGAAGCGACTCCATAGCGTATGATGTAGTCCATGTCTTCAACTCCACGTGAGAGATCTGGCTCTTCATAAAAGATGTCTTCTTGTCCTCCGATGGCGTTCAGTGTCGCTTCATCTTAGTCTTTACAGTCTAGCAAGGGTTTAAGAGAGTGGGGTGAGTAACAAACATTACCCAGCAAGTTTATTTAGAAAGAAGTTGTGTGATATGCACTAGCTACAGCATGGACCCAAAAGAGTCATAGGCTAATGCAAGGTTTTATCAAGAATTTCTTGAAAGATTGCTTTTACTTTTGAAAACTATGCCCAACAACCAACACAGGGTATTAGTGCCTTGAGAGCACCGTTCCTATAGCATTCGTAGCTCCTTCCCAGAACAAGGGGTAACATGTCACATCTTTTTACACTCTGCAGAGGTGTGTCCTTCCAAAAGAGATCAAAGCCTTGCTGCATAACCGAGCGTACATTCCCGTCCACACTTCCTTGGTGTGGGGCCCAGTCATTGATCCAAGTCATTCACCATACTTCTCCGCACAACGCATGCCCACCCAATTCATGCAAGCAGGTTTAGCCCCTGATATTCACCCCCAACGATGAAGTACCTAGGCACCCCTTGCAGACCATCATAGACACCAGTGGTCGTGGGCACTAAGGGGTGCCACCCATGTGCACATATTCCCACAAGACATACGGCGAACGGTAGCTGAAGTGTCCGTTGACATGCGAACGAGAGAAGATACAGATGACTTTCCCGTCCCATTCCAAGTCTCCTGGGTGACATGGTTTTTACGGCGCAAGAATAATTGTGGCATACTTTCCCTTGCAAGTGGAACCTCCACCACAACAATCTTACCATGGTTCCACCTGCCAGCCTTCCTAGGTTATCACCACTCGGGTCGATAACCACTAGTCATATTATTATTGAAAATAGGTTTTCGAACTCTTTTGATAAGTTAGAGTTATAAGTCAGCACTTTGCAAATAGTTTCCAAATCAGTGCAACCAAAAGATATGAGCAAGATAAACTTGCCTTGTGACTGAAAGGTAGTGGAGTTGGATGCTTGGCGATGCTCCGGATTTCCTTGTTCTACAAAAATTCCATCATTGTCCGGTAAGGACAATGTTTAAAGAAGCAAATGGATGCAATGTGCAATGATATGCAATGCATAGTGGTTTAGTTAATTTATTCACCTATTGGTGTGTTTTACCCAAGACTTTGCATAATTAATGAGTTTTACCCAAGACTTGGTTGTATTTGTATGTTTTACCCAAGTCTTGGTAATTCAAGAACTCAACTAAAGTTTCACAGCAATTTGGAATTATGAAGTCATGGTTGAATTTATTTGAAAAGATAAAGATTGGTTTAATGTAGAAAAGACTTAATTTTTATTTTTATTAATAAAAATTAGGATTTTTTGTAAAATGGAAATTAAAGGATTTCACAATTTGAATTTATTTTGAAAAGTGAATATGAAATATATTTTTAATCAAATATGCAATTCATTACAGAAAAGGAAATTATTTTATGGAGTTAAAACAAACAGTACTGATTTTAGTTTCAAATTTGAATTTAATTCAAAAGAAACCTGAATTGGAAATTTGTAATCTGAATTTGGTTTAGAAATGGGCCTTTGCCCATTGGCCTGGCCCAGCCCACCCGGCTGAGTCTAACCCAACTAGTCAGGATCTAGGTCGGTCAAACCGACCCAGACCTGCCTCGCACCCTCACCTCTCTCCCCTCGAGCACTCCCGCGAACCCTAGCCGCCGTCGCCATCGCCCGGCAATTCCGGCCAGCTCCGGCGGCTTCTGCCGCCGCCACCTGAGGCAAACAAAGCGCCCCACTGCCCTCTACCTCCTCCACCAAGTGGATTTCAAGGACGCCTCCTCTCCGATGAGATTCCGGGCTATTCCCTGCTCGGGTTCTGCCGACTCCTGTTGCCTCCGAGCTTGATGCTACGCTGGATCCTTTCGTGGTGCTCGATGTGCGTGTCTGCGGTGGTTGTGGTGGTTGTGCAGCGCTGGTGGAAGTGCCCAAGATGAGGTGCTCCCGGTGCTGCCACGGTGAAGTCACCCTGGGTTGCACCTGGCCGGCTGTGCGGGCACTGCCCCGCCATGCCATCCAGGCAAGCGCCTGGGCGATTGGTGAGTGCCATCTTCTTCTTCTCCTACCCTCCTCTTCTCCGGCCGCAGTCACTAGCCACCCCAGCCATGATTGACTGAGCCAAGCTCACAAACTAGATTCGGTGAGTTGTTAGCTACTGCTTGTTTGATGTTTGAGTTCAGTTAGCTGCTGCTGGTGCTTAATCAAGTGGTGATTCAGCTATGCCAGAATCCCTCTGTCAGTGTAGTTTACTAACAGAAGTGTTGGCCTGAATCTCTCTTTGTTGCAAGGTTCAGTTATGATTTGTTATTATGAATTATGATTCCTAGCTGTTGTAAATAGGAAAATGATTTGATTCAGACAACCTGGTACTACTTGTGTACTGTGTTGGATAAGATCTTTGCCCTAATATCTTTGACTGTGATGCTATGCTAGCAAAGGTACATGTGTGCAAACTGAATTCATTAATTCAGTTCCTGTTGTTGTTTTTCTTATTGATTCCTAGCAGAAGCTATGGAAGAGGATATAGATGAAACTCACTGGTTGGCTATCAGATAATTTGGCTATGTGTTGTGTTGAGGTGCATGACCATTTTGGTCATGTGCCCAGCAACCAATTTGGTAAAGGCTAGCTTTTGGTGAAATTTACACTTGTTATCTGGCCAATGATGCTGGTCTGAGGCCAGATACAAAATTAATGAGGTGCTCTACTTGTTTTAGTGCCCACTGCTATAACCTTGAACTTGTGCTAGTAGTGGTTGTGTGATTAAGGTGCATGACCAGTTTGGTCATGTGCCTAGCACAAGCCTGCCCTGTGTGGGTTCAGATGTTGCTACTCCATGTATGCCCATGAAGCATAAGCTGAGGCTTGATCTAAAGTTTTGTTTCTGATTTATGATTGTTTTATTATAATCCTAATGAAGAGTCTTGCAAAGCATCACTTTGCATAACTGAAGGAAATCACTACCCCTTGCCATCCATGCACAAAATCATGCACTGGCAGTAAGATTATATGATGTGCAAGAAAATCAACATGTTGGTTGAAGATTTGATGTTATGGTCTTGATGCTGATCTGCTACTGCTTGCTGGTGAGTTGTGGCTTGCTCCTAGCTTGCCCTTCTCCTCCTGGTTCAGCTCCTGGTGGCTTGTCCTTCTCCTCCTGGTCAGGGACTACTCCACCTTGCCTTCTTCTTCAGCTTCCAGGATTCAATCCATGATCTATTGGTTTGTGTTCTGGTGTGGTGGTGCTGTGTTGGAGAACTGTGGTGTTCTTCTGGTGGTGTGGTGCTGGTCGAATGGTTGATGCTTCTTCTGGCCGTGCACTCCTCCTCCAGCTGCTGACTCGGCTGGCTGCTGTGGTGCTGACAGCAGCTAACTCAGTCAGATGACTGAGCTGCTTGTGTGCTACTTGCATGTGTGTGTCACACAGCTTCGGTCTGATCCACTCCTGGGACGTGGTGTGTTGGTTTGGCTCGGTACCCAGATGAATTGTACCAAAAAAATTAACAGAACAGATGCTATGCTTGATCAAAACACTACTCTGTGATGCAAATGGCAAAATAATTTGCCAAAGTTTGAGAGTAACACTCACACTAACTGACAAGGGTATATAGCTAATAGAGCCCGCTACTTGTGTACCCCTGAGGCCCGATAAGCTAGGCCCAAGAGTAGTCATAGTCGAAGTACGAGTCCATGTCGTATACAGACATTGTAATATGTATCGGACCCGACCGGTTCCTTGAGACCTGGCCACCTATATATAGGGGCCAGGAGAGGCCGGTCCAGGGACAGATTGAGAATAAGTCAAGTTGACCACTACGTTTATTCTCGATACACGCCTTGTTTGACTGATCTTTACCTTTGAGTTCATCCGACGCCCTATTCCCCCGATCCTAAGTCCTTCATCTTGGACATTTGTCGAGTTAACCCTCATCAATGGGCACCGACCGTGGGGACCAGGGGTGTTGGAATCATGAATTTGACGGATTTTTCGCTTCTAGCCAACAGTAATCCAGAAGTCGCGGAAACCAGGAGATGGAGCTGACGATCGGAAGCCTGAACTTTCTAGTCGGATCTTCGGGTTCGACTCGTCTCTCAGATCCAGCAAAACTGGATCCGTCGGCAATCGAAGTCAAGACAATCGCAATGTCAGGATCATCAGTGGGCTCCTCCAGCGAGGTAAACTCACCGGTCAGCTACACAATAGCAGAAAATACAGGAGAAAAAATCAAAGAACTCGACGAAACCATGGAAAAACTAGACATAGGAGAAACAGTGGATCAATCATATCCTAGCCAAAAATACTTCATCACCCGAAGCGGTGGCGTCTCCGGCAATATACACCAGCTATGCGTCATCATCACAAAAGCAGCAGAAGACAATGATCCTACAGACAATGCAGCAACCCACGTACAAGTCAACAAATCAAGGACTAACAACAAAAAGGAAAAGGAGAAAATTCACGTTTCCACCGGAGAGTGGAGAATCATCATGTCGGCCATCAACCACGGCACAGAGGTACCCGCAAATTCGAGAAGGGAAGTCTTGATGGGATACCAGTATGCCCTGCATCAGCACAAAAAAGAAGCTACGAGAGGAAAAAGACAATATCAGGAGAAGTCATGAAAATAATAATGTGTCGAGTGGAGCATACTGGGATGAATACAGCGAAGCATCAGAATCCAGCAGAGAGAGTGATACATCCGAAACGTATCTACTTTCCCGAACACTTTTGCTGTTGTTCCTCCTCAAATTTGTGTGTTTTGAATACAACTAACACGGACTAACGCTGTTTTCAGCAGAATTGCCCTGGTGTCTTGTTTTTGTGCAGAAATCCAACTTTCAGGAAAAATCCCGGAAAATACTGCAAAAATCCTATTTTACTAGAAGACCCACGGAGCCAGAATATGAGACGAAGAGGGGCTGGGAGGCCACCACACCACCTGGTGGCGCGGCCCAAGCCTGGCCGTGCCAGGGTGTGGTGAGGCCACCCCGGCCGTCTCCTCGAGCCCTCCTTCCACCTACAAATACCCTTTGACCTAAAACTATCGGGGGTTCGGCATTTTTCCAGATAGAGTTCCGCTGCGCTGCCACCATCAGAAACCGCGATTCCGAACCAGAAACTCTGTTCTGGCACCCTGCCGAGACGGGGATTTGGAGGAGATCTTCATCATCATCACCGACGTCTCTCCATCAACCATCCATGACTCCCCCATCCATGTGTGAGTAATTCCCGCTGTAGGTGAAGGGGATGGTAGGGATTGGATGAGATTATTCATGTAATTTGCTATGAGATTGTTAAGGCATGGTGCCTAGTATCTACTGTTAGTGCTTATGACATTGTTGCAACTTGTTGTGCTTAATGCTTGTCACTTTGGGCCCGAGTGCCATGATCTCAGATCTGAACTTGTTATTGTTTTATGATGATAGTTGTTGTTTATGATCTTACCTGCAAGTTGTATATACATACCATTGTCCGGAACCCGAGGCCCAAAGTGACAACAGTTGGGATAACCGGAGGGGATGGCTGTGATGTGAGGATCACATGTGTTCACCGAGTGTGATAAGGATCACGCCGGTGATCCTTGGAGTTTTGTCCTGATCTTTCACAGCGAGTCAACCGGATAGAAACCTTCCAATAACACGAAGAACGTCACCTGAAGAAGAGGAATGAATCCAGCAAGCAACATGATAAAGATCACCATGCCTCAAACCTGAGCCTGATAATTCTTGATGAACACAAGAACCCTCGCAGCAATCTTTATTTGATAACACGGCAGCGCCGTTTCCCCGGAGGGATGATACACGGTGGAACACCACGCGATAGTTTAACTCTAAATTCTGAACTCCCCTCTAAACCCTTGACTGATAGCCTCCTTATATAGATGGCCAGAAAACTGTTGGGCTTGGACAGGCCCAAACCCAATAAGTGGCCCATAACATGACCCGACACACGAAATAACATAAGCAGATATATAAATTGCTGACACAACCTTAGACTAAATTATCTCATATCGTAGGTCGTCCTGGCGTGCCAATCTGCAATGAGCTTCCCTCATCTTGGTGGAGTCCTGAAATTGGGTTTCACCTCCTCCTTTGTGCCCATATCAGAGTGTTAATGCTTTGCTCCGGTACTCTATTAAAAGGAGTACCTTAATTACCAGTAGATTCCCTTGAGGCCCTGCTGCAAACAGGCTGGTAGGACAGAAGATGTCGTGCAAGTTTCTCATTGCGAGCACGTACGACTATATACGGAACACATGCCTATGGTTGTTTAGTACTAGGATGCTTTATCATTATTTATCTGCAATTGCTCATGCCTCGAATATTACATGAATTATCTTGTCCATGCAACGCCCATACATCCATCCCTATGCCTACAGTATTTAATCCTACTGTTTACTATTGCTACTATTACCGTCTTTACTTTATTATTGTTGCTACTATTTTACTACTGTCACCACTATAAAATTGTTGCTACTGATAAACCGATGCAAGCAAGTCTGTTTCCAGGTGCAGCTGAATTGACAACTCATCTGTTAAGGCTTATAAATATCCTTTGGCTCCCCTTGTGTCAAATCAATAAATTTGGGTTTTACTTCCCTCGAAGACTGTTGCGATCCCCTATACTTGTGGGTCATCAAGACTATTTTCCGGCACCGTTGCCGGGGAGCATAGCTTTATTTGTAAGTTCACTTGGGATTCATATTGTTCGCTGCAATCCATTCATCGTGGGTAAACCTTTTGATGGAAAAGTTCCTATATTGCCATCCACTACAAGAAGAGGTACGACTCTGAACATCTCTGTTGCTCTTGATTTGCCATCTGTTATGAGTAAGTTGCTTACACCATCGCATGCACATGCTACTTCTTCTGCTGAGTTTGAAAATGCTACTGATAGTTTTGATGATGCTCCTATTGTGCTTGATGAGAGTGGTTCGTTAGGTTCCTTTTTAGAGGCTACAATTGCTAGGACTAAGCAAATGGGGAACACCATTGTTACACCTGCTAGTTCACCTGAGTCTAGGGAACACCCTAGTGACAATTTTGATGATGCTTATATTGAGCTAGATGATGATTTTATTGATGAATTTCATGCTACTAGTGATGCTGGTGCTATTAGAGATCTTCTTGCAAGACGTGCTGTTAGATACAAGTTATCTCCTGATGCTAAGTTTGCTGCTTCTCCCATAAATATTAGTGATAAGGACTATGATTTCTCTTTGGATTTTTCTTACAAATCTATTGTTGAGAAAAAACCTTTTTGTGGTACTGAAAGTAAGAGTGCTATGGAACACATGAATGAGATTTCTTCTTTGAGTAATTTGTTTTCTGATGATACTAAGCTGCGTACTTATTTCGTTGCTAAGATTTTCCCTTTTTCGTTGAAAGGTGCAGCTAAAGCTTGGTTTAATAATTTGTCTCCTGGATCTATTGATAGTCCTATTGCTTTGGTTAATGCTTTCTTTTAGAAATATTTTCCTGCTAGTGCTCAACATGCTGCTTTGCAGATAATCTTTGACTTTGAGCAGGTAAAAGGAGAGAAACTGCCTGAATCATGGGGAAGGTTTTGCTCTTTAATCAAAGTACTGCCTGGAGAGCCATTGCCTAAGAATGAACTCCTTGATATATTTTATAATGGACTAACTGTTGAATCTAAGACATACTTGGATAGTTGTGCTGGTGGTGTTTTCAGGAAAAGGACTCCCGCCGAAGCCAAAGAATTAATGGCTAAAATCAGCCGGAATTATGATGACTGGACTATGGCTGAGCCAACACGAGCGCCGACACCAAAGAAGAGAGGAATGATTGAATTAAATGATGAAGTGATGAGAGAAGCCAAGAAATCTCTTAAGGAGAAGGATATTAAATCCAAAGACGTGAAGAATCTACCACCTATAGAAGATTTATGTAAGCCAATCCCTCGCTCATCCACTATTAAGGTACACTCTCTCCAACACTTTGATAATAGAGATATTCCTTACTCTAAACCTCCTGATCAATGCTTAGATGAGTTTGATAATTTCATTGTCAAGCAAGATAATTTTAATAAGAGAGTGCAGAATCATTTGTTGGAAAATTCTAGGGCTATTAACAAGTTGCAGGATATTGTGGAGAGAACCTCCAATGATGTGAAGATGCTTGTTAAACATTTTCAAATGGTTCAAACTCAAATAAATCAGCTTACCAAGGTGCAAAAAGATTTGCTAGTTAATGCTTCAAGAGAAAAACAAGCGTGTGAAATACGCACTAGAGGTGGTGCTTCTACTCAAGATCCCTTATATCCTGAAGGACATGCTAAGAGGATCGAGCAAGATTCTCAACGTGCTACAGGTGATGATATTCCTTCTAAGAAGAAGAAGAAGAAGAAGCATAAAACAGTTGCAGAATCTTCTGAAACAGGTAAAAATCCTAATAGTGTTTCTATTTCTGATGCTGAAACCGAAAGTGGTAATGCTTCTGATAAAGAAGAAGTTGAAGAGGAACCAGAAAAGCTTGCTAAGAATGCAAAGTACACTAAGGAAGACTTCATTGCCAACAAGCATGGTAATGAGAGAGAACCTTGGGTGCAGAAACCAATGCCTTTTCCTGGTAAGAAACACAAATCCAAGGAATAAGAACACTATAACAGGTTTTGTGAATGGATGAGACCTTTATTTTTGCAAATTCCTTTGACTGATGCTATTAAAATACCTCCTTATTTAAAGTATATGAAAGATATTGTTACTAACAAAAGGAAGATTCCTAGTGAGGAAATTTCCACTTTACTTGCTAATTACTCTTTTGATGGTAAAGTTCCAAAGAAGCTTGGAGATCCAGGTATACCAATGTAGCGTACATGTGCTTTATTTGTGCTAGTCCCTGGATCAAACGCTAGCACACACAGTTTAAGATGTAATATCAAGAAACAAAGGTCATTTTATTACATTGCATGATCCAGCAATTACATAAAGGAACTTTACAATACTCATAGCATGAAGCTTTCAGAGTTCACAACAAAATCAAAAATAGCATGGAGTCCTTTTCTTCATGTGCCACAGGCAAACATGCTGCGGATAGACTCATAACCCTGTCATACCTTTCTTATCGTCAAAACCTGCAACATGAAACGTTGCAGCCACAAAGGGTCAATACACTTGAATGGTATTGGCATGATGTCACTTTTTGGTGGACACAAATGGAGTCCTAACACTTACATGAATATTTGGCTAAGTGGATCTTCAGGCTAAGCTTGCAGAAAAGCAATTGTTTATCCTACTTTTCAAAAGATCTCATTTTTCTTTTAAAGCACTATTGGACACACTGGAATCCACCAGGTGCTCCTAGTTAATTATGCACACACAGGAATCCACTAGGTGTACATAATTATGATCACACAATAATCCCTTGTTAACCACTCAAGTTTTAATTTAAAGAAGTTGGGATGAGGAGATTCTTGAACAGCTTCAAAATCATGTCACTCAAAATTGTCCGTAACCGGGGACACGGCTAAGTACTTAGTTTTAACCCTCTGCAGAGGTGGTGCACTTTTCCCACAAGACTCAGTCAACCTCTTTTACCATGATGCTCATTTTGCTCAAATGGCCAAGTGAAGACTAAGACGAGACTTTTCAGAAGCAATCCCTTAGACCAACCCGGACGTGTTCCATCCTACAAATCACTGCCACCCTCTGTCCGTCTGGCTGAGTTCTCGCAACCTAGTTAGTCAAGACAGAGCCCATATGACTCATGGTTGCACTGGAAGCTTCACGACTTGAACGTCTCCAATCTCTTTGTTCCTGGGTGGCCGTCCACAAGTGAGATACACACGACCGCCCTAGACATGGCTCCGGTGAACCACTCAACATAAATCCAAAACAACCACTTCCACCCAGGTGGTTCATTAACTTAGTTATTTTCTTAGTTTTTGCAAAACATAGTTTTCAAAACTTAATAAAAGAACATGTGGAATCCCAACCACGAATTCTATAGCACAACTAAGCAACCTACACTTACGGTGTTTCTTCTTACAGGGTAATTAGGGGTATCCTAAATAGGAGATATCAAGCATAACTATCTACACATGCATAATATTAAAAGAAAAGAAACACTACATGCATGGTAAAACATTGGGAATTTTATGAACAAGAGTGACACTTGCCTTAGAAATTTCTGAAGATTGTACTTCTCTTAATCAACACACGTGGCTCTCCGTACAACTATAAGATAGAAAGTAACACAACATAAACACACCATTCAAGCAATATAATCAAACAAGACAACACAAGTGTTTATTTGTTTTAGCTTAGTCTTGATTTGTCTTAGTGATAATTGGACAAAAGATTGTGTTATGAAGTTGACTTGATATGGATGGAGAGAATGGCTAAGTCAAAGACTTCAAAGGATTGATGAGGGTTTTCTAGATTGTTAAGAGGTGTCAAGACTTAGCAAAAAAATAGCTTAAGGGTATTCTTAGGCTTGGGTTGAGAAGTTGGATGAATAATTTCTAAATCATGAGGTCTAACACTTTCATCTTCTTGACTTGGGGCTCTCTTCTCGATCTTCTTCCTTTGACTTCAACTCCTTGTCTTCTCTTCAACTTCTTGTTTTGCCTTCAACTCTTTGTCTTCTCTTCAACTTCTTCTTCATGGTCTTGATATGGGGAAACTTCTACGTCATAGTGTTGGAGGGGGTAGTCAAAATACTTAGAAGAATTTTGGGTAAGAGGGAATTGATAGTTTTGCACTTGGGCAAGAATAGAGAGTAGATTTTTACTAAGTTATGGTAGATTTGATGTGTTCATTAGGACTTAGGATTATTCACACCTTTGCAAAGTGGAACAAAGTCAAATTGGGACTTGATATTTGCAAGGGGCTCATATAACACCACTATATTTTGCAAAAATATGAACTAATGGAGTTGACTCTTGGAAAAGTGTGAAAAATGTGTGTGAAGTATTCTGGTGGTTTTCTATTACCAAGATATTCAATTTTGCAAAAGGAATTATGCCCAAAAATAATTATAGAATTAAATCTAGGGGGAAAATACTCAAATCCTCATTTAAATTTGAATACTTGAAAAAATTTAGCCAACTAATTTGTGCAGTAGTTCTACTGGACAGGGAACAACAATATGATCCTACTGCAAAAAGAATCAACTGAAAAGGATTTATAGAATTTGAACTATAATAAAAACACTCAAACTCACATATTTAAATTTGAATGTTTTCAACTCATTCAGAAGACAAATTTTATTACAGAACAGTGTTATACACATTTTTAGGAATCCAGGGATGTATTATTTGCAATTTTTGGATCTACAGAACAAAAGATAAGAATTAATTAAGTTAACAGATAGGGTTGATTCAATTTGAAAATGAATTCAAACTGAATACTGAAACTATGAATTATTATGGCACTAATGGATTCTACAAGTCCCAAGGTTTCCAAGCAATGTTATAAAATAGTAATAACACTAGTTTTAAAAATAAAAGATGTTTTTCAATAAAACTTTATATGCATAGCATAATGGTTTTGCTTGCATAACAAAAACTAGGATTAGGGTTTAAGAAAATAATTCTTTTAGAATTAGTGAAAATATTCTATAAACTATCATTTTGAATTTCACAATCAAGCAAAAGTTTGGAGGGCAATCTTATAAAATACTTTTGTGATTCAGTCCTTTGCAAGCTAGCTTGCATAAGTTTGAGTAAAAGGTAAAGATAATATTTTGGTACTTGGTTTTCTCAAAGAGGTTCTTCAAGAAATATCAGGGGGGGTTTGAAAAGGTTTTTATAATAAAGCTTTCAATTAAACTCAAAAGTTTTAATTTTTTGTGAAATTTCAATCAATGCACTCAAAAAAAATTCCCCCAAAATTTGATAAAATCTTGGGATGTTATAGACTACCACCCTTAAAAGAAATCTCGTCCCCGAGATTGGAGAGGCTAGAAAGAAAGTGGGTATTAGGTTACCTAGGTGGCTACCACCCTTAAAAGAAACTTTTGTAGGTAGTCTAGGTTCTTGGGGTTCAATCAAAAGCACATTGGTCTTGACTTGGCACTAGGTCATCTTTTGAATCCATAGTTGGCTTCTTTCTTCATTTCCAATAGGTGGGTGTCTATTCACAACCTTGAACACCAACCTTCTTCAAGGGTTGCTTGGGGATAACCTTGCTCCATTGTAGGGCTTCTATCCGGCAGGGTAGTTGTTGAACTACTTTGGACATTGAAGAGTCACTCTTTGGATCAATCAGAAGACCAAGTTGAGATAGCTTTATTTCATATCACCTCTTTGATCTTTGTAGACTCCCATCTTAGGATTGAAGCTTCTTATACACCACTATCTTCCATCGCAAGTCATCTTCAATGGGAAACTTGTGGTTCATCGTCACCGTATTCCTACGTTTTGGCAACACTTGCCTATTATAAGGGTACAATATCTTATCCTCATATCGTAGGTCATCCTGGCGTGCCAATCTGCAACAAGCTTCCCTCATCTTGGTGGAGTCCTAAAATTGGGCTTCACCTCCTCCTTCGTGCCCATATCACCTAGGGTTCAGGTTTAACAACGTCGTCTCTCTTGTAGGTATGTCTCCCTAGATTTTACCATACCTCATATCAAGAGCGAACAATTTGAGTAGTCGTCATGGGGGCCAATCCATAACGCACCCAATCGTTACCTTGTATTTTAGTTTGGTACATCTCGTACACTAACTCTTGGTCTCCTCACTAGTTTTGACAAAAGATTCTATGGATATTGAATCCATGTTTCAATTCCTATTAAGAATTTTAGAAAGCAATTCTATCGATCCTTAGCTAGTGGTTTGCGTAATCTCTGTAATATGGCATTAACTCTTAGCTTGAAGGTCCTTCGGTTTGCCATCTCTTTCTATGCTTCTTCTTGATACTGAGCATCTTAGCTGGATCTATCAATGTTATTGTCTTCATGGAGGCTTGTCAAGAAACACTTGTTTGGGTTTGAAAAAGATGAGAATAGACAGAAGGGATCTAAAGAAAATTCCTACCCAACACTGCAGCTCAAGGTAATTCATCTTACAATCAAGATCTAATAAGCATTTGTCACATCAAACAACATGGTTCAACCACAAACAAACTAGTATGGTCATACCACAATTTGATATGATCATAACATATTACGATGTCATTCTTACATAGATCTTAAATGGAGGTCCAACTAGGGCTTCTTGGGTGTCTTCCAGGTAGTAGTCTACTCTTTCCATCTTTGAGGTCCTTCTAGGTGCTATGCAGTCTATACTTGAGTCTTCCTCCAAGCTCTTCGATAGCTTCCATGAATTGCATCTTGTGAAGTTGAGGAATAATATACGAAGCATCAATCTCTTCTTGATAGTCTTCATGGGATAAGATCTCTAAGGAATGAGAAAGAATTTTTAAACGTGAAGTAGATGAGAATATAAGAAGTTAAATTGCAAACACCTTTCTAATAAAAACCGAATTAGATAGATTTTTCATCCTAGGAGCCTTCCTAATCTCTCTCATCTTCTTTTGCTCATCTTGAACATGAACTTCTCTTCTTGTTCTTAGAATACCTACTCCTTCTCCTTGAGTTGGGCAAGTAGCTTGTCATTTGCTAAGTAGTTTTTCTAAGTCCTAGAACTATTGATGCTTAGACCTTAGACTCCTTCAATTTTCTTCCTTTGATGATAGGGGCGGGTGGATCTTGAAGTCCTTTGAGGTGTTGAAGCTGAAGCTCCTCGTCTTTGAGTTGGAGTGAAGAGTAGGGACAAAATGACTAAGGGAAGAGTTTACGAGATAATGAGTGTGTAAATTTTTAACTTAGAAATAAAAGCAATTCCTATATCTCTAAGGGGTCTTTGTCCAATCCTAGGGTCACAAACCTAAGGGCAACATAATGCTCTGATACCATCTGTAGCGTACCTGTGCTTTATTTGTGCTAGTCCCTGGATCAAACGCTAGCACACACAGTTTAAGATGTAATATCAAGAAACAAAGGTCATTTTATTACATCGCATGATCTAGTAATTACATAAAGGAACTTTACAATACTCATAGCATGAAGCTTTCAGAGTTTACAACAAAATCAAAAATAGCATGGCGTCCTTCTTCTTCATGTGCCACAGGCAAACATGCTGCGGATAGACTCGTAACCCTGTCATACCTTTCTTATCGTCAAAACCTGCAACATGAAACGTTGCAGCCACAAAGGGTCAATACACTTGAATGGTATTGGCAAGATGTCACTTTTTGGTGGACACAAATGGAGTCCTAACACTTACATGAATATTTGGCTAAGTGGATCTTCAGGCTAAGCTTGCAGAAAAGCAATTGTTTATCCTACTTTTCAAAAGATCTCATTTTTCTTTTAAAGCACTATTGGACACACTGGAATCCACCAGGTGCTCCTAGTTAATTATGCACACATAGGAATCCACCAGGTGTACATAATTATGATCACACAACAATCCCTTGTTAACCACTCAAGTTTTAATTTAAAGAAGTTGGGATGAGGAGATCCTTGAACAGCTTGATGACCCACAAGTATAGGGGGTGTATCGTAGTACTTTCGATAAATAAGAGTGTCGAACCCAACGAGGAGCAGAAGGTGTTGACAAGTGGTTTTGATCAAGGTTTCACTGTAAATACTAGCAAACGGGTTTTCAGGGGTATTTGGTAATGCAAATAAATAAAGTGTGAGTAAATAAAAGACAGTAATAATAATTGCAGCAAGTGGCCCAATCCTTTCTAGAGCAAAGGACAAGCCGGTTGTGTAACTTATGATGACCAAACGTTCTCGAGGACACACGGGAGTTTCTGTCAAGTGCTTTCGCTTCATACCGCTAAATAATCTTTATTGGTTTGATAAGTGTTATGGGGGTGAACCTGTGCTAGCGCACTACCCTTACTAGGATAAATACACATTTGTGATTATACCCCTTGCAAGCATCCGCAAATACAAGAAAGTAATTAAGATAAATCTAACCACAACCTTAAACTCTAGGATCCTACGCTCCCTGGTGCAATGGTTTCCCAACGGAGGTTTAGGTTTCTGTCACTCCAGCAACCCCACAATTGGTAGCCAAATACACAATGCATCTCACTAGGCCCATAAATGGTGAAGTATCATGTAGTCGATGTTCACATGACACCACTAGTGAAATAACACCACAACAAATAAATATCAAACCATTAAATATTACTCAACAATAATTCACTACTAACATCTTGACTTCTCCCATGTCCTCAAGAACTAAACGAACTACTCACAAGACATCATATGGATCATGATCAGAGGTGAAATAATGGTAAATAACAATCTGAACATAAACCTTAATTCAACGGTTTCACTCAATAGCATCAACCACAAGAGTAATCAACACCGGAAAAGTTTCCCCTAAGAATTTAACAAGATCCAACTCAAGATGTTACAGCGGGATGGCGTGGTGATGGTGAAGATGAATGTGCTGGTGATGGAGATGATGATGATGATGATCCTGATGAAGTCCGGTGCGATGGTGATGATGATGGTGACGATCTCCCCTCTCCGAGAAGGGATTTCCCCGGCAGATTTCTGCCTACCGGAGAGCTTTTCTCTCTCTGGTGTTTTCCACCCCGCAGAGGCGGCGCTGTCTATCTCTGAGCCCCCCTTGACTTAGGTTTTTGGGGACGATGAAATACGCGAAGGGGCGGCGGTAGAAGTGGGCCAGGGGGCTCTCACCACAGGTGGGCGCGGCCAGGGCTGGGCCGCGCCCCCTGGTGGTGAGGCTGCCCTGTGGCCCCTCTCGCCTCCTCCTTCTGGCTTGTTCAGTCTTCTAATAAAATATAATTTTTTGGTATTTTTTGGAATCTTCCTGATCTTCAGAATATGGTGCCTTGATGGTCCTTTTTCTAGCAGAATCCTGACTCCGGCAGCAAATCCTCCAATGATCATCAAACATGCAAAAACAGAGGAAACAACACAAGTATCATCTCTAAATATGAAATATATCAATGAATAACAGTAAATTATGATACAAAATAGTGATGCAAAATGGACGTATCAACCCCCCAAGCTTAGACCTCGCTTGTCCCCAAGCGAAAACTAAACTCAGTAAACATAATCACAGGTTTATGGAGTGAAGTGTCGATAATCAAAATACGGACAAGAAGCATCACATTCACCAAGGCACAATTTATAATAGATAGCAACTTCCCTTTATACGATATAGACTTGCAATAAGTAAAAGGGAATCACAAATAAGGATGCACAAGGTAAACTATAATTGGTGGTGGCAAACCTTAGTTCTTGGTCAGAGAACGATGAACAAGCTATTCTTTCTTTTGAACGGAGCCTTTTTTTAAAACAGAGCTAATATAGCAAAAACCATATGCTCAACAAAACAAACTTTTTATATTCATAGAAAGCTTTCAAAGATATATTCCTTCAGACAAAAGCATCATACTAATCAAAAGAAGTTAGTAAACATGATTAAACAGATCAATATGTGGATGAGTGAAACATAACAACTCAAATGCTTGCTTGAGATAGAGGGGAATAGGTTGACTCAACATAAAAGTAAAAGACAGGCCCTTCGCAGAGGGAAGCAGGGATTAACATGTGCTAGAGCTTTTCATTTGTAAAACAGAGGTAAAAGTTATTTTGAGAGGTGGTTGCTTTTGTCAACGACTAGCAACGGAGTTCTTGATATCTTCCATACTAAACAAGTGAGAGCGGTTCTAAGATGTTTGATTAATTTGGCACATTGGTGCTCTTTTATAGCTTTGCACTCCTCCCCACCTTTTCCTTTCTCAAACCATGGCTAACCGATTCCATCGGGTGCCAACCAACTTTCACATACCATGGAGGAGTGCTTTTTTTCTTTTTGAGATTATAATGGTCTGACCAGCTCCCTTGCAAAATTAATGACGAGCAGATGAAGCTGCCTAGTCGAGGGGTACTTAATTTACTATGGAAGATAACAAACCCATCCACTACATCCTCATGAGCTAAAAATAGTGGCACAAAATGAGAAGTATTTGAAGGTTTTTAAAAGGTAGCACATGAAAATTTACTTAGAATGGCTTAAAATACCATGCATAGGAATTTATAGTGGACTCTTTGGAAGTGACTTGGCTTTTGGGAATTGGATGCACGAGAAGTATTCCCTCTTAGTACAGGTTTTTGGCTAGCAAGGCAGGGTAGCCAACATAAGAATTGCATGAAACAAACAAACATATATATAATAGGAACAATCATGCAAACTTCCTTGAAGGTACAACGATTTTAACTTTGAGAATAATAATGCTTATAAGCCAAACATGAAGGAAAACTGAAGTGATGTAACTACAAGCATTTCTTTCTTCTTTTCTACTCAAACCTCAAGGTAATGTTGCTACTGACCAAGCTAAGTTTGCCAAAACCAACTAAATTTATTCATGCTCCCAAAGTGATACCAATACTAATCAACAAGACTGATCGTATAAGAGAGATTGCAAACTAAAATAAAGTGTGCGGAAAGTAAATGATAAAACTTCTCATTAATATTTCATTACCGCAACTCACACCAAGGGATACATAAATAACCAACTAAGGAGGATACTTCCACACTACAAACTATTCTATAAGATAACTTCTCTATTCATGATATGACTCTACTTGAAAAGTAAATGAGCAAAAGGTAATGATGTGATACCGCGGCACTCCCCCAAGCTTGGAACAAACCAAGGGGATGCCTATACCGATGACGAATTACTCCTTTGGCGGTGGTGGTGAGTCTTTAATGAGCTTCTCAATCAAATCTTTCAAGTCATCGATCTTGTGACTGAGGTTACGAATCATCTCTGAATTGTGCTCAATACGGTTCATGAACCTGTTAGCTAGAGAATCCCAGCTCTTGGAGTTATTTCCCCATCCTTCTTCACTCTTGGAACTTTCTTTCCCTGCACTGTTAGAACGATCTATATCCCAACCAGAGGGCAATCGTGATCTAGGCACCTTTTGAAACTGATGTTCATGTATTAGAGTATGGAAAGGGTTGTTGCCTGACGAAGATGTCCGTGGAGCTAAGATGTGACGCGGCACACCCCCTCCGGTTCTTATACGTGCACTCTTCTTGAACTTGTCATGACTCATCATGACCCCAATGCTTACAATCATGGTGCTCGTGCATGAACTTTGATCTTCTTCCTTGGCCTCACTTTCAACTTCTTCCTTCGGCTGAAGGTCTTGGTGGTTATCTTCCGGAGGTGCCTTCTCCTTGTCATCGCTCGAGGAAACCATGGTGCTCTCAAAACTAAGATCAACTCCTGATAGAAACAGCTCAAAACAAAAACATGACGAAAACACGATATACAGACCTCGGGTACTCTGGGGGGTTATATAGGCAAAAATTATACATCGAGGGGAAATCACGGGAGGAAACCGGGACGGACACGAGTTCCAGGGTGGACTCACCATAGGGCGGTGCGGCCTGGGGTGGGCCCACGCCCCCTGCTAGTGAGGAGTCATCAGACTCCGTCTCCTGCCCGTTTTCATCTCGTGATTTTTCATATTTAGCAAAATGAATAAAAATATTAATGGAAACGTCTTTCGCTAACCTTTTCTGACTAGAACTGTTACCTATTCGAAAACGAACTCTGAAGGTTCCTGCATATTGTCCTGGATGAATTCTTCCGGAGAAACTGTTTCAATTGCATCAACATCTTCATTATAAGAATCTCCAGCAATATAATGTTTGAGTCTTTGCCCATTCACCACTTGTGTAGTGTCATCTTTCAATGAAGCAATCTTTATAGCACCTGAGCAGCACACTTCCACAATAACATATGGTCCTTCGCATTTTGAGAGTAATTTTCCTGCAAAAAATCTGAGACGAGACCTATACAATAGAACTTTCTCACGTGATGTACCAGGTTTTCCGTTCCTAGACAGATCCGATCAGAAGCTAGAGAAAAAAAAAGCTGGATCGATCGTCGCCTGATCATAGAGATGGTCTGCCCCTGGGCGAGACGTCGCCCGCATCCTCAGATCGAAGCGCCCGCGCTCGAGCCCCGCTGGATCGCGCTCGCTAGTTGGCTCGACATCTAGGCCAGCCCATCGCCCGGGATCGCTCGCCAGCCAGCACGAGGAGCCAGCGTTGCCCACGATCGCCCTAGCACAGAGATCGTCTGGGGTCGGGCGTCGTTATCTTGCCCCCGATGCTGGCTCATTTTCTCTGCCGACCGATCATCCCACAGCAAGATTGCCTTTGCCCCGATCGATCTGCCGTTTGCCTTTGCCGACCGATCGTCCAGCAGCAAGCGTTCACCTCTGCCGTTTGCCCCGCCTGCCCATGGCGTTAACAGTTCAGATTTAATTGGTCTTCTTCAATACCATAGCTGCTGCTCAGTGCTATTTTTCTGTGTGCTCTTTGGACACAATGGTGAATTCTGTTGAAGGAGAAAATTCAGTAGCTGCTGGAGCGAAGAAAGAGGAGCTTGTCCCGCCTGTTTTTGCTGCAGATTTGGCTCCTAATGTTCGGGCTGGTTTTGATAGTACGTGCGATTTTATTATACGGAGTCATGCCGCATTGACAGCATAAATTGCACAGCTAGCTACCCGGATTGATGCAATGGGCGATGCTACTACCCGTGCACCCGTGCAACCCTCTCCTGCTGCACAACCTCGCGACGTGGTACCACGCCGCGCTGCTAAAATTCATGATCATCGGCCCGTGGCACCCGCTTATGAAGGAGAACTTGCCGATGACGCTGATTATCTACCACAACAACGACAGTTTGCTGCTCGTCCTGCAGGTGCTCATCGTGTACAGCAACATGATCGTGACCGTGTTGGCCATGCTGGTCGTGTTCCACATGATGATGGTGGTCTTGGACGCATCAAATTGTCCATACCTCCTTTTTCCGGTGACCGCGGACCTGACGATTATTTGGAGTGGGAGATGCGCATGGATCAGATTTTTGCTACTCATTATTACACTGAGGAGAATAGACTTCAA
The DNA here is from genome assembly GCA_007115705.1 of Dactylis glomerata. NCBI lineage: Eukaryota > Viridiplantae > Streptophyta > Magnoliopsida > Poales > Poaceae > Dactylis > Dactylis glomerata. The sequence goes on from QXEO01000550.1 coordinate 788,025, forward strand.
CTGGCTGCTATTGAATTCACCGGTTATGCGCTGATTTGGTGGAACCAAATTCTGCGTATGCGTACTCGCCCAACATCATGGAGCGGTATGAAAGATCTTATGCGCCATCGCTTTGTTCCTGAACACTACAAGAGAGACATGTATAATAAGTTGCAGCAGCTCACTCAAGGTACTAAATTTGTGGATGAGTATAATAAAGAGATGGAGTTGTTGATGATACGTACAGGGACAAGGGAGGATATAGAGGCCACGATGTCTCGGTTCTTGAATGGACTGAATTTTGAGGTGCGTGATCGTGTGGAGATGGTTTACTATAATGATCTTCAGGATCTTGTGCACCAAGCTGAGCGTGCGGAGCAACAAATCAAATGACGCCAAGCTGCAACACCTCCAAAATCATGGCATCATTCTCATACCGAGGCTGCTGGTCCTAGTGTTCTGACGACACCTTCTACATGCTCTAATAGTGTTTCTCATAGCGAGGCACCCAAATCTGGGGTGTCCAAAACTGCATCTACGCAGTCCACAGCAAACATCGAGTGTTTTACTTGTGGAGGACGAGGACACATGAAGCGTGATTGCCCTAATAGCAAAAGGGTGATGCTCACACATGATGGCTATGTTTCTGCTAGTGATGATGAGAAAGCTGATGCGTCATCAAGTGAGGAATCTGAGGAAAATCCTAAAGTGATCGTGGATGGGTATGAACTTGCTGCAAATTTAAAAAATCTAATGGTGCAACGCGTACCAGAAGATCGCATACACGACCAAGGGCAGCGCTGGAATATATTTCAGACCCAATGCATCGTCAAGGCCACCACTTGCAAACTGATTATTGATGGTGGAAGCTACACAAATGTTGTTAGCAAGAGTTTGGTGGATTCTCTATCATTGCCTACATGGAAGCACCCGCAGCCGTATTGTGTTGAGTGGTTGTATAATTCAGGGAAGCTGAAAGTCACACATAAGGTGCGCCTGAAATTTTCAGTAGGTAATTATGAGGACACAGTGGTCTGTGATGTTTTGCCTATGGATGCATGTCATGTGCTGCTAGGAGGACCATGGCAATTTGATAGGCGTTCCACTCATGAAGGCAGGTCCAATGTTTATTCCTTGTGGCATAAGGGGAAGCGTCATGTGTTGCAGCCTATGCTCGATAAAGATATCAAAGTGGACGTGCTTGCTGCCCAGAAAAAGGTCCAACACATTCAGGCGAAACCGAGGACGGTTTCCTTTCAAGTTGGGGGGGATGATAAGGGGAGCATAGCTACTACTCCTACTATTTTACCACCTCTTTATGTTCTGAAGCTTGGACAATTCTGTTTTGAAGTGCCTCTAGAAGATGATGTGAAGCCCAATTTTCGTACACCTTCAATGGAGTTTCATGGTCGCCGAGGCGCTACAGCCAAAGATTTTTAGGTGTTCTATTTTAATTAAGTTTGCGTGATGTTTTTATTTCAGTTTGGTTTCATTTGTGTGTGATGGTTTTGGGCCTGTCCAAAATCAAGTGTGTTTTGGCCATTTGGGCTTTTAGTTTGGTATGGGGCCTAGCCCAGCCAAAGTAGCGTTTGGAGTCACCCATAAAGGGTTATGGCAGCCGCCTTGTATCGGGCAGACTTGTTATTTTCGAGCTAAGAAAGAGACCAGAAAAGTCCCAATGTTTGGGGGCGCATATCGGTGTGTTTGATTGCTGATCTTTGAGATCTGATGTTATGCCATGCGTGGGAATTGATTCCGGTCAGTTTTAACGCGAGGAATTGAAGAGAGATCAATTTGATCTATTTCAGATTGAGTTCTCTTTGCTATCTTGCTGATTCTATCGATCGCCGTGAAAGATTGGGCCAAACCCCCTTCGGATCACGTTGATCCGTATCACTTTGTGTTCTAATTCTAAGGGCAAGTGACATGCTTTTCCGTAAACCATTTTATAAGGAGACATGCCCATGGGGTTCTTATAAGCAGTTCTATAAGCCCATAAAGCATCGTTTAACTTGCTAGCCCAGTTTTTCCTAGATCTATTGACAGTCTTCTGCAAGATAGACTTGATCTCTCTATTTGAAAGCTCTACCTGCCCACTAGTTTGGGGATGATAAGCAGAAGCAATTCTATGATTAACGTCATATCTAGCAAGAGTTTTTCTAAAACCACCATGAATAAAATGAGAACCTCCATCAGTCATAAGATATCTAGGCACACCAAACCTAGGAAAAATAACGTCCTTAAGCATTTTTAACGAGGTCTCACCATTGGCACTCTTCATAGGTATGGCTTCTACCCACTTAGTAACATAATCAACAGCAACAAGTATGTGAGTATACCCTTTTGAAGGAGGAAAAGGACCCATAAAGTCAAATCCCCAATAATCAAATGGTTCAATAACAAGAGTGTAACTCATAGGCATTTCATTTCGTCTAGAAATATTACCAACTCTTTGACATTCATCACAAGATAAAACATACCTTCTAGCATCTTTAAAGAGGGTTGGCCAATAAAAACCTGATTGTAGAACCTTTTGTGCAGTTCTATCTCCAGCATGATGTCCTCCATAAGCACTGCCATGGCATTTTCTTGATATTTCTTGTTGCTCATATTCCGGAACACATCTTCACATAATACCATCAACTCATTCTTTATATAAATGTGGGTCATCCCAAAAGTAATGCCTCAAATCATAAAAGAACTTCCTTCTTTGCTGAGCTGTAAAGGTTGGAGGCAAATCCTTGGAAACAATAAAGTTAGCATAATCAGCATACCAAGGAAGGTCTCGTGAAGTTACATTTATAGAAGCCAACTGCTCATTTGGAAAACTATCATTAACAGGAATAGGATCAAAAGAAATGTTTTCCAATCTAGATAAATTGTCAGCAACAGGATTTTCAGCACCTTTCCTATCTACGATATGCAGATCAAACTCTTGTAAAAGCAACACCCATCTAATAAGCCTAGGCTTAGCATCCTTCTTAGTCATAAGATATCTAATAGCAGCGTGATCAGTATGAATAGTAACTTTAGAATCAACAATATAAGATCTAAACTTATCACAAGCAAAAACAACAGCAAGAAACTCTTTCTCAGTAGTGGCATAATTCTTCTGAGCAGCATCAAGAGTCTTACTAGCATAATGAATAACATTCAACTTATTGTCTACGCGCTGTCCAAGAACAGCACCAACAGCAAAATCACTAGCATCACACATAATTTCAAAGGGTAAATTCCAATCAGGTGGTTGAACAATAGGAGCAGTAGTTAAAGCCTTCTTAAGAGTTTCAAAAGCTTCCTTACAATCATCATCAAAGACAAATGGTACATCTTTTTGAAGAAGATTAGTAAGAGGCTTTGAAATCTTAGAGAAATCTTTAATAAACCTCCTATAGAAACCAGCATGACCAAGAATACTACGAATACCTTTAACATCTCTGGGACAGGGCATTTTCTCAATTGCTTCCACTTTTGCTCTGTCAACTTCAATACCTCTTTCAGAAATTTTATGTCCAAGGACAATTCCTTCATTCACCATAAAGTGGCATTTCTCCCAATTAAGAACAAGGTTAGTTTCTTCACACCTTTGCAAAACTTTATCAAGATTGTGCAAACAATTATCAAAAGAAGTTCCATAGATGGAAAAATCGTCCATGAAAACCTCCACAATTTCTTCACAAAAACCATGAAAAATAGCAGACATGCATCTTTGAAAAGTAGCAAGAGCATTGCATAAACCAAATGGCATACGTCTATAAGCATAAGTTCCATAAGGACAAGTAAAAGTGGTTTTCTCTTGATCTTCCTTTTTAACAGCAATCTGAGAGAAACCAGAATAACCATCGAGAAAACAAAAATGAGTCTTCTTAGATAACCTCTCTAACATCTGACCTATAAACGGTAAAGAATAATGATCTTTCTTAGTAACTTTGTTTACTTTTCTATAGTCAATGCACATCCTATAACCAACTACTACTCTTTGAGGAATAAGCTCGTTATTCTCATTAGGCACGACAGTCATACCTCCTTTCTTAGGAACACAATGAACAGGGCTAACCCATCTACTATCAGCAATAGGATAAATAATACCAGCATCAAGGAGCTTCAATACCTCATTTCTTACCACATCCTTCATCTTGGGAATTAAGCGACGTTGATGCTTCACAACTGGCTTCACGTCTTTCTCCATATTAATAGCATGCTGACATAAAGTGGGGCAAATCCCTTTTAAATCATCAAGAGTATATCCCATAGCTCCTCGATGTTTCCTTAATATCTCCAATAACCTTTCTTCTTCCTTTCCTAAAAGCTTAGAACTAATAATAACAGGATATATTTTCTTATCATCTATATAGGCATATTTAAGATTATCAGGTAAAGGTTTTAATTCAAAAACGGGATCTTCTTTAGGTGGCAAAGTGGTACCAAGATGCTCCACAAGTAAATTGTGCTTGATTAACGGTTGTTGACGAAGGAAAATATCGTCAATCTCTTCTCTTTCCTTCCTGAAAACATCACTTTCATGATCTTCCATGAATTGCTGCAAAGCATTATTAGGAGCAAGTGCAATGGAAGCAAGCTGTTCAACTCGAAAATTTTCATTAGGCAAGTCATTTACATAAGAAGTCTTAGCAAACTTAGAAAAATTAAACTCATAAGATTCTCCATTAAACTTAGTAAAAAAAATCTCCTTCTTACAGTCTATCACAGCGCCACAAGTATTCAAAAAGGGTCTACCAAAAATAATAGGACAAGTTTTACTAGCTACCTTACCTAGTACTAGAAAATCAGTGGGATATTTAGTCTTACCGCATAGAACTTCCACATCTCGAACAATACCAAGAGGCCAAACAGTCTCTCTGTTAGAAAGCTGAACAACCACATCAATATCTTCCAGTTCACAAGAGCCAATCTCATGCATAATTTCCTTGTAAAGCTCTAAAGGAATGGCACTTGAACTCACACCAATGTCACATAAACCATAATAGCAATGATCTCCAATCCTGACAGAAATAACAGGAACACTTGTTTTCCTACACCTATTAGGATGTGAAATAATGTTAGAAGCATCTTCACAAAAGAGAACATATTCATCCCCTACATCTTTAGTAACAAGGTCCTTCACAATAGCCACAAGAGATTTAATAGTAATTTGCTCATCAGGTTCTATAGATTTCTTAGTACTTTTATTAGACACACTTACCAAAGTAGAATGCTCTTTTACCTTAGCAGGGAAAGGTGTCTTCTCAAAATAAGGTTCAGGCAAAATACTATCAACAGTACAAACTTCAGTAGCTGCAGCAGGAATGTGACTAATGGAATCTTTATAAGGCGCATGATATTTGTTCCAATCTTTCTTTGGAACATCAAGATATGAGGCAAAGGCCTTGAAACAGTTAGCAAGTATTTGAGAATCAAGACCATAAGCAGTGCTAACATTATGAAAGTCATCGGTTCCCATAAAAGTTTTAATGCATTCATAATCATAATTTATACCTGACTTCCTACCTTTGTCGTTTTCCCATCCTTCAGCATTCTCTTGGATACGGTCAAGAAGTTTCCACTTAGCATCTTCTTTCATATGAGTAAATGATCCAAAATAAGAAGCATCCAAATAATCCTTATCAGGAAGAGTGAGCCTCGCATAAAAATTATCAATAACAATATTATTGGGGAGCTCATGAATGGGACATTTGAGCATTAGTAACTTCAATCTCCCCCACGCTTGGGCAATACTTTCTCCATCATGAGGCCAAAAGTTATATATCCGGTTACGATCTTTATGAATTTCACTTGGAGGATAAAACTTGGAATAAAAGAGAGGCACAATTTCCTCCCATGCAATAGATGGACCATCTTTAAGCAGCCGATACCACTCCTCAGCTCTGCCTTTTAATGATAAAGAGAATAGCTTCCTCTTGACCTGGCTCGGCGAAATACCTGCACACTTGAACAACTCGCATAATTCATGTATAAAAAGCAAGTGATCACCCGGATGGACAGTTCCATCTCCTGAATAGCAGTTATCCATAACACGTTCAACAATTTTCATAGGTATTTTAAAAGGATCTAATTGAGCAGGTGGTGGTGGTGGTTCATCCATATGTGCAGCAGGTGTAGTAGTGTTCCCGAATAGGAAACCAAACGGAGAACTCTCCATAGCAAGATAAAATAAAAATAAAAGATAGAAATAAAAACAATACTCACAGCGACGGTTACCTTTACCAATTCCACTCTTCAATAGCGCTTCACTCCCCGGCAACGGCAACAGAAAATAGTCCTGATGACCCACAAGTATAGGGGGTGTATTGATGACCCACAAGTATAGGGGATCGCAACAGTCTTCGAGGGAAGTAAAACCCAAATTTATTGATTCAACACAAGGGGAGCCAAAGAATATTTATAAGCCTTAACAGATGAGTTGTCAATTCAGCTGCACCTAGAAACAAACTTGCTCGCAGCGGTTTATCAGTAGCAACAGTTTTATAGTGGTGATAGTAGTGAAATAGTAACAACAGTAATAGAATAAAAGCGGTAATAGTAGCAATAGTAAACAGCATGATAAAATACTGTAGGCATAGGGATGGATGTATGGGCGTTGCATGGATAAGATAATTCATGAAATCAGTGAGACATGGGCATTGCAGATAAATAATGATAAAACATCCTAGCACTAACAATCATAGGCATGTGTTCCGTATATAGTCATACGTGCTCGCAATGAGAAACTTGCACGACATCTTTTGTCCTACCAGCCTGTTGCAGCAGGGCCTCAAGGGAAACTACTGGTAATTAAGGTACTCCCTTTAATAAAGTACCGGACAAAGCATTAGCACTCGGTGAACACATGTGATCCTCACATCATAGCCATCCCCTCCGGTTATCCCAATTTCTGTCACTTTGGGGCCTCGGGTTCCGGACAACAATATGTGTATACAACTTGTAGGTAAGACCATAAACAACAAGTATCATCATAAACAATAACATGTTCAGATCTGAAATCATGGCACTCGGGCCCAAAGTGACAAGCATTAAGCACAACAAGTTGCAACAATGTCATAAGCACTAATAGAAGATACTAGGCACTATGCCCTAACAATCTCATAGCAAATTACATGAATGATCTCATCCAATCCCTACCATCCCCTTCGCCTACAGCGGGAATTACTCACACATGGATGGGGGAGTCATGGATGGTTGATGGAGAGACGTCAGTGATGATGGTGATGAAGATCTCCTCCAAATCCCCGTCCCGGCAGGGTGCCAGAACAGAGTTTCTGGTTCCGAATCGTGGTTTCTGATGGTGGCGGCGCAGCGGAAGTCTATCTGGGAAAAATACCGAACCCCCGCTATTTTCAGGTCAAAGGGTATATGTAGGCGGAAGGAGGGGTCGAGGCGACGGCCGAGGCGGCCTCACCACAGGTGGGCGCGGCCAGGGCTGGGCCGCGCCCCCTGGTGGTGAGCCCAGCTCCTTGCTCCTCTTCGTCTCTCCTTCTGGCTCCGTGGGTCTTCTGGCAAAATAGAATTTTTGCAATATTTTCCGGGATTTTTCTTGAAAGTCGGATTTCTGCACAAAAACGAGACACCAGAGCAATTCTACTGAAAACAGCGTTAGTCCGTGTTAGTTGTATTCAAAACACACAAATTAGAGGAGAAACGATAGCAAAAGTGTTCGGGAAAGTAGATACGTTTTGGACGTATCAACTCCCCCCAAGCTTAGCTATTTTCTTGTCCTCAAGCAATTCAGTTAACAACTGAGAGCGATAAAAGAAACTTTCACGAACACATTTGCTTCATTGATGTATATATACTAACTATATGATCAAGTACTCAGGCAATTCATAATAAGAAATATGCAGCTAATGTTACTTCATAGTCAAGCAAGCTATGAAAGAGTGCCAATATACTAATAACAAGTAACATGAAACATAAGAAGTTGCAAGATTGTAATGCTCATAAATGATATGAAAGAGTGGTATCCCGCTTGCCTTTATTTGTGGAGCAAAACATAAATGCTGAGGCACCTCTGAAGTCCAAGAGAAGACTAGAAGTAAAAATATCAAAGATACAACCATCAAAGTTATACCACAATTAACCGTGTTCTGGGACAAGCACATTACACTAAGAATAACAACTATGCTCTCAAGAAGGTGCTTTAAAGTTAGAAGATGAAGACTCAACATAAAAGTAAAAGAAAGGCCCTTCACAGAGGGAAGCAGTGATTTAACATGTGCTAGAGCTTTTCATTTGTAAAACAGAGATAAAAATTTATTTTGAGAGGTGGTTGTTTCATGTCAATGACTGGCAATGGGGACTTGCTATCTTCCATAATAAACAAGTGAGAGCGGTTCCGAGTTCTTTGAAAATTTGGCACATTGGTACTCTTTTTTAAAGCTTTGGCACTCCTCCCCACCTTTTTTCCTTTCTCAAACCATGGCTAACCGATTCCATCGGGTGCCCACCAACTTTCACATACCATGGAGGAGTGCTCTTTTTCTTTTCTTTTTAGAAATTAGATTACAATGGTCTGAACAGCTCCCTTCCAAAATTAATGATGAGCAGATGAAGCTGCCTAGTCGAGGGGTACTTAATTTAATATGGAAGATAGCAATTCCGACCACTACGTCCCCATGAGCTAAAAACAGTGGCACAAAATGAGAAGTATTTGAAAGTTTTGAAATGTAGCACATGAAAATTTACTTGGAATGGCTTTAAAATACCATGCATAGGAATTTATAGTGGACTCCTTGGAAGACTTGGTTTCTTGGTAATTGGATGCACGAGAAGTATTCCCTCTCAGTATAAGTGAAGGCTAGCAAAAGACTGGGAAGCGACAATCGAGAGAGCAAAAACTGTCATAATCATGCTTGCGACAAAACAAAATTAATATAGGCATAAAAATGATAAAAGAACTCTGAGGCAAAGTAAATCATCGAGGCTTAATTGACTTTTTGTTCAGTCATGTGCATGCTTGAGCATGTGCCAAGTCGATTCAAATGAAACTTTCAGAGGTGGATACCAGAATAACATACCATATTATGAATAAAACAATGCAAGCAAGCGTCTACATGACATGCTACAAACTATTAGTAAATTAGAACTAATCATATGAAAGCAAGAACTACAAAGCAACCATTAGATAACATATACCTTACATGAACCGACTAAGCATGTCCACATAGATGAGTATATGTACAAAAATGAAAACAAATAGAGTTCATACCCGCCTCTTACCACATCTCGGATTGTCATATGTCGTCATTATTGCCTTTCACTTGTGTGGCCTGAATAATATGAAGTGAATACCAAGCTCCAATGGAGTCATGAGAGACTGAACCCTGCAACAAACTTTACAAAACCGAAGAAGAACAATAAATATTTTTGGGTTTTCGATTTTTGAAACAAGAACATAAGGAAATAGCAAACAAAGCAAGATATTTTTGGATTTTTCAAACTTCAAACCGAAAATAGAGAACAAAGCAAACCAAAGCTAGAAAGCTAAAAAGGCAAACAAAGAGAAACAACGGAAATATTTTTGGTCTTTTTGTGTTTTGGAAAGAAGAAATAAGAACGAGAACAATAAAGAAAGCAAAACATGAATATACAAAGGACCGACAAAATATAATATGTAGATGAGTGAATCGTTGGCGCACCTCCCCCCAAGCTTAGGCTTTTGGCCTAAGTGGAGATCAATCCCGACTCGGCCAACTCGGCCATGAGGTGGCACCTCCAAAGTGTGACGAAGAAGTACCTTTGTCCTGGTACGAGCTCGAGGACGCCCTGGTGTAGTATGTGGTGTAGTGATCAGCAGACGCCTCCTCTTCCTCCTGGTCCACCACGCCGTGCTGAACATGGAAGCCGAGCAACCTAAGCTGCTCGTCCAACTCCTCCTTCGTGCATGACCATGGCCTGTTATCAATACTGAACAAACTAGGTTGTGGCAAGGGCACTTCCCTTTCCTCTCTATCTGTAAATAACATTCTATAAACTAATTTCCCTGCACAAGAGTTAGCAGTAACAAAATGATGGAGCTTCATGGCAGCAAGATCAAGCCTCTGTGGAGTCAACAATATATCATGAGGAGCAACAGGAAGTTCAAGAGCAGCAACAATGCGCGCAGCAATAATACCTCCATAAATAGGTCCCCTAGCGGCTAGGCGACGAGCAATAATAGCACCGAGGTTATACTTCCTGCTAACATCAAGAGCGGTAGCTAGGAAAGCTAAATGATAATTGGAGATATTGCTAGTGTTTCCTCTACCAAGTACACTAGTGGCAAGATAGTAAGTAAAATATCTAATAGCTGGGAGTTGAATGTTTCTTATCTTGCCACGTTGTGCGGTGCGGTCATCATCGTTGGTCACTCCTTGGTAGAGCTCCAACAAATCAGTGGGCTGATGAAGCATCTTCTTTGCCGTCCCAAACATGGGTATACCTAGAATATTACAAAACCTCTCCAAAGACATGGTGATAGATTTATCATAAATCTTAAATGCAATGGAAGGGTTGAAATGAGAGTTAGTGAATTTAAAACTTTCAACGAAAATCTTTGTGAGAATAGCATATTGATTACTCTCATCCATCATGTATGTAGTCAATCCAACCTTGTTAATAAGGAGCAAGAAATCATCAAGAATCCCTGCATCACTCAAAAAATTAGCACAAGGGAAGGTGGATGGATGCGCATCTCCATCGTCTCCTTCAAGGTTTGGTGACATAAGATCTTCATTGTAAGACATCCTATTTTGAGCAGTGGATCTTGAAGGCCTTGATGACCTTGGTGCATCTCTTTCAAACACTTCTCCATAGGTGTAGTTATCCATGTCCCTTTTCTGAAATTTTTAACAAACCTCATAAAATACGATTTTGAAACAAACACATGTAGGAAACTACTATAGAGAGTTACTAGAGAGCTAACATGCATCAAAATAACATTTCTAAGCAATAGAACAAGCATGCAAACTCATTTCACCTGCAGCCTATAGAACTGAAATACTCAAGAAATACTTCACTAAACAAAATTCTACTTGGACAATCAAAGGAGTCACATACCAGAGAACAAAAGCTCCAAATCTCAGCAACAATGATGGGCTGAGCAAGGAGATCGAAAAATCGAGATGAAGAGTAGCAAGAACACAAGTTTGAGCAGGTGTGTCATTGTTTTCGGGAGAGAGAAAGAGTTGGGGAGGAAGAGATAAGTGAGAGGCCAGGGGCCCCCCTCACCATAGGTGGGCGCGGCCAGGGCTGGGCCACGCCCCCTGGTGGTGAGGTGGTGTGGCAGGTCCCCCTGAGGTCTCCCAGGTGCCTCTCTGCCCCATTTTTGACATAAAATTTTAAAAAGATTTTTCTGGAATTTTTCGAGAAACTTTATTTTCGAGGATTTTTTAGAAAAACGATAAAAGAATAAAACTCGGGAAAACAACGGTGGAATGATTGCAAGCAAATCAAACTCAAGTATGCAGCAGCTCTAAGATATTCTAATATGAAACTAAATGGTGAAAGTAAATATGAGTGAGCTAAAGTAAATGCGGTGAAAATGAAGTTTCATTCATATAAAATCACTTTGTTAACAAGGTTGATCAAGTCTTGTTACCAAACTAATTCTATATGAGGAAAAACTTTGCACTTCACTTTATGCTTATGTTACCTCGACCTTGATAGGCATGGTCCCAATCATAACAATTTTATATTCTTCCTTGGGCTTTTGCTCTGAACAAATAATTTGACCAACTCTGATGGTCTCAACATGCTTGATTGAATTTAGAGCATTCTTTCTATCAATCTTCTTGGGAAAATAAACCGTATACTCTTTGTCATTGACATTAAAAGTGACTTTTCCTTGATTGCAATTAATAACCGCACCTGCAGTGTTTAGAAAAGGTCTCCCAAGAATAATAGACATATTGTCATCTTCAGGCATTTCCAACACGATAAAGTCAGTTAATATCAAACAACTGTTAGCAACTTGAACAGGAACATTCTCACATATACCAATAGGAATAGTAGTAGACTTATCAGCCATTTGCAAAGATATATCAGTTGATACCAATTTTTCTAGATCAAGTCTCTTATAAAGAGAAAAAAGGCATGACACTAACTCCGGCTCCCAAATCACATAAAGCAGTTCTAACATAATTATTTTTAATGGAGCAAGGAATAGTTGGTATACTTGGATCTCCAAGCTTCTCCGGAACTTTACCATCAAAAGAATAATTAGCAAGTAAAGTAGAAATTTCCTCATTAGGAATCTTCCTTTTGTTAGTAACAATATCTTTCATATACTTTGCATATGGAGGCATTCTAATAGCATCAGTCAAAGGAATTTGCAAAAATAAAGGTTTCATCCATTCACAAAACCTGTTGTAGTGTTCTTCTTCCTTGGATTTGTGTTTCTTACTAGGAAAAGGCATTGGTTTCTGTACCCAAGGCTCTCTCTCTTTACCATGCTTGTTGGCAATGAAGTCTTCTTTGGTGTACTTTGCATTCTTATCAATCTTTTCTGGCTCCTCTTCAACTTCTTTATCAGAAGCATTACCTGGTTCAGTTTCAGCATCAGAAATAGAAACACTATTAGGATCTTTACCTGCTTCAGAGGATTCTGTAGTTGTTTTATGCTTCTTCTTCTTCTTGGAAGGAATATCATCACTTGAAGTGCGTTGAGAATCTTGCTCGATCCTCTTAGGATGCCCTTCAGGATATAAGGGGTCTTGAGTAGTAGCACCTCCTCTTGTGCGTATTTCACACGCTTGTTTCTCTCTTGCTGCATTAACAAGCAAGTCTTTTTGCACCTTGGTAAGCTGATCAATTTGAGTCTGAACCATTTGAAAATGTTTAACAAGTATCTTCACATCATTGGAGGTTCTCTCCATGATATCCTGCAACTTGTTAATAGCTCTAGAATTTTCCAAAAAATGATTCTGCACCATTCTATTAAAATTATCTTGCTTAACAATAAAATTATCTAACTCATCTAAGCATTGATCAGGAGGTTTAGAGTAAGGAATATCTCTATCATCAAAGCGTTGGAGAGAATGGACCTCAATAGTGGATGAGCAAGGGATTGGCTTACATAGTTCTTCTATAGGAGGTAAATTCTTCACATCTTCGGCCTTAATACCTCTCTCCTTAAGAGATTTCTTGGCTTCCCTCATAACTTCATCATTTAATTCAATCATTCCTCTCTTCTTCGGTGTAGGCTCCGGAACTGGCGCAGGTGTTGGTGCTGGTGTTGGCTCAACTAGAGTCCAATCATCATGATTCTGGCTTATTTTAGCCATTAATTCTTCAGCTTCAGCCGGAGTTCTTTCCCTGAAAACACAACCAGCACAACTATCTAGATATGTCTTAGATTCATCAGTTAGTCCATTATAAAATATATCAAGGAGTTCATTTTTAGGCAATGGCTCTTTAGGCAAAGCTCTAATTAAAGAACAAAACCTTGTCCAAGATTCAGGCAGTATCTCTCCTTTTCCCTGTTCAAAGTCAAAGATTTTCTGCACAGCAGCATGTTGAGCACTAGCAGGAAAATATTTCTGAAAGAAAGCATTAACCAAAGCAATAGGACTATTAAGAGATCCAGGAGACAAACTATTAAACTAAGTTTTAGCTGCATCTTTCAATGAGAAAGGAAAAATCTTAGCAACAAAGTAAGTGCGAAGCTTAATATCATCAGAAAACAAATTACTCAAAGTAGAAAGCTCATTCATGTGCTCCATAGCACTTTCATTCTCAGTACCACAAAAAGGCTCTTTCTCAACAATAGATATGTAAGATAAATCTAAAGAGAAATCATAATCTTTGTCTCTAATATTGATGGGAGAAGTAGCAAACTTAGGATCAGGAGACAATTTATATCTAACAGCACGTCTCGCTAAAAGTTCCTTAACAGCTTTAGCATCACGAGTAGCACGAGCTTCAGCAATAAAATCATCGTCAAGCTCAATATAAGCGTCATCAAAATCATCACTAGGACATTCCCTAGACTCAGGTGAACTAACAGGTGTAACAGTGGTGTTTCCCAACTTAGCTCTAGCAATTGTAGCATCTAAAAAGGAACCTAGTGAACCACTCTCATCAAGCACAGTAGAAGCGTCATCTAAATTATCAGTGGCATTTTCAAACTCAGCAGAAGTAGTAGCAGTAGCGTGTGCATGTGGTGGTTTAAGCAACTTACTCATAACAGATGGTGAATCAAGAGCAACAGAGGTGTTCAAAGTCGTACCTCTTCTTGTAGTGGATGGCAATATAGGAACTTTTCCATCACGAGGTTTACCCATGATGAAAGGATTGCAGCAAATAATATGAATCCCAAGTGAACTTACAAATAAAGCTATGCTCCCCGGCAATGGCGCCAAAAAATAGTCTTGATGACCCACAAGTATAGGGGATCGCAATAGTCTTCGAGGGAAGTAAAACCCAAATTTATTTATTCGACACAAGGGGAGCCAAAGAATATTTATAAGCCTTAACAGATGAGTTGTCAATTCAGCTGCACCTGGAAACAAACTTGCTCGCAGCGGTTTATCAGTAGCAACAGTTTTATAGTGGTGATAGTAGTGAAACAGTAACAGCAGTAATAGAATAAAAGCGGTAATAGTAGCAATAGTAAACAGCAGGATAAAATACTATAGGCATAGGGATGGATGTACGGGCGTTGAATGGATAAGATAATTCATGAAATCAGTGAGACATGGGCATTGCAGATAAATAATGATAAAGCATCCTAGCACTAACAATCATAGGCATGTGTTTCGTATATAGTAGTACGTGCTCGCAATGAGAAACTTGCACGACATCTTTTGTCCTACCAGCCTGTTGTAGCAGGGCCTCAAGGGAAACTACTGGTAATTAAGGTACTCCTTTTAATAAAGTACTGGAGCAAAGCATTAGCACTCGGTGAACACATGTGATCCTCACATCATAGCCATCCCCTCTGGTTATCCCAATTTCTGTCACTTTGGGGCCTCGGGTTCCGGACAACAATATGTGTATACAACTTGTAGGTAAGACCATAAACAACAAGTATCATCATAAAACAATAACATGTTCAGATCTGAAATCATGGCACTCAGGCCCAAAGTGACAAGCATTAAGCACAACAAGTTGCAACAATGTCATAAGCACTAATAGAAGATACTAGGCAATATGCCCTAACAATCTCATAGCAAATTACATGAATGATCTCATCCAATCCCTACCATCCCCTTCGCCTACAGCGGGAATTACTCACACATGGATGGGGGAGTCATGGATGGTTGATGGAGAGACGTCGGTGATGATGGTGATGAAGATCTCCTCCAAATCCCCATCCCGGCAGGGTGCCAGAACGGAGTTTCTGGTTCCGAATCGCGGTTTTTGATGGTGGTAACGCAGCGGAAGTCTATCTGGGAAAAACGCCGAACCCCCGTTGTTTTCAGGTCAGAGGGTATATGTAGGCGGAAGGAGGGGTCGAGGCGACGGCCGAGGCGGCCTCACCACAAGTGGGCGCGGCCAGGGCTGGGCCGCGCCCCCTGGTGGTGAGCCCAGCTCCTTGCTCCTCTTTGTCTCTCCTTCTGGCTCCGTGGGTCTTCTGGCAAAAAGAATTTTTGCAATATTTTCCGGGATTTTTCCTGAAAGTCGGATTTCTGCACAAAAACGAGACACCAGAGCAATTCTGCTGAAAACAGCGTTAGTCCATGTTAGTTGTATTCAAAACACACAAATTAGAGGAGAAACAATAGCAAAAGTGTTCAGGAAAGTAGATACGTTTTGGACGTATCATGTATCGTAGTACTTTCGATAAATAAGAGTGTCGAACCCAACGAGGAGCAGAAGGAGCAGAAGGTGTAAATACTAGCAAACGGGTTTTCAGGGGTATTTGGTAATGCAAATAAATAAAGTGCGAGTAAATAAAAGATAGTAGTAATAATTGCAGCAAGTGGCCCAATCCTTTCTAGAGCAAAGGACAAGCCGGTTGTGTAACTTATGATGACCAAACGTTCTCGAGGACACACGGGAGTTTCTGTCAAGTGCTTTCGCTTCATACCGCTAAATAATCTTTATTGGTTTGATAAGTGTTATGGGGGTGAACCTGTGCTAGCGCACTACCCTTACTAGGATAAATACACACTTGTGATTATACCCCTTGAAAGCATCCGCAAATACAAGAAAGTAATTAAGATAAATCTAACCACAGCCTTAAACTCTAGGATCCTACGCTCCCTGGTGCAATGGTTTCCCAACGGAGATTTAGGTTTCTGTCACTCCAGCAACCCCACAATTGGTAGCCAAATACACAATGCATCTCACTAGGCCCATAAATGGTGAAGTAGCATGTAGTCGACGTTCACATGACACCACTAGTGAAATAACACCACAACAAATAAATATCAAACCATTAAATATTACTCAACAATAATTCACTACTAACATCTTGACTTCTCCCATGTCCTCAAGAACTAAACGAACTACTCACAAGACATCATATGGATCATGATCAGAGGTGAAATAATGGTAAATAACAATCTGAACATAAACCTTAATTCAACGGTTCCACTCAATAGCATCAACCACAAGAGTAATCAACACCGGGAAAGTTTCCCCTAAGAATTTAACAAGATCCAACTCAAGATGTTACAGCGGGATGGCGTGGTGATGGTGAAGATGAAGGTGCTGGTGATGGAGATGATGATGATCCCGATAAAGTCCGGTGCAATGGTGATGACGATGGCGATGATCTCCCCTCTCCGGGAAGGGATTTCCCCGGCAGATTTCTGCCTGCCAGAGAGCTTTTCTCTCTCTGGTGTTTTCCGCCCCGCAGAGGCGGCGGTGTCTATCTCTGAGCCCCCCCTCCCCCCCCCCTTGACTTAGGTTTTCGGGGACGATGAAATATGCGAAGGGGCGGCGGCAGAAGTGGGCCAGGGGGCTCTCACCACAGGTGGGCGCGGCCAGGGGCTGGGCCGCGCCCCCTAGTGGTGAGGCTGCCCTGTGGCCCCTCTCGCCTCCTCCTTCTGGCTTCTTCAGTCTTCTGATAAAATATAATTTTCTGGTATTTTTCTGGAATTTTCCTGATCTTCAGAATATGGTGCCTTGACGGTCCTTTTTCAGCAGAATCCTGACTCCGGCAGCAAATCCTCCAATGATCATCAAACATGCAAAAACAGAGGAAACAACATAAGTATCATCTCTAAATATGAAATATATCAATGAATAACAGTAAATTATGATACAAAATAGTGACGCAAAATGGACGTATCACAGCTTCAAAATCATGTAACTCAAAATTGTCCATAACCGGGGACACGGCTAAGTACTTAGTTTTAACCCTCTGCAGAGGTGGTGCACTTTTCCCGCAAGACTCAGTCAACCTCTTTTGCCATGATGCTCATTTTGCTCAAATGGCCAAGTGAAGACTAAGACGAGACTTTTCAGAAACAATCCCTGATGTCTACGCACTTCTATTCTTGTAGACACTTGTTGGGCCTCCAAGTGCAGAGGTTTGTAGAACAGCAGCAAGTTTCCCTTAAGTGGATCACCCAAGGTTTATCGAACTCAGGGAGGAAGAGGTCAAAGCTATCCCTCTCAGGCAACCCTGCAATTATGATACAGAAAGTCTCTTGTGTCCCCAACACACCCAATACACTTGTCAAATGTATAGGTGCACTAGTTCGGCGAAGAGATAGTGAAATACAAGTGGTATAGATGATTATAAGTAGCAAACGTGATGTGAAATAAATATCGCTGCGAGCAAACAAGTAACAAAACAGGAAGTAAACGGTGTGCAATGCTTGGAAACAAGGCCTAGGGATCATACTTTCACTAGTGGACACACTCCCAACAATATAACATGATTGAACAAATAAACAACTTCTCTCCACTATGGTACTCTGAATTACTCTCCTATTGAATAACACTAATCATTGTGTAGTGGCTACAGAAGCACCCCTTAAAGTTCATCAAGTACTTGACAAGCACCACTCATAGAGATATCCAAATCAGATCACAATTCAAGATAGAAATCATTGCGACTTAGACCAAGTACTAACACGGTGCACACACTGTCAACTTTACACCATGAAAGGAGGAATAGATCACTCAATACTATCATAGTAATAATTACTCTCATAATCCACAAGAGATCACGATCATAGCCTAAACCAAGTACCACCACGATGCACGCACTGTCACCGTTACACCATGGCAGGAGGAATAGATTACTTTAATAACATCACTAGAGTACACTATAATAATTAAGCATAGGAGTAGCATAATATCTGAATAATAACATCTACTTGTTCAACATGATACAAAGCTCACGATCACATAAAGATCACATCATGGGAGAGAGAGGTGAACCACATAGCTACCGGTAGAGCCCTCAGCCCCGGGGATGAACTACTCCCTCCTCATCATAGGAGACAGCAAGGTTGATGGAGATGGCGGTGAGGTCGATGGAGATGGCGGAGACGGCGATGGAGACCGATGGAGATGGCTCCGGGGGCACTTCCCCGTCCCGGCAGGGTGCCGGAACAGAGACTTCTGTCCCCCGAAATTCGTCGGTGGCGGCGGCGGAACTGCGAAACTCTTTCTGGAAAATTGCCGACTCCTCTAGGGTTTTCCGTCCCGAGGCTTTATATAGGCGAAGGGGCGATGTCAGAGGGCTGCCAGGGCCTCCTCACATAGGGGCGGCGCGGCCAGGGCCTGGGCCGCGCCAGCCCTGTGTGAGGGAGGCCTGTGGCCCCTCTCCTTCCTCTCTTCGGATGTCTGGATGCTCCCGGGAAAAATAAGACTTCTGGCTTTTGTTTCGTCCAATTCCGAGAATATTTCCTGTGTATCACTTCTGAAACACAAAAACAGTAGAAATTAGGGAACTGGCACTGTGGCAACTCGTTAATAGGTTAGTTCCGAAAAATGCATAAAAGTGCCACTAAGTGTAACGAAACAATAGGCAAATGGTGTAAAAACAAGCATGGAGCATCAAAAATTATAGATATGTTTGAGACATATCAAGCATCCCCAAGCTTAACTCCTGCTCGTCCTCGAGTAGGTAAGTGATAACAAAGAATAATTTTTGAGGTGACATGCACCTACACAATCTTGATCATATATGTAAGCATTGTGAGCTGGGATCATAAGAACTTAAAACATGGGCATGAAAGATATAATCTTGATAGAAGAAACTTAGCAACCATGTTATAACATGAAAAGGAACACAAACAAAAGATCATGAATAATGAAACAATGAAAGTCAAACGTTTGTTCAAATCATAAGGAAAAACATACAAATGGTTTTCAGCTTGTCCTTCAAAGAGAGCAAAACATAAATGCATAGGACACCTTCAAGTTTAAGAGGGCGACTAGATACAAATAATTTGAGAACAAGTGAAACCATGATCATGAATCAATCAATGAAAACTTTGGGACAATGCACATTATACTCAGAATGACAACTATGCTCTCTTAATGGTGCATAAAGATAGAAGGTGGTGACTCAACATAAAAGTAAAAGAAAGGCCCTTCGCAGAGGGAAGCAGTGATTAAACATGTGCTAGAGCTTTTCATTTGTAAAACAAAGAGATAAAAATTGGTTTTGAGAGGTGGTTGTCTTTGTCAACGACTAGCAATGGGGTTCTTACTATCTTCCATACAAAAATGAAGCAGGTTTTTGAGAGAGAGATTGGCACTTTTGTGCTCTTTTATAAAGCTTGGCACTCCTCCCCACCTTTTTTCCTTTCACAAACCATGGCTAACCGATTCCATCGGGTGCCCACCAACATTCACATTCCATGGAGGAGTGCCTTTTTTTTTCCTTTTTTTTTCTTTTTGGAATAAGCAATATGGAAGATAGCAAATCCGACCACTACGTCCCCATGAGCTGAAAACAGTGTCACAAAACGAGAAGTATTTTGAAGGTTTTTTGAAAGGTAGCACATGAAAATTTACTTTGGAATGGCTTACAAATACCATTAATAGGAGTTTATAGTGGACACAATGGCAAACTTTGGTTTTTAGGAGTTGGATGCACGAGTAGAGCTCATACTCAGTACAAGGCGATGGCTAGCAAAAGACTGGGAGCGACCAACTAAGAGAGCAGTAACGGCCATAATCATGCAAAGCGACAAAGCGACATTAAAAGAAGCATAAGATGGCATCAAAAGTCAAAAACTAAATGATCATAGAGGCTATTGGCAACTTTGTAAGAGTCTAACATGTGTGAGCATGCGCCAAGTCAACCCAAATAAAGCATCAAGGAGAAAACCAAAATAATGCTTCCATACAATAAAAACAACGCATGATTTTTTCAAAGGCTCATTAAGCAATCTCAGTTATTTGAGACAAGTCATGCTACAGCAAAACCACTAAGCATACTATCAAAAAGACATCAAGCATGACATGAAAAAGCCTAAGCCGCAGTCTACACAAGCTCCTTCTTGTACCACTATTTTGCACAAAGCTTTTTCTCTTTTCCAACACCATTTGAAATTTTTAAAGACACCTCTTTTGATTAAAACCAATAAAGATCAGAGGCAAAAATACACCTTGATGAAAAGATATAACAAGATCTGAATGGAAATCAAGGCGAAAACGAAAACCAAAAGCAGTAGCAAAAAAAAAAGAGAACACTCATTGAAACGATAAGAGTGAAAAACAGAGTGTTCTTGGCAAATGAAAAACGAGTTCATCTCCTCCAAAAGAAACATGATGTGATCTAACCATTTATTGCAGAAAACAAACAAACTAAACCAACTAAGAAAACTAAAACAACTGACACTCCAAGAAAAACACATAGTGCATGAAGCAATAAAAATATAGTGTCTTGAAAGGTGACCTGATTTTTGCCGATGAAGAAGGGGTGCCTCGGGGGCATCCCCAAGCTTTGACGCTTGTACTTCTTGGATATTTCTTGGGGTGATGCATGGGCATCCCCAAGCTTGAGCTTTTGTCCATTCTTCAACTCATCTCATCATTCTCCAATCCCTACACTTGAAAACTTCCTTCATACAAAACTAAACACAAATCTATTAGCAACATTAGTTTAAGCATAACATAGAATCAACCCTTTTTGCTTCAGGTTTCAACCTAAAACCACCACATATTAAGTATATACTACTGTAGCAACTTCCCAAAAAGTTCCATGATCAAAAGAACTCAAAAGAAAGCGATAAAGTGGCAAACATAAATATTGGCAGAAATCTGTCAAAACTGAACAGCTGATAAAGACCGATTTTTTAAGAGGTTTTTTGTTGCTCAAATCAAAAAGTGTTCAACTAATGAAAGTTTGGATATAACCTGGGGCATATGCACAAGAAATCGCAGGTCCAAAAGATATACAGAGAATTTTCACGAATTTTTACGGTGCAGCACCGAAAACAGTTTCAGGACAGCAACATCCCCAAATCTTTACCTCACTCAAATTAGAGGCTTCTCTTGGCACAAAAACAAAATAAAAAGGATAAGGAGAGGTCATTACAGTAGTAATGACTTCCAAGACTCAAATAAAAGAAAAAGTACTGAAAATAAAAACATTGGGTTATCTCCCAAGAGTGCTTTTCTTTAACGCCTTTGAGCTAGGCGCAGTAATTTGCAAAGATGCTCATGTGGGCGCCATATAAGAGCTTGAGGCAAAGGCGTCATATAGGAACTTAAAGCAATAGAGAGCATCAAAGAGCATGTGTGAAAGACATTTATATCTGAACCACTTCCTATGCATAGGAATCTTGTAAGAAAATAAATCAATGAGGCACATAGTAGCAAGCATGGATAGATAAAACAAGTGCCACTTCAAGATTTGCAACATAAAGAGGGAAAACTTAATATTATTGAGATCCATCAAACCATGTTTCCCTCTCTCATAATAACTTTCAGTAGCATCATGAATAGAACTAACAATATAACTATCACATAAAACATCCCTATCATGAGCCACATGCATAAAATAATTAATACTCACCACAGGAACAATAGTAGTAGGAGCAGATTCAACATAATAATTATTCTCATCACCATAATCATCATAAACAGGAGGCATATTGTAATCATAACTAATTTTATCCTCAATAGTAGGTGAACTGAATATATTATACTCATCATCATAACTATCATAGACTAGAGGTTCAGTATCATCACAAGCTAGAGAGCAACTATTTCGCAAATCATATTCTTCAAACATATCATCATAAGAAGGAACATCACATATGGGAGATAAAATATCATCAGAGCAAATGTTCTCCACTAAAGCTGGGGAACTAAAAATATCATGCTTAACAAAACCAGCTTCCCCAAGCTTAGACTTTTCTATAGCATTATCAACAATGGTGTTCAAAGCATTCATACTAACAACACTATTAGCATGCAAATTAAGCTCCAAAGGTTTTTCAATTTTCTCTTCAAACACTTCATATCTAAACTCAGGAAAAAGACTACAAAACTCTTTGTTTTCCATTAAGCCTAACTAGTGAAAATAAAAACAAGAAACAAAAAGATGTAATTGCAGAATCTAAAGGAAATAACTCCGAGCACTCACTAGCAACTAAAAGACTTAGTAGCCAAAGGATGTGAGTACCTTTTACCTTACCTCCCCGGCAACGGCGCCCGAAAAGAGCTTGATGTCTACGCACTTCTATTCTTGTAGACACTTGTTGGGCCTCCAAGTGCAGAGGTTTGTAGAACAGCAGCAAGTTTCCCTTAAGTGGATCACCCAAGGTTTATCGAACTCAGGGAGGAAGAGGTCAAAGCTATCCCTCTCAAGCAACCCTGCAATTACGATACAGAAAGTCTCTTGTGTCCCCAACACACCCAATACACTTGTCAAATGTATAGGTGCACTAGTTCGGCGAAGAGATAGTGAAATACAAGTGGTATAGATGATTATAAGTAGCAAACGTGATGTGAAATAAATATCGCTGCGAGCAAACAAGTAACAAAACAGGAAGTAAACGGTGTGCAATGCTTGGAAACAAGGCCTAGGGATCATACTTTCACTAGTGGACACACTCCCAACAATATAACATGATTGAACAAATAAACAACTTCTCTCCACTATGGTACTCTGAATTACTCTCCTATTGAATAACACTAATCATTGTGTAGTGGCTACAGAAGCACCCCTTAAAGTTCATCAAGTACTTGACAAACACCACTCATAGAGATATCCAAATCAGATCACAATTCAAGATAGAAATCATTGCGACTTAGACCAAGTACTAGCACGGTGCACACACTGTCAACTTTACACCATGAAAGGAGGAATAGATCACTCAATACTATCATAGTAATAATTACTCTCATAATCCACAAGAGATCACGATCATAGCCTAAACCAAGTACCACCACGATGCACGCACTGTCACCGTTACACCATGGCAGGAGGAATAGATTACTTTAATAACATCACTAGAGTACACTATAATAATTAAGCATAGGAGTAGCATAATATCTGAATAATAACATCTACTTGTTCAACATGATACAAAGCTCACGATCACATAAAGATCACATCATGGGAGAGAGAGGTGAACCACATAGCTACCGGTAGAGCCCTCAGCCCCGGGGATGAACTACTCCCTCCTCATCATAGGAGACAGCAAGGTTGATGGAAATGGCGGTGAGGTCGATGGAGACGGCGGAGACGGCGATGGAGACTGATGGAGATGGCTCCGGGGGCACTTCCCCGTCCCGGCAGGGTGCCGGAACAGAGACTTCTGTCCCCCGAAATTCGTCGGTGGCGGCGGCAGAACTGCGAAACTCTTTCTGGAAAATTGCCGACTCCTCTAGGGTTTTCCGTCCCGAGGCTTTATATAGGCGAAGGGGCGATGTCAGAGGGCTGCCAGGGCCTCCTCACATAGGGGCGGCGCGGCCAGGGCCTGGGCCGCACCAGCCCTGTGTGAGGGAGGCCTGTGGCCCCTCTCCTTCCTCTCTTCGGATGTCTGGATGCTCCCGGGAAAAATAAGACTTCTGGCTTTTGTTTCGTCCAATTCCGAGAATATTTCCTGTGTATCACTTCTGAAACACAAAAACAGTAGAAATCAGGGAACTGGCACTGTGGCAACTCGTTAATAGGTTAGTTCCGAAAAATGCATAAAAGTGCCACTAAGTGTAACGAAACAATAGGCAAATGGTGTAAAAACAAGCATGGAGCATCAAAAATTATAGATATGTTTGAGACGTATCAAGCATCCCCAAGCTTAACTCCTGCTCGTCCTCGAGTAGGTAAGTGATAACAAAGAATAATTTTTGAGGTGACATGCACCTACACAATCTTGATCATATATGTAAGCATTGTGAGCTGGGATCATAAGAACTTAAAACATGGGCATGAAAGATATAATCTTGATAGAAGAAACTTAGCAACCATGTTATAACATGAAAAGGAACACAAACAAAAGATCATGAATAATGAAACAATGAAAGTCAAACGTTTGTTCAAATCATAAGGAAAAACATACAAATGGTTTTCAGCTTGTCCTTCAAAGAGAGCAAAACATAAATGCATAGGACACCTTCAAGTTTAAGAGGGCGACTAGATACAAATAATTTGAGAACAAGTGAAACCATGATCATGAATCAATCAATGAAAACTTTGGGACAATGCACATTATACTCAGAATGACAACTATGCTCTCTTAATGGTGCATAAAGATAGAAGGTGGTGACTCAACATAAAAGTAAAAGAAAGGCCCTTCGCAAAGGGAAGCAGTGATTAAACATGTGCTAGAGCTTTTCATTTGTAAAACAGAGAGATAAAAATTGGTTTTGAGAGGTGGTTGTCTTTGTCAACGACTGGCAATGGGGTTCTTACTATCTTCCATACAAAAATGAAGCAGGTTTTTGAGAGAGAGATTGGCACTTTTGTGCTCTTTTATAAAGCTTGGCACTCCTCCCCACCTTTTTTCCTTTCACAAACCATGGCTAACCGATTCCATCGGGTGCCCACCAACATTCACATTCCATGGAGGAGTGCCTTTTTTTCCTTTTTTTTCTTTTTGGAATAAGCAATATGGAAGATAGCAAATCCGACCACTACGTCCCCATGAGCTGAAAACAGTGTCACAAAACGAGAAGTATTTTGAAGGTTTTTTGAAAGGTAGCACATGAAAATTTACTTTGGAATGGCTTACAAATACCATACATAGGAGTTTATAGTGGACACAATGGCAAACTTTGGTTTTTAGGAGTTGGATGCACGAGTAGAGCTCATACTCAGTACAAGGCGATGGCTAGCAAAAGACTGGGAGCGACCAACTAAGAGAGCAGTAACGGCCATAATCATGCAAAGCGACAAAGCGACATTAAAAGAAGCATAAGATGGCATCAAAAGTCAAAAACTAAATGATCATAGAGGCTATTGGCAACTTTGTAAGAGTCTAACATGTGTGAGCATGCGCCAAGTCAACCCAAATAAAGCATCAAGGAGAAAACCAAAATAATGCTTCCATACAATAAAAACAACGCATGATTTTTTCAAAGGCTCATTAAGCAATCTCAGTTATTTGAGACAAGTCATGCTACAGCAAAACCACTAAGCATACTATCAAAAAGACATCAAGCATGACATGAAAAAGCCTAAGCCGCAGTCTACACAAGCTCCTTCTTGTACCACTATTTTGCACAAAGCTTTTTCTCTTTTCCAACACCATTTGAAATTTTTAAAGACACCTCTTTTGATTAAAACCAATAAAGATCAGAGGCAAAAATACACCTTGATGAAAAGATATAACAAGATCTGAATGGAAATCAAGGCGAAAACGAAAACCAAAAGCAGTAGCAAAAAAAAAAGAACACTCATTGAAACGATAAGAGTGAAAAACAGAGTGTTCTTGGCAAATGAAAAACGAGTTCATCTCCTCCAAAAGAAACATGATGTGATCTAACCATTTATTGCAGCAAACAAACAAACGAAACCAACTAAGAAAACTAAAACAACTGACGCTCCAAGAAAAACACATAGTGCATGAAGCAATAAAAATATAGTGTCTTGAAAGGTGACCTGATTTTTGCCGATGAAGAAGGGGTGCCTCGGGGGCATCCCCAAGCTTTGACGCTTGTACTTCTTGGATATTTCTTGGGGTGATGCATGGGCATCCCCAAGCTTGAGCTTTTGTCCATTCTTCAACTCATCTCATCATTCTCCAATCCCTACACTTGAAAACTTCCTTCATACAAAACTAAACACAAATCTATTAGCAACATTAGTTTAAGCATAACATAGAATCAACCCTTTTTGCTTCAGGTTTCAACCTAAAACCACCACATATTAAGTATATACTACTGTAGCAACTTCCCAAAAAGTTCCATGATCAAAAGAACTCAAAAGAAAGCGATAAAGTGGCAAACATAAATATTGGCAGAAATCTGTCAAAACTGAACAGCTGATAAAGACCGATTTTTTAAGAGGTTTTTTGTTGCTCAAATCAAAAAGTGTTCAACTAATGAAAGTTTGGATATAACCTGGGGCATATGCACAAGAAATCGCAGGTCCAAAAGATATACAGAGAATTTTCACGAATTTTTACGGTACAGCACCGAAAACAGTTTCACGACAGCAACATCCCCAAATCTTTACCTCACTCAAATTAGAGGCTTCTCTTGGCACAAAAACAAAATAAAAAGGATAAGGAGAGGTCATTACAGTAGTAATGACTTCCAAGACTCAAATAAAAGAAAAAGTACTGAAAATAAAAACATTGGGTTATCTCCCAAGAGTGCTTTTCTTTAACGCCTTTGAGCTAGGCGCAGTAATTTGCAAAGATGCTCATGTGGGCGCCATATAAGAGCTTGAGGCAAAGGCGTCATATAGGAACTTAAAGCAATAGAGAGCATCAAAGAGCATGTGTGAAAGACATTTATATCTGAACCACTTCCTATGCATAGGAATCTTGTAAGAAAATAAATCAATGAGGCACATAGTAGCAAGCATGGATAGATAAAACAAGTGCCACTTCAAGATTTGCAACATAAAGAGGGAAAACTTAATATTATTGAGATCCATCAAACCATGTTTCCCTCTCTCATAATAACTTTCAGTAGCATCATGAATAGAACTAACAATATAACTATCACATAAAACATCCCTATCATGAGCCACATGCATAAAATAATTAATACTCACCACAGGAACAATAGTAGTAGGAGCAGATTCAACATAATAATTATTCTCATCACCATAATCATCATAAACAGGAGGCATATTGTAATCATAACTAATTTTATCCTCAATAGTAGGTGAACTGAATATATTATACTCATCATCATAACTATCATAGACTAGAGGTTCAGTATCATCACAAGCTAGAGAGCAACTATTTCGCAAATCATATTCTTCAAACATATCATCATAAGAAGGAACATCACATATGGGAGATAAAATATCATCAGAGCAAATGTTCTCCACTAAAGCTGGGGAACTAAAAATATCATGCTTAACAAAACCAGCTTCCCCAAGCTTAGACTTTTCTATAGCATTATCAACAATGGTGTTCAAAGCATTCATACTAACAACACTATTAGCATGCAAATTAAGCTCCAAAGGTTTTTCAATTTTCTCTTCAAACACTTCATATCTAAACTCAGGAAAAAGACTACAAAACTCTTTGTTTTCCATTAAGCCTAACTAGTGAAAATAAAAACAAGAAACAAAAAGATGTAATTGCAGAATCTAAAGGAAATAACTCCGAGCACTCACTAGCAACTAAAAGACTTAGTAGCCAAAGGATGTGAGTACCTTTTACCTTACCTCCCCGGCAACGGCGCCCGAAAAGAGCTTGATGTCTACGCACTTCTATTCTTGTAGACACTTGTTGGGCCTCCAAGTGCAGAGGTTTGTAGAACAGCAGCAAGTTTCCCTTAAGTGGATCACCCAAGGTTTATCGAACTCAGGGAGGAAGAGGTCAAAGCTATCCCTCTCAAGCAACCCTGCAATTACGATACAGAAAGTCTCTTGTGTCCCCAACACACCCAATACACTTGTCAAATGTATAGGTGCACTAGTTCGGCGAAGAGATAGTGAAATACAAGTGGTATAGATGATTATAAGTAGCAAACGTGATGTGAAATAAATATCGCTGCGAGCAAACAAGTAACAAAACAGGAAGTAAACGGTGTGCAATGCTTGGAAACAAGGCCTAGGGATCATACTTTCACTAGTGGACACACTCCCAACAATATAACATGATTGAACAAATAAACAACTTCTCTCCACTATGGTACTCTGAATTACTCTCCTATTGAATAACACTAATCATTGTGTAGTGGCTACAGAAGCACCCCTTAAAGTTCATCAAGTACTTGACAAACACCACTCATAGAGATATCCAAATCAGATCACAATTCAAGATAGAAATCATTGCGACTTAGACCAAGTACTAACACGGTGCACACACTGTCAACTTTACACCATGAAAGGAGGAATAGATCACTCAATACTATCATAGTAATAATTACTCTCATAATCCACAAGAGATCACGATCATAGCCTAAACCAAGTACCACCACGATGCACGCACTGTCACCGTTACACCATGGCAGGAGGAATAGATTACTTTAATAACATCACTAGAGTACACTATAATAATTAAGCATAGGAGTAGCATAATATCTGAATAATAACATCTACTTGTTCAACATGATACAAAGCTCACGATCACATAAAGATCACATCATGGGAGAGAGAGGTGAACCACATAGCTACCGGTATAGCCCTCAGCCCCGGGGATGAACTACTCCCTCCTCATCATAGGAGACAGCATGGTTGATGGAGATGGCGGTGAGGTCGATGGAGACGGCAGAGACGGCGATGGAGACCGATGGAGATGGCTCCGGGGGCACTTCCCCGTCCCGGCAGGGTGCCGGAACAGAGACTTCTGTCCCCCGAAATTCGTCGGTGGCAGCGGCGGAACTGCGAAACTCTTTCTGGAAAATTGCCGACTCCTCTAGGGTTTTCCGTCCCGAGGCTTTATATAGGCGAAGGGGCAATGTCAGAGGGCTGCCAGGGCCTCCTCACACAGGGGCGGCGCGGCCAGGGCCTGGGCCGCGCCAGCCCTGTGTGAGGGAGGCCTGTGGCCCCTCTCCTTCCTCTCTTCGGATGTCTGGATGCTCCCGGGAAAAATAAGACTTCTGGCTTTTGTTTCGTCCAATTCCGAGAATATTTCCTGTGTATCACTTCTGAAACACAAAAACAGTAGAAATCAGGGAACTGGCACTGTGGCAACTCGTTAATAGGTTAGTTCCGAAAAATGCATAAAAGTGCCACTAAGTGTAACGAAACAATAGGCAAATGGTGTAAAAACAAGCATGGAGCATCAAAAATTATAGATACGTTTGAGACGTATCAATCCCTCAGACCAACCCGGACGCGTTCCATCCTACAAATCACTACCACCCTCTGTCCGTCTGGCTGAGTTCTCGCAACCTAGTTAGTCAAGACAGAGCCCATATGACTCGTGGTTGCACTGGAAGCTTCATGACTTGAACGTCTCCAATCTCTTTGTTCCTGGGTGGCCGTCCACAAGTGAGATACACACGACCACCCTATGGCTCCGATGAACCACTCAACATAAATCCAAAACAACCACTTCCACCCAGGTGGTTCATTAACTTAGTTGTTTTCTTAGTTTTTGCAAAACATAGTTTTCAAAACTTAATAAAAGAACATGTGGAATCCCAACCACGAATTCTATAACACAACTAAGCAACCTACACTTACGGTGTTTCTTCTAACAGGGTAATCAGGGGTATCCTAAATAGGATATAGCAAGCATAACTATCTACACATGCATAATATTAAAAGAAAAGAAACACTACATGCATGGTAAAACATTGGGAATTTTATGAACAAGAGTGACACTTGCCTTAGAAATTTCTGAAGATTGTACTTCTCTTAATCAACACACGTGGCTCTCCGTACAACTATAAGATAGAAAGTAACACAACATAAACACACCATTCAAGCAATATAATCAAACAAGACAACACAAGTGTTTATTTGTTTTAGCTTAGTCTTGATTTGTCTTAGTGATAATTGGACAAAAGATTGTGTTATGAAGTTGACTTGATATGGATGGAGAGAATGGCTAAGTCAAAGACTTCAAAGGATTGATGAGGGTTTTCTAGATTGTTAAGAGGTGTCAAGACTTAGCAAAAAAATAGCTTAAGGGTATTCTTAGGCTTGGGTTGAGAAGTTGGATGAATAATTTCTAAGTCATGAGGTCTAACACTTTCATCTTCTTGACTTGGGGCTCTCTTCTCGATCTTCTTCCTTTGACTTCAACTCCTTGTCTTCTCTTCAACTTCTTGTTTTGCCTTCAACTCTTTGTCTTCTCTTCAACTTCTTCTTCATGGTCTTGATATGGGGAAACTTCTACGTCATAGTGTTGGAGGGGGTAGTCAAAATACTTAGAAGAATTTTGGGTAAGAGGGAATTGATAGTTTTGCACTTGGGCAAGAATAGAGAGTATATTTTTACTAAGTTATGGTAGATTTGATGTGTTCATTAGGACTTAGGATTATTCACACCTTTGCAAAGTGGAACAAAGTCAAATTGGGACTTGATATTTGCAAGGGG
Organism: Dactylis glomerata; assembly: GCA_007115705.1. Classification (NCBI taxonomy): domain Eukaryota; kingdom Viridiplantae; phylum Streptophyta; class Magnoliopsida; order Poales; family Poaceae; genus Dactylis; species Dactylis glomerata. The sequence continues at coordinate 818,539 of QXEO01000550.1, forward strand.
CTCATATAACAGCACTATATTTTGCAAAAATATGAACTAATGGAGTTGACTCTTGGAAAAGTGTGAAAAATGTGTGTGAAGTATTCTGGTGGTTTTCTATTACAAAGATATTCAATTTTGCAAAAGGAATTATGCCTAAAAATAATTATAGAATTAAATCTAGGGGGAAATACTCAAATCCTCATTTAAATTTGAATACTTGAGAAAATTTAGCCAAATAATTTGTGCAGTAGTTCTACTGGACAGGGAACAACAATATGATCCTACTGCAAAAAGAATAAACTGAAAAGGATTTATAGAATTTGAACTATAATAAAAACACTCAAACTCACATATTTAAATTTGAATGTTTTCAACTCGTTCAGAAGACAAATTTTATTACAAAATAGTTTTCTACACATTTTTAGGAATCCAGGGACGTATTATTTGCAATTTTTGGATTTACAGAACAAAAGATAAGAATTAATTAAGTTAACAGATAGGGTTGATTCAATTTGAAAATGAATTCAAACTGAATACTGAAACTACGAATTATTATGGCACTAATGGATTCTACAAGTCCCAAGGTTTCCAAGCAATGTTATAAAACAGTAATAACACTAGTTTTAAAAATAAAAGATATTTTTCAATAAAACTTTACATGCATAATGGTTTTGCTTGCATAACAAAAACTAGGATTAGGGTTTAAGAAAATAATTATTTTAGAATTAGTGAAAATATTCTATAAACTATCATTTTGAATTTCACAATCAAGCAAAGTTTTGGAGGGCAATCTTATAAAACACTTTTGTGATTCAATCCTTTGCAAGCAAGCTTGCATAAGTTTGAGTAAAAGGTAAAGATAATATTTTGGTACTTGGTTTTCTCAAAGAGGTTCTTCAAGAAATATCAGGGGGGTTTGAAAAGGTTTTTATAATAAAGCTTTCAATTAAACTCAAAAGTTTTAATTTTTTGTGAAATTTCAATCAATTCACTCAAAAAGATTTCCCCCAAAATTTGATAAAATCTTGGGATGTTACAACCAACTATTCCTTGCTCTATTAAAAATAATTATGTTAGAACTGCTTTGTGTGATTTTGGAGCCGGAGTTAGTGTAATGCCTTTTTCTCTCTATAAGAGACTTGATTTAGAAAAATTGATATCGACTGATATATGATGGCGCGGTGATGGTGTGTGAAATTAATGAAGTAAATGACCGGCTAGTTGGAAAACCCCAAGAGCAAGGTGTGATGAATATAGCAGCAAGTTTTTCCCTCAGTAAGAAACCAAGGTTATCAATCTAGTAGGAGGACGAAATACGACTGAAGGTGATGCCCACTAGCTTGCGACAGCTCCGGACAATTTATAGGACGCCTTGCCAAGCTTTGCTTTGCGAGCGGCAACGTGGAACCTGCACACAACATAACCAAATACTTTGTTCCCAACTTACGATGAGGTTGTCAATCTCACCGGTTTGCTTGAAACAAAGGGTATGAGCGTATCGAGTGGAAAGCAATAGTAGTATGCGAGTAAAGTGAACAGTGCGAGTAAAGTAAACAGGTAATACCAATATAAAGGAAATAGGACCAGGGTCCACAGTTCACTAGTGGTGTCTCTCCATAAGATAAAATAATACAAGCTAGGTAAACAAATTACAGTTGGACAACTGATAGAATAAAGACAACGTGCATATGATAAGAGGATCACTATGAGATTTACTCTGGGCATTACAAAAAAATACATAGACCGCCATCCAACTGCATCTATGACTAATAATCCACTCACGGGGATATCATCCGAACACCCCATGAGTATTAAGTTGCGAACAATAGATAATTGCATTAAGCAAAGTGTGTAATGTAAACAAAGCATATGCCCTCGAGCATATGAATGTTGTTTTCCCCCTAGTAGCAACAGCACATCTACAACCTTAGAGGTTTCTGTCACTCCCCCAGATTAAATAGAGGCATGAACCCACTATCGAGCATAAATACCCCCTCTTGGAGTCACTAGCAACTACTTGGCCAAGATAGCTACTAACAACGGAGAGCATGTAAGATCATAAATAACATAGAGATAACATAAGATAAATTTCAGTACATCAACTCAAGCATAACACCAATATTCATCGGATCCCAACAAACCAAACATATAGAATTACATAACGGTGATCTCAATCATGTAGGGCAGCTCATGAGATCTAAACATGAAGCACATGGTGGAGAAGACAACCATCTAGCTACTGCTATGGACCCATAGTCCAAGGTAGACTACTCACTCATCGCTCCGGAGGCAAGCATGGCGATGAAGAAGACCTCCGGTGGCGATTTCCCTCTCCGGCAGGGTGCCGGGAAGAGCTTCTGGACCCTCCCGATCTTCGGGTTGACGGCGGCGGCGGATCGCGATGTGTTCTGGAAAACTGATCGGGTCCTTAGGTTTTTCTTGTCGGTGGTCTTTATAGGCGAAGGGGCATCGTCAGGAGTGGACCGAGGCTATCTCACACATAGGGGGCGCGGCCCAGCCCCTGGCCGCGCCGCCCTGGTGTGAGGCCACCTCGTGGCCCCACTCCGTCTCCTCTTCGGTTCTTTGGAAGCTTCGGTAAAATTCTGGGCGACTGGCTTTGGTTTCGTCCAATTCCGAGAATATTTCCTGTGTAACTTTTCTGAAACACAAAAACAACAGAAAACAGGGAACTGGCACTGTGGCGACTTGTTAGTAGGTTAGTTCCGGAAAATGCATAAAAGTGCCACGAAGTGTGATGACCCACAAGTATAGGGGGTGTATCGTAGTACTTTTAATAAATAAGAGTGTCGAACCCAACGAGGAGCAGAAGGTGTTGATGAGTGGTTTTGATCAAGGATTCACTGTAAATACTAGCAAACATGTTTTCAGGGGTATTTGGTAATACGAGTAAATAAAGTGCGAGTAAATAAAAGACAGTAGTAACAATTGCAGCAAGTGGCCCAATCCTTTCTTTAGCAAAGGACAAGCCGGTTGTGTAAATTATAATAACCAAACGTTCTCGAGGACACACGAGAGTTTCTGTCAAGAGCTTTCGCTTCATAAAGCCAATAGTCTTTATTGGTTTGATAGGTGTTATGGGGGTGAACCTGTGCTAGCGCACTACCCTTACTAGGATAAATACACACTTGTGATTATACCCCTTGCAAGCATCCGCAAATACAAGAAAGTAATTAAGATAAATCTAACCGCAGCCTTAAACTCTAAGATCCTACGCTCCCTGGTGCAATGGTTTCCCAACGGAGGTTTAGGTTTCTGTCACTCCAGCAACCCCACAATTGGTAGCCAAATACACAATGCATCTCACTAGGCCCATAAATGGTGAAGTATCATGTAGTCGACGTTCACATGACACCACTAGTAAAATAGCACCACAACAATATTAAACCATTAGATATTTCTCAACAATAATTCACTACTAACATCTTGACTTCTCCCATGTCCTCAAGAACTAAACGAACTACTCACAAGACATCATATGGATCATGATTAGAGGTGAAATAATGGTAAATAACAATCTGAACATAAACCTTAATTCAACGGTTCCACTCAATAGCATGAACTACAAGAGTAATCAACACCGGGAAAGTTTTCCCTATGAATATAACAAGATCCAACTCAAGATGTTACAGCGGGATGGCGTGGTGATGGTGGAGATGAAGGTGCTGGTGATGGAGATGATGATGATGATGATCCCGATGAAGTTCGGTGCGATGGTGATGACGATGGCGATGATCTCCCCTCTCCGGGAAGGAATTTCCCCGGCAGATTTCTGCCTGCCGAAGAGCTTTTCTCTCTCTGGTGTTTTCCGCCCCGCAGAGGCGGCGGTGTCTAACTCTGAGCCTCCCCTGACTTAGGTTTTCGGGGACGATGAAGTACGCGAAGGGGCGAGACCAGAAGTGGGCCAGGGTGGCCTCACACAGGGCTGGTGCGGCCAGGGGGCAGGCCGCGCCACCCTGGCGTGAGGGCCCCTCCTGGCTCCTCTCGACTCCTCCTTCTGGCTTCCTGAGTCTTCTGGGAAAATATAATTTCCTAGTATTTTTCTGGAATTTTCCTGATCTTCAAAATATGGTCCCTTGATGGTCCTTTTTCAGCAGAATCCTGACTCCGGCAGCAAATCCTCCAATGATCATCAAACATGTGAAAACAAAGGAAATAACATAAGTATCAACTCTAAATATGAAATATATTAATGAATAACAGTAAATTATGATACAAAATAGTGATGCAAAATGGACATATCAACCCCCCCAAGCTTAGACCTCGCTTGTCCCCAAGCGAAAACTAAACTCGGTAAACATGACCACAGGTTTATGGAGTGAAGTGTCGATAATCAAAATACGGACAAGAATCATCACATTCACCAAGGCACAAATTATAATAGACAGCAACTTCCCTTTATAAGATATAGACTTGCAATAGGTAAAAGGGAATCACATGTAAAGATGCACAAGGTAAACTATAATTGGCAATGGCAAACCTTAGTTCTTGGTCAAAGAATGATGAACAAGCTATTCTTTCTTTTAAACGGAGCCTTTTAAAACAGAGCTAATATAGCAAAGACCATATGCTCAACAAAATAAACTTTTGCATTCATAGAAAGCTTTCAAAGATATATTCCTTCAGACAAAAGCATTATACAAAACAAGGAAGATAGTAAACATGATTAAACTGATCAATATATGGATGAGTGAAACATAACAACTCAAATGCTTGCTTGAGATAGAGGGAAATAGGTTGACTCAACATAAAAGTAAAAGATAGGCCCTTCGCAGAGGGAAGCAGGGATTAAACATGTGCTAGAGCTTTTCATTTGCAAAACAGAGGTAAAAAGTTATTTTGAGAGGTGGTTGCTTTTGTCAACGACTAGCAACGGAGTTCTTGATATCTTCCATACTAAACAAGTGAGAGCGGTTCTGAGATGTTTGATTAATTGGCACATTGGTGCTCTTTTATAGCTTTGCACTCCTCCCCACCTTTTTCCTTTCTCAAACCATGGCTAACCGATTCCATCGGGTGCCGACCAACTTTCACATACCATGGAGGAGTGCTCTTTTCTTTCTTTTGTTTTTGAGATTATAATGGTCTGACCAGCTCCCTTGCAAAATTAGTGACGAGCAGATGAAGCTGCCTAGTCGAGGGGTACTTAATTTAGTATGGAAGATAACAAACCCATCCACTACGTCCTCATGAGCTAAAAACAGTGGCACAAAATGAGAAGTATTTGAAGATTTTTGAAAGGTAGCACATAAAAATTTACTTGGAACGGCTTGAAATACCATGCATAGGAATTTATAGTGGACTCTTTGGAAGTGACTTGGCTTTTGGGAATTGGATGCACGAGAAGTATTTCCTCTCAGTACAGGTTTTTGGCTAGCAAGGCTGGGTAGCAAGCATAAGAGTTGCATGAAACAGACAAACATACATATAATAAGAACAATCATGCAAACTCCCTTGAAGGTACAATGATTTTGACCTTAGGAATAACAATGCTTATAAGCCAAACATGAAGGATAAACTGAAGTGATGTAACTACAAGCACTTCTTATTCTTTTCTACTCAAACCTCAAGGTAAAGTTGCTACTGACCAAGCTAGGTTTGCCAAAACCAACTAAATTTACTCATGCTCCCAAAGTGATACCAATACCAATCAACAAGACTAGTCATACAAGAGAGATTGCAAACTAACATAAAGTGTGCGGAAAGTAAACAATAAAACTTCTCATTAATATTTCATTACCGCAACTCACACCAAGGGATACATAGATAACCAACTAAGGAGGATACTTCCAAACTGCAAACTATTCTATAAGATAACTTCTCTATTCATGATATGACTCTACTTGAAAAGTAAATGAGCAAAAGGTAATGATGTGATACCGCGGCACTCCCCCAAGCTTGGAACAAGCCAAGGGGATGCCTATACCGATGACGAATTACTCCTTTGGCGGTGGCGGTGAATCTTCATCATTGTCATACTTCCAAGGCAGAGGTCCTCCATCAAGGAAGGATGTCTTGGTCTCCAAAATCCTGAAACTTGCAGCAGCACTCATTTGTTGAAATCTAGCTTCATACTCACAATTTTGGTTCTGCACGTCGTAGAGTTGTGCTTGTAATTGGCTAGTCGTCTCCTGGAGTGAGAGGATATCTCTCCAGAGCTCTGTAGTCTCCTTCTTGTACTTGGCAACAAGCTCTTGATTAATCCTATAGATAATGTCCACCTCGCGTTCTGCCATCTTCTTATATTTGAAAACTTCTTGTTCCAGTGCTTCCATCCTTGCTTCGAGACTCCCTTCTCCCTTGGGTCCTTGAACATCTTTAATCTGCAACTCCCCATCCTTGAGTGACAACTCCTTTAGATGCATCCTCAGCTCCCTCATGTACGAATTGATGGAATCCGCAAGAGGGTTCTCCTCAAATGGACCGGACAAAGACATTGTAACTCCAAAGCCGAGAGCAATCCCTGACAGAAACAGCTCGAAACAAAACACGACGAGAAAATGATATACAGACCTCGGGGACTCCGGGGGGTTAAATAGAAGAAAATTATACATCGAAACGAAATCACAGGAGGAAACCGGGATGGAAACGAGTTCCGGGGTGCTCTCACACCTGGGTGGCGCGGCCAGGGGTGGGCCCGCGCCACCTATGTGTGAGAAGCACACGGACTCCTTTTCCTGCCCGTTTTCGTCTCGTGATTTTTCATATTTAGTAAAAACAGCAAAAATATTAAAGAAAGAGCTTTTCGTGAAACTTCTCTGACTAGAAGTGTTACCTATTCGAAAACGAACTCTGCAGGTACCTGCAATTTGTCTTGGATGAATTCTTCCGGAGAAACTGTTTCAATAACATCAACATCTTCATTATAAGAATCTCCAGAAATATAATGTTTGAGTCTTTGCCCATTCACCACTTGTGTAGAGTCATCCTTTAGTGAAGCAATCTTAATAGCACCTGAGCGATACACTTCCTCAATAACATATGGTCCTTCCCATTTTGAAAGTAATTTTCCTGCAAAAAATCTGAGACGAGACCTATACAATAGAACTTTCTCACCAACATGAAACTCTCTCTTAAGAATTCTCTTATCATGCCATTGCTTGACTTTCTCTTTGAAAAGTCTGGCATTCTCATACGCTTCGTTTCTCCACTCATCTAGAGAACTCAAATCTAATAACCTTTTCTTACCGACTAGTTTAAAATCGCTATTAAGCTCTCTCACTGCCCAAAAAACTTTGTGTTCTAATTCTAAGGGCAAGTGACACGATTTTCCATAAACCATCTTATAAGGAGACATACCCATGGGGTTCTTATAAGCAGTTCTATAAGCCCATAAAGCATCGTTTAACTTACTAGCCCAATTTTTCCTAGATCTATTGACAGTCTTCTGCAAGATAGACTTGATTTCTCTATTAGAAAGCTCTACCTGCCCACTAGTTTGGGGATGATAAGCAGAAGCAATTCTATGATTAACATCATATTTAGCAAGAGTTTTTCTAAAACCACCGTGAATAAAATGAGAACCTCTGTCCGTCATAAGATATCTAGGCACACCAAACCTAGGAAAAATAACATCCTTAAGCATTTTTAACGAGGTCTCACCATCGACACTCTTTGTAGGTATGGCTTCTACCCATTTAGTAACATAATCAACAGCAACAAGTATATGGGTATAGCCTTTTGAAGGAGGAAAAGGATCCATAAAGTCAAATCCCCAACAATCAAACGGTTCAATAACAAGAGTGTAACTCATAGGCATTTCATTGCGTCTAGAAATATTACCAACTCCTTGACATTCATCGCAAGATAAAACATACCTTCTGGCATCTTTAAAGAGGGTTGGCCAATAAAAACCTGATTGTAGAACCTTCTGCGCGGTTCTATCTCCAGCATGATGCCCTCCATAGGTGCTGCTATGGCATTTTCTTAATATCTCTTGTTGCTCATATTCCGGTACACATCTTCTCATAATACCATCAACTCCTTCTTTATATAGGTGTGGGTCATCCCAAAAGTAATCCTCAAATCATAGAAGAATTTTCTTCTTTGCTGAGCTATAAAGGTTGGAGGCAAATACTTGGAAACAATAAAGTTAGCATAATCAGCATACCAAGGAAGGTCTCACGAAGTTACATTTATTGCAGCCAACTGTTCATTTGGAAAACTATCATTAACAGGAATAGGATCAAAAGAAATGTTTTCCAATCTAGACAAGTTGTCAGCCACAGGATTTTTAGCACCTTTCCTATCTATGATATGCAAATCAAACTCTTGTAAAAGCAACACCCATCTAATAAGCCTAGGCTTAGCATCCTTCTTAGTCATAAGATATCTAATAGCAGCGTGATCAGTATGAATAGTAACTTTAGAATCAACAATGTAAGATCTAAACTTATCACATGCAAAAACAACAGCAAGAAACTCTTTCTCAGTAGTAGCATAATTCTTCTGAGCAGCATCAAGAGTCTTACTGGCATAATGAATAACATTCAACTTATTATCTACGCGCTGTCCAAGAACAGCACCAACAGCAAAATCACTAGCATCACACATAATTTCAAAAGGTAAATTCCAATCAGGTGGTTGAACAATAGGAGCAGTAGTTAAAGCCTTCTTAAGAGTTTCAAAAGCTTCCTTACAATCATCATCAAAGACAAACGGTACATCTTTTTGAAGAAGATTAGTAAGAGGCTTTGAAATCTTGGAGAAATCTTTAATAAACCTCCTATAGAAACCAGCATGACCAAGAATACTACGAATACCTTTAACATCTCTGGGACAGGGCATCTTCTCAATTGCCTCCACTTTTGCTCTGTCAACTTCAATACCTCTTTCAGAAATTTTATGTCCAAGGACAATTCCTTCATTCACCATAAAGTGGCATTTCTCCCAATCAAGAACAAGGTTAGTTTCTTTGCACCTCTGCAAAACTTTATCAAGGTTGTGCAAACAATTATCAAAAGAAGTTCCATAGACGGAAAAATCGTCCATGAAGACCTCCACAATTTCTTCACAAAAGCCATGAAAAATAGCAGACATGCATCTTTGAAAAGTAGCAGGAGCATTGCATAAACCAAACGGCATACGTCTATAAGCATAAGTTTCATAAGGACAGGTAAAAGTGGTTTTCTCTTGATCTTCCTTCTTAACAGCAATTTGAGAAAAACCAGAATAACCATCAAGGAAACAAAAATGAGTCTTCTTAGACAACCTTTCTAACATTTGATCTATAAATGGTAAAGGGTAATGATCTTTCTTAGTAACTTTGTTTACCTTCCTATAATCAATGCACATCCTATAACGGACTACTACCCTTTGAGGAATAAGCTCGTTATTCTCATTAGGCACAACAGTCATACCTCCTTTCTTAGGAACACAATGAACAGGACTAACCCATCTACTATCAGCAATAGGATAAATAATACCAGCATCAAGGAGTTTTAATACCTCATTTCTTACCACATTCTTCATCTTGGGAATTAGGCGGCGTTGATGCTCTACGACTGGCTTTGCGTCTTTCTCCAAATTAATGGCATGCTGACATAAAGTGGGAGAAATCCCTTTTAAATCATCAAGAGTATATCCCATAGCTCCTCGGTGTTTCCTCAATATCTCCAATAATCTTTCTTCTTCCTTTCCTGAAAGCTTAGAGCTAATAATAACAGGATATATTTTCTTATCATCTATATAAGCTTATTTAAGATTATCAGGCAAAGGCTTTAATTCGAAAACGGGATCTTCTTTAGGCGGCAAAGTGGTACCAAGATCCTCCACAGGTAGGTTATGCTTGATTAATGGTGGTTGATGAAGAAGAATGTCGTCAATCTCTTCTCTTTCCTTGCTGAAAACATCACTTTCGTGATCTTCCATGAATTGCTGCAAGGCATTATTAGGAGCAAGAGCAATAAAAGCAAGCTGTTCAACTCGAAAATTTTCATTAGGCATGTCATTTTCATAAGAAGTCTTAGCAAACTTGGAAAAATTAAACTCATAAGACTCTCCATTAAACTTAGTAAAAAAATTCTCCTTCTTACAATCTATCACGGCGCCACAAGTGTTCAAAAATGGTCTACCAAAAATAATAGGACAAGTTTTACTAGCCTCCTTACCAAGTACTAGAAAATCAGTGGGGTATTTAGTCTTACCGCAAAGAACTTCCACATCTCGAACAATACCAAGAGGCCAAACAGTCTCTCTGTTAGCAAGCTGAACAACCACATCAATATCTTCAAGTTCACAAGTGCCAATCTCGTGCATGATTTCTTTGTAAAGCTCTAAAGGAATAGCACTTGCACTAGCACCAATATCACATAAACCATAATAGCAATGATCTCCAATCCTGACAGAAATAACAGGAACACTTGTTTTCCTATGCTTTTTAGGATGTGAGAGAATGTTAGAAGCATCTTCACAAAAAAGAATATATTCATCCCCTACATCTTTAGTAACAAGATCCTTCAATATAGCTACAGGAGACTTAATAGTAATTTGCTCATCAGGTTCTGCAGCTTTCTTAGTACTTTTATTAGACACACTTACCAAAGTAGAATACTTCTTTACCTTAGCAGGGAAAGGTGTCTTCTCAAAATAAGGTTCAGGCACAATGCTATCAACAGTACAAACTTCAGTAGCTGCAGCAGGTAAATGACTAATAGAATCTTTATAAGGCGCATGATATTTGTTCCAATCTTTCTTTGGAACATCAAGATAAGAGGCAAAGGCCTTAAGACAATTAGCAAGTATTTGTGAATCAAAACCATAAGCAGTGCTAACACTATGAAAGTCATCGGTTCCCATAAAAGATTTAATGCATTCATAATCATAGTTTATACCTGACTTCCTACCTTTGTCGTTTTCCCAACCTTCAGCATTCTCTTGTATACGGTCAAGAAGTTTCCACTTAGCATCTTCTTTCATATGAGTAAACGATCCAAAGCAAGAAGCATCCAAATAATCCTTATCGGGAAGAGTAAGCCGCGCATAAAAATTATCAATAACAATATTATTGGGGAGCTCATGAATGGGGCATTTGAGCATTAGTAACTTCAATCTCCCCCACTCTTGGGCAATACTTTCTCCATCATGAGGCCAAAAATTATATATCCGATTACGGTCTTTATGAATTTCACTTGGAGGATAAAACTTAGAATAAAAGAGAGGTACAATATCCTCCCATGCCATAGATGGACCATCTTGGAGTAGTCGATACCACTCTTCAGCTCTGCCTTTCAATGATAATGAGAATAATTTCTTCTTGACCTGGCTTGGTGAAATACCTGCACATCTGAACAACTCGCATAATTCATGTATAAATAATAAGTGATCACCCGGATGGACAGTTCCATCTCCCGAATAGCAGTTATCCATAATACGCCCAACAATTTTCATAGGTATTTTAAAAGGATCAATTTCAGCAGGTGGTGGCGGTGGTGGTTCATCCACATGTGCAGCAGTAGTAGTAAATGTGTTTCCAAATAGGAAACCAAATGGAGAGTTCTCCATAGCAAAGTAAAATAAAAATAAAAGACAAAATAAAAACAATACTCACAGCGACGGTTACCTTTACCAATTCCACTCTTCAATAGCCCTACACTCCCCGGCAACGGTGCCAGAAAATAGTCTTGATGACCCACAAGTATAGGGGGTGTATCATAGTACTTTTGATAAATAAGAGTGTCAAACCCAACGAGGAGCAAAAGGTGTTGATGAGTGGTTTTGATCAAGGATTCACTGTAAATACTAGCAAACAGGTTTTCAGGGGTATTTGGTAATACGAGTAAATAAAGTGCGAGTAAATAAAAGACAGTAGTAACAATTGCAGCAAGTGGCCCAATCTTTTCTTCGGCAAAGGACAAGCCGATTGTGTAACTTATAATAACCAAACGTTCTCGAGGACACACGGGAGTTTCTGTCAAGAGCTTTCGCTTCATAAAGCCAATAGTCTTTATTGGTTTGATAGGTGTTATGGGGGTGAACCTGTGCTAGCGCACTACCCTTACTAGGATAAATACACACTTGTGATTATACCCCTTGCAAGCATCCGCAAATACAAGAAAGAAATTAAGATAAATCTAACCACAGCCTTAAACTCTAAGATCCTACGCTCCCTGGTGCAATGGTTTCCCAACGGAGGTTTAGGTTTCTATCACTCCAGCAACCCCACAATTGGTAGCCAAATACACAATGCATCTCACTAGGCCCATAAATGGTGAAGTATCATGTAGTCGACGTTCACATGACACCACTAGTGAAATAGCACCACAACAATATCAAACCATTAAATATTTCTCAACAATAATTCACTACTAACATCTTGACTTCTCCCATGTCCTCAAGAACTAAACAAACTACTCACAAGACATCATATGGATCATGATCAGAGGTGAAATAATGGTAAATAACAATCTGAACATAAACCTTAATTCAACGGTTCCACTCAATAGCATCAACTATAGGAGTAATCAACACCGGGAAAGTTTCCCCTATGAATATAACAAGATCCAACTCAAGATGTTACAGCGGGATGGCGTGGTGATGGTGGAGATGAAGGTGCTGGTGATGGAGATGATGATGATCCTGATGAAGTCCGGTGCGATGGTGATGACGATGGCGACGATCTCCCCTCTCCGGAAAGGAATTTCCCCGGCAGATTTCTACCTGCCGGAGAGCTTTTCTCTCTCTGGTGTTTTCCGCCCCGCAGAGGCGGCGGTGTCTAACTCTGAGCCTCCCCTGACTTAGGTTTTCGGGGACGATGAAGTACGCGAAGGGACGAAACCAGAAGTGGGCCAGGGTGGCCTCACACAGGGCTGGCGTGGCCAGGGGGTAGGCCGCGCCACCCTGGCGTGAGGGCCCCTCCTGGCTCCTCTCGACTCCTCCTTCTGGCTTCCCGAGTCTTCTGGGAAAATATAATTTCCTGGTGTTTTTCTGGAATTTTCCTGATCTTCAAAATATGGTCCCTTGATGGTCCTTTTTCCAGCAGAATCCTAACTCCGGCAGCAAATCCTCCAATGATCATCAAACATGTGAAAACAAAGGAAATAACATAAGTATCAACTCTAAATATGAAATATATCAATGAATAATAGTAAATTATGATACAAAATAGTGATGCAAAATGGACGTATCAAAGTGTAACGAAACACTAAGCAAATGGTGTAAAAACAAGCATGGAGCATCAAAAATTATGGATACGTTGGAGACGTATCAGCATCCCCAAGCTTAACTCCTGCTCGTCCTCGAGTAGGTAAGTGATAACAAAAGAAATAATTTTTGAGGTGGCATGCACCTACACAATCTTGATCATGTATGTAAGCGTTGTGTGCTGGGATCAAAAAAACTTAAAACATGGGCATGAAAGATATAGTCTTGATAGAAGAAACTTAGCAACCATGTTATAACATGAAAATGAACACAAACAAAAGATCATGAAAATGAAATAATGAAAGTCAAATGTGTGTTCAAATCATTAGGAAAAACATACAAATGGTTTTCAGCTTGTCCTTCATGGAGAGCAAAACATAAATGCATATGACACCTTCAAGTTTAAGAGGGCGACTAGATACAAATAATTTGAGAACAAGTGAAACCAACAATATGAATCAATCAATGAAAACTTTGGGACAATGCACATTATACTAAGAATGACAACTATGCTCTCTTAATGGTGCATAAAGATAGAAGGTGGTGACTCAACATAAAAGTAAAAGAAAGGCCCTTCGCGGAGGGAAGCAGTGATTAAACATGTGCTAGAGCTTTTCATTTGTAAAACAGAGAGATAAAACTTGAATTTTGAGAGGTGGTTGCTTTTATCAACGACTAGCAATGGGGTTCTTACTATCTTCCATACAAAAATGAAGCAAGTTTTTGAGAGAGAGATTGGCACTTTTGTGCTCTTTTTATAAAGCTTGGCACTCCTCCCCACCTTTTTTTCTTTCTCAAACCATGGCTAACCGATTCCATCGGGTGCCCACCAACATTCACATACCATGGAGGAGTGCCTTTTTTCTTTCTTTTTTTCTTTTTTTTTCTTTTTGGAATAAGCAATATGGAAGATAGCAAATCCGACCACTACGTCCCCATGAGCTAAAAACAGTGGCACAAAACGAGAGGTAGTTGAAAGTTTTGAAAGGTAGCACATGAAAATTTACTTTGGAATGGCTTACAAATACCATGCATAGGAATTTATAGTGGACACAATGGAAACTTGGTTTTTAGGAGTTGGATGCACGAGTAGAGCTCATACTCAGTACAAGGCGAGGGCTAGCAAAAGACTGGGAGCGACCAACTAAGAGAGCAATAACGGCCATAATCATGCAAAGCGACAAAGCGACATTAAAAGAAGCATAAGATGGCATCATAAGTCAAAAACTAAATGATCATAGAGGCTATTGGCGACTTTGGATGAGTCTAACATGTGTGAGCATGCGCCAAGTCAACCCAAATAAAGCATCAGGGAGAAAACCAAAATAATGCTTCCAAACGATAAAAACAACGCATGATTTTTTCAAAGGCTCATTAAGCAATCTCAGTTATTTGAGACAAGTCATGCTACAGCAAAACCACTAAGCATACTATCAAAAAGACATCAAGCACGACATGCAAAAGCCTAAGCCGCAGTCTACACAAGCTCCTTCTTGTACCACTTTTTTGCATAAAGCTTTTTCTCTTTTCCAACACCATTCAAAAATTTTATAAACACCTCTTTTGATGAAAACTAATAAAGATCAGAGGCAAAAATGCACCTTGATGAAAAGATATAACAAGATCTGAACACATATCAAGGCGAAAATCAAAAGCTAAACGCAGTTCTAGAAAAAGAGAACACTTGTTGAAATTATAAGAATGAAAAACGGAGTGTTCTTGGCAAATGAAAAGCAAGGCAACTTCTCCAAAAGAAATTTGTTGGGGTCCAACCATTTATAGCAGAAAACTAAACTAAAATAAACTGAAAACTAAAATAACTGACACTCCAAGAAAAACGCATAATGCATGAAGTAATAAAAATATAGTGTCTTGAAAGGTGACCTGATTTTTGCCGATGAAGAAGGGGTGCCTCGGGGGCATCCCCAAGCTTTGACGCTTGTACTTCTTGGATATTTCTTGGGGTAATGCATGGGCATCCCCAACCTTGAGCTTTTGTCCATTCTTCAACTCATATCATCACTCTCCGATCCCTACACTTGAAAACTTCCTTCATACAAAACTAAACACAAATCTATTAGCAACATTAGTGTAAGCATAACATAGAATCAACCCTTTTTGCTTCAGGTTTCAACCTAAAACCACCACAGATTAAGCATATATTACTGTAGCAACTTCCCCAAAAGTTCCATGATCAAAAGAACTCAAACAGAAAGCGATAAAGCGGCAACACAAATATTGGCAGAAATCTGTCAAAACAGAACAGCTGACAAAGGTTGAATTTTTGAGGGGTTTTCTGTTGCTCAAATCAAAAAGTGTTCAACTAATGAAAGTTTGGATTTAACCTGGGGTATATGCACAAGAAATCGCAGGTCCAAAAGATATACAGAGAATTTTCATGAATTTTTACGGTGCAGCATCGAAAACTGTTTCCGGACAGCAACATCCCCAAATCTTACCTCACTCAAATTAGAGGCTTCTCTTGGCACAAAAACAAAATAAAAAGGATAAGGAGAGGTCATTGCATTAGTAATAACTTCCAAGACTCAAATAAAAGAAAAATAACTGAATGTAAAAACATTGGGTTATCTCCCAAGAGTGCTTTTCTTTAACGCCTTTGAGCTAGGCGCAGAAAATTGCGAATCAAGTAATATCAAGTGATGAAGCATTAAGATCAACTGAAGAGATCTTCTCAATAAGGCATTGTATTTCATCCACATAAGTTTTTGAAGACCCTTTGTGATCACGCTTTGGTTCACTCAAATCACTAAAAAGATTTTTGGGACAGATCCAATCAAAATTATTTTCAAAAGCTTCATACAATCCCAAGAGTTTGCTAGGTATAGGTATCTCGGTTCCCTCATTGCTTGTACTAATAACCTTTATAGGTGAACCCAACTTATTAAAGCGCTTAAGAACTTTCCTAGCTTCAATGGCAATATCTCTAAATTCTAAGCGCAAAGTTTCCAAGATAAAAGCTTTCTTTTCAGGATCCTCAATTTCATGAAGCTTAAGGAATATGTGTTGCATAAAAGGATTAAGGCTAGCAAACCTAGCTTCTAACATGTGAACTAAATAAGCAAAAGCAACTTCATAACTAGGAGCAAGCTCAACCAAAGACTTTTCCTCAACTTCTTTATGCATACTAATATGATTAAAGAACTCCTCAATATTCTCTTTCCCAATAATTGAACCACTACCTACTGAGAGGTCCACCAAAACGTACTTAGGGAACAACATAATGACTAGAAGTAAAGAAATAACAACTACCAAGGATTCTATTTTTTTTGGGTTTTTGATAAAACGATGCAAGTAAAAATAAAGTAAAGCAAAACTTAAAACAAAGTAAAGGATGTGCGTACGAAAACTCCCCTCGCAGAAGTCTTCTTCCTCCCCGGCAACGACGCCAGAAAAACTTGTTGATGGCGCGGTGATGGTGTGTGAAATTAATGAAGTAAATAACCGGCCAGTTGGAAAACCCCAAGAGCAAGGTGTGATGAATATAGCAGCAAGTTTTTCCCTCAGTAAGAAACCAAGGTTATCAATCCAGTAGGAGGACGAAATACAACTGAAGGTGATGCCCACTAGCTTGCGACAGCTCCGGACAATTTATAGGGCGCCTCGTCCGAGCTTTGCTTTGCGAGCGGCAACGTGGAACCTGCACACAACACAACCAAATACTTTGTTCCCAACTTACGATGAGGTTGTCAATCTCACTGGTTTGCTTGAAACAAAGGGTATGAGCGTATCGAGTGGAAAGCAATAGTAGTATGCAAGTAAAGTAAACAGGTAATAGCAATATAAAGGAAATAGGACCGGGGTCCACAGTTCACTAGTGGTGTCTCTCCGTAAGATAAAATAATACAAGCTGGGTAAACAAATTACAGTTGGGCAATTGATAGAATAAAGACAACGTGCATATGATGAGAGGATCACTATGAGATTTACTCTGGGCATTACAACAAAATACATAGACCACCATCCAACTGCATCTATGACTAATAATCCACTCACGGGGATATCATCCGAATACCCCATGAGTATTAAGTTGCGAACAACAGATAATTGCATTAAGCAAAGTGTGTAATGTAAACAAAGCATATGCCCTTGAGCATATGAATGTTGTTTTCCCCCTAGTAGCAACAGCACATCTACAACTTTAGAGGTTTCTGTCACTCCCCCAGATTAAATAGAGGCATGAACCCACTATCGAGCATAAATACCCCCTCTTGGAGTCACTAGCAACTACTCGGCCAAGATAGCTACTAACAACGGAGAGCATGCAAGATCATAAACAACATAGAGATAACATAAGATAAATTTCAGTACATCAACTCAAGCATAACACCAATATTCATCGGATCCCAACAAACCAAACATTTAGAATTACATAACGGTGATCTCAATCATGTAGGGCAGCTCATGAGATCTAAACATGAAGCACATGGTGGAGAAGACAACCATTTAGCTACTGCTATGGACCCATAGTCCAAGGTAGAGTACTCACTCATCACTCCGGAGGCAAGCATGGCAATGAAGAAGACCTCCAGTGGCGATTCCCCTCTCCGGCAGGGTGCCGGGAAGAGCTTCTGGACCCTCCCGATCTTCGGATCGATGGCGGCGGCGGATCGCGATGTGTTCTGGAAAACTAATCGGGTCCCTAGGTTTTTCTTGTCGAGGGGTCTTTATAGGCGAAGGGGCATCGTCAGGAGTGGACCGAGGCGGTCTCACACATAGGGGGCACGGCCCAACCCCTGCCCGCGCCGCCCTGGTGTGAGGCCACCTCGTGGCCCCACTCTGTCTCCTCTTCGATTCTCTGGAAGCTTCGGTAAAATTCTGGGCGACTGGCTTTGGTTTCGTCCAATTCCAAGAATATTTCCTGTGTAACTTTTCTGAAACACAAAAACAGCAGAAAACAGGGAACTGGCACTGTGGCGACTTGTTAGTAGGTTAGTTCCGAAAAATGCATAAAAGTGCCACGAAGTGTAACGAAACACTAAGCAAATGGTGTAAAAACAAGCATGGAGCATCAAAAATTATGGATACGTTGGAGACGTATCAATATATCTTTGCAAATGGCTGATAAGTCTACTACTATTCCTATTGGTATATGTGAAAATGTTCCTGTTCAAGTTGCTAATAATTATTTGATATTAACTAACTTTGTTTTGTTGGAAATGCCTGAAGATGACAATATGTCTACTATTCTTGGGAGACCTTTTCTAAACACTGCAGGTGCCGTTATTGATTGCAACCAAGGGAAAGTAACTTTTAATGTCAATGATAAAGAGCACATGGTTTATTTTCCTTAGAAGATTGATAGAAAATATGCTCTAAACTCAATCAAGAATGTTGAGACCATCAAAGTTGGTCAAATTTATTGTTCAGAGCCAAAGCCCAAAGAAGAATATCACATTGTTATGGTTGGGACTATGCCTATCAAGGTCGAGGTAACATAATCATTTAGTGAAATGCAAAGTTTTGCTTCATAGAAAATTGGTTTGGTAACAAGACTTGATCAACCTTGTTAACAAAGCAGTTTTTGAATGAACGAAACTATGTTTTCACTGCATTTACTTTTCTTTATTCATGCTTCCACCTTATTCACTTTTGTTTCCGCTATTTAGTTGCATATTAGAGTATCTTAGAGTTGCTGTAGCATTGGTTTGAATTCACTTCCTATCGTTGCATCTTCGTTTTCCCGAGTTTTGAATCTCTTGTCAATTTCTGAAAAATCCTAGAAAATAAAGTTTCTCGAATTTTTTTGGAAAATTCTTTTTAAATTTTTATGTCAAAAATGGGGCAGAGAGGCACCTGGGACACCTCAGGGGGACCCACCATGCCACCACACCACATGGTGGTGCGGCCCAAGCCTGGCCGCGCCATGGCATGGTGAGGGGGGGGCCTGGCCCTCCACTTACCTCTCCACCTCCACTTCACTCTCTCTCCTGAAATATCTCCACACCACAGCTCAAACCCATGTTCTTGCTATTCTTGCTTGCGATTTTTCGATCTCCTTGCTCAGCCCATCTTTGCTGCTGAGATTTGGAGCATTTGTTCTCCGGTATGTGACTCCTTCGATTGTCCAAGTAGAATTTTGTTTAGTGGAGTATTTCTTGAGTATTTTAGCACTATAGGTGACAGGTTAAATGAGTTAGCATGCTTGTTCTATTGCTTTGATATGTTAGTTTAATGCTTGTTAACCCTCTTGCAACTCCCTATAGTAGTTCCCTATATTTGTTTGTTTTAAAATCATTTTTTATGAGGTTTGTTAAAAAATTCAGAGATGGAGGAGAATGCATGCCAACTCTTTCAACATGAACTAGAGGTGCATGAGGTCATGAGAGTTCACCGTGAAGAGGGAGTCTTTCCCTCTATCTATCCATGCCCGGAATTCATGAGTGATGCGGGTATTCTACAGGATTTCCAAACTCTAATCTCTAATGCAGGATTGGAACATTTTATTGATGGTGAACCTCACCAATATGCTAAACTAACAATGTCTGTGGTGCAGGATTTTAGATTCAGTTGGTCCTCATCTAACCCCATGGTTCATTATAAAATTTACAATAAATCTGTGGACTTGCCCTTTGATGTTTTCTGTGCAGCTATTAGAGTACCACAGTGGGGATCGCGCAAAAAGATGAGGGAGTGACCCAGGCTGTTGATGGACTTATATGAGGAGATTTGCCAGGGAAGAAGTTTATCAGGAGAGAGTGGTAAAATTCGGAATATTCATTTCCCATCTATTCGATATTTTGCCTACTTTATTACTAAGTGTGTTCTTGCTAGGAAGACTGCAAGCAAGTTATCCTCTTATGATCTAGCTTTTATTTCTGCCGCTTTGAGACGTGATAGGACTTATAATTTAGGTGCTTTGATAGCCTTCTGTCTTGCTGCTAACCGTGAGAAAGGAGGAGTTTGTGGAGGATTTATTGCTTCTCGATTATTAGCTTTCAATGGTGTAGTGCCTCATGCTTTAGACCTTCAGTTCCCCATAGAGAGGCTTGATTTTATGATGAAGACTGTTTGCCCGATCTTTCACGATGCACCTCCTGATCTGATAGATCTCCCAATCACGTGAGCGGAACACGCGACCTAAAGATTGGGAAACGCCAATCCTGCGAGCAACTCGACGATGAACGACGAACCTCACGCTGAATCAACACGCCAATAGCTCGACAACCCTTGACAGATTCAAGGACCTTCGTGCACACATGATTACTCTTGACAATTCAAGAACTCTCTTGTCTTTATTGATAGATAACTAGACGAACGTCTGAGACGCCGTCACACACGCCGATCCCAGAGGGACGGTGATAACTTGAACTAAAAGTTCTACATAATTTTCAGTCTCCCTAAACCCTAGCCGTCCAGCCTCCTTATATAGACGGCCAGAAAACTATTGGGCTTGGACAAGCCCAAACCCAAAACATAAAATAAAATCTAACTGGCCCACAACGTGACCTAGCTACGAAATAACATGAACAGATATGTAAATTAATGACACAGCCTTAGACTTAATTATCACATATCGTAGGTCGTCCTGGCGTGCCAATATCCTCATCATCCTCCCCTTCTTGGAAAGGCGTTGTCCTCAACGCCAGAGGGTCTTGTCTTGCACGTGGCGTCAAATTAGCAATATCGCCACTCTCCGTCTTTAAGCCTTGCCAGCCTGCCACACCACATCCTCCCACTCGGCTAGCTTGACTTGCCCTTGGCGCCACTTTCATTGTCGGCGCCACCCACCTGGTTGAGACACAAACAATCATCGGAATGCAGTCTCGAAGCACATGAGCAAATCACCCAAAACGGACAGGACATACTCCTGCACACTGAGGGTCCAAATAAGCTGATTATACCCATAGACGCAAACTGAATTTTAGTAGCAAACCAAGCACATCACCCAAAACAAACAGAACAAACTTCTGCACACTAAAGGTCCAAATGAACATAGCTGCCACCACGTCTTGAAAATCAGAACTAATGTCTCCTTTTCTTTTCTTTTTCCGTTGAAGCAAAAAATATCCAAAAAGAAGCAATGCACTAGCACTACTGATAGATTTTGTTGTTGCTATTACCTCCACGATCCGGTCTAATACGTAGTGCCAGAATCAAATTTCTCTTTCCTTTCCTTTTTCTAAACACTTGTACAATACCATGCAATCTCTTCCTTTGCTAGTTGATGGCCCAAACTCCAATCTGATTTGCAAACCTGTTGCATGCTGGGTTTTTTTTTCTTTCATGCAAAAACTGAACAAACTTATCGATACAACCAATCTTGATAGCGTGGACACGACGCCCGACGGAAACTGAGACAAACTCGCCCATCCTTCCTGTACACCATGGGAACTCCACGATCGATCTTTTTCTTCTCTATTTTTTTTCTGAAACTTATAGCGATCAGCCAGGAAGAATTAGATCAGCTCATCCGGATTGGGCGCTGGGGACGGACACGCTCCGCACCGGGGCGAACCCGGCGAGCGAACGCAGCGCTCGACCCCAGACGCTCTCCGCGCTGGGGCGAGACTGGCGTGGACGCTCGATCCAAACGCTCTCCGCTTTTTTTTTCTTGTGAGATCGATCAACTAAACCAGATCCGATCTGGACTCTTCAAAGCACTCCACGAAAACCGATCTGAAGAAAATCGATCTTTGCAGACACATAGCTACAACTTGATAATCGAGAATCGTCGACTTGTAGCACTTCCAGCTCGCTGAGATGCAAAACATGCCAACTCCCTCGGCGCTTTAGGAACAATTGCATCGTGATCAACCTGGCACTCTGATACCAAGATGATGAAGACTGTTTGCCCGATCTTTCACGATGCACCTCCTGATCTGATAGATCTCCCAATCACGTGAGCGGAACACGCGACCTAAAGATTGGGAAACGCCAATCCTGTGAGCAACTCGACGATGAACGACGAACCTCACGCTGAATCAACACGCCAATAGCTCGACAACCCTTGACAGATTCAAGGACCTTCGCGCACACATGATTACTCTTGACAATTCAAGAACTCTCTTGTCTTTATTGATAGATAACTAGACGAACGTCTGAGACGCCGTCACACACGCCGATCCCAGAGGGACGGTGATAACTTGAACTAAAAGTTCTATATAATTTTCAGCCTCCCTAAACCCTATCCGTCCAGCCTCCTTATATAGACGGCCAGAAAACTATTGGGCTTGGACAGGCCCAAACCCAAAACATAAAATAAAATCTAACTGGCCCACAACGTGACCTAGCTACGAAATAACATGAACAGATATGTAAATTAATGACACAGCCTTAGACTTAATTATCACATATCGTAGGTCGTCCTGGCGTGCCAATATCCTCGTCATTTTAATTCTATGTTACATCATAAGTTTGTTTCTCCTCATGCTTGTTTGGACAACTTGTCGTTTGAGATAACCCATTTCAAGGAATCAGCCTGGAAAGTAGTTAAGACTGATCGATCAGTCCGTTTGCCTGCACCTCTTTTGTTTAACCCTGATCGCAGGAATGGATGGTCACTCACGGAGGATGAGCTTGACGCGTACATAGAGGAGCACCCTCAGCACGCGCACGAGGATGGAGAGTGGACCGAAGAGTCAGGTCCAGCCCTCCAACACTTGGGAGTTTCCGTACCAGCAGTCCTATTATGATTATGCACCATCTGCTTCATCTTCACGAGAGCCAGGCTACGACTGTGCCAATGATGACCCACCAGCCTAGGGCGACTACCAGCGTTGGGATTGATCTCCACTTAGGCCAAAAGCCTAAGCTTGGGGGAGGTACGCCGACAAATTCACTCATCTACATATCATATTTTGTCGGTACTTTGTATATCCGTATTTTGTTTTCTTTCTTTTCTTTGTTGTTCTTGTTCTTATTTCTGCTTTCCAAAACACAAAAAAGACCAAAAATATTTCCGTTGTTTCTCTTTGTTTGCCTTTTTAGTTCTCTAGCTTTGGTTTGTTTTATTTCTTATTTTCGGTTTGGTATTTGAAAAATCACAAAATATTTTGCTTTGTTTGCTATTTCCTTCTGTTCTTGTTTCAAAATTCGAAAACCCAAAAATATTTATTGTTCTTTTCTGGTTTTGTAAAGTTTGTTGCAGAGTTCAGTCTCCCATGACTCCGTTGGAGCTTGGTTATCACTTCATATTATTCAAGCCACAAAAGTGAAAGGCAATAATGACGACATACGACAATTCGAGATGTGGTAAGAGGCTAGTATGAACTCTATTTGTTTTCATTTTTGTACATATACTCATCTATGTGGACGAGCTTAGCCTGTTCATGTAAGGTATATGTTATCTAATGGATGCTTTGTAGTTCTTGCTCTCATATGATTAGTTCCAATTTACTAATAGTTTGTAGCATGTCATGTAGATGTTTGCTTGCATTGTTTTATTCATAAAACGGTATGAATTTGTGGTATCCTCCTCTGAAAAGTATCATTTGAATCGACTTGGCACATGCTCAAGCATGCATATGACTGAACAAAAAGTTAATTAAGCCTCGATGATTTACTTTGCCTCAGAGCTCTTGTGTCGTTTTTATGCCTATATTAATTTTGTTTTGTCGCAAGCATGATTATGACAGTTATTGCTCTCTCGATTGTCGCTTCCCAGTCTTTTGCTTTCAAAACTTTCAAATACTTCTCATTTTGTGCCACTGTTTTTAGCTCATGAGGACGTAGTGGTCGGAATTGTTATCTTCCATATTAAATTAAGTACCCCTCGACTTGCATGCTTCATCTGCTCGTCATTAATTTTGCAAGGGAGCTGGTCAGACCATTGTAATCTAATCATAAAAAAAAGAGAAAAAAGGCACTCCTCCATGGTATGTGAAAGTTGGTGGGCACCCAATGGAATCGGTTAGCCATGGTTTGAGAAAGGAAAAAGTGGGGAGGAGTGCCAAGCTTTATAAAAGAGCACCAATGTGCCAAATTTTCAAAGAACTCGGAACCGCTCTCACTTGTTTAGTATGGAAGATAGCAAGAACCCATTGCCAGTCGTTGAAAGGAAACAACCACCTCTCAAAACAAATTTTTATCTCTGTTTTACAAATGAAAAGCTCTAGCACATGTTAAATCACTGCTTCCCTCTGCGAAGGGCCTTTTCTTTTACTTTTATGTTGAGTCTTCATCTTCTAACTTTAAGCACTTTCTTGAGAGCATGGCTGTCATTCTTAGTGTAATGTGCTTGTCCCAGAACATGGTTAATTATGGTATAACTTTGATGCTTGTATCTTTGATATTTTTACTTCTAGTCTTCCCTTGAACTTCAGAGGTGCCTCAGCATTTATGTTTTGCTCCACAAATAAAGGCAAGCGGGATTCCACTCTTTCATATCTTATTATGAGCATTACAATCTTGTAGCTTCTTATGTTTCATGTTGCTTGTTATTAGTGCATTGGCACTCTTTCATAGCTTGCTTGACTATGAGATAACATTAGTCGCATATTTCTTATTATAAATTGCATGAGTACTTGATCATATAGTGAGAATATGCACATCTTATAAAGCAAATGTGTTCATGAAAGTTTCCTTTATTGCTCTCAGTTGTTAGCTAAATTGCTTGAGGACAAGCAAATAACTAAGCTTGGGGGGAGTTGATACGTCCAAAACGTATCTACTTTCCCGAACACTTTTATTGTTGTTGTTCCTCTAATTTGTGTGTTTTGAATACAACTAACACGGACTAACGCTGTTTTCAGCAGAATTGCCCTGGTGTCTTGTTTTTGTGCAGAAATCCAACTTTCCGGAAAAATCCCGGAAAATACTGCAAAAATCCTATTTTACCAGAAGACCCACGGAGCCAGAATACAAGACGAAGAGGGGCTGGGAGGCCACCACACCACCTGGTGGCGCGGCCCAAGCCTGGCCGCGCCAGGGTGTGGTGAGGCCACCCCAGCCGTCTCCTCGAGCCCTCCTTCCGCCTACAGATACCCTTTGACCTGAAACTATCAGGGGTTCGGTGTTTTTCCAGATAGATTTCCGCTACGCCGCCACCATCAGAAACCGCGATTCGGAACCAGAAGCTTCGTTCTGGCACCCTGCCGGGACGGAGATTTGGAGGAGATCTTCATCATCATCATCACCGACGTCTCTCCAGCAACCATCCATGACTCCCCCATCCATGTGTGAGTAATTCCCGCTATAGGCGAAGGGAATGGTAGGGATTGGATGAGATCATTGTTAGGGCATGGTGCCTAGTATCTACTGTTAGTGATTATGACATTGTTGCAGCTTGTTGTGCTTAATGCTTGCCACTTTGGGCCCGAGTGCCATGATCTCAGATCTGAACTTGTTATTGTTTTATGATGATAGTTGTTGTTTATGATCTTACCTGCAAGTTGTATACACATATCATTGTCCGGAACCTGAGGTCCCAAAGTGACAGCAATTGGGATAACCGAAGGGGATGGCTGTGATGTGAGGATCACATGTGTTCACTGAGTGTTAATGCTTTGCTCTGGTAGTCTATTAAAAGGAGTACCTTAATTACTAGTAGATTCCCTTGAGGCCCTGCTGCAAATAGGCTGGTAGGACAGAAGATGTCGTGCAAGTTTCTCATTGCAAGCATGTACAACTATATACAGAACACATGCCTATGGTTGTTTAGTACTAGGATGCTTTATCATTATTTATCTGCAATTGCCCATGCCTCGAATATTACATGAATTATCTTGTCCATGCAACGCCCGTACATCCATCCCTATGCATATAGTATTTAATCCTACTGTTTACTATTGCTACTATTACCGTCTTTACTTTATTATTGTTGCTACTATTTTACTACTTTCGCCACTATAAAATTGTTGCTACTGATAAACCGCTGCTAGCAAGTCTGTTTCTAGGTGCAGCTGAATTGACAACTCATCTGTCAAGGCTTATAAATATGCTTTGGCTCTCCTTGTGTCGAATCAATAAATTTGGGTTTTACTTCCCTCGAAGACTATTGCGATCCCCTATATTTGTGGGTCATCAGAGAGACATAGGGATCCGAAGCACAGTAGGAGGACAACAGCGTGGGCAAGGGAAGAGAACCACGCAAGGATCGTAAGCGCACATCCATCAGACGATGAGGAGGATTTTGTGCAAGAAACACCAGAAGCAGCACTAGTAGCAGCACAAGCGTACCTACTAACTACACACCCAGAACCTGGAGAGCCACGGGAGCTCATGCATCAAGCCGCAATAAGAAGCCTCGGGTTAGTAGAAGACATATTAAGGAAACGTTCCCCAGAGAAGAAGGCGACATATTACGAGGACAAGGGAAAGGAAAACATCAAGTACCAATCCTCGCAAAGCCAAACAAGCGACTCATTAGGCGACAAAAAGCGCAGGGTACGAAGGGAGGATGCAAGGAATATCATAGCACAAGCGAGAGTAAACAACGCACGCTACGCGTGGAAGGAAGGAAATTATGAGGACAACAAAAAAGAGATGGGCACGCTATGCTTTACCCGAAGTGTTCGCAGAATGCGAGTACCCAAAGGATTTAAATTACCACACGATCAGCAAAAGTACGATGGGTCACAAGAACCTAAACTGTGGTTATCAGACTACCTTCAAGAAGTACAAATACTCAGAGGAACAAGAGCAACGGTGATGCAAAGTTTGCAGTTACACCTCACCGGCGTCGCACGGTCTTGGTTAAGCACCTTACCCAATGATTCCATTGGAAGTTGGGGAGAACTAGAGAGTCGATTCACAAGAAATTTTCGTTCGACATACAAGCGTCCAGCATCCCTAGAAGAAGTCAAGTCCTTCACGCAGAGCAAGGGTGAAACCCTATGTTCATACATACAGCGGTGGAGCATAATAAAAAAACTCCGCAGAAGACGTCTCCGACGAGCGAGCAATAGATGCTTTCTCAGTTGGCCTTCGCCGTTCGGATCTCGTGGAAGAATTAGGGAGAACAAGGCCCGAAACAGTGTCGGAATCAATGGAGATAGCAAACAAATTCGCCGACGGAGAAGACGCTTACAACAACAAAAGAGCACGTTCACCAGAAGTCGACAGAGCAAGCAGGCAAAGGCGCATGTCTCACAACGAGGATAGTCGCACAAGACGCAACCAAATAGCAGCAGGATACGAAAGGAGGAACGAGGAAGGCAACAAAAACAGAGAGTACCAAGAAAATAACAGTTGGGAAAGAGAAAAGCCGAAGTATTATGGCCCATCGGCAGAGGACATGCTCCATGGGCCCTGTCGTATCCACTACACATACTTGGATGGGAAGAGAGTTTCCAATCATCAGATGGAAGACTACAGAACATTCCTAAGGCTGCAAGATGCTCTGGAGTTAGACCAAAGAACACATCAAGGAGGTAGGAAAACAAGTCAAGGATATCAAGTACAATGCAACGCAAGGCATCCAGAGCCAAAAGTGTACATATCCGCAATGATTCAACCTATCCTGAAGTCTAAAAAAGAGTAGAAAAGCATATCAAGGCAAGTGAACCTAGCAATATCATCACCACCAGCTACTACAGAATACCTAAGGTGGTCCGACCAGCCAATCAAGTTCAGTAGAGTAGACCACCCAAGGAAAGTACCCAGGCCAGGGCACGCACCAATGGTGTTAAAAGCACAAATAGGAGGGTATGATATAGGGCGAGTATTTATGGACGCAGGCAGTGGAATAAACCTGATATACGCAGGCTTCATCAGAGAAATCAAAGCGTCGACTTGGGTATCCAATCCAGTTATCGTCCCCAAGAAAAATACGGACGTACAAAGAGTATGTGTCGACTATACGTCTCTCAATAAACATTACCCCAAGGATCCCTTTCCGCTACCTCGCATTGATCAGATAATCGACTCAACAGCGGGGTGCGCGAGGCTTTCCTTTTTGGACGCGTATTCCGGCTACAACCAGATCAAGCTAAAGAAAGAAGACGAAGAAAAAACAGCTTTTATCACACCATATAGCATTTTTTGCTATCAAGTCATGCCCTTCAGTCTCAAAAACGCAGGAGCAACTTACCAGCGGATGATGCAAAATTGCCTCGGAAGCCAAATAGGCCGCAACATCTAGGTCTACATCGACGACGTAGTCATCACAACAAGAAAAGAGGAGTCTTTAATCAGCGACCTACAGGAAACTTTCAACAACCTCAACAGGTACAAGCTTAAACTCAACCCGACAAAATGCTCTTTTGGCGTGTCAGCAGGGCAACTTCTGGGGTTTCTGGTATCAGCAAGAGGCATAGAGGCAAACCCGGAGAAAATCCAAGCAATACTAACAATGGGGCAACCAACAAAACTACACGACGTACATAAGCTCGCAGGACGCGTGGCGGCATTAAGTCGATTTGTCAAGATTAGGAGAAAAAGCTCTCCCCTTCTACGCACTCATGAAAAAGTCAGATGACAAGTTCAAGTGGACAGAAGAGGCAGATACAGCTTTTGCGCAGTTGAAAAAAGTGCTTTCGACATCACCAATGTTGGTCTCACCGAGAGAAAAAGAACCACTACTACTATATATCGCAGCCACACATCAAGTGGTAGGCACAGTACTAGTAGTCGAGCAAAGTGAAGAAGGAAAGGCGCACAGAGTCCAGTGGCCGGTATATTTCCTTAGCGAAGTCTTCTCACCAACAAAGCAGAGGTACCCACACTACCAAAAGCTTGCATACAGTGTGTTCACAACAGCACGAAAAACTACGGCAATATTTCGCGGTGCACCCAATAATAGTGGTTAACGAAACCCCACTATCAAATATATTAAACAACCCTGCAGCTACAGGACGTGTCTCCTTATGGGGAATCGAACTATCGCCCCTGGACATCACGTACGAGAAACGGAAAGCAATCAAATCTTAGGTACTACTAGATTTCACAGCAGAGTGGCTCGAACTACAAAACACAGGACCACCTGATCTGTCGAGTGTGTGGACAATGTACTTCGACGGATCAAAAAGGGTCCAAGGCGCAGGAGCAGGAGTAGTCTTAATATCACCACAAGGCGACAAACTAAAGTATGTGTTAAGGATGAGTTTTCCACAAGCTTCCAACAATGAAGCCAAATATGAGGCTTTGCTCCATGGAATAAAAATGGCCAAAGCATGTGGAGCAACCCGACTAAAAATATTCGGGGACTCGAATCTCGTCGTCCAGCAAGTAATGAATCGGTGTGATGCCATTAGCGACAACATGACGGCATACAGAAACTTGTATTACTACCTAGAAGGAACCTTCGATGGATGCGAAGTTTCACACGTCAGCAGGGCCAGCAACGAGAAAGCCGACAATCTAGCAAACATAGGGTCCCAATGCCTGCCTATACCACCAGGAGTCTTTTGGGAGGAAATCATAGAAAGGTCAATAAAAAGTAGCAAAAGAGTTCGACTCCAGGAGAGCCAAGCCAGCATCCGACGATAGGCTCGGGGGCTAGCAAGTCTGGCACAGGAAGCACAGCAGAACCAGAGGAAGTCATGATGGTCGAAGAAACTTGGATGCAGCCATACTTGGTGTATATGATAAACAAGACACTACCCGAAGATACAGTCGAAGCGAGAAGGATAATATGACGATCCAAGGCTTTTGTCATATTACAGGGGAAGTTGTACAGGAAAAGCATAACTGGCATCTTACAGCGATGCGTCACCCCTCAAGAAGGACAAGATATATTAAAAGACATCCATGCAGGAGTTTGCGGGCATCATGCTAGCAACAGAGCTATTGCAGCCAAAGCTTTTCGCGCGGGATTCTACTGGTTAACGGCCATCGAAGACGCAAAAGATATAGTTCGAAGATGTGAGGCCTGTCAACGATTCGCATCCAGACCACATGCACCAGCAGCAAAACTACAGCCAATACCACTGTCCTGGCCCTTCGTCCAATTCCGAGAATAGTTTCTGTGTAGCTTTTTTGAAACACAAAACAACAGAAAATAGGGAACTGACACTGTGGCATCTCGTCAATAGGTTAGTTCCGGAAAACGCATAAAAACGCCATGAAGTGTAAACAAAACATGAAGCAAATGGTGTAAAACAAGCATGGAGCATCAAAAATTATAGATACGTTTGAGACGTATCACATGACCATTTTGGTCATGTGCCTAGCAACCAATTTGGTAAAGGCTAGCTTTTGGTGAAATTTTCACTTGTTATCTGGCCAATGATGCTGGTCTGAGGCCAGATACAAAACTAATGAGGTGCTCTACTTGTTTTAGTGCCCACTGCTGTAACCTTGAACTTGTGCTGGTAGTGGTTGTGTGATTGAGGTGCATGACCAGTTTGGTCATGTGCCCAACACAACCCTGCCCTGTGTGGGTTCAGATGTTGCTACTCCATGTATGCCCATGAAGCATAAGCTGAGGCTTGATGCAAAGTTTTGGTTATGATTTATGATTGTTTTCTTATAATCCTAATGAAGAGTCTTGAAAAGCATCACTTTGCAGAACTGAAGGAAATCACTACCCCTTGCCATCCATGCACAAAATCATGCACTGGCAGTAAGATTATATGATGTGCAAGAAAATCAACCTGTTTGTTGAAGATTTGATGTTATGGTCTTGATGCTGATCTGCTACTGCATGCTGGTGAGTTGTGGCTTGCTCCTAGCTTTCCCTTCTCCTCTTGGTTCAGCTCCTGGTGGCTTGTCCTTCTCCTCCTGGTCAGGGACTATTCCACCTTGCCTTCTTATTCAGCTTCCAGGATTCAATCCATGATCTATTGGTTTGTGTTCTGGTGTGGTGGTGCTGTGTTGGAGAACTGTGGTGTTCTTCTGATGGTGTGGTGCTGGTCGAATGGTTGCTGCTTCTTCTGGTCGTGCACTCCTCCTCCAGCTGCTGGCTCGGCTGGCTGCTGTGGTGCTGCCAGCAGCTAACTCAGTCAGATGACTGAGCTGCTTGTGTGCTGCTTGCCCGTGTGTGTCACACAGCTTTGATCTGATCCACTCCTGGGACGTGGTGTGTTGGTTTGGCTCGGTACCCAGATGAATTGTACCAAAAAATTTAACAGAACAAATGCTATGCTTGATCAAAACACTACTCTGTGATGCAAATGGCAAAAAATTTGCCAAAGTCTGAGAGTAACACTAACACTAACCTTTATTCTTATTTCTTTTGTTTATTTATTTATTTTGCAGATTAGAAGATCAAGATTGAAGATGATGAAGACAAAAGTAGATAATTTAGGTTTAGGTTTCTTTTATTTTTCACCTTTGTATTTTATTTTCTTTTTACAAATACTGTAAAGACATTGTATTGTTGTATTAAATTAATAAAGTAACATTTCTATTTATTCTATATTCAATTTCAAGTTTTGGTTTCCAACTCAATTAAGTTGAGTTTTATTATCTATGATTATGTATTAAATTCTTAATTCAACAATTACATTTAATATCATCCAAAACTCTTAAAGCAAATAACATCAAGAGATCATCACTAAGCCCATAACAATCCAGATAACATCTACCACTAAATGTTATCTAGATAGGAACTTTGCTCACTCAGGGTTTTTGAATTTGCAAAAAATTTATCCAGATTTTAGGATACATGAATGCACATAGGTCCTAAATCTATCCTTCGATAATCCTAAACGCTGGGATATTACAAAAAGTATCACTACATTTACTTTGAAGGACAAACAAACATCTAACAAATAGTTTACAATCTGAATGTGAAGTTCATACCTCACAAAGACTTCCATCATTGCCATCAAATGTTGGCTTATCTCTCTATAAATATTTTTTTCATGTTCTGTTACTTC
Organism: Dactylis glomerata; assembly: GCA_007115705.1. Lineage (NCBI taxonomy): Eukaryota > Viridiplantae > Streptophyta > Magnoliopsida > Poales > Poaceae > Dactylis > Dactylis glomerata. The sequence continues at coordinate 850,398 of QXEO01000550.1, forward strand.
ATTATCACAAAAGACTATTCAGAGAAGCCCCCAGATAGTCCATGCCATGCAACAATTTTGTACACTAAAAATCAAGAACAGAGGCATGGGCCTAGCAACTTCGGTATGACAATCATTTTGATGCTCCTTTGCACCTCTTAATATACTTCTTAAATGTAACAATACTAAGAAAATAGCTATTAAATACCAATACCATGCAAGCAGCGTGACATGCAACGTCCATTTACTGTTAGATATCATAGCACTGCAATGTTTAGTGCTTGCCCCTGTACATATGATCAATCTACAAACGATATCAAATATGGCTACCTGGACAAGCAGGAACAACAACAAACCCCTGTGCTGATGAGCGCAGTTGATTTAGACACATGAGATAATCGCTCCGATGATAAAATGCGTTGTAATTATGCAAATTAACTTTAGTCTCCAAAAGGAAACACTAGAAGTGAATCGTACCTGGAAGACAGGCGAGTTGAGCATGCGGCGATAGCACCGTGAAGTAAAGAGATAGTCATAGTCGTAGCCGTCGATGTGCACATTGAACACGTCGCCGTGGTCCTGCTCCTCTGCCCCTTGTATCTATTTTTGGCCTCTAGAGCCGCCCGTACATCAATCTCATCTGAACAACGATTGCAGCTGCGACCGTCGTCCTCACTCCTCACCTTCGCTGGGTAGACTTGGAAACCATAAGCAGTAGGTCAACGGCGAATGGCGCCATCTATTCTTGGGCGGCCGCTTGCGGCCGGCGAGGGATGAATCGAGGAGCGGGCTAGTGATCAGTGACATGCCGACGTGTAGCGAGATGGCGAGGAAAGAGATCATGGCGTAGCTCGCCGGCAACCAGGGGCGTAGCACGCCAGAGCTCCAGCGGCTGGGGTTTGTTCGAGATTCAGGGTTGGAGACGACAAGGAGGAAGGTGAGTTTGAGATGGCTGAGATGTGGTACTGAGGCAAAGAGCTCCATCTGATTCTCGTATCCATCGATGCGCAGCGGCGGGCGCGAGGAACAATGAGGCAGCGGCGGCGGCATCCTGGATAGCGCGTCCATGTGAGGTGTGGTGATCCTAAAAAGGAGACAGTGTCGGAGGGATCGAAATCAGTGCATCAAGACATGTTTTGCGTGGAAGAGGGACGCGTCCAGTCCTGCATCGGGGGAGTGCAGGGGCACATGGTTTTTGGATCTAAACACCGATGGTAGTTATTTTTTTAAGGGGGACGATTCGGGTTTTGAATTTCGTGTTGAGTTGAGCTCAACATTGGGACGATTTAGTCCAGTTTGATCTATGTTGTTGGATGGCTGAGATTGATTGTTTATAAGTAGTAGAGACTAAGCTTCGAACCACGACAGACTTGCGACCGCGAGATGGTGAATGAGCTGACAACCTCGACTGTGAGCTCGCGAAGATGTTTCAACCGAAAGACAACCGGTGTTTATTAGTGATTGCATGGTCGTTGAAGGAACCTTCACCTGTGTTTGCCGGTGCAGGATTCAATAATGGCCGATAGTGATGCAACCGAGTAAAATACCTTTCAACCATTTTAAATTATCCTTTTCATGGCACCAAAATCAAATAGAGCCATTGTATCTCTTTGCCATCTCTTTTGTTTTCTGTCGAAATAGCCATTGAATCTCTGCCCACGAGTCACACACTGGCTTCTCTAAGAGCATGTCTAACAGACCCCCTAAAAGGTCCAACCCCGTAAAATAACCGCCGATATACGGGGTAGAGCTCTACCCGGCCGTCTAGCAGACCCCGTAAATCACCCCCTCGTATCGAATTTTTTCAGTTTTGGCTATGGGGCGGCTCTTCGCCCCCTACTTGTGCGGGGTGGGAAGGGGAATAGAGGGCCAAACCACCATTCTCCCCTCCACTGCGTGCGAAGGGTTTCAGCGAAACCCAACCGCCGCCGCCGCCCGATCTCCTCCGCCCCGCCCTTCCCGGCAACGACGCGTCCGGATCTCGCTGCCATGGATCCCCCGCAAGGCCCGCCGACCGCCGGCGGTGCACCACCTTTGCCCGCGGTGGTTGATGTCCCCATCGGAGGTCCGCCAAACGCCGGCAACGTGTCGCCCATGATCTCCGCCACCATCCCGTTGAAGAGGAAGATGATCCCAAAGCAGTTCTTCGAAGTCCCTGCGGCGGCCGCAGCTCCGCCGATTGTGACTGCTGCAGCTGCCAAGAAGGGGGGCAGGACGAAGACGAAGGCGGCCGGGCCGAGGGGTGCCCCACCGAGCAAGGTGAAGACAAAGGCAGTCAGCCGCATCGGCCTCGTGCCTCCACTGCCCTCCAAGGCCACGACCCCTCCTCCCTCCGTTCCATCTGCGGCGACGCCCGTGCCGCCGCCACCCTCCATGGACGTAGACAAGGTGTTCGATGTTGAGTCCACAACATCGTACATGGACGAGTTTTCTGCCAGCTCCGTAGGATTCTGTTTTACGGGGTGGGAATACGGGGTCTGCTAACTCGGACAAGTTTTCGGCCGGTGAAAAGTGAATACAGGGCTTTCTACTCGCGTTTTACGGGGCATGCTCTAAGCACAAGAAGTCATCTTCATGGGTGATATGACCGTTTCACCGGTTTTCACATCCTAGTATACCCCGTCCTCCCGTCCCAACCTGTCCAGATCTCGCGCCTCTCCGACAGCAGGGCCGCGCCTCGCCGGTGGCACGATGAATCGCCACCGCCGCGGCATCTTCGACGGCCTCCCAATTCCGGCCGACAAATCCGTAAGCCCCGTTCCCTTCCATATTGCCATCCCTCGATCCCTAGGCTGGAATTGAGATATGGAGTTTCATTTTGGGGTCTGGCTGGACGTGCGTGAGTGCAGTACCTGAAGGAAGGGCTGTCGCGGATCGACGAGGGGTGGGCGGCGGCGCGTTTCGACTCGCTGCCGCACGTCGTACACATCCTCACCTCCAAGGACCGCGACGGCGAGATCCAGTTCCTCAAGGAGCAGAGCGACCTTATCGAGGACGTCGTCGACGAGGTCGTCCACGCGTACCACCATGGTTTCAACAAGGCAATACAGAACTACTCCCAGGTCCGTCCGGCTGGTCGTCGCACTACCTGCACATTTCTTCTTCCTGGCGGATTATTCATCTTGGCCATTTGTGGAGCGTAGTAGCTGTTGCATTATATGTTCATCATTGCGTGGTGTGGTCCCAGATCCTGCGGCTGTTCAGCGAGTCTGCGGAGAGCATCACCGGGCTCAAGGGGGAGATGGCAGAGGCCAAAGCGCTCCTTGGGAGGAAGAATCAGCACCTGGGGCAGCTGTGGTACCGGTCCCTCACGCTGCGTCACGTGATCTCCCTGCTGGATCAGGTTGAGGATGTTGCCAAGGTCAGGGAACAAAATTTATCTGTTACTGTCATGTAACACTTGGCGGCAATGTTGTTAAAATGGAACTCAGAATTAACTGCTAGAAAATATCTTCTTTGGTTGCTACAGATAAAACCATATGAATCATTAACGGTTTTAAAACTGAAAGCGAATCTTACCAAAACCATTTCTACAAGTAATCCAATGTACACCCTGATGCTACCGGAGTTCACTACGGATAAAATCAATTTCATCTTTATCTGAGGACAGTAACAATATACTCCCTCCATTCCCTAATATAAGACAATTTAGTAAGCTAATTTAGCTTGCGAAAAAGACTAATATATCTACCATTCAAGATAAGATGTTGTATGTTTGCATGTTTTAGTTGGGTTTAGCATAATTCCAATATTCACATGACAGTGCGGCATTGCTATATAAAAGATTGTCTTGAATGTGCAGTTCTGTTGTGGCGTGCATATCCAGTATGTATATAGTATATGTGCTACAAGTAGATCCTGTGTGGTGTACCCAGATGCCGACATTCAAAACCTGTAAAATATGAAAAGAAACATTTATGGGATGGAACAAAATTATCACTGTTTAGTATTTTATGCTTTTGTTTAAAATCAGTATGCACTGAATTGATGAGCCCTAGTTCGCGGCATACTTTTCTTAGGTAATAATAGTAACCATGGTTTACCATTTGTCTGACTTAAAAGGAAAACTCTTTATAAACTGCTAGATTTCTGGGATACCAGTTACATATTGTCTTACTATTTTTACATGGTTTCATATCTTGAATATTTTTTATTGAAAGAAAAAACTATAAAAACATGTGTACAGAATTTTTAGAAAGAAAGGCTAGCATATATTGAATCAAGCATGTTACGAAGCACAGGAGAACTTTAATCCTGGATATGTCAGTCATCGTAGAATTTCATGTAAACTTTAAATCATTGTTAAGAAAACCTAAGTTAACATTCACATCTTGATAGCAAAGACATGCACACCCTGATAGCAGAAAATAGCACAAATATCTTTGAGCACGAAAAACTACAATTGCCATGTATAATAAATGGATGTAACGAAGATAATTTGAGAAAATTAGTAATCATAAGCGACGATAATTCTGGAGGAGCTATCAACCCGTACCATTCTGTATATCATCTGTCGGTGGCTAATTCAGCTATTGCGAAAAAGCTGCATTTCATCTGCACGATAGCTAGTTTGTCTGAAATGGTGTAAACTCTTTCTGGGCTCCATTATCCTAAGGTATCCCAAGAAACCTATCTTATGCCCATGCGCTGTGACATATTTTATATGTCCCCATTACATAAATCCTGGGGATTTTTCTATATATACATAAACTTGTATCTTCATGGTGGTTTGTTTCTCCTTTTGCATGATATCCTAGACTAAGTTATCACTATCAGCGACTGAATGAGACCGGCCTACACTTCTTTATGTGTAGTTCCATCTGAAGCATAAAGCTGCTGAAGTGTAGAAAGGAATTGAAGGGAACTTTTATTGTTTGGCACAAATCACTTAAAAATCATAATTCATGTAGTTTTAATGATTTTACATTTGCAAAGAAATGTTTGGCACAGTGTATATTTCAACCTTAGCTTGTTTTATGTCACAAATATCGCAATTCTTACAGCTTTAATGATTGTACATTTGGAAAACATATTTGGCACTCTGTATATTTCAACCTTAGCTTTCTTTTTTGTCCCAAATACCAATTAGTAATTTCCCTAGTAACTTACTGAATCTGGCAGGTTCCTGCTCGGATTGAAAACTTGATGGCAGAGAAGCAGCTATACGCTGCAGTGCAGTTGCATGTCCAATCAACGCTGATGCTAGAGCGGGAAGGCCTTCAAGCGGTTAGTTTTAGCATACAACTTTTTTGGAAACAAGCCACTGTAATTACTTGTAATATGCCTGCTGTACAATGTCTACACCTTTGTTCAGATTTCGTTGAGTCGAGTCGAGTCGAGCTCAAAGATTTGAGTCGACCAGTCGACATGTCGCCGATTAGGCGACAACTGGGCGTTGGGCGTAATAATAATAAATAATATATAATATGATAGGAAAATGAATATTTGCATCATATTTCAGCAAATTAGGAGATTTAGGAACATAAATAATAACTTGCATTAGCATAAGTTCAAGAACATAAGGTCCAGAGGTTCAAAACACAAATTTAGCCGACATAGTTTCAACATAAATTAGGTGATATAGCACCAGCAAACACAAACAGCCAAGGACACGATGAGCATCAGCCATCAGGACAGCCAACCAAGGCCAAGCACTCCTAGTCTCCTACACATCATCGTCATCATACTCCAAATCATCGTAGTTGTCCCCATCATCCTCGTTATCTTCACCACCTTCAGGCTGAGATTGAGTACCGTCGGCGCCCACCACATCATCATCAACATCTTCATCATCACAAATGAAGGGATCATGATCTAACTCGTCTACAATATCTGGTGCACGTCTAGTATAGACATGCCCACCACTTGGTCCACATCCCCTAGTCTGATTGCGACGAGCAAGTGATGCTGATGTAGTGGCAGCAAAATCTACTTGGTCCCATGTGAGATCATCCTCCTCATGCACTCGCTGAACCACTTCGGCATCCTTGTTAACCCACTCATTGTCCCATTGGAACTCTTCTACGAAGAGAGGGTTAACTTTATTACCTTCATGGTGAAGCCTAGCGAACCTTTCCTGAATCTTGCTGTTGAAAGATATGTAGGCAAGATCATCCAACTTCGGATGTCCCAACTTGTTCCTCTTCTTGCTATGGATCTGAAATTAACATGAAACAACAGCCCATAATTTAATCACTTGCTATTTGCTAGAATTCTGAAATTAAAAATACCCAACAGAGACTTGTGCACTCACCCTCTCAAAGGTGCTCCAATTGCGCTCACAAGCTGAGGCTGATGTACATAGACCAACTATACGCCTTGCAACCTTAGTGAGTGGCAATGCTTGGCCACCACCATTTGACTTCCACCAGTCAACTAACAAAAGGGAGCAGCCATATGTTAGTTTTGTACATATAACTTCATGCTTAAATCAATGAACACATGATAGAGAAAGAAACTCACGAGGACTCTTTCTTTTCCTCCCATTGATAGCTATTTTGGTGTCGAAGCAATCACCACGAACTTGTTGGTAATCATCAGCTAGCACGTCAATAGTTGCAATCATTTCCTCATCACCATCCATCATTTTTGTCACCACTTGATTAAATGTCATCCTCAAGGTTTGTGCATAGTCAGGATCATTTTCCATTATATCAAAGAACCGGGCAGGGTTCAAAAACAGAGCTGCCCCATGTAACTTTTGCATCATTTGATCATCCCAACGTTTCCTAAAAATCTGCATTAACTTCTCCAACAATGGTGACTTTCTAGAGAAGCTTTCATTGAGTTTATGATTGCATATTTCCATGGCTACTGTAAGCTGCGGCATTGCTGGATTCTCATCACCATCAACTAGCCTCAACACAATTAGGACAGGGTGTGATGCCCTTATGCAATCTTCCACAATATTCCAAAATGTCATTGACATCACGACCTCATAGACATGCTTCCCTGTTTCAGTTTTTGCTAACTTGTTCTTTGTCCAGAAGTCACTAACAAATAGTTTCCTCAAAGCTTCTTTGTTTTTGTGCATACTTTGCAGCGTGTAGAAAGTGGTGGCAAACCGAGTAGCTGCTGGCCTCACCAACTCATTCCCACCTGTGTATTCTCTCATCTTATCAAGAAGCTTCAAATGCCTATAAACAAAGGTTGTCACACGCTTTGCTTTCACAATCCATCCCTTAAATCTTTCTATCTTGGCAATGTCCTCAAGCATCAGGTCCAAACAATGTGCAGCACAAGGGGTCCAATATAGCTTAGGATACTTCTCCATTAGCAACCTTCCTGCTGCCTTGTAATTGGAACCATTGTCAGTGCAGATTTGCACAACATTTTCCACACCTATCTCCTCCATTTTCTGCCCAAGTAAGCCTGCCAGGTAAGCGGCATCATGTGTCTCACTAGATGCATTAACAGAACCCAAGAAGAATGTTCCTTCTGGGCTATTGACAAGAAAGTTGACCAAGTGCCTTTGCTTCCTATCCGACCATGCATCCGACATAAGTGTGCATCCATAGGTTTTCCAAGCAAGTTCATGCTTCTTCCTCATGTCGGTTAGATCATTGACAGCTTCTTTGATGTACTTGTCACTTGCCTCATAATAGCTAGGTGGTTTCAGTCCATGTCCATATTGCCCAATTGCTTCAACCATCTCCTCAAAGCTCCTTGAGTTCACCACATTGAATGCAATGGCATTGTCATATAAGAACTTGCAGATGTACTTCACAGCCACATGTCTATCTACATCACTCTTACCAGACCTGTACAAGCTCAATTGCTTAGGACCCGGGGCATGCCTCAGCCGCACTAGTTCTTCCGGAGACCTCAAAAACAACGGAGCAATTTTTAGTTGCTTGGTTGGTGCTGGCTTGAAGAATGCAGCTGCAGCCCTTTTCTTGGAGGCTGTCCCAGAACTTGGAGTTGATTCCCTAGTTGCTCCAGGCTGACCAGTACATGATGCCTGACTTGCTTGTTGTCCCACTGCCACAACTTCTTCCACTTCATCATCTTGACCACTATCTTCTTGCTCTTCACTGTTATCTACCTCGACTGGCATCTTTTTCCGCTTCTTATCCATCCATGCGTGCATCTCTCTCATGATTTCTGTGGTGGTTTTCTCGCATACAAGCACATCTCCAAACCCTCCTGCCAGATGCTGCTTCGCCCTCTTGATACCAGAGCACATGACCTTCCCGCAAAGGAGACACTCGACAATTTGTTTGTCGTCGGTTGGCCAGTATGAGTATTTCCAACCTGGATCCTTCGACTTGGCTCTCCTTTTTGGATCCTTCTTTGGATCATAGGGCTCAGCATTGTCAGCCATCTGTCCAAGATCAACACAGCAAGAACTGTAAGAACAGAGTGGGAGAGGGCAGAGAGGAGCAGCAATCAGAGCAAACAGAGCAGCAGAGAGGGCGGCGGGAGATGGAGGAGAGGAGCTGCAGAGAGGGCGGCGGGAGAGGGAGGAGAGGAGCTGCACAGAGGAAGGAGAAGTAGAGGAAGGAGGGCAGGAGGCTTACCGGAGAAGGAGCTGCTTGGTGGCGGCGGCGATGTGGTCTCCCGCTCGATGTGCCTCGGCCTCCCTCTGTCTCCCGCTCGATTCGCTGCAGGTGTGGTCGATTCCCCCCCCTCTCCCGCTCTATTCCCTCTATCTCCCGCTGGATTTGCTATTCCCGTCACTGGTAGGCGCCAATTTCTACCGATTCCCACCGATTCCCTCTCAGATTTCCCGCCAGTTTCCTGGGCGGGCGCCCGAACCACCCGAGACGACGCCCAGTCGAGCGGGGCGACGCCTTTTTTTTCCTGGGCGCGCGCCTAGCTTGATTTTTCTGGCCGTCGCTCCCAGGCGTCCTCTCCTGTGCGCCCCGACGATTAGTCGCCGATTAGGCGACGATTAGGCGACGCATTCTGAACAAAGGTCTACACCATGTGCTAGGTTTGTCAGAAAACATAAATATTTTTTCTGTATCTAAAAAAACTCTTTTCTCCTATTGTGCAGACATTCTTTATTTCATTGTAATATTTTCATGCGTTAACAAAGTTTTAAAGGTAGGTGCTCTCCAAGAAGTTCGCTCTGATCTGACGAAGCTGCGAGGTGCACTGTTTTACAAGATTTTGGAAGATCTGCATTGCCACCTATACAACAATGGAGAACACAGGTAAATCCCATATCTTTGAATCCTTTTAGTTTGACATGATTATTCTCTTTTCTTTTTTGTAGCCATCTTATTTATTGTAAATACATTTACAATTGCACATGTCTTGTACACCAGTGACTAGACTGTGTTGTGCTCTAGAATCTTATTTTGATTTTGACTTGTTGCTCTTTTGGTAATGTTCACCATATGTGTAAACAGTATACATACCTATTAAAGTTTTGTCATAGGTCAACACCTGTTCATTTCTAAGTATATGTTGCAGCTTGGTGACTTTAAGCATGGTTGATAATGAGGAAGTACCAACTTCTACAGCCACTGGGCGCTTAGTAAACAGCATGCAGCCTCTGTCCAGGAGATCTAGGTCAACTAAAGGTGAAAACCACTTTGGTGGAACGGCCGCTGCAGATGGGATTACTAAAATTAGTTCTGTTGATGGCCGGTATGTTCAACTCCCTATCACTTCCAAGTTGTAATTGGGCTAACAATAACCTTTCATCTCATAATGTTATAAATAAATAAATCAGATTTTCGTGTTAATGATGTGCTCAAAAGTTTTGATGCATTATGCCATAATATAGCTTAATATATGATAAGTTGTTGAATACCTGCAAGATGTGGCCAGTCAAATGCCTCAGAATAATTTTTGTCAAACTCATAAATTATTACGTCGAATCACTTCAATTCACGCAGTCAAGTGCCTCAGAGTATTTTTTGTCAAACTCATGAATTATTACCTCAAGTCACTTCAATTCACATTTAGGGAATCTATCAGAACAGGTGCACACATATAAACAGGTACAATATCCTTGTAGTTTCTGCGAAATATGTTACTATGATAATCATTTCTTGTCGTTTGCATCTGAATTGATCAAGCTATATTGTTAAATTAATGGAATGCACTGACAACTTCCGCTTTACCTAAATTCAAAAAAAACTTCCGCTTTACCTACTTTTTGATTTCTTATTGTGTTTTTGTATTTTCAGTTCTTCATTTGATGGCCCAGATGACGATAGTAGCTTAGACATGCGTGAAAGTGATGGTGGGCGTGATCGGAAGGATTCAAAGAGCACCTCTTGCGTAATCCCGAATTTTCTTTCTTGTGCTACACCAGATGAGTTCCTTGTATGGCTTACCCTATCCTCAGTGCATCGTGGGTTAACATTATTTTGGGATCAAATTGTTTTAGTTATTTATTTATTTATGTTTAATGCTGCTTTAGGAATCAATGATAAAGACAAACATTCCTCTCAGTGTGAAATACTTGAGAACATTGGTGCAGTGCTTATCCATGCTTCGAAAGGTTGCAGCTGCTGGAGCTGTCATATGGTATTCACGTTCTATCTGTTTTATATTTTTCCACACCGAGTAAAGCTTTGCACCTAGGAGGCGTTTGGTTCCAGGGCAGCATGCATTTGTTGGGATATCCCCAACCACATCGCTGGGGATAGCCATTTTTACATGTTTGGTTGTGAGGATTAGAGGTAGAAAGGGTAGCCAAATTCTTTTGTTTGGTTGAAGGGGTGGATATGTTGTTATGATGACCTTTTGTGATGAGATGATGAGATTACCTCTTGCACACATGACCAGTGGCGGACGCAGGAAAAAATTGGAGGGTGGGGACACCTTCAAATTTTTTTTGCGCTCCCCCAATTGTGATAAAAGTTTGCTAAATGAGTAATATATATAGCCAATAGATTGTCAACATTGAAGTTCAATACAAATATATAGCAAATGTTGGGATCTTGCTTTGAACAAATAACATACAAAGCAAAAGGCCGCATCCTTTGCAATACTATATTCAAGCCATGGATACTTGTAGAACCATACCGGAGTGAAGTGTCGATTTTTCTTCTTAATTTTCCTTATTGGGAAATCATGCTCACATGGTTGGCATGGACTTTTCAAGATATATCCTCTCCGAACATCATCTTGATCCTTAGCATTATATCTTGAAATAGGAATCCTTTCTCCCGGATCATATGGAAGAAAGTGAGCATCATATGACCTTGGAGAAGGTTGTTGGGGTGATGGTGGAGGTTGTGTTGCATTTTCACTTCCAATATCACTCTCGGTATCGGATTGGACCGGAGTTGTGGAATCAATGAGTGCCAACGAAAGCCCACCCTCTTGGGTTTCTTCATCATCTACCACCAACGGGGATGAAGAAGGTGCAATCCTCTTTGCCTCATGTTGCCGAAAAAGTGCCACAATGTGGCTATCCCCATGCCTCTTCATAATCTATTCTACAATTAAATTAGAAACATATAAACATATATTCTCTATGATATGTACCCATTGCAAATTTGCAATATCAATACCAATACACCGTTAACCCTAAAATCCTAAATGGCTAAATCCCAATCATCAAGAAAAATAAAGACAAACTGCTACATTAACCCTAAAATCCTAAATAGCTAAGCTAAATCCTCAATCATAAATCATCAAGAAATTGGAGAGAACCAGAGTTCAGAGAGACAACCTAGTGGACTAGGCGACAACGCAGGGAGACGGCTCGACGCCGGCAGGCCGCGAGCCCACGACCACGCCGGAGCTGCAGGCGGCGGCGGTGGGAGCCTGGGAGGAGTCGAAGTCCAGAGAAGGACGCCGGCCGGTGGCGGATCTCGCGGGAGAGGCCGGGTCGGAGGCGGATCTGCACGCGGGGGAGGCTAGACGGGCGGCGGCCGGCGGGGACGGCGGACGGCAGCCCGGCGGGAGTGCACCGACGGTAGGTCGCTCGTGCGTGAGTTCGTGACTGTGACTCGCGTCTCACTCGTTTTCCTTGGTCGTTGCCAGGCATTGACCGAAAATATCTGGGGGTCAAAAATAATTTCTTAAAATTTGGGGTGGGCCACGGCCCACCCGGCCCACCCTGTGCGTCCGCCAATGCACATGACATATCATAATACATGACATGTTCAGTACCATAGTTTAACTATTACATGACTTAGTTCAGTACCATAGTTCAACTATGCCATGACATCAATATAGAATACTAGATCAAACCTAAGTTAAGCAACACATAGTTCAAAGTTTTGGTTGCCATCAGAAGCACAACTCCATACAACACGTTTTGTTGGGTTGATATCAAAAAAGGTCATGCAAACACCACATATGCCTTCATTTCTCAAATGCTTGGGCTTCGTGAAAGGTAGTCGTCACATACCTACCATCTTTTCTGATCACGCTCCAACACTTGGAACGCCGTTGCAATATGAGGATTTGATGCAGCACAAGGTTGTGGAGGAACAACTCCACGTTGCTGCTACAATGTGGACAGCACAAATGTTGAAGGAACCACTTGAACGTGCTGCTCTAGATATCGCTCTAGGGGCAGTGCACTAGATACATGGTTTTTAAGGCGTCCGTAAAGCGTCGCCTAGGCGACGCCTAGGCGTCAAAGCGCCCTCCTTCCGCTTTGGAAAAACAGCCGCTTTGGGCGCCTAGGCGCCTAAAGCGTCCGCTTAGGCGTCGCCTAGGCGTCAAAGCGCCCCTGTTTCGCCTTAGGATGCCTTATCGCTTTAAAAACCATGGCTAGATATCGCTCTAGGGGCAGTGCGTTAGATATCGCTCTAGGGGCAGGGCTATCAAGAGTTTAGTCCAAAACTCTCAATGCACTAGATCTAATCCAAGATCTCAAACAAGAACACAAGGTTCCATTCATTTGATAGGTAGTGAGTACATAGTACCGTTCATAGCTAGAGGTGAGGACCTCTATTTATAGGCTTCATGAGCCTTCACTACTTGGCTCTACTTATAGCTAGAAGGCTCTAGAAAATACTACTTAAAACTAGGAGAGAAAAACAAATACCTAGTTACAACTTACACTAGAACACTCTGGAGACTACTACAACACGAACACATGTGACTAAAGGACCATATTACCTAAAAGTGTGTAGAAGCAAGTAATAATTTTTACTTCTGTTTTATTTTAGTTTATTTTCTCTACTGTCCCTCATCATTCTCCCCTGGTTGTTTAGAACTCGACCTCGAGTTATCCTCATAAAGTGCTTGTTCTGGATGATAGAGAGCCAAGTCTGCCACATTGAATGTGTTGATTATTCCCATCTCAGATGGAAGATCTATCACATAATCAATATCATTAATATTCCTTATAATAGAGAAGGGTCCATACTTTCGATGTCTATGTTTCCCCTATGTCCAAAGGCAGTCCTTTTCGGAGGTATACCATCACTTTATCACCAATTTGGAATGATTACAACCTCCGTTTGCAGTCACTTTTCCCCTTCTCCTTGGAGCTATGGCGATCTGACTGGTTTGGTAGAATGGTCATTTTCCGCTTGTTCCAAGTGAAAGAGTAAGAATTTTCCTTCCCTTTGTGTGTAGTATCGACATCAAATTGCCAAGGTCTCCCAAGAAGAACATGGCTGGCATCCATATCAACAACATCACATAATACCTTTGAGCGATAGTACTTGCCCAAAGAGAGTGAAATGTTGCATTGTTTGTTGATACTTATATTAGCCCATTTCTTGATCCATCCAATAGTGTAGGGATTTGGATGATCATGTGTCTCAAGCTTTAAATGGTTTGTCTCAAGCTTTAAATGGTTCACCAAATTTTGCGAGATAAGATTCTCACAGCTGCAACTATCAATGCCATTCATTGTGCATTTGCTCTCAAAATATTTTCTTCCCTTGTGTGTTATCGGGTTGTGGTGTTGAGCGCAAGAGACGTTGAATCACGCATATCAACTCTTCACCCTTTTCTTCACAAACATCTTGTCCTTCTATTTCTTCAGACTCATATTCTTTGTCATCTTCACAATCATGGATAGTTGTGTTGACAAATTTCCTCAATGGTCAAGTTGCTAGATACATATCCCTCTTCACCGCATTTGTAGCATTTCATCACTGGCTCCGCCCTACTCTTGCCTCCAGCTATCTTTGGAAGAGGTTGTTTTGACTTAGGTTGAACAACCCTTTCTTCAACAGTATGGGCATAATTCCTAGATGAGCCTTCTATATGAGGATATAGTCTTACTTGCCCTTGTCCTCACCAACGTCTCAGCCTTCAAGGCTAGAGCTTGTGCTTGAGCAATGGACCAAATTTGCTGCATCATCAAACGATCCTGGATAGCATCATTGAAACCATTGACGTACCTTGCAACTTGTTGATCTTCAGTTTCAGCAAGGTTGCACCTCACTTGTAGACTTCGAAACTGAATAAATAGGATTTGTTCATAATCTGCATGCAGAAATCTCCCTTTCAAAAGATTATTCATTTGCTGCCAAGATCTCACACGAGGTTCTCCTCTTAGTCTGCGGTCTTCTTGAAGGCGATGCCACCATGCACCAGCTCCTCCTTTTAGCTTGTACGCGACCAAAGAAACTTTACGGTCTTCCGGTATATTCATGACCTCAAAGAAAGTCTATCTCATACAACCAATCAAGGCACCCTTCAATATTGACATTTCCAATCAAGGCACCCTTCAATATTGACATTTCCATTGAAAGTAGGAATATCACCTTTCACCTTGTATATATCTCACCCATATGTAGCGTTGGGTACTCTAGCATGTGTATAGAGATCAGGTTCTTCAAGGCCCTCATCATATTTTTCACCTTTAGAAGCTTGAGCATACGTTGGCCTCCTTGAAGTACGTTGAACAACATGTGGATGTGGTGTTTTTGCTTCAAGACGACCTCCCATTCTTCGACGTTGATCATCTTCCTCCTTTGATGATTCTTCATTGGTAGCAGGAGGAACACCCTTTCTTATCATCTCAATCAGTTGATCAAATCTCCGATTAAGATCCTCACGTAGTGCTTGGATCTGTTCTGTAGCATCCATTCTCTTTCCCAATTCCTCCATTATTTGCTACAACTCACTCTCAAACAACATCAACAAGGCTCTGATACCAACTGATGCAGCACAAGTGACGAAGGAATGACCTGTGGGTCCTCGATATTAGCCTACCTGGTCTTCGGTCCAAGAAGGGTATCTACCGAAGGGATAGCAAGGCCCACGAAGACGATAGCCTGGCGCGGCCCAGGAGCAAGACTTGACGTACAAGGCAAGGATTCGAGGAGACCAAGTCGAATTAGGGCTCGGCTAGGGTTTATTCAAACCGATTCTATCTGTACTTTGCTTGGAGGACAATCCCGAGACCCAACCTTCGCTTATAAAAGGTTGGGAGGGAGATCCTGTAGCGGCTGGACACTTTTCGCCATCATCCACCTGAGCGCTCGAATTCTCGAGAGCTCTCCACTTTCGGCTAGATCCAATCTACGCCCTCGCTGTAACACCATCATTGTAACCACCCCATCAATAAAGTCTCATTACCCAACAAGGGGGCCGAACCTGGGTAAAACCTGTGTCTCCCTGTGTCGTCTGATCGCCGTCGAGTTCGCCGGATCCCACAAGCGCTCCATGATTCGAAAGCCCTCAAGCATGGGCATTGCCGGGGTTGAACCTCGTCAACAAGGTTGTGGAGGAACAACTCCACGTTGCTGCTACAATGTGGAAATCACAAATGTTGAAGGAACCACTTCAACGTGCTGCTCTAGATATCGCTCTAGGGGCGGTGCGCTAGATATCGCTCTAGGGGTGGGGCTGTCAAGAGTTTAGTCTAAAACTGTCAATACACAAGATCTAATGTAAGATCTGAGACAAGAACACAAGGTTTCATTTATTTGATAGGTAGTGGGTACATAGTCCCATTCATAGTTAGAGGTGAGGACCTCTATTTATAGGCTTCATGAGCCTTCCCTACTTGGCTCTACTTATAGCTAGAAGGCTCTAGAAAATACTACTTAAAACTAGGAGAGAAACAAATACCTAGTTACAACTTACACTAGAACACTCTGGAGACTACTACAACACATGTGACTAAAGGATCATATTACTTAGAAGTGTGTAGAAGCAAGTACTAATTTTTACTTCTGTTTTATTTTAGTTTATTTTCTCTGTTGTCCCTCATCAGGATTCTCAATAAAGTAGGCATAGTAATGGGCAAGGAAATCCAAACCGAAATCGGAAAGTTCTTTTATGTTGTCCCAAAGTTCCTTCGCCGAGTTCTTATCTTTGTCCTTCTCAGCATCTTTCTCTACGGCAATAGCAAATCTTTCACCAACAGCCATAAGAGTTGTTTGTTGCCCATCTTCCCCACAAGAAAAGGCTTGTTTGATTTGCAGGATTCTTAGAACATAGGAATAGGAAAACCGCATGATTAGAATGTTATGTACTGTTGAAATTCCTACAGGATTTGAAACCTACAGGATATTTCTTCCAGTAGCATTTGACTCGCAGGAAAAACAAAGCAATTGTAACATGAGGTTTGAGTGGATGGAAATTTTCCTCCAAAACATAGTGCAATGCAATCCTATAGGAAAAAGATCCTAACGATGAAAATCCTACAAAATTCCTGTGACATTCCTTTAAATCAAACGAGCCCTTAGTTTTGGCTCGTTTTGTTTTGGTTTCCGATTACTCACCTACATTATGTGATTGGGCAACATCCTCTTTGTTCACTTGTTGGCTTCATCATCTGAAATGGTAGTCACTTCTGTAGCTAGAGGGTCATTTGAGCCTCTTGCATACTGCCCTGTTGCCATGCTATTGCCATGAATTTTAGCCATTTCTTGATAATAGTGAGGGCCATTCCTCTTTGTGGTCATTTTGGAATTGGAAAAAAAGTCAGCAACTAGTAAGCATAAAAGAAACAGTTTCAGCAAGTAGAAGGCATAAATAAAATATTTTTTAGCAATTATTTGACATAAATAAACACATTTCAGCAAGTACTTGCCATAAATAAGCACGTTTCAACAAGTATTTGGCCTATATAAACTCATTTGAGCAAGTGTTTGGCCTAAAGAAACACATTTCAGCAAGTATTTTACATGAAGAAACACATTTTAGCAAAGTGTTTGACATAAATAAACACATTTCAGCAAGTGTTTGGCCTATTGGCGGAAATGAACTGATTCCAGCAAGGAAGGGAGGGGGGAGGGAGGGAGGGAGGGAGAGAGAGAGAGAGAGAGAAGGGGGCTCCGTTCAATGCTGTCGGCTGCGGCCACCCGCTGCCATTTCCGAACGCCGGCTCCCGCCCTTCCCCGCCATCACGAGACAAGAGAGGGAGAAGGAGAGGAGGGGGGAGGGAGGGAGGGTGAGAGAGAGAGAGAGAGAAGGGGCCTCCGTTCAATGCTGTCGGCCCAGCGGCCACCCACTGCCATTTCCGAACGCCGGCTCCCGCCCTTCCCCGCTGTCGCGAGACAAGAGAGTGAGAGGAGGGGGAGAGATAAGGACTGCCGGGTACTGCTGGTCGCCGTTGCCTGTTGCCATACCCCGCCACCATGAGGCAAGAGAGGGAGAGGGTGGGGAGAGAGGGGAGGGGGCGGACGCACCTTGTTCCTCACTGCCGGTAGCCCGCTTGCCGCTAGAACCGCCGAGTGCAACAGCCACCACCACCACGAGCAGGTTGAGCCGGAGAATGAGAAAAGAGCAGGAGATAGGGTTTGGGACATACGTGCGGTAAGGAAGAGGAAAATGGGGGGCTGCCTTTGTCTGCCAAAAAGTCACGAATGACGTGAACCATGTTTTTGGGGAAAATTCCTAAATTTTGGCCCACAACCACCCTATCCTCTCAACCAAACACCTGGTACCTAGCTGAAAAATGGTTATCCCTCATTTATGGATAGCCCGTGAACGCCGGCTCATTTGACATTGGTTTTCGTGCCAGCAGACTTGATAGGTATCCATCTTCCTAAGAACAAGGAATCCTTATTTGCTACAGAATTCAGGGAAACATCATAAGACTGAAAGTTCACTAACATACTGTATTTCTCCCAGATATGTGAGCCGTTGTTTATATTCTTACAATATGGTGATCTTTAGGAAAACAAGGCTAGTGCCCTCCCCTCTTCTAAGAGTATCCAGACAATAATATTGAAGGACATCTTGTCTGCTAGGGTTCAAATAATGCTGTGTTAACTCAGTTGGTGGTTCTGAGCATTAGAATATGGCCAGTACTGTTTCAGTCATAGCAAGTGAATACTAAAAAAATTGTAACTAGCAGTTATCTATGAGCAATGCATGTGTTGACAAGCGTAAATGCAGCCACACATACATATAACATGTCGTAATGAAAGCATTGAACTTGGACTAGAGCACATGCACATAGACATAAAATTTTCCATGAAACCCAGGAAGAAATAAAATAAACTGTCGTATAAACCATGAAGGTTGACCGCTGTATTTCCTAGTGACAATTTTTGAGGGGTTGGTAGCATTCCAACGTAATGGTGAAAGAACATGCAGAGTTCTACGAATTGATGTTGCCGATATGGAGAGGTGCATTGAAGGAGCTAAAATGGGAGGAAAAGGATAGTAAACAGATTAGCTTTGTAATTAAGAGTTATTAGGAGAGAGTCTCAAGTCTCAACTATGTGCAGAACTATTGCATGACAATTATGAAATTACAATAGACTAGCAAATATGCCCGTGCGTTGCTACGGATTAATTTTGCTGAATATGATATTTAAGAATCTCTATAAAAATAATCTTGGCGCACCATCCCCACAACATAAATTGGTCCTTTAATTTGGCATTCGGTATGTTGTCTCTTGACATAATATCATATTTATATGAGGTTTCGTGACAGTTCACAGACGGCAACTGATCGTGCTGCAAGTGTCACAAACTTAAATACACACAATAATAACATTAGAAAGTTGAGAAAGCAACATAGAGAAGGTCCGATGTAAATATTAGAGGGGTCCGAGTATCTCTATACGTGCATTACTGCTTGAGCGTGGACCTAAATTAGAGATATCACAGAGAAGATTGCTTGGTTTGTAGTTACATACGGTGACTCTACCAGGACGCCCAAATATTTAAGCGAGGACTTTTTCTGTATTCAACTTCTGCTAGAAGAAATCAAGTGATTTTGCTAATGATATATGTACTTCTTCAAACAAATCAACTGCCACGATTCTGAATATGACAAAGCAAATTGATATTTATAGTCTAATTGTAATTATTTCGAGTTCTGAACTGCAGTGTGGCAGTTTACGATAACCATGCGCCCCTATATGCCAATGGTTTCTGATAGCCATGAACATCCGCTGTAAAATAGGATGGAAACATGTGGAGATCATGTTGAGTTTGAGCAGTGAGCAAGCACTAATTAAGCACCAACCCGACCCTATTCAATCACACAATACAGATGAACCAATTTTCTCGAGCCTAGCAAAAATGGCACTTAATTACATATTATTTTATCATACTGGATGGACATTATTGATCAGAGGGAATTTGCTAAATTTCAGAATCAGAAAACATGGCACAACAATTTCAAAATCCAGAATCAAGACTGAAGCATTATCCAGTACGCTGCGAGACATATCATCATCTTCACTCTTCAGGTTGCCCAGCACCTGGCAGATCTAGGATATATCTGAGACGAAATAATGCAAAACCTGCTGGAGCTTGTTATCGTCTTATCACTTCTGCTGAACTCAGTACCACATGTTTCCAAACTATGTGTCACTGAACCTGCTCACCTGAGACTTCACGGCGTCGCTGGCATCTGGGCGTCGAAGGCCAGCAACGGCGCTGTGGGTGCGTCATCATCTTTGGTGAGCATGTACTCAAGTAGCTCATGCACGGCGGACTCAAGATCCCAAGGAACGCCAAGAGGAAGATAATGAGGCTGGCGCTGAATCGACCTGGCAGAGGCACTCGAAGACACGGTCATACTGGGTGCCGCCAAGGCATGGGACGGTGATGAGGACCGCCTCCTCGTCCCATGGGGCGGACTCCAGGTACTGCTCCTTGACGGCAGACTTGACCTCCCACGCCGCCGCTGCGGGCTTGGCTGTCGCATGGAGGAACACAGAGAGGAAGATGGTTGAGGCTGGCGCCGAGTCAACCTGGCAGAGGCGCATGAAGATGCGGTCGTAGTGGGCGCCGCCGAGGCACACGACAGCGGAGAGGATATCCTCCTCGCCGGACTCGTCCCATGGGCCACCTCGGCCTTGTCTCTTTGCTGACACCCTAGAGCCTCCTCCCACACACCTCTGACGCTGGCTCCGTCTTCTCGGCTCGCCCTCCCCTTTTTGGCCTTCTTGCGCCGTGAGAAATTTGCGCAACGAGGGTAATCAATGGATGCAGGCTGCTCGACACAAGACGTAGGCGGTGGATTCTGGGAGCCACGGCCGCGTGGCGGTCCCCGGGGGACGGCGGCGGTGCGGAGGATTTGGGGTTCGGTGGCAGGGGAAGATGGGGTTGAAGAGAGGAGAGGGGAGGAGAGAGAGAGAGAGAGAGAGAGAGGGGGTCGTGCGGTAGAACGCAAGGGCTTAAGTGCAAAGTAGTGGACTGCAGGTTACTTTCATGATTTTACAGGGTGTTTTTACAAAATGACCATGACGTACCTACCACCCGATCCAAATTTTATAGTAGAGATATGTTTGAATGATTGAGATGAAAACATGAGAAGTATTCAACCCAACTTGTATTTATTATATTGGTATAGAGGCATAGAATTAAGGTCATATCCTTGGGAAAATGATATTGAAGAACATCTTGTCTGCTAATGTTACAAATATTGCTTTATTGTCTCAATTGATGGTCAGGAACAAGAGAATATTGCCAGTGCCATTTCAGTTATTAGTTTACATTTGGTGTAACTATTTATGTTTTCATAACAGCCAAAGAGTTCGCCCGACGATTCACGATGTTATCACTTCAAAGATAAAAGCATATACTGGAGAGGCTTCAAAATCCAATATAGAAAAAATTGCAAGAAAAACATCTGATGTGTTGCATTCACATGGACCTGTAACCCTTTACCAGTTGTCCAAACAGAAGACAAAGAATGGGGCATTGGAAGTGGCAACACAACTTGTTTCTAGTCCCATCTCTCCCGCTATGGCACCCACAGGGGATGCTCAGCGGTCAGCTAGCCAACTTCTTGGCTCAATATTTGAATGTCTAGTGGACATACTAGGTACTCAGCTCTCACTTTCCTTCATTGCACTTTAAGCTAAATCTTGTGATTATGCATGTGTGAATAACTTCTTCACTTGCCAGAGAATCATATTACCGTCGGAGAGCTTCTTGAACAAAAATCATCAACTGAAGTTGACAATGTGAATACACCTCACATAGCAAATGGTGACACAAGCTGGAATCCAGATTCTGAATATTCCCAAGCAACTGGTGGTTTTAGTGTTGCTTTCTCTCTTTCAGTTGTTCAGGTAGCCATAACTTCTCTGTTATATTCAGTTATGATGTTTTGTTTGCTTATACATCGTCCACATTTATTTATTTTTCAAATTCAATGTAACACCATGCATCCCTTCCTGTCACGGAACACAAAAAAAGACATGCTATCCTTTGAAAGGGTTTTAGAAAATATAGCATTTGAGATTGTTATTCAGCAGTGGATGCTATAAGCATGACTGTCCCTTATGCAATGAAATGGATAGTTCTGCTACTGCAATATATTCTCTTATATTCTCATATTCTCTGTCTGACTTCTTTTCTTTGTTAGAGCGAGTGCCAGCAACTTCTGTGTGAAATTTTGCGGGCAACTCCAGAAGCTGCTACAGCTGATGCAGCTGTTCAGACAGCTAGGCTTGCAAATAAGGACCCAGTGAAGGAAAAGAGGCAAGTCTTCGCCTATCAGTGGCATAATACAATGACTATTATAAGTTTACTACTCCCTCCGATCGTACAAAAATCACCGACACTTATTTCCGATCGAAGGGAGTACATGTTTAGTTAAGCATTATTATTAAGCCAATGATATATGGCAATCTCTTGAACGATGACCGACAATCTTATATTAGCTTAATTTCCGGAGCATCTTTAGTTACTCACTATTTTCACATATACATATTAATTTAGAGAGACATTATTTTGCTCAACAAGCCTCGGTTTTGACAGTTTTTGTAGGCACAGTTTCAATTCGCAACTAGGCGATCACAAATGATGTGTTCTACCTTGCCACGTGAAAGGGAAATAACAGTGTAAATAAAGCTGATACAAAATATTAATTTTATTATTGTTATTACAAAAATAAGCCATGGTTCTCATTACAAAAATATTAATTTTCCATGGGTTGGCCAAAATTTCGGCTAGAATCGGTGAGACAACATTATGTGGTCCCATTGGGAGCCAAAAAATTGGCAACAAACCAAACAAGTGTGAGGAGATTTGGCATGACCAATATTTTGGTAAGGTGAGATAGGGGCATAAACCAAACAGGCCCGCAAAGCCTGCGACCTTGCCCGGCCAAAGCTCTTCCTTAATTTTTCTTTACAGTCCAAGCCC
The DNA here is from genome assembly GCA_007115705.1 of Dactylis glomerata. Lineage (NCBI taxonomy): Eukaryota > Viridiplantae > Streptophyta > Magnoliopsida > Poales > Poaceae > Dactylis > Dactylis glomerata. The sequence goes on from QXEO01000550.1 coordinate 872,829, forward strand.
AAAGCTGAAAACTAGCTTCACCGGCCGAGAGTCGAGACATGCATGTATGCCATTAATGTGATAGCAGTTCACCCAAGCTGCACTTTAACCCAACCAGGCTTCCGGCGATGGTTTCGTCATCATGCATGCTTGTGGCGTGTAGCAGTGCTCGCGGTGTCCCACACATTTATAGTTTACAACCCAAATCCCTTGGCTGAAGCAGTGCTTGCGGTGTGTAGCTTTCATCATGCACAAGGACGGAATATACCGACACACATGCGCTGCTATCTTGCATGGCAGATTAGGCTGGTTATGGTAAAAGGCAAGTCTGACACTGACATGCATGCATGGAGGGTCAGTGCTTTAAATGCCAGTCTGTACATGGATGTGTAACATACTAACATCGAGTTTGGTGTTGGCCCAACACGGACACGTGTGCACACATGCCCAGGCCATGCACACACACACATACAGACGCATGCGATGCACATGACATGGGGCTCTAATTTGAACTTTTGACATCTTGGCGTCACATGTACAATGGCACTGTTTTTGTCAGATTAACTTTCCAAACTGTGTGTTCAGCTCAATTAGTCTATCGCAATCCATTCTGTGTTTATGAATCTTAGGGCTATGGCACAATGGGTTTTGTGAATTAAGATAAGTCTTTTCATAGTTTATATTTGAGTGTTTCCAACTAGTTTCTTTTATCCAAGTTTTATCATAAACTAACCAAAACATAGATTTATGTGGTTAGGCTCTAAAGTAAGGTTTAACAAAATCTGGTTAGATTTAAACTATGATCCAAACAACCACTTAGGCCCTGCTTGGATTGGCGTTTTTTAGCCCAATACCCGGGTTTCTCTCGGAGCCCATAAATATTCCGACGGAGGCCAGTTTTGCCACTTGGTTGGCCGTTTTTTTTCCACCCCATCCCAGTTTCGGCCCGTTTCCCCGGGTATAGCTCACGGACCTGTCAGGGCCCTTTTTCTTTTCCGGGCGGGTTGGTGCGTGACCAGTAGAATACCCGGGTTGATTATTTCAGCCGCATATTATTACTGGACAGCCAAGCGGGGCCTTAGAGAACTGTCACTAAATTCACATCCACAAATCTTAATGGATATGGTTATTCTTCATCTTCAAAGTTCTATGCCTTTTATATAGCACATTATCCATGTCCATTGTTTAATCTCGAAGTAAAGGTCTGCAAAATTTTATAAATGAGGCTACAGAAGAGGATGAAAGTAGCAATATTGGAGAAAGACCTTTCATCCTCTTGTGTTTTGCTTCTTTTTTTATATCTCTAAACTTTACTAAACTATCCATGTCCAATGTTTAATCTCGAAGTAAATGTCTGCCAAATTTTATAAATGAGGCTACAGAAGAGGATGAAAGTAGCAATATTGGAGAAAGACCTTTCATCCTCTTGTGTTTTGCTTCTTTTTTATATATCTCTAAACTGTACTAAATTTTGTTATTTCAGGGATGGATCAGAAGGCCTTTCTTTTGCTTTTCGTATTACAGATGCAGCAATCTCTGCGCAAAATGAAGGTATAACCAGATTACTATTTATCATATGGACTCAATCTTGTCTTCAAACTACACATCTTCTGCTGTCAATTATAGATATCGTTCTATCGTCAACTAATTACTGCCGTTACATGGTTTTGCATTCTCCTTGGCTACATGTATATGTCATATATGTCCAGTTCTGATCTATTGTGATCAAAGTCCCAGGTCAAGGATGGCGAAGAAGCTCAACAGTACCACAAGAAGGGTATGGAACAGCAAGCGTCATACCTGATCAAGGGATCTTCCTAGCTGCATCTGTTTACCGTCCTGTCTTTGAGGTGACCTGTCTTATACTTCTCTTGTAATTCCTAGCATCCTATTCCTTCCACCGTGTCCTTACTTAGTTAATCGTGCTGATATTCCTATCATCCTATTCCTTCCACCGTGTGCTTACTTAGTTAATCATGATGATATTCTTTTTTGCAGTTTATGAATAAAATAGGATTGATGCTTCCTCCAAAATACTCGCAACTTGGGTAATGTGCTAAATCGTTTAACATCGACTCTGATTCATGTGTGGAATCGTCCATCTGTACTTCATAGCTACTATTCAGTGTTTACCGTATTTCCTTCTGAATAACCTGAGTTATATAGGTTGGTTAGTGACATGCGGTATAAAGTTTCACGCCAGCCATATTTTTCCTCAATAATAGAATTAGTATGCAGATGTATAGATGGACTTTATGTTGTCGTTTCCTGAGCATGGACTTAAAGATATCACGAACATATGCCTCACCTGTTAGTTGTTTTCAAGTTTTTTCTAAAAAGTTTGACAGACCCATTTGTACCCCTAATTTTAAGTCAGCTTTCCTACCTTATCGGGCTTTATCATGCGAAAATCCCCTAATAGTAACCCTTAATATGATTTATTGACCGATTTGTCCCTCTATGACTACCAGAAGCTTATTGAGCTTTCTTATGGGAAACAACAATATCTAACCCTTAATCCGTTGACAAGTACCCGCTTATATATTAAAAAATGGTTTTGTATAGTGGGTGGCCTTTGTTAGTTCTGTGCGCACCATTACTTAGAACTTCTCCAAAGGCTAGAAAATGGGTCTTTTTTTGAAGCAAAATATAGAGAAGCTTTTTCTTTCTAATGAAAATTTAGAGGAACTTTCTTATCCGTAGAAGTGAAGTTATTTAATAAATATTCTTTTCCTTCACCCATAATGTGGTTTGATGGAATGCCAGTGGACTTATTTATGTTGACCTCGTTCTGACATCTCATCTGCTTTCCATTAATATCACATTCATAGTATTTCTATGGTTTACAGTCCATTTAGTGCATACACCTATGTAAAAAAACAGCTAAACATCCTGACACAGATAGTTAATTGAAGTGTTGCAAAGAAGACCATGTGACATTGTGACTCCTCTCCCTCTCCTTCCCTTTCCCCTCCTCCCTCCTAACCTCATCCACAAACCAACATTGCTTCTACTCTGTTTCCCATGAGTGTTCTTTTCTGGTCCTGCTCTTTGAGTACTTACTATCTTTCTCCTCCATTTTGTGGCTGGTAGACTAAAGGAAATATGTATCTCGGGAGCAAGGACGACAGCAGTGTATTCATTCGCTTTGTTTGGAGTTGCGTTTTAGCTATGGGTTTCTGCCCCCTCTTTATGTGTCAGTCCACAGTTTGCCAGTTACACACCTTCCAGAGGCGCTGTTGCAGCACTGTATATACTAAGTCACCGACACTTATTTCCAATCAGAGGGATTAGTAGTGTTATGATGGGACTTGATGTTTTAAATTAATCCTTGGAGAACCGATAGGGCCTAATTGGTGATCGGGTGATTCAGAACTACGAGGCATGCACACCCTATTAACTCTTCTCAAATTTCTTGGATCGTTTTCTTTGCTCCTGTGTACTCCTATATTCTCAAACTGAGACCATTTCAGAACACATTAATTGATTTTTCTAAAATTTGACCATGTAGACAGAAGTTTTTTTGGGTCTGCCACATGGAAATGATATTAGTAGACCGGAGGCATTTCCAGTCATTTATGCTATTACTGAAATATGTGAAATTTTAGACGATTGATATATTATACTATTATTACTCTTAAATTTCAGGAATGATGGGTTATTGGCTTTTGTGAACAACTTCTTGAAGGAGCACTTCTTGCCAGCTATATTTGTAGATTATAGAAAATGTGTTCAGCAGGCTATATCTAGTAAGTCAACTACTTTCCACCAGTACATAGCAACTGTTACTAGCCACTTTATCTGTTGTGATGTTGCATTTTAAAATCATTCTTCTTCTATACTCCAGAAAATTTGGTGGATTATCATTTTTTTTGGAAAAACTGCTGTATTGTAATACCTAGAATTTCTGTGTTTTTGGCCTTATAATTTTAAATGCATGTGGAATATATGGAATAAGGATGGTGCTAGGTGGCGAACGATCCCTGTCACATGCGGTAGCTGCCGAAGGAACTGCCAAGGAACTAACTTTTTCTGTACTGATTTATTGTATTCATGAAGATAAAAACAAAAGAGCTGATGTCAGCAAAGATTCTCCTTAATATGGAAATTTAAAATGCTTTCGATCTCAAACGGCAAACCTAAATTAAGGTTCGTTTTCACCCTTGAGTTTGACACGGTGAAGGTTTCAAAACTAGATCACATATTTGTATGTTACGATGACTTACTTTTCGGGTTAAAATCACCAGCATATGTGTGTTACTGGGCTAAGAGCATCTCCACCGGTGCTCCCCAATTAAGTGCCGGCAGGCCCCTATTGGGAGCGCCGGCACACGTGCCCTTCCTATTGGGAAAGCCGTTGCACACCGACGCTCCCAATACGGCCGCCCCCAAACAATTTTTGTACACAAATAGCAAAAATTATATTGAAAACACATAGATAAAATGTTGGAGTCTGAGTTAGTGTAGTAGTACTCTGGTAGAGTCTAGAGTATTCTAGGGAGTGTTGGAGTGTGTGTTAGTATAGTAGTAGTGTCCTACTAGAGTCTAGAGTGTTCTAGTGTATGGGTGAAGGTGTAAACCTAAGTTGAGCTATAAATAAGAGGGTGTGGAGGTCCAAGGGACCAACCCATCCAGAGATTTTCCCCCTAAAAACAACATGGTATCAGAGCCAGGTTCCTCCTCCCAACCCTAGCTACCACCGTTCCACCACTGCAGCACCCATCCCGGCTCTTGTTGTGAACAATACCAGGCACATTGTAGTCACCTAGCGGCGGGAGGCCGCACCTCGCTGCTCTCTGCGGGTAGTAGCCACCTCATGTTGCACGGTGTGTTGTGCGAAGCTTGGTTGCTGCTCTGCACGAGGGTTCCTCATGAAGCTAGTTAGAATGGTGCAATTGAGGAGCTGAAAGGAGGATAGTAAGTTGGCGAGGTTGGATTTGGGGACCAAGACAAACTATAGGTGGAGGAGGACCTTTGATCTGGTCGCAGATGGGCAGATACAGAGGTGATGCAGGTGTTTGTGAAGGAGCTGGGCATCTGTGTTAAGGTGGTGATGGCTGGAGCGGCACTGAGATGTGGTGGTGAAGGGGAGACAACTGGGTGAGGTGTGATTGTTCTTGGCTGTGGGAATAAAGGGAGGTGCAGCTGCAGACTTCCGTTCAAGTTGTTGCAGCAAGAACAGGGAAAAGAAAAGAGGCGAGCTGCAGATATGGGGGTGTGGAAGTCAAGCAGAGTTACAGACAGAGGAGAAGAGCAGTCTGCTGCTTGGACTTCGTTTTAGGGGGAGAGCAATGGTTTGTATGTTCTGGTGGTGAAACGGGTGGTGCCGTGGAGGTGAGTGTGGTTGAGCTTGAAGAGGAGGTGTTGGTGGAGGTGTGGTAATATGATGGTCAGCAAGGAGCTTGATGGTGATGGTAGAGATTGTGTTGCTGGACTTGTCTATGGGTTGAAGAAAGAGATGGTAGAGCTCCTGTTGACAGAGGTAAAGATGGTTGAGGCCAAGCTAGCCAGGGGTTTGATGGAGAGAAGGTAGAGGTCATGGTTGGAGTTTGTTGGAGAGGTGGATGACGAGTGAAGGACAGAGAAGTCCCAGAGTTGAGAGGACCATCGCTTGGCGAGCGTGCTTGGTTTAGGAGCAACCGGTGAGACGAGGCGGGCGGCTGTAGCTCTGTATGAGCTGTTGTTGAGGTGAGGCAGCCGTGGTTCCGCGGAAACCGGAGTTATGAAGAGGCAATGACAATGCTCAAGCTGATGATGGAAGGCGTGTGGTGCCTCCGTTGTAGGCGCCGATGTGAGAAGGCGCATGGTTGGAGAGGCAACGGCGGCCCAATGCCAGTAGGATTGATGCAAAGTCTGTGCATGGTCATGGTGATGGCTCGCATGAGGCGGAGCTTGGATGGTCGGAGTTGACTGGGTACTTCACGACCGATGGAGCATGAGTTAGTGTAAAATGCTCTCATGTATCTAGGTGTGATTGTAAGCTAGATTTGTAGTCGTCGCAGAAAGTGTCGTGAGGCTGTAGCAAGATGGCCATAGCGGTTAACTCATGCCCATCTTGAGGGGGAGTGTTGGAGTCTGAGTTAGTGTAGTAGTACTCTGGTAGAGTCTAGAGTATTCTAGGGAGTGTTGGAGTGTGTGTTAGTATAGTAGTAGTGTCCTACTAGAGTCTAGAGTGTTCTAGTGTATGGGTGAAGGTGTAAACCTAAGTTGAGCTATAAATAAGAGGGTGTGGAGGTCCAAGGGACCAACCCATCCAGAGATTTTCCCCCTAAAAACAACATAAAATAAATTATTCAGAGTTTTGAACACATAAGTTGCAAGAAAGAATAATTATTCATACAACAATTGAAACATAAAATAGAACAAATTATTGAGCATTTCCTTTGATAGTCCACAAATGCTCCACTAGATCCTCCTGAAGATGATTTTGTTCGTCTCTGTTGCGAATTTCTTGATGCATGGCGAGGAATGCTGCAAATTCATCCGGCACTTGATCGAGTTGGGCAAGAGGACCTTGTGATCAAACGGCTTGTCATCAACCACCGGTTCGTCACGCTCACTCTCGATAATCATGTGGTGCATGATCACACAATAGTTCATGCACTCCCACATTTGAGACACCGACCAAGTTAGAGCAGGTACCTGACAATAGCAAAATGCTGCTGAAGCACACCAACCGCCGATGGTATCTTGACACTTAGCAAAGTGAGATTTCTTCTTAGTACTTGCGTCAGGAGTGGTCTTCACAAATGTAGACCACTGTGGATAGATACCATCGGCGAGGTACCCTTTGTTGTAAGTGTTGCTGTTGATCTCAAAGTTAATTGCAGGAGCATGTCCCTCCGTCAGCAAACACAGGAGAGCGCTGCAACACGTTGATGTCATTCTGAGTTCCCGCCATTCCAAAGAAAGCATGCCAAATCCAAAGGTCCTGATCTGCCACCACTTCAAGTATCACACTGCACTCTCCGATATGAACTTTGTAGAATCCCTGCCAAGCAAATGGGCAGTTCTTCCAACCCCAATGCATGCAATCGGTACTCCCAAGCATCCCAGGAAATCCTCTAGCTGCATTTTGTGCCATGATTCTAGCAGTGTTTTGTTCAGTTGGGGCTTGCAAATAGTCTTTTCCAAACACTGACATGCCCGACAAAACATGCCCACGGTTTCAAAGCATGTCGACTCAGCCATGCGTAGGTAGTCTTCATTTGTATCACATGGTGCTCCATACGCAATGCACCGTAGGGCAGCCGTGCATTTCTGAACCGATGAGAACCCCCATAATCCGGTGCAATCTGGCTTGCATATGAAGTAGTCGTCGTACTCTCAGACGCCGAGCACAATCTTCATGAACAATTCCTTGTTCTTCCGAAAACAACACCGAAATTCCTTAGGGGTATTTGCTGCGTCATCCGCAAAATAATCTGAGTCAAGCAAAAGAGCACCTGCAAGTCGATGCCGATTCTCGTTATTCGCCTTCCCAACTGTCGAACCACCCCGGCGAGGGACGGTGGCGAGCTGCTCTTGGTAGCGTAGGAGGGCAGTGAAAACCATCATCCGCTGTTCTTGATCAGCGGCGGCATCGGCTTCATCTTGCATCAACAACTCAATCACCATCTCATCGTCGCTGTCCATTGTCGCCGGCTATGCAAATCAACAAACACCTTGCGAGCGAGATAGGCACAGGTGGTGGCGGCGGCGACTGGCTGTGGGCGGCGAAGCGCGGGGAAGCGGCGGTGAGAGGCCGGCGTCTATTCAACAGCAGGAGGCCTGTTGTATGGTGGTGGGAGGCTGCTAGGGGCGGGGCAGCGGCATTCGGTGGCGATGTAGAATCTGGCGGGGTGGGAGACGAGACGGGATGAGCTGGTGGTGTGTGTCTGCCAAAGGGGCTCCGGGGTGACTAGGTGGGCAAATTTGATGTTGCACGAGGCGCCGGCGCTCCCAATCTGCTCCTTGCGCGTTGGGACCGGCGTGGGAGCGCCGGCTGTTTTATTGGGCTCTAAAATGTGCGGGCTCCCTAGGGCTGCCGGTATGAGCCCAAAAAGCAGCCGGCGCCCCAATAGCGCTATTGGGAGCGTCGGTGGAGATGCCCTAATATCGACCAGAAAATTAGAGCTCGCCTGTTTTGGTGACATTTTTGTCTCTTCCTTTCTTGTTTTGGTTTCCTTTTGTTTCTGTTGGGTTTCATATCTAGCCTAACCCAACTTGCTTTGGAAAAAGGCTTTGATGTTGTTATTGTTGCTTTAATGTGTGAGTTATTGTACTGTTTGCGTGAGGTTATCGGCTTTACAACTGATCTCACTTAAGTGTTTTGACGACTTCTTAAGGAGTTCAAAGTTACCAGGACGTTAATTTGAGTTATTGGACATCAACTTCAAAACTGTGTCTCACTAGGGTGTGTTGTTTGTCAACTAGTATCAAGTGACCTCAAGGAAATACCTTCCTGCTAAATCTAGGTTGCCTAGCACCGCAGAGGTGGTGCTTGTGGTCTATGCTGCTCGTCCTGTGACGGTGGAGATTGTAGGTGGGATGTCGAGCTTTTTCTTGGTGGTGCTGGTTGATGGAGAGGCGGACGAGGAACAAGTAGGGGTGAGGGGAATAGAAGGTGAAGATGGAACATGGCTATCGGCAGTAGCATGTTTTGAATTGAATGACTTGCCCGTCGCACATTGGGAATTGGACGACTTGTGCGTCGTTCGGACCTAGCGTTTGAGGAAAGTTTGGAAAATAGATATTCCGATAGAATAATATATTTATTAGTTTGGACATTTCACACCATGAGGCATCTCCGATAGGAATTCAGGGTTCCAGGTATGTAGGAGCCATATGAGTCATTGTACATACATATGTTAAAGATGATACAGCCTCATGGTGTTATGATCATTGGATCATGTAAACGAGACATGGGTCAAGAGACTAACTGAACTATTAAAAGGATAAATACATGTTTGATTGATTGATTGATCATGGGGTAGGAGAGGGAACATGGGGGTGCAGGTCCTTTGTTATAGAGATGGTTAGTCCCAAACAACATAATAGATTTTAACTAATTCATGCTTTCCTATCAATAGGAAATGACCCCTCACTAATGAGATTTCATCCTTATTTGGTGGGACAGGTCCAGCTGCCCCTTATTCTTATTGCTATTGTCAAACACCTAATTATCTGTTACATGATATTGTGACCCTATTGTGCATCTTTGAAGAAGTGTGCTTAAACATAGTTTGGTATTTTGAAGTCCAAACTTGTTTACATGGCTGCAGTAGCATATTCCTAAACTTTTAATCCATGCACATTTGAAAAGCTTTATTATATCGGTTGGCAGGTTCAGCAGCATTTAGACCACGTGTAAATGCAACCTCAGTATATAATTCAGTAGTGGAGAATGGGCGCCCTGTACTACAAGGGCTTCTTGCTGTTGATATGATAGCCAAAGAGGTAATACCGCAGTAAATGAAAAATTACTTTTCTTTCAAGCCTTAATTATTTTTTAGTATATTTAATTTTCTCAATCCTTAGGTTCTTGGCTGGGTTCAATTGATGCCGAACTATGCCACTGAGCTTGTTGAGTATGTTCGCACATTTCTGGAACGTACACACGAAAGATGCCGTGCATCATATATGGAGGTATAGATATGCACTTATCTGCATTCTGCGGCTTTCAAAAACATGCAAGTCTTATTTGTGAAGTATAAATATATAAATTTATATTGTAATTACATGGCATGTTCTGCCTCATTTTTTTTCTTATGCTGCTTATATGAAATGCAAGTTAATAATCAACTTCTGAGAATTAGCTGCCGAGCTGGCGTAATTAGCTGCTCATAGAAATGTATAGCACATATAGTGACAGTGTATATATTATTGAAATTGAACTGTTGCTAGTTTGGCTACAACGCAATAAAATATGTTACACATGTATATGCTGATACCTACATCCAGCATTAGTGTGAATAATTGATTGGTAATAGCTAAATCTAAACCAGGAGAGTTTTGCTAGCCATTTATTTGCAATCACAGCTTACTATCCGGTGATGCTCTTGTAGCTCAACTTATTGGTGCTAAATTAATAGAAAATTAGAAATAAGTTTGTTGCAGTCCATATATATTACTTTCGTCTGTTTTCTTCATGATCCTATTATGTTCTGCTAAATGCAGGCTGTTCTTGAAAAACAAAGTTATATCCTCCTTTCAAGGAGTGATTTTGAAAGTTTAATGCGCCTGGACCCTGCAAATGCTTCTTTGCAAAATTCTTTGGGTCAACTTGAAAACACCATTCAAGAAGCAGGAGCTGAAGTAGAGATTGAACTAAGTGATCTCTTATTGGATATGTGCCCAATCAAACAGGTATTTTACATATTCAAACTTTGCTTAATAGTTGTGCAATTTCTGTTAAGGCTGACCAAAGCTGTCTTATTTTGGGTATGAGCAAGGTTCTATTAAGTGCCGAGTGAGCGTTTGTCTCCGCTTTTCCCTTTTCTGAAGGATTAAAGCGCTAAGCACAATTAATCGCTAAGCGCAATTAAGCGCTAGGCGTTTTGCCTGCGCTCAGCTCTTAGGCATGTTTAAGCGCTCTTAGTAAGTGCTCTGAGGCGTTTAAGCGCTCTTAGGCGCTTAAGTGCGCTTAAGCTTAGGAGCACTTAATTTAACCGTGGGTATGAGTTTGCACATTCAATTTAATCCATTAGTAAGCATGTGCTCTCCTTCTCCTATTGTTTTCATGCCTTTTCTGCTATGGTGGTATGTAACAGGTTCCAGTAGCCAATGTTACAGAAAATAATCAAATTTCCTACATCAGAATCTAGTTTAATCCATAAAATTTACTGTCGGGGCCTCCCCTACAGTTTTCAGCTCAAAAAAAGAATGTTGTTTACAGCCTTTCAAAATAGAAATGCTTGGACAAGACATGTTTGACAGAAGGTAAAGTTAGTAGTGTCCAGTAGTACGGATCCTCGTGGAGAACAATGACTGCATCTGGATGTAATACGAATTATTCTGATATTTTGACATGGAACTTTCAATATTTATGTTCCCATCAATGAAAAAATGGCCATTAGGAATTTGTTCCACCATGTGCCAAATCTCACCATTCCAGGTTGAATCGGATGGAGAAAAGAATTGAGAACAAGTGAATCTGCAAAGAAGTTTTATTTGGTTAGAAACTGGTCTGGAACGTTGCCTCCCACTGTCTTGATAACGATGCCAGATCAGCTGATCTGGCAGATCCACCACCGATACTGGTCTCTGTCGCCTAGGCCTGCGGCTATGTTCACACCTCATCCAACACCAACACTGACAACGCTGCGGCCGACCTCGCTGGTGCTGCCCCTTCCGCTGCTGATATAAGGAGAGAAGAGAATTTTGTTCAGTTAGGGACAGAGGGTCAGACAGGCGACGGAAGGGGATTTTGAATGAATGAGAGATGAAATAGGAGAAAACAGGAGAAATGCGACGACAGATTGTTTTTAAGAGCATCTCCACCGTCGCCCCCATAGCCCTCACGGATAAGGAATCGGCCCCCAGCGGTCTGGACTGACCCAAAAGGTGTTCGGCACCCCCTTGTTTCAGGAGTGGGCCACATCTCAGCAGCACACAGAACGGTAGGCCTAGCCTACAGTCGTTGTTTCATGCTGACAACCACCTATCTCGCCGCTTCCCCATGCGCCACCACGCCGCTTCCCAACGCATCGGGGAGTTAATGCCCAACAACTGGCCACCAGTATTAAGGCTGGCGACCATCGGCCGCCTTGTCTCCTTGCCTTGCCATTAGCAGGCGCCTCGTCTCCCGCCCTAGCGACACTGCTCCGAGTGCCACACCTTGTCTCCTCTTCTCCCCAAATCTTCACCAGCCGTTGTTCACCGGTCAGCACCGTCGCCATGGCGAGGAATGAGGAACGACCGTCCGAGGCTTTAGAGTTCGCTCATCTCTGCTTCCTCGTGCTTCCTGACTGCCGGCATTCGCGCTGGTGGGTGCTTAGCCACGACGGCGTCCCTGTGCTGCCGGTGCCTACCGGCACCGCCTGCACAATCGAAGTAGCTCGCCGCCGGATGTTGCTGGATTCGGATGCGTGGGCGCATCCTTGGTACGCGCCGAAGTTGTGTTGGTGGGATGATACCTTTACCGATGAGCGCACTGCCTGCCGGCAGTCCTACCCAGGCCACCACCCGGCACCCACCAGCGGACTAGTACAATGTGACGGAGCACCGCATCTTTTGGTTGGTGCCCGGGCCGCCACCCCAACGCCAATGCGTGGCTCGCCGGCATTGTGCGAGCAGAAGCCAGAGTCAGAGAAGCTGCCGACCAGGTACGTCATCCCTAAGCCGGAGTGAGGCCGTGCCGGCCTGCTACGTCATCCCACCGTGCAAGGAGGGCGACCCGGAGGACACATTGGGCTTCTTGGCCATTTGTGCGTGTCGGAAGCACTGGTGCCGATCTCTCCGACGGCGTCGGTTGGAGTGACTTCTCCGACGACAGGCGGAGAACAAGCAGACGCCGTCGGAGCTCCCGTGCCATCCCAATGATCTGGACGACACGTCGGGCCTCTAGGCCGTCATCGTAGTTGTGGCCGTGGCAACGAGCTCTAGGGTTAGGGTTATTAGACCAGTTAAGTTTAATTTGGTCAAATTATTTCGAATTGTGTAATGTAGCCTAAGATTTGAATGAATTTTGCCTTTAAATTTGAGCGTTAATAATAATTGGGGGGTGCCGCCTGGGGCTGTTGCCCCCATTGGTCCAGACATGTGTCCGGGCGACCCCATAGCGGACACAATTTGTGGCGACCTGGACACATTGTCAGAGGCCCCGGTGGAGATGCCCTAACTCTTTGTACAGGCCAGTGTGTACTGTTTGTATATCACAAAGTGGGGGCAAGATTGTATGGATCTACTGTCCTACATGTCATTGTCGGCTCATCACATGTGCAAAGTGTTGTGTATTCTGAGTACACAATACTCCTATACAGTCAAAAAAGACCAAACAATTTCTCACATTGATTTAGCTTGATGCTTTTCCTCTCTACATTGTTCCAAAGGTCTGCACATATCTCAAGGGACCACTAATGTGGCTGAGTCATGCGCATGAACAGTCATACATCACATATACATCATGTATATACTACATAAAAAGAAGGAATCCCAGATTTGTTCTTATTTGTCTTAAGTGGAAATTGAAAAATTATACTCTTGAAATTGACTATATTCTATGAAATTTCCGTTCTACTGTTCAAATATGTCTATTTATTTGGTATGCAGGAAAACTTGATCCATGATGATCAGAAATTAATATTACTAGCATCTCTTAGCGACTCGTTGGAATATCTAGCAGATTCAGTTGAAAGGTAAAGCTTTTCACTTGTTATGATGAGATAACAATCTTGCTGAACTATAGTACTGTCCTATTGATGTTAATTGGCAAGCGGCAATTAGGGGTGGGTTAAGTTATTACTCCAGAAACGTTGTGCATATATGAAAGCATCAATGGATCCCAACTTCAGTATACATCTGATTCTAGTTATACCCTGATCCCTAATTAATGAACAGCTAGCAAACTTATAATCTTCATCCATTTTTGTAGTGGTTTTTTTGGCTGCAGCATCGCTGTTGTCTGTAGTTGTCAGAATTCTTTGGCTTCACGCTTACAGTTTTGACCTTTCAGGCTTGGTGAGTCATTCATAAGTCCATCCACCATGGCGGATAACAAAAGTCACATACACCAAGGGCACCATACTCGCTCAACTAGTGCAATTCCGAAAAACCTTGCATCTCTTGCTAATGAGTACAGAAGGCTAGCAATTGATTGTGTCAGAGTCTTGAGATTGGAAATGCAATTAGAAACAATATATCACATGCAGGTAATATCACTACAGTTTCTGACTGAAATATTCTGTTGGTATTGATGGACTTGTGCCATGTCTATAATATCATACAAGCAAATTTGAACAGGAAATGACAAAACGAGAATATGTAGAAGATCAAGATGCTGAAGACCCTGACGACTTCATCATCTCACTTACAACTCAGGTACGCGAGCTCATGTTAGTATTATGAATACAATTTGAGTTCTCTTTTAGGGACAGTTTATGATGGTTTTGCTACGTTGTGCTAAAACAACTTATACATCTTGTACTATCCGCTGCACCCAGAAATGGAAATATATAAGCACTTGCGAAATGCTACCAAAACGTCAATCAATATGTAAAACAGTAAGCACTGACATCCATGAATGGTGAATCAGTTAGTCCAACAACTTGCAAAGAGTAATATCATGTCGGAAAAAGTGCACGGTGGCAAATGATCTGGCATAGTGGGTAGTCCACGGGGTTTAGTTAGTGGAAAATAATCATTGCATGATGCTGGATGATGCACAGAAAAGTTGGAGTGGTGCAAAATAGGGAGGCTCCAGCGACCTCAGCTCCTCCTGGATGCTGCCAGTCACCAGCATCCGTCAGAGTAGGAGAGCAGGGTGAGAAAATGAAAATAAATCTCTTAGGACGCCGTCAGCTCACCTTCCACGTGTTTGTTTCATCCTACACTGCCAGTCACCAGTACAATGCACCACTTGGCAAAATTGGTGGGGTTGAATTCATCTTTTGCGAGTTCTTTTGTACTAGTTGTGATACAGCATGCCAAGTTTACAGACTGCCAGCATATGTATATGATACAGGAATGCATTTCTGGTACTTCAGATTTAGAACTTATGCACATGCAGTATATCTATAATATGCAAGACTGAGTCTGGTACATTGTACATATACTTTTCAGGTAGTGGTATAACAAGCATTTTAAGTATGCTTCTTTTTAAGCATGAATATACTCTGGTATACACGAAATGTAAAATGAGTTGACTCACTTGCCATTATTGCACACAGCTGTTTACTGAAATATCTTATTACTCCCTCCGACCACTAATACCTGTCTTTAATATGATGTATCGAGACACTAAAATATGTCTAGATACATCATGTCAGAGACAGGTATTAGTGGTCGGAGGGAGTAGTATATTACTTCTTCTATTCCAAAATACATGGTGTATTTTGTTTCGTTAGGACAAGACTTTGACCAACATCAACTTTAGGCCACATATAAAGGCTTGTCCTAAGGAAACAAAATACGCCGTGCATTTTGGAACAGAGGGCTTTTCGTATAAAGTAGAAGTGGAAAAGGGGGTGCACATTCCTCTAGATAAAGTTTCAAGTTCATGTGCTGTAACTCACACAGCACATAGTGCACATTAAGCAATGCTATATTTCTTCACTTGACTGCTGTTAGTGGGTCACATAACATGTGCTAAGCTTTACAATGTGAACAGATTGCACGTAGGGATGAAGAAATGGCTCCCTATGTTGCAGAATCGAAAAGGAACTATGTATTTGGTGGAATTTCTAGTGTTGCTGCTAATGCATCAATAAAGGTTTGTTTTGAATTTGCTGCTCTGCCTATTTTAAATTTTATTAGCCAATGCTGTCAACAAGTCCCATATATCCTTCTTCAATTGAAAATGTATATTCAGGCACTTGCACAGATGAAGTCCATCAACCTGTTAGGAGTCCAACAAATATGCAGAAATTCGATAGCACTAGAACAGGTAAAACTTCCAAATGTGGTAAATTATGTTTTCTAATCTGTATATGGGTAGTACCTCTTGACAATATCTGCAACTGAAATAGTTTTTGACATATTGAATGATTTTCCAGTCACATGTGTAAATTACTTTTCTATATGTGCAGGCCCTTGCAGCCATACCCTCAATTGATAGCGATGCAGTCCAACAGAGACTAGATCGTGTTCGGACATTCTATGAGTTATTAAATTTGCCTTTTGAGGTATAGTAATGAGATCACTGTCAGTATCCCGTCCTGTTATTATTTTTTATGATATTATTTACCCCATTTCTCCATGTGCAGTCTTTGCTTGTGTTTATCAGTGAACGGGAATATTTATTTTCTGCCAAAGAGTAAGCATGTTAAATATTTTCATGAACTACATCGTTGCTTTCTTAAACTATGTTTAATTTGAAGTTATCTTGATTGTGTAGATACTTGAGCGTATTAAAGGTCAATGTGCCTGGTAGAGAGATACCAATGGACGCCGAAAGACGCATTTCACAGATTTTGGGCCATTTAATCTAGTTCGGCCATGATGATTTTTGCTATATGTGGCACACGACTCACTGAATCTTTCTCGGTTTTCTTTGTACTTGTAGCTAATCTTGCTATTTTTGTTTGGTTCCTTTTGGTCTATGTCTAGGGTATGTAATTTTTTTTTGTCCATATGATCAAAGGATTGTAATGATCATTGATGTCACATAATGTGTTTGATCCTTTTAATGGACTAGGAAAAATGCCCATGCGTTGCAACGGTAGAGGAAAAGCTACGTCGCAAAAAAATAGTTCTCAAGGCCATGAGTTAGTTGACATTGGTCGCACTGATATGATGAATTTATCTTACGTTATGGGCACAACGATTATAAATTTATCTTATGTTAACTTCGCAAGAATATCGGTCTTGTTACGGTTGATAGAACATATTTGTGTCACTATTAAGTTGTTTATATGCTGTCCAATTTGAATTTTTAAATTTTAAAGAGTAGGCGAAAACATTAATTGTTTGAAAAAATAAAGGATGAATTATACGGAGTATGACATAACAATAGAGTGGTTGTAAATTAATAGTACCCCTTTAATTAGATCTACCGCGAAAACACACTCAAAAGTAGATGACTGTTATTTGAATCGAGTAGATTCTTTTTCAGCTGAGAATTGTTTTTATCTGTTCCCCATGTGTGCAATTGGAAAAAGCAGGGCCGCATGAGTGGATGAGCACGGGTCTGCTTGCTCACATTCATATACATGTGCTGTTTTCGAATTGACATCCGAAGAAAGGTAGATCAGGAACTTTCATCAACTTTTTTTTTTTGCAGAAGGGGAGGGGTCTCGAAGACCTGAGCCATTCACTTTATTAAAATTGGCAGGTACAATTTCACTTCATTAAAATTGGTAGGTACAATTTTTGCAGTAAGGCCCTTGCATCTATTGCCTTAAGCAACCAACTATTTGAAGAAAGGGCCTTACAACTTTCCACAAACACCTTTGAATTACAAAGATGAACGCAATCGACTCCTTGGGTGACTCCGCCGATGATCGCCGGCGTCCTCCAGGTGTTGCCGCCGAGGAACAGGAGCAAATAGCTCGGTGGCTCCCTTCCAGCGTGAGTCCTTTGCCGTAGTCTGCCGCCATACCAATGGAGACGAACCACATGGTGGCCATGGGACGTCGAGCTCCCGCAGCAGATTCGGAGGGCCTCCTCGATGGAGGTTGGATTCATGTCGCCCCGTCGGTAGTAGATTGTCGAGGCGTGGAAGCCCCGATCGTGGATGAGCTTGATCTTGATTTGATCTCCCCAGCCTTCTCCAGAATTGTAGGAAGACGCCATCGCCCCGCCCCACTCCACACCACCATGGTCAGGAAGATGAGGGGAAAGCAGCAGCACGCACCAGCAGCACCGAAGAAGAAGATGTCGTAGATTATTGAAGAAGAAGACTTCGTCCAAATCCCACCTTCACCTTGCCACCACCACGGTGGCTTGACAGAGGCGCTCTCAGACGAGCGACCAGAGCTGCGACGACGCTCCAGGACACAAAGTCTCCGAGAAGGCCTTCCTCGAGAAGATGGGCTCGCAATGAAGAGCTGCCTCACCCCTCCCCCCTCCCCCCCCCGCCGCCAGGGCCGGCCGGGAGAGGAAGCTTACCACCACAAATCCACCACATCAGGAAGATAGAGACTGCGGCTTTATTGAAGGAGATCGCGGCCCTCCCCAGCCTCTTCGGCTCCGACCACCAGAGCTGGAGAAGAAGGAGGAAGCTGATGAGATCTGCCGCCCCACTCCTCGCTACTGGCATCACTCCACACCACGGCCAGCGGTCGGGAATTCTCCTACTACTAGATCTACAGCCGGCACCTTCCCTTCTGATACGTCTCAAACGTATTTATAATTTTTGATGCTCCATGCTTGTTTATGCACCATTTGCTTTGTGTTTTGTTACACTTTGTGGCGTTTTTATGCATTTTCTGGAAATAACCTATTAACAAGATGCCACGGTGCCAGTTCCCTGTTTTCTGCTGTTTTTATGTTTCAGAAAAGCTACACACGAAATATTCTCGGAATTGGACGAAATGAAAGCCGAAGTTCCTATTTTTTCCGACATGAGACGGAGTCCAAAGCAGAGACGGATGGGAGCTAGGGCCAGCCACACCATAGGGTGACGCGACCTAGCCCCTGGCCGCGCCACCAGGTGGTGGGGCCACCTGGCCCACCTCCTGACGCCGCCCTTCCGCCTATATATTCTCCTCGGCGAGAAAACCCTAAGGACCCGATCAATTTTCCACGAAACATAGTGCAAGCCACCGGCGTCGTCGACGCGAGATCGGGGGGGGGGGGGTCCAGAAGCTCTTCCCGGCACCCTGCCCTGCCGGAGAGGGGAATCACCACCGGAGGCCTTCTTCATCACCATGCCTGCCTCCGGAGTGATGCGTGAGTAGTCTACCTTGGACTACGGGTCCATAGCAGTAGCTAGATGGTTGTCTTCTCCTGCATGTGCTTCATGTTTAGATCTTGTGAGCTGCCTATCATGATCAAGATCATCGTTATGTAATTCTACATGTTGTGTTTGTTGGGATCCGATGAATATTGAGTACTTTGTCAAGTTGATTTATTGATTTATCATCTCTATGTTGTTTATGATCTTGTATGCTCTCCGTTGCTAGTAGATATCTTGGCCGAGTAGATGCTAGTGACTCCAAGAGGGAGTATTTATGCTCGATAGTGGGTTCATGCCTCTAGTAATCTGGGGGAGTGACAGAAACCTCTAAGGTTGTAGATGTGTTGTTGCTACTAGGGAGAAAACAACAATCTTGTGTTCAAGGACATTTATATTGTTTACATTACACACTTTGCTTAAGGCGATAATCTGGTGCTTGCAACTTAATACCCAACGGTTGCTCGGATGACATCCGGCGGTGGATTATTAGTCATAGATGCAGTTGGATTACGGTCTCATAGTGATCCTCAGGACATTTGTATGCTTTCTTTATTCTATCAATTGCCCAACTGTAATTTGTTTACCCAGCATGTTATTTATCTTATGTAGAGACACCTCTAGTGAACTGTGGACCCCGGTCCATTCTTTTACATTTTTATTACTGTTTACTATTTACTCGCATTATTTACATTCTCGCGTACTACTATCTTTTACCACACGATACGTTTAATCCTTTGTTTACAGCAAACTGATACGTCTCAAGCATATCTATAATTTTTGATGCTCCATGCTTGTTTATACACCATTTGCTTTGTGTTTTGTTACACTTCGTGGCGTTTTGATGCATTTTCCGGAACTAACCTACTAACGAGATGCCACAGTGCCAGTTCCCAATTTTCTGCTGTTTTGTGTTTCAGAAAAGCTACACAGGAAATATTCTCGGAATTAGACGAAACAAAAGCCGAACCTCCTTTTTTTTCCCAAAGTGTCGTGAAGTCCGAAGATGAGACGGAGGGGGCCAGAGGCCAGCCACACCCTAGGGTGGCGTGGCCCAGGCCCTGCCCGTGCCACCAGGGGGTGAGGCTGCCTGGTCCACCTCCTGACGCCGCCCTTCCGCCTATATATTCCCCCCGACGGGAAAAACCTAAGCCCCGATCAATTTTCCTCGAAACATACTGCAAGCCGCCGCCGTTGTCGACGCGAGATCGGGAGGGTCCATAAGCTCTTCCTGGCACCCTGCCAGAGAGGGAAACCCTGCCGGAGGCCTTCTCCACCACCATAGTCGCCTCCAGAGTGATGTGTGAGTAGTCTACCTTGGACTACGGGTCCATAGCAGTAGCTAGATGGTTGTCTTCTCCACCATGTGCTTCATGTTTAGATCTTGTGAGCTGCCTATCATGATCAAGATCATCTTTGTGTAATTCTACATGTTGTGTTTGTTGGTATCCGATGAGTATTGGTACTATGTTAAGTTGATGTGCTGAATTATTATCTTTATGTTATCTCTATGTTGTTTATGATCTTGCATGCTCTCTGTTGCTAGTAGATATCTTGGCCGAGTAGATGCTAGTGACTCCGAGAGGGAGTATTTATGCTCGATAGTTGGGTTCATGCCTCTAGTAATCTGGGGGTGATGAGGGTTGACCTCTTGGGTGTGGCCCGATCTTCACGGATTCACGAGATTTGTGGCGGGGAACGAGGATGAACACGAAGAACATGATGAACATGATGAACACGATGAACAAATCGAAGGCAAACACACACACACAAGATACACACCGATTGTCCTTGTTGACCCGATTCACCAACTCAATAGAATCACAAGGAAGAGACTCCAAGAGTAGAATTCCTTGTGAGAGATTGATTTGCTAGGAGTAGAATTCCACTTGGGGAAGAGACCAAACCAATGGATAGAATTACACACAAAAGTATGCAAGAGATCTACTACAAGGTAGAATTCCCCAAATAGAAGAGACCCCAAACAAAGAGGGATGATGGTTTACTCTAGATTTGAGATCTAGTAGCAAGTTCCCTAAGGGAAAGGGCATGAAGCCATGTTTATCTTAATTCTTATCTTAATTCATCTCTATCTTAGGGAGGGGGAGAGTGACCCATATATATAGGAAGCCACGAGCTAGGGGTAGTTTGGTCACTAGGGAGAAAGATAACATAGGTGGCTTCAAGGCCAAGACATAGCTGACTCGGGTAGACTGGCTATAGCCGGTGGTCAGTCCGGCTTTAGCCGGTGGGGCCGGCTTAAGCCGTTGTGGGACCGGCTTTAGCCGGTCTAGCTTCAGTCGCCGCCTCTTCTTGCGGCGCTTCCAAGCTTCTTTCCGGTGGTTCTTCTTCTTCCTTCTCTTCCACGCCTCGATGATGTCGGACTTGAGTGTTGACGCACATGATGTGGTAGGGTCCGAAGGGCACCCCACATCATCTCCCCCCGCTTCAAAGAACGTCGTCCTCGACGTTGACTCAACATCATCATGTAGGGGAGGTAGATGTAGGCGATTGTACTTGGTGAGGTCATTCTTGCGAAGATTGGTTTGGTAACTCTTGAATGTTCCTTCACCTTCCATGAGGCCTACAAAGGTCACAAGCAACACAAAACAACACTCAAAGAGTAGTCAATTCTTAGAGTTTATGGCATGAGTTCGTGAGTAGAAGGAGGTCACCTTACAAAGTTGTTGATGTGCTCTCGTTGTAGAAATGATTGATTGAAACCACTCACGGGAGCGCATCCACCAATAGAATCCATGTGTACCTACGCACAACAAAGACCAAGCAAAGTATGTGTGTGCGTGATAGGGGACCTTATCATCAAGGACATGTCCATTCTTGTTCACAACACCATTAGCACAACACAAGTATAATAAAGTGAATGCATATGCAAGGTCTATGTGTAAGCAAATTGTTTGAACATCTTTCAAATGTGGGAACACAAAAACTCCATCAAAATTTGAGAAGACCATGGTGTCCATCTCATGTTGAAAGACATGCATATTATTGCGCTCAAGGCTTTGGAAAGAGCAAGTAGTCAACATCCTCGAAGCAATAAGAGGAGAGTTTGGCAAAAACACATACGACAAGATGTCAAAATCATCATCAACATGTGTGCAAACAAACCGTAGGACATAATAAGTTTTCATCATATTTGTTGCAACACAAATCATATTCATCCAAAAGTAGAAGAAGATATCTTTATCACAAGTGGTTATGCATCCCAACCAAAAGAAAGAACAATTAGTCAATTTGTTGGATGCAATACCAATGAACTCAAAGCGGTAACACATGTGACAAGTCATGACCAATATAGCAATGTGGTTGCACACAAAACAAAAGAAAGAGAAATCGTTCCACATGTATGTTGCAACACATAAAGCATCAATGTTTAATATCATGGGAGCATGATTGTCACAAGTGGCACCAAAATTATCAACATGCTTGCAAAGAAACCATATGGAAGAGAAAATTTTCAACATGTTTGATGCATAGCATGTGAAGGGTATGCGAGCGGAGTTTGAGTTTGAACTCACAAGTATTATGCTCTCAAGAGCTCTTTTCGCCAACTCGTGCTCAATCGAGGTTGACGTTATTATCCGTGTACCTACACACACAAAAGATAGCAAAAACAATGTGTGTGTGCATGGTAGATGAATACATCATCCATCATGATGCATCTCTTTATTTGCACATCACCATTAGCATCAAGCGAGATATGATAATATTCATGGTGATTATGCAATGTATATTTGGGAACATGCTTATCATGTGCAAATGCAAAATCTTCATTAGTTGAGAGAGCTATGGGGGCCGTCTCATTGTCCAACGTATTAACATTATTGCAAACCAAGCATTTGAAATAGCAATTGTTCAACATTTTGGTTGCATTAATGGAAGAATATTGCAAGCATTGGGCACAAAACATGTTCAAAATTTTATCCTGGTTGTCGACAAACCTAGGGAAAGAGCAATTGTTCGGCAAGGTTGTCACAACCAAAGTATCATTGTCATCATTGCAAGCAATACATGGGAAAGAGCAATTGTTCAACATATCGCATGCAATAGGCGATAAAGTGAAGCTCTCATAGCTTAGCATGTTCATATCCACTAGGGGAATCATGGCATCACCAACACCTATGTTGTTACCTTTGTAGTCGCACTCCTTTGAGGTAGGTGTTGTGGAAGTAGGTAGCTCCATGTGGCCGACATGCTCATCATCTTGTAAGCATGGTGTTAATACGATGTCAAAAGTAAGTTTCAAAACGGTGCTGGACGATGTAGTCCGGCTTTAGCCGGATTGGGCCGGCTATTTCCGGTCTGAGCGGGGCGGTGAACTTGCAGCTGATATGCGCGAGGTGCGTTGCGAGCTTGGCGATGGCTGCGAGCGAGTTGCTGGAAAGCTGTGGAGGCGTGGTGTGCTGGCAGCGCGGTGGCGTGTTGGGCGGGAGCCGGGCAGGGCGGAGGTCACTGCAGGCCCACGGTGCTGGCTGGTGGTTGCGTGCGCGGATCGGGAGCATAGCAGAGGAGGCAGAGCGCGGGACGGGCGATGCGGTGGGACAAGCGCGGAGCAGGGCGGCGCGTTCGGGGCGGCGGGGCTGGAGCGAGCTGGGGGAGCTGCGTGAGCTGGGCGCGGGAGAGTTGAAGCAGGGCGGTGGCCTGGCGCGAGGTGCCGGGGGCGGTCTGGCGTGTTGGAGCAAGGGCGGCCAGGGGACCCGAGACGAGGCGGAGTTGCGTGCGCGCAGGGGTTGTGCTGAGCGGCAGCGGTCGGTGCACATGGGCGTGAGCGAGCAAGGGCTGGGCGAGCTGGGGCGGGCGAATCGAGGGGAGCGAGAGCGAGGTGTTGATCTGCGAAGGATGGGCCAGCTTTAGCCGGATTTGGGCCGGCTTTAGCCGGTAGGCCGGCTTTAGCCGGTCTGAGGGTCGGCTTTAGCCGGTTCGGACTTTTTCGAGAAAATCTGCGTGAGCTGTTCGTCGATTTTGGTGGAAAGTGGAAGGGAAAATCGGCGATTTTGGGAGAAATAAGAGGAATTGGGGCTAGAATTTTTTGTGGCAATGTAGATCAACACCCAAGACATCAAATCTATGGATCGAAACCACAAAAAACTCAACAAATCAAGAGATCAAAATTTGAGGCAATTTTGGGGCTATTTTTTGGATTTTCGAAATTTATGGTGGAAATCACAAACAAGAGTAAATCCGTGGCAACCAAAAGCTACTGATACCATATGATGAGGGTTGACCTCTTGGGTGTGGCCCAATCTTCATGGATTCACAAGATTTGTGGTGGGGAACGAGGATGAACATGAAGAACACGTTGAACAAATCGAAGGCAAACACACACATACAAGATACACACCGGTTGTCCTCGTTGGCCCGATTCACCAACTCAATAGAATCACAAGGAAGAGACTCCAGGAGTAGAATTCCTTGTGAGAGATTGATTTGCTAGGAGTAGAATTCCACTTGGGGAAGAGACCAAACCAATGGATAGAATTACACACAAAAGTATGCAAGAGATCCACTACAAGGTAGAATTCCCCAAATAGAAGAGACCCCAAACAAAGAGGGATGATGGTTTACTCTATATTTGAGATCTAGTAGCAAGTTCCCTAAGGGAAAGGGCATGAAGCCATGTTTATCTTAATTCTTATCTTAATTCATCTCTATCTTAGGGAGGGGGAGAGTGACCCATATATATAGGAAGCCACAAGCTAGGGGTAGTTTGGTCACTAGGGAGAAAGATAACATAGGTGGCTTCAAGGCCAAGACATAGCTGACTCGGGTAGACCGGCTATAGCCGGTGGTCAGTCTGGCTTTAGCCGGTGGGGCCAGCTTAAGTCGGTGTGGGACCGGCTTTAGCCGGTCCAGCTTCAGTCGCCGCCTCTTCTTGCGGCGCTTCCAAGCTTCTTTCCGGTGGTTCTTATTCTTCCTTCTCTTCCACGCCTCGATGATGTTGGACTTGAGTGTTGACGCACATGATGTGGTGGGGTCCGAAGGCCACCCCACATCAGGGGGAGTGACAGAAACCTCTAAGGTTATAGATGTGCTGTTGCCACTAGGGAGAAAACAACATTCTTCTGTTCAAGGACATTTGCATT
Organism: Dactylis glomerata; assembly: GCA_007115705.1. Taxonomy (NCBI): domain Eukaryota; kingdom Viridiplantae; phylum Streptophyta; class Magnoliopsida; order Poales; family Poaceae; genus Dactylis; species Dactylis glomerata. The sequence continues at coordinate 897,441 of QXEO01000550.1, forward strand.
GTTTACATTACGCACTTTGCTTAAGGCGATAATCTGTTGCTTGCAACTTAATACCCAATGGTTGCTCGGACGACATCCAGAGGGTGGATTATTAGTCATAGATGCAGTTGGATTACGGTCTATGTATTTTGTCGTAATGCCCAGAGTGAATCTCATAGTGATCCTCATGACATATGTATGTTATCTTTATTCTATCAATTGTCCAACTGTAATTTGTTTACCCAGCATATTGTTATTTATCTTATGGAGAGACACCACTAGTGAACTGTGGACCCCGGTCCAATTACTTCTACATTGCTATTACCGTTTTACTTTTACTCGCACTATTTACATTCTTGCATACTATTACCTTTTACCACTCGATACGCTTAATCCTTTGTTTACAGCAAACCGGTGAGATTGACAACCTCATCGTAAGTTGGGGCAAAGTACTTGGTTGTGTTGTGTGTAGGTTCCATGTTGCGGCTGGTGCAAAGCAAAGCCTTGGACGAGGCGCCATATAAATTGTCCGGAGCTATCGCGAAGCTAGCGAGCATCAACCTTCTGAAGTTTGGCTTTCTCCTACTGGTTCGATAAACCTTGGTTTCACAACTGAGGGAAACTTGATGCTGTGCTCATCATACCTTCCTCTTGGGGTTCCCAACTGGGTGCCTACTACGCACCATCAAGCATTTTTCTGGTGCCGTTTCCGGGGAGAAAGAAGATTTCTGCAAGGGGAGTCTCTCACGCTCAATCTTTTACTTTGTTATTGTTTTGCTTTATTTTATTTTTGCTTGCATTGTTTTATCAAAAATAAAAAAAATAGTTCCTTTATAGTTGTTACTTTTACTTGCTTGCTTTTAGTTTTGCTAGAATGGGTACTCCTGAGAACACCAAGTTGTGTGATTTTACTAGCACCAAAAACAATGATTTTATCTGCATTCCTATTGCGCCACCTGCTCCTGAGGCAATTTTTTATGAGATCAAACCTGCTTTGTTGAATCTTGTTACGAAAGAGCAATTTTCTGGTGCCAGTTCTGATCATGCTGCAGTTCATCTCAACAATTTTGTTGAGCTATGTGAGATGCAAAAGTATAAGGATGTAGATGGTAATATTATTAAGCTTAAGTTGTTTCCTTTCTCTTTAAGAGGAAGAGCTAAGGATTGGTTGCTATCTTTGCCTAGAAATAGTATTGATTCTTGGGATAAGTGTAAGGATGCTTTTATTGGAAAATACTATCCTCCTGCTAAGATTATAGCTTTGCATAGTGAAATTATGAAGTTTAGACAGTTTGATAATGAACATGTTGCTCAAGCTTGGGAAAGAATGAAATCTATGATAAAGAGTTGTCCCACTCATGGACTGACTACTTGGATGATTGTCCAAACCTTTTATGCAGGACTGAATTTTTCTTAAAGAAATCTATTGGATTCAGCTGCTGGAGGCACTTTGATGTCCCTTACCTTGGGTGCCGCAACGAAGCTTCTTGACAACATGATGGTAAATTATTCTGAGTGGCACACCGAGAGAGCTCCACAAGGTAAGAAGGTAAATTCTGTTGAGGAAACCTCTTCCTTGAGTGATAAGATTGATACTATTATGCTTATGCTTGCTAATGATAGAGCTCATGTTGATCCTAATAATGTTCCTTTGGCCTCTTTGGTTGCTCAAGAAGAGCATGTTGATGTGAACTTCATTAGAAATAATAATTTCAACAACAGTGCTTATAGGAACAATTTTGCTAGCAACAATTATAGGCCGTATCCTTCTACCAATGGTAATGGTTATGGTAACTCTTATGGTAATTCCTCCAACAACACTAGGAGCGCGCCCTCTGAGCTTGAAGTCATGCTCAAGGACTTCATCGGTACGCAAACTGCTTTTAACAAGTCTGTTGAGGAAAAGTTGGGTAAAATTGATATTCTTGCTTCTAAATGTGATAGCCTTGCTCTTGATGTTGAACTTCTGAAACTAAAAGTGTTGCCTAATGATGTGAAAGAAATCACTACTTTGAATGCCATCCAGGTTAGAATTGATGAAAATGTTAGGATGTTAGTAGAATTGCATGCCAGGTGGGAAAGAGAAGATGAGATGGCTAGAAAGATGAAGGTATGTACTATTACCACCTCTAATGTTGTTGTTCCAAGTGCTAGCAATCCTCTTACTTTGATTGGTGTAGAGAAATCTCCTACTCCTTGTGCGAAAAAGCCCAAAACTGCAAAAACTTTTTCTACAAAAAGTGCTGAATTTTTTCGGAGTATGGGAGATGATAGCTCTATTTCTTTTAATGATTTTGATGTTGATGGCTGCAATATATCTGAAGTTATTTTGTTCTTGCAAAAGCTTGCTTTGAGTCCTAATGCTAGTTCTTTGAATGTTGCTTTTACAAAGCATATTACAAATGCTCTCATGCAAATTAGGGAGGAAAAGTTGAAACAAAAGGCTTCTATTCCCAAAAAGTTAGAAGATGGTTGGGAGCCCATCATTGATATGCATTTTAATGGTTTTGATTGCCATGCTTTATGTGATCTAGGTGCTAGTATTTCTATTATGCCTAGAAAGATTTATGATATGCTTGGTTTACCACCGCTTAAAAAGTGTTATTTTGATGTTCCTCTTGTTGATGTTGCTAAGAAGAAACCTTTGAGAAGTATTAATGATGTTCTTATTATGGTTAACAATAACTTTATTCCCATTGATTTTCTTGTTATGGATGTTGAATGCAATGCTTCATGTCCTATTATTTGGGAAGACCTTTTCTTCGAACTGTAGGTGCCATCATTGATATGTAGGAAGGCACTATTAAATATCAATTCCCACTCAAGAAAGGTATGGAACACTTCCCTAGAAGAAGGAATAAATTACTTTTTGACTCTATTCTTAGGGCAAATGATAAACTTGATGCTTCATCGCTTGATGTTACTTGATTTCCACTTTCTGTGCCTAGCTCAAAGGCGTTAAAGAAAAGCACTCTTGGGAGATAACCCAATATTTTCTTTTTAGTACTTTTTCTTTTATTTGAGTCTTGGAAGTTATTAATACTGTAATGACCTCTCCTTATCATTTTTATTTCGTTTTTGTGCCAAGAAGAACCTCTAATTTGAGGGAGGTAAGATTTGGGGAAGTTGCTGTCTTGAAACAGATTTCTGCGCTGCACCGTAAAATTTCATGAAAATTCTCAGAATATCGTTTTGATCTGTGATTTCTTGTGCATATGCCCCAGGTTATATCCAAACTTTCATTAGTTTTGCACGTTTCGATTTGAGAAACAGAAGGTCCTCGAAAAAATTGACCTTTGTCAGCTGTTCTGTTTTGACAGATTTCCGCCACTATTTGTGTTTGCCTCTCGATCGCTTTCTTTTGGGTTCTTTTGATCATGGAACTTTTGAGGAAGTTGCTACAGTAGTATATGCTTTATATGTGGTGTATTTGAGTTTGAAACTGAACCAAAAAGGGTTGATCTACTATCATATTTATACTAATGTTGCTAATAGAATCGTGTGAAGTTTTGTATGAAGGAAGTTTTCAAGTGTAGGGAATGGAGAGTGATGAGATGAGATGAAGTATGGACAAAAGCTCAAGCTTGGGGATGCCCATGTCACCCCAAGAAATATCCAAGAGGTACAAGCGTCAAAGCTTGGGATGCCCCCGAGGCACCCCTTCTTCATTGGTAAAAATCAGGTCACCTTTCAACACACTATATTTTTATTGCTTCATATTCTATGTGTTTTTCTTGGAGCGTCTTTACTTTTGCTTTCAGTTTTTTTTCTTTTGTTTGCTGCAATAAATGGTTGGACCCCAACAAATTTCTTTTGGAGAAGACGCACTCCGTTTTTCATTTGTCAAGAACACTCTATTTTTCACTCTTATCGTTCGACGATTGTTCTGTTTTTCTAGAACTGCGTTTAGCTTTCGTTTTCGCCTTGATTTTTGTTCAGATATTGTTATATCTTTGCATCAAGTTGTATTTAGACCTCTGGTCTATGTTTGTTTTCATCAAAAGATTTGTCTCAAAAAGGTTTGAATGGTGTTGGAAAAGAGAAAAAAGTTTCATGCCAAAAGTGGTACAAAAAGGAGCTTGTTTAGACCGCGGCTTAGACTTTTGCCTGCCATGCTTGATATCGTTTTGATAGTATGCTTAATAGTTTTTGCTGTAGCATGACTTGTCTCAAATGACTGAGATTGCTTAATGTGCCTTTGAAAAAAAAATCATGCGTTGTTTTTATTATATGGAAGCATTTTATTGTGGTTTTCTCCTTGATGCTTTATTTGGGTTGACTTGGCGCATGCTTACAACATGTTTGACTCTTATAAAGTCGCCATAAGCCTTTATGATCATTTGGTTTTTGACTTGTGATACCACTTTATGCTTCGGTTAATGATATTTTGTCGCTATGCATGATTATGGCCGTTATTACTCTCTTAGTTGGTCGCTCCCAGTCTTTTGCTAGCCTTCATTTTGCACTAAGTATGAGCTCTACTCGTGCATCCAACTCCCAAAAACCAAGTTTGCCAATGTGTCCACCATACATACCTATTAGCAATTTGCTATTCCAAGTACATTTGACTTGCTTTTATCTATCCTTCAAATTAAACTTTTTGGTGTTATGTGAAAATTAGTTAGTAAAGCTCTCACGAACCTGACGACACACTTTACTTTTCTCACTTTTAAAATTTTGACATTGTGGCTCTCTTATGTTGATGTTATGCTTGCAAGTTGTAAGTTGGAAATTAGCCCAACCATGCCATCATGGGGCAAGCTTTCAACATTGCACTTTCTCTCATTTGAGTTGATATCGTGATCTTTTGTTTATAGATACTCGCGATGTGAAATAAGTTGGGATCTTGTGAGGTCATGGAGTTTGTATATGTGTTAGAGAAACACATGGGCTGCTAATCTAAGCCATGCATCATTCATGGTGGAAATTTATAGCATGCCCATAGTGGACATTCGATGACACATCTCACAATAAAAAGCTATACCAATGGTAAATAAAAGAGATGTCGAGGTGTTCATTGTCTGTTTGTCATGTCATTTTGATGCGGGCTTGTTCCATGTCATCGGGCAAGAGGTACCCCATTGGCGGTTCTCGATGATACATGTATGCTTATAATGACACAAACTTGCTTGGGACCTAACTCGAGTAGCATGAGGTTTGGGTATTCGTACTTCACGGGACATGAGGTTTTCAACTTGTGATTTGTTAAGCATATGCTTCGTAATTGTACTCGCATTAACCTTAACCATTCAAGATGCCTATGATGGGGGCAATGAGAGCTCAAAGCTAGTATGTATCATAATTTTTGGAGGTTTATAAAACTTGCAATCCCTGCTTCCCTCTACGAAGGGCCTTTCTTTTACTTTTATGTTGAGTCTCCACCTTCTACCTTTATGCACCGTCTAAGAGAGCATAGTTGTCATTCTGAGTTTAATGTGCATAGTCCCAAAGTTTATCATTTATTGATTCATGATTTTGGTTTCGCTTGTTCTTAAATTATTTGTATCTAGTCGCCCTCTTAAACTTGAAGGTGTCCTATGCATTTATGTTTTGCTATTCCATGAAGGACAAGCTGAAAACCACTTTGTTATGTTTTTCTATATGATTTGAACACACGTTTAACTTTCAATGTTTTATTATTCATGATCTTTCGTTTGTGTTACTTTTCATGTTATAACATGGTTGCTAAGTTTTATTGTCAAGATTATATCTCTTATGCCCATGTTTTAAGTACTTTGATCCCAGTACTCAATGCTTTACATCGTTGATCAAGATTGTGATGGTGCATGTCACCTCAAAAATTATTCTTTTGTTATCACTTACCTACTCGAGGACGAGCAGGAGTTAAGCTTGGGGATGCTTGATACGTCTCAAACGTATCTATAATTTTTGATGCTCCATGCTTGTGTATACACCATTTGCTTTATGTTTTGTTACACTTCGTGGTGTTTTTATGCATTTTCTGGAACTAACCTACTAACGAGACGCCACAGTGCCAGTTCCTTGTTTTCTGCTATTTTTGTGTTTTAGAAAAGCTACACAGGAAATATACTCGGAATTGGACGAAACAAAAGCTGAACCTCCTATTTTTCTCGAAGCGTCGTGAAGTATGAAGATGAGACGGAGGGGAGCCAGAGGCCAGCCACACCCTAGGGTGGGGCGGCCTAGGCCCTAGCCGCGCCACCAGGGGGTGAGGCCGCCTGGTCCACCTCCTGACGCCGCCCTTCCACCTATATGTTCTCCTCGACGGGAAAAACCTAAGCCCCGATCAATTTTCCTTGAAACATACTGCAAGCCGCCGCCGTCATCGACACGAGATTGGGAGGGTCCAAAAGCTCTTCCCTACACCCTGCCGGAGAGGGAAACCCTGTCGGAGGCCTTCTCCATCACCATGGTCGCCTCTAGAGTGATGTGTGAGTAGTCTACCTTGGACTATGGGTCCATAGCAGTAGCTAGATGGCCGTCTTCTCCACCATGTGCTTCATGTTTAGATCTTGTGAGCTGCCTATCATGATCAAGATCATCTTTGTGTAATTCTACATGTTGCATTTGTTGGGATCCGATGAGTATTGGTACTATGTTAAGTTGATGTGCTGAATTATTATCTTTATGTTATCTCTATGTTGTTTATGATCTTGCATGCTCTCCGTTGCTAGTAGATATCTTGGCCGAGTAGATGCTAGTGACTCCAAGAGGGAGTATTTCTTCTCGATAGTTGGGTTCATGCCTCTAGTAATCTGGGGGAGTGACAGAAACCTCTAAGGTTGTAGATGTGTTGTTGCCACTAGGGAGAAAACAACATTCTTGTATTCAAGGACATTTGCATTGTTTACATTACGCACTTCGCTTAAGGCGATAATCTGTTGCTTGCAACTTAATATCCAATGGTTGCTCGGACGACATCCGGAGGGTGGATTATTAGTCATAGATGTAGTTGGATTACGGTCTATGTATTTTGTCGTAACGCCCAGAGTGAATCTTATAGTGATCCTCATGACATATGTACGTTATCTTTATTCTATCAATTGCCCAACTGTAATTTGTTTACCCAGCATGTTGTTATTTATCTTATGGAGAGACACCACTAGTGAACTATGGACCCCGGTCCAATTCCTTTTACATTGCTATCACCGTTTTACTTTTACTCGCACTATTTACATTCTTGCATACTATTACCTTTTACCACTCGATACACTTAATCCTTTGTTTATAGCAAACCGGTGAGATTGACAACCTCATCGTAAGTTGGGGCAAAGTACTTGGTTGTGTTGTGTGCAGGTTCCACGTTGCTGCTCGTGCAAAGTGCAAAGCAAAGCCCTGGACGAGGCGCCATATAAATTGTCCGGAGCTATCGCGAAGCTAGCGAGCATCAACCTTCTGAAGTTTGGCTTTCTCCTACTGGTTCGATAAACCTTGGTTTCACAACTGAGGGAAACTTGCAGTTGTGCTCATCATACCTTCCTCTTGGGTTTCCCAACTGGGTGCCTACTATGCACCATCACAAACCGGTGAGATTGACAACCTCACTGTAAGTTGGGGCAAAGTACTTTGGTTGTGTTGTGTGTAGGTTCCATGTTGCTGCTGGTGCAAAGCTATGCCCCAGATAAGGCGCCATATATAAATTGTCTGGAGCTGTCGCCAAGCTAGCAAGCATCAACCTTCGGAAGTTGGTTCTTTCTCCTACTGGTTCGATAAACCTTGGTTTCATACTGAGGGAAGACTTGCTGCTGTGCTCATCATACCTTCCTCTTGGGGTTCCCAACTGGGCGGTCAACTACAGGCCATCACCTTCGCTGTCTCCACATGGCCTCGCCAGCGGGAGAAGCTCCGGTCCGGCCCAAAGGCGATGAAGCGGCGACCAGAGATGAGGGTTCGAGAGAGACCGGGAGGGTCGGGAAAGTGTCCAAGACAAGATTCATCTACTTGCCAAAGTCTTACTTTTGTAAGCAGAGTGTTATGCACGGGACACCTTGGCAATGTCATAAACACTTGGCATGGGGTGAATTACTCATTTGCTAGATGTGCCGCCTACTGCAGGTCACGAGTTCTCCTTCTTTTGTGATGCATCATGTCTCATTGCGTTCCATACGGTTGCAAACATCGTTAATTCCATCTGAGAACTATCATCCTGCTTTCCCTCAACAGCTCAGTTCAAATATGATACTCCCTCCAATCAGAAATAAGTGTCGGTGATTTTATGCTAACTTAGTATAAAATTTGTTCTAAGTCATCAACACTTATTTTTGATCGGAGAGAGTAACATAAACGATGCTCTTACAGCTACAAACAGTCAGCAGTTGAAGCAGCTCTCGACGAAGTGATGGCCGTGGCCTTCCGCCAATGGACGCAAACATGTCGTGCTAGGCTTCCTCACGACACTAGATTCCAGGAGGAGGGCCTTGTGTGAATACCACCGCTGCATCGACCAGGCCCCGCCTCCGATAGCGCTGCCCCACCGCCCGCTCCCCAGGGTCCACTTCAGCCTGCGGTCCTTCATCAGCAGCGGAGGCGGCGCATCGGCCTCGCAACAGCCTGTAGTGTTCTTGCCGATGCTCTAGTAACTGTACAACGGGTAGGTGTCGCAGAACTACAGGTGCCATAGAGCACCTACGTCAGGGAAACACAGAGGTGCAGCGGGCTGGGAACTGGAAGCCACGTTGGGAGACGGACGCGGCGAAAGCCGTGACACCGGGAGACTCCAAGGGACCAGGGCGGGACTCAATCACCAGATCCAAATCTGGAATTGGATTTCCGAAGTCCATGGACTTTGGACCTAGAATTCGTTAGATTTTACTGGGCTAGATCTTATTGGACATCCAACAAAAATGGACACACTTTGGATCTCAAAACTGGACAGCCCAATATTATACCTGAAACTAGATCAAAGTCCTAATCCAAATAGGAGATGTCCAACTAATATTCACTTAAACCTTGTCAGATCCATATCCAATATCCAAATCCATCCAATCCAACTAGCCTAAATACTAGATAGTCCAAAGTACAACGGGTCGTACGAGAATCATCGAGCAAGCTTCTTACGTGTCCATGCAACACTAACGAAATTCTTGTGTGGTGCAACTACTCATACTAGAAGCAAATTACTACTCCCCCGACCCATATTACTCTTCGCTAACATGTATGTATCTATTACTAAAATGTGTCTAGATACATCTACATTAGCAAAGAATATTATGGATCGGAGGAAGCACTTTATTTAGCCATAAAGTATCGTACATGCATGTGCTAGTATCCTTATAGTGTGAACACCGGCCTAGCTTATCGTGTCGAGGACTAAAAGTCTAGGAACAAGCTACGTGACCGTGCGGCACAACAGTCGCTCGTGCAGGCGTGCGACACAACAGTGAGCGAGCCACGTACACGAGTCCAATGGATATTGGGCTGTCCAGTTTTGAGATCCAAAGTGTGTCCATTTTTGTTGGATCTGGTATACTATTATTGTCCATGTCCAACAAGATCCAGTCCAAAAAAATCCAACGAATTTTAGGTCCAAAGTCCATGGACTTCGAAAATCCGATTCCAGATTTGCCTGCACCTAACACTGGTACGACGCGGCCTCCTGCACAGCCAGTTCAAAGAGAAAAACATATGAGGGAGATGATAATCAGCAAAGGACCTTTCTCTGTCCTCACGAGGCATCTCCAAGGCAATTTCTGTCCTGCGGTGCGCCGACAGTTGGCCACCACCAATGTCGCGCCTAGACGGACATAGGCCATTAATACGTTGTAAACGTATCTATAATTTTTGATGCTCCATGCTTGTTTTACACTATGCTTTGTGTTTTGTTTACACTTCGTGGCGTTTTTATGCATTTTCTGGAACTAACAAAGATGCCACAATGCTAGTAAATTTTCTAAAATTTTGTAATATTCAACACTACAAATTAAAACAGTGAAGATACATTTTTCAGGAAAAAACAAATGTTCCTCAAAACTTTATAAATTTTGGCCAAAATACTTTATTGCATAAATGCAAAGTTTGGTTAGGGTTTTTAAAATAATTCCGTTTAAACTTAGAGAATAAACTCTAGCAAAATAACATTTGAACTTTATTTTAAAACATACTTTTAGAAATGCAAAACTTTACTTGGTTTTAACCCTTTTGTAAATAATTCCCTTGCAAGGATGCTTGCATAAGATTTGAATAAATGCAAAATAATATTTTGAAATTTTATTTTCTCAAGTTAATTCCTCAAGCAACAAAGGAATGTTTGAAATAGTTTTTCTAATAAATCTTTTATATAAACTCAAAAAGTTTTAAATCCTTGTGAAATTTCAATCAATACAAATAATTTTTTTTATTCCAAAATTTGATAAAAACCTGGGATGTTACATGAGGCCACCTTCTCACTGAGAGTAGATGGAGATCCTGGCCGGAACTTCACTCTGGTCGCTGTCGCATGTTGCCCCATTGTGGGCGCCAACTGTTATGTTATTTTTAGGGATGGTAGCCATAGGGTGGTTTATCAAGAGGGCTAGTCGGAGTACATTGATGGGTCCGGCTCGAGATTGGGTAGTGACGACACGAGAACGTACACAGGTTCAGGGCCCTCCTCTCCGGAGGTAAAACCCCTACGTCCTGCCTTGTTCTTTATTACGAGCACACGGTGGCTACAATGCTCCTTGAGCTGTGTTGTCTAGAGGAAGAAGAAGACTCGGTTGATCCCCTTTTCTAAGGGTCCAGGACCCCATATATAGACAGGGGCCTGGTTACATAGTTTGGTCCAACTGCCCGGCAGCCGGCTCGATAGTGGCCGTGACGTTAGCACGGGCCCCGCTTTCCCTGCTCCTCCTACGCGGTGCATGTCGCTTTATAAAGTAATCTTGTCCCCTCGACTGGCATATCCGTGGTATATGCCCGGCTCCTCTCGGATCCTCCCATTGGAGGTAGCTTTATTAGGGCGGTAGGTGGTGACGGCGCCATGGCTGGCGTCACTCCGGTCTTTGGTCCCTACTGTTTCTTGTCTGTTACCTGCAGCTTTATATAAAGCGTCGGTTAGGAGTTACGTTATCGCTGCCGGCTCTGGCCGTCAACAGAGAGAACCCTGGTCGGCTGCTAACGCAGCTGGTGCTTCACACCAAGCCGGCCTTGCTAGCCGGTTGTTCTTCTGATCCCTAGGACGCCAGCCCGTAGGTACTTCTGCCTTTGGCCTACCCAGGTGGTTATCCCCATGACAGACGCCCTGGCTGGGATACCGATGCAGCCCCTGCAAATAGCGGGTAGACCTTACAATTTCCCGACTATGAATCTCCTCGAGGAAGTTGACATCATCAAGACGTTCTTTCGCGTACTTGTGATCGTCATAGGCAGATATCTGAGGAGATCCATATTTAAGCTCCGTGGGCAACACGGCTTCGGCCCCGTAGACAAGTGAAAACGGGGTCTCGTGGCCTTGGTCCATAAGGAACCACAATACTGAGGGCACTTGGTCCACCCAATTTTTACCACAACCCTCAAGCCTGTTGAAGGTTGTGGTATGGAGCCCTTGTAGTACATCTACCCCAGACCGCAAATGGCCAGGAGATCGGGATGGTCTGTAGTGCTTGAGCTGGCTGGTGGATGTTCTTGGAATGAAACTGACATGCCTCGCAAGACTGAACCAAGGCCTGTGCGTCAGCCAGGGCCGTGGGCCGATAGAATCCTTGCAGGAATGCCTTCCTGGCGAGAGCCCTTGACGCCACGTGATGGGAGTAGATCCCTCTGTGAATGTTGGCCAGAAGGGCCTATCCTATTTCCCAGGGGATGTAGCAGAGCTTGACTCCCCCTTTCTGGCAATGATAAAGCTCGCCATCAATCAGAACATACATCTTGGTTGGCAGGCAATCCTTTCCACTTGAAAGTCGCCTTCTGGCAGCTTTTGGAACTTGAGATACTGCACCAGCAGCTCCGCCCAGGGGGAGTCGCTCTTTCAGCCAGGGTGGGAACAGGAACAGGTTTGAGATCCTTCCTTTTTGCCGGTGTGGCCAAGCATTGATGGGAGGTAGTTGCCGGGACAGCCCCCGGCGAAGGTGTTGCCGGGGTTCGGACCGCCACCCTCTGAGTCGCCGAAGGCTTGGTAAGTCGCTCGACAAAGATCCCTATAGGAACGGGCAGCCGCTTAGCTGCTATTTGGGATAGCTCGTCTGCTATGATGTTCCTCCCGCAGGGGATGTGCTCTAACTTAAGGCCATCGAAATGTTGTTCCTCCCGCAGGGGATGTGCTCTAACTTAAGACCATCAAAACGGCGCTCAAGTTTTTGCACCTCATCCACGTATGCCCACATTTGAGGGCAGCCGTAGGCCTTGTTGACTTTGTTGACCACCAACTTGGAGTCACCCCGAACCACCGGACGAGAAATGCCCAGCCCTGCTGCGATCCTAAGACTGGCAAGTAGGCCTTCATATTCTGCTGTGTTGTTGGTGGCATCTTCACAGGAGAAGGCCAACTAGACCATGTACTTGAGGTGATCTCCCGTAGACGACACCAGAAACACGCCAGCTCCTGCTCCCTCGATGGAGAAGGCCCCATAGAAGTACATGACCCGGCACTCTAGGTCCTCCTTCCGAGGAAGAGAGGAAACGAGCTCCTCCTAGATTGGCACTTAGGTCCACTCGGCGACGAAATCCGCCATCGCCTGGCTCTTGATTGTGGTAGCCGCAGCGAAGTGCAAGTTGAAACCTGACAGCTCCATTGCCCACTCGGCGATGCGCCCGGTGGCGCTGCGGTTGAGTAGCACTCAGCCCAAGAAATACGAGTTCACCACTATAATGCGGTGTGACTCAAAGTAATGCCTCAGCTTGCATGAAGCAGGCAGGACACCCAGGAGCTGCTTTTGCACTTGGGAGTATCGCAGCCTGGCGTCCCTTAGCACTGTGCTAATGAAATAGAAAGGGCACTGCACCAGGCATCACTTCACTGGTGCATCCCCCTGTCCTTGTGTAGGGCTCCGATCTGCTTCCTTCGAAGGTGGCATGGCCGAGCCGGATTGCTCTGAGCAGCCTCCAGCCCCCGACTCGGCCACCTTTGGGTCTTCTTCCCACTCGGCCACCAGCACCGCACTTACCACCTGCGAGGTGGCCACCACGTAAAGTAGCAGTGGCTCATTTGGTTTGGCGCGACCAAGATAGGTGGTGAAGCAAGATACTCCTTGAGATCCTGAAGGGTGGCTTCGGGTTCCAGGGTGCACTACACAGGCCCTGGCTTCTTCAACAACTTCAAAAAGGGTAGGACGCGCTTGCCCAGCCTCGAGATGAAGCGTCCCAGTGCGGTGATGCAGCCGTTGAGGCGCTGGATATCCTTGATCCGCTGAGGAGCCTAGATCTCGTTGATTGCCTTGATTTTCTCCGGGTTGGCCTCGATTCCCCAGTGCGACACCAGGTACCCGAGCAATTTTCCAGATGATACACCAAGGTGCATGCTGCTATTTGATGGCGCCTAATTGACGAGGGAGATTATTCTTCTGCGGTCCCCGGCAACGGCGCCAGAAAACTAGCCGATCCCTTTGATTGCGTATGGTTGACGTGGGAGCAGACTGTCCTTGTGCGTGGTAGATAACCAGCCCGTTGGGAACCCCAAGAGGAAGGTATGATGAGTATAGCAGCTAGTCTTCCCTCAGTTAAGAAACCAAGGTTTAATGTCGATCAGGAGAGGAGAGACAATGACGACTGAAGGTGATGCGGACTGGCTTAGTGACACTCCAACAAGGGCGCCGTTAACGATACTTGTTGACTCGTCTTCGGCCAGCAGCAACGCGGAACCTGCACACAACACAAACAAATACTTTGTTCCCAACTTGCGATGAGGTTGTCAATCTCACCGGTTTGCTTGAAACAAAGGTTATGAGCGTATCGAGTGGAAAACAATATAGTATGCGAGTAAAGTAAACAGTACGAGTAAAGTAAACAGTGCGAGTAAAGTAAACAGGTGATAGCAATATGATGTAAATAGGACCGGGGTCCACAGTTCACTAGTGGTGTCTCTCCATAAGATAAATAACACATGCTGGGTAAACAAATTACAGTTGGGCAATTGATAGAATAAAGATAAACGTGATATGTCAAGAAGATCACTATGAGATTTACTCTGGGCATTACAACAAAATACATAGACCGCCATCCAACTGCATCTATGACTAATAATCCACTCCCGAGGATATCAATCCGAACACCCCAGTAGTATTAAGTTACGAACAACAGATAATTGCATTAAGCAAAGTGTGTAATGTAAACAAAGCATATGCCCTTGATCATATGAATGTTGTTTTCTCCCTACTAGCAACAGCACATCTACCACCTTAGAGGTTTCTGTCACTCCCCCAAGTGAAATAGAGGCATGAACCCACTATCGAGCATAAATACCCCCTCTTGGAGTCACTAGCAACTACTTGGCCAAGATAGCTACTAACAACGGAGAGCATGCAAGATCATAAACAACATAGAGATAACAAAAGATAATATTCAGTACATCAACTTAATCATAAACACCAATATTCATCGGATCCCAACAAACCAAACATGTAGAATTACATAACGGTGATCTCAATCATGTAGGGCAGCTCATGAGATCTAAACATGAAGCACATGGTGGAGAAGACAACCATCTAGCTACTGCTATGGACCCATAGTCCAAGGTAGACTACTCACTCATCGCTCCGGAGGCAAGCATGGCGATGAAGAAGACCTCCGGTGGTGATTCCCCTCTCCGGCAGGGTGCCGGGAAGAGCTTCTGGACCCTCCCTATCTTTGGGTCGACGGTGGCGGCGGATCGCGATGTGTTCTGGAAATCTGATCGGGTACTTAGGTTTTTTCCGTCAGGGGGTCTTTATAGGCGAAGGGGCGTCGTCAGAGGAGGAGCCAGGCGCCCTCACGCGGGGCCCGCCCGGCCAGGGGCCTGGCCGCGCCGCCCCTACATGTGGGGCCCTGGTGGCCCCCCTCCGACTCTCCTTCGGATCTCTGGAAGCTTCCGGGTAAAATAAGACTTCCGGAACTTGTTTCGTCCAATTCCGAGAATATTTCCTGTCTATCACTCTGAAACACAAAAACAGCAGAAAACAGGGAACTGGCACTGTGGCAACTCGTTAATAGGTTAGTTCCGGAAAATGCATAAAAGTGCCACTAAGTGTAACGAA
Organism: Dactylis glomerata; assembly: GCA_007115705.1. Lineage (NCBI taxonomy): Eukaryota > Viridiplantae > Streptophyta > Magnoliopsida > Poales > Poaceae > Dactylis > Dactylis glomerata. The sequence goes on from QXEO01000550.1 coordinate 912,545, forward strand.
ACAATAGGCAAATGGTGTAAAAACAAGCATGGAGCATAAAAAATTATAGATACGTTGGAGACGTATCAGTGCACTTCTCGAGGTTGAGCTTCAATTGAACTTTGCGCAGGTTGGCTAAGGTTTCACGAAGGTCGTCGATGAGAGTCTCCTTGCTCCTACTCTTCATGACAATGTCGTCGATGTACGCCTCAACGTTACGCCCGATCTACCAGCCGCGGCATTTTTGCATAGCCCGCTGAAAGGTAGCGTGTGCATTCTTGAGACCAAAGGGCATGCAAGTATAATAGAAGCACCCTATCGGCGTGATAAACACCATCTTCTCTTCATCCTCGACCGCCATCTTGATCTGGTTATAACCAGAGAAGGCGTCGAGGAAGCACAACAGGTCACACCATACCGTGGAGTCCACGATCTGATCGATGCGCGGCAGCGGGAAAGGATCCTTCGGGCAGGCTTTGTTGAGATCCATGATGTCGATGCACATCCGCATAGCCCCATTTGGTTTTGGACCACCACGGGGTTCGCCTCCCACATGGGGTCACCACTTCCCAGATCACCTTAGCCTTTTCCAGCTTCCACACTTCCTTGACGATGAAATCATGTCGATCTTGAGCTTGGCACTGAACCTTCTGCTTGACAGGGCGTGCCTCAGGGAACACTGCTAAGTGGTGCTTGATCACTTCCCTTGGAACCCTGGAGAGGTCTGAAGGTTCCCACATGAACACATCAGAGTTCTCGAGAAGGAAAGCAATGAGCGCGCTTTCCTATTTGGGAGTGAGAGCAGCATCGATGGTGAAAGCACAGGATGTACCGTCACCCAGGGGCACCTTCTTGGTCAACTCAGTCTCTCCCACGAGCTTGCCCTTGGGGTGCAGGACCAACGCCATCACACACCATGTCGATCGGCTCGGGGGAATATCACTTTCTCGCCGCGCTTGGACCTAAGCCGGCATCCTCCAGCATTGCTTCACCGAGGTTGCCGGGTTCTCCTGCCGCAGTCGCCTTGTCCATTTCCGTGACACAGTAAACTACATCCCTAATGTCCGTTCGGATGGTCAAGACACCCCAGGTGGCATGTATCTTGATCATATTGTAGGCGTACTGAGCGGCCACCATGAACTGGGCCAAGGCCGGCCAGCTGAGGAGGCTGTTGTATGGTAACGGGATCTCGGCAATGTCAAACTTAATGTTCTCCGTTCGGAAGTTGTCGCGTGTTCCGAAGGTGACAGGGAGTACCACCTTTCCCAAGGGTTGGGTTGCACCTGGTATGGCACCCCGGAAGGCGTCGGTCGGAGTGAGCTCCTTTTTGGAGATCTGTAGCACCTCCATCAGCTTGACTGAGATGAGGTTGAGTCCAGCTCTGCCGTCAACCAGCATCTTTATCACCCACACGTTGCGGATCACCGGGGACACTACCAATGGTAGCGCACCCACACCCGCGCGGCGATCAGGATGATCCACCGCATCGAAGGTAACGCGAACGTGTGACCACCAGAGAGGTTCCCTATGATCCGCTCCGGGTTCCACTGCTAGGATTTCCCTAGAGAAGCGCTTGATCACACCCAGGCTAGGGAGTGAGGCCGCCCCACCATGGATGCAGATAACTGTAGCTTTTTCCTGGTATTCTCTGGCAACGCCTGCTCCGCCATCGACCGCAGCAGGGCGACGATCTGGTTCACGAGGCGGATTTCCATGTCCATCGCCATGTCCTCCCCGGGCACCCACGTGGCCCCCTCCTCGGCCGCTCGTGCTACCTCCCCCGAGAAACCTCCCGAGGCAGTCCCGCGATAGGTGGCCGGGCTGGCCATAGCTGTAGCAGTTGCCGATGTTGCCCGCAGTGCCGCGCTCCGCGAAGCCCTTCTTGCGGGTTTCCGTCAAGCCATACATAGTACGACAAGTCTTCTGATCATGAGAGTTGGTCTCATGAATCAGGAACCCCGAGGGAGGTGAAGCAGGCAGTCGCTCTCTGGCGCTTTCAGCGCTAGCAGGAACCAGTTCGCCAGCTCATGGGGGTTCCCTCCCTCGACGATCTCCATAGCAGTGGTATAGACCTACGGGAACTCTTGAGGGTCGGTAGTTCCATCGTACTTGAAGGTGATGCAAGGGCGAAACTTGCGAGGCCAAGTCACACGGCAAAGATCGTCGGTGAAGGCTAAGCGACCCCCGCAAAGGATTACGCCGGGCGCACCGGGTCAGCCCCGCGTGCATCTGACGCAGCATTGCTGGAGCGCCCACCTGGCGCTGGATCTCGGCCCTATGATGCTCCTCACTGTGATGCTGAGAAGACGACGATCCAACCTAGAGGGGATGGGAATTGATTCTGACCGCCTGCGCTTGAGCTGCGACTTCTGGCTCGGGCGCGGTAGCCCGAGGCTACACGCGCTCGGCCTCTGCCAGCTCTTCTGCACTGGGATGCACGGCTGCAACCATTGCGCCTCCCTGGTGCACAATTGTTGCGCCCGCCCCCTGGGCGACGAAACACGGGAGAGAGTGCGTCGTGTCGGTGCGGCACTGCACATACGCAGTTAGCTCCTTGATTCGAGCTTCTCACGTTGCATACACGGGCGTTCCTTGTGCCGAGGGGAAGGAGGTAAGGGTACAAATGGCGGTCAGAGCCTCTCCCAGGTTGTGAATACCCTGGGGACCTCGTGCAGCCTCGTGCGAGGCGGGTAGTGGGATGAATGGCGGTTTGCCGGTGTTCACCGCTCCGCCCAGGCTCCCTCGGCTCGAGGAACTCCATGCTGAGGGGGCGGGGGAGGAGGCATCCCCTGGTGACCATCACCTGGCGGAGCGCCTTCTCCGCCTCCCCTCTGCGCTGTTGGCCTGAGACTCCTCTACAGCGGCACCGCCTGCGCCACTTGGATGAGGCCCGGCGGGTGCGCCTCCTGTGCCTCCGCCAAGATGCATACCTGGGGCAGCGCCTCCTACGCTGCCCTACAGGATCGGATTGGGGACGGCGGCGCCTACTTCACCGGCCTCTTGCTGCTGTGGGACGCCCACTGGCTCAGCAGATGGCGCGCCTTCTCCGGTCGCCCAAGACTGAGCGGAGGCACGCGTTGCCTCTGCCCGAGCACGCCGCTCGGTAGCGACGGCCGAACGAGTCATATGTCATGCCGCAGCAGGGGCGGTAGATGTCCAGCCCCTAGGCATGGCCCTCGACGGAAGAAGTGCGATCGGTGAAGATGATAAAGATGACGAAGACGAATATTGCGTCCCCTACCCGGCGCACCAGATGTCGTGGGTGCATCCATGGACACCGGGGGACTCTCCCCCTAGGTTGTATGGCATGTGGCATGGATGATACACCTTTGTCAGTGCAAAAAGCACACACAGAACACACGGTGATTTTATCCTGGTTCAGGCCGCGAGAGATGATCTCGCGTAAAACCCTACATCCAGCATGTCTAATTCCTTGATGATGGAGGTGTACGATGGAGCGAGTACAGATCGCCGGTGGCCCAAAGACTACCTCCCTAAGCCACCGAACTTGGTTTCTTACTGAGACAGAGATCTTTATCTCTCTCTCTATTGGCCTTAGCTTTTTTTATTCGTCCCCTAGGACCGTGGCCTGGTCCTCCTTTTATACTTCAAGGGGATACCACAGTGGCCGAGATGCATGATAAACAAGTGTCAAGTGGCTTTATGATGTGGCCGTGCTGGGTGGCACCGCAAGCCCCGCTGTCCTCCATGCCGATAGGCACGCCGTGCTGATGGGACAAGACCAGCCGGTCTCGTTAGTCTTTACCTCGGCTGGCACAAGTAATGATGTGTTCTGCTTGCCCATTGTAGTGGGTTTTCAACGCGTGATCACCATTTGTGGTCCCAAGGCGGGACACGTGTCTTCCGCCGCAAGGGGTGCATGCCACGCACTGATCTCTGATGACTTAGGGGTATGACTTCGTGCTCACTTGACTGCTCCTTCCTTCCCGCTCGGGGACGGAGCCTTCTCCTGCACGCTTTCTCTCCTTCATCCGAGGAGAGAGCCTTCTTAGCTACACAGCCCTCTCGACAAGGGGAGGGGCCTTGAGCGGTGCCCGGCAATGCCCTGCTAAGTCGTGCCACGACGCGCTACGTCCCCTTGCGGGGAGGCATCACTTTGGCTTCCTCTTGGTCGATGTGGGCCACACGGCCGACGTTGGGTCCCCCTAGCCCAAAGCGCTGACACTACAGATGCGTCCCATGATATTCAACCCCATATTGCATGGAGGGCGATTGTTCCAGAAGTTTGCAGTTGATATGTACATAAAGATTGAGGGATGCAGGTTGAACTGGTACATGGATCACCAGCCGGAGATTCGCACTGACCTGTATAAAGGAATTGTTGATAGCATCACTGCAGGAGAATCTCGAGGGAGCGTTGTGTGGAAAAGGATGGTGCTGCCAGCTAAGTTCTAGGGGTGTTATCGAGACATGAAGAATAGACATATGGACGCCATGGCATTGGTGCAGGCATACGGCAAGCCTGACATCTTCCTAACAATGACTTTCAACCCGAACTGGCAGGAGATAGTTGACAATTTATTGCCTGGACAGACACCGCAAGACTGACCAGATCTGATTGCTCGTGTGTTCAGGGCCAAGCTGGAGATGATGAAAGAGATGCTCCTTAAGAGTCACATCCTTGTTGTTGTAGCAACATATGTTTATGTTGTGGAATTCTAGAAGAGAGGCCTCCCCCATGCCCACTTTCGGTTGATCATGGATTCGACATATAAGCTCATTGTGCCTGAGCAGTATGATTCGCTAATATCTGTCGAGCTCCCAGATAAGCAAAAGTACCCCGAGCTGGGCATATACCGCGGATATCCCAGTCGGGGGGACAAGGTTACTTTATAAAGTGACCAACACCGCGCACAAGGAGCATGAGAAGCGGGGCCTGTGCTAATGTCATGGCCACTACCGAGCTGGCAGCCGGGCAGCCAGACTAAACCTTGTAACCAGGCCCCTGCCTATATAAGGGGGCCTGGACCCTTAGAGTAGGGGGATCGACCTAGTCTTCTTTTTCCTCTAGACAACACAGCTCAAGGAGCATTGTAGCCATGGTGATCTCGTAATAAAGAACAAGGCAGGTTGTAGGGGTTTAACCTCCAGCGAGGAGGGCCCTGAACTTAGGTATGTGCTCATGTCGCCACTACCCAATCTCAAGACGGACCCATCGCTGTACTCCGACGAGCCTTCTCAATAAACCACCCTATGTCAGTTGTCCCTAAAATACCACAACAACCACATTCCTCCATATATAATTGAGTTAAAAGAACTATAGAATTCTGGATAATCACTTTACGGAACAGTACCGTTTAGTTAGAATGTCAAGAGTAAGGATTAAGTCTTATTGCAAACTTTAGCAAACCTCACTTGCTCCATGCGATTTAATCAGTTGTATTAATATAAGAGCAATGATTCAATTTTAGCATCTAAGATCATGTTTACCTCCATGAGAAATTGATCTTCAAAATTGTTTGAGAATCAAAGTGATCTTGGAGCTGAAAGAATTGTTTCAGAAACTAACAAGAAGTGAAAGATATTTGATATCTAAAACTTTGATTGTTTGCAAAATGATTAAGTATAATTTAGTAAAAGAACATATGCTCATATTGTATGAATATATGTGAAGATTGAAGATGCTAGGCGCGATCACCCAAAAGCTAGGCTCCATTGCTCAAGGGATCTTGGGTGGGATCCTGGGTGAAGGAGAAGAGGATCGAGCTGCTGCGCCAGGCGTGGCGGATCCCTTCGGAGGAGCTTGTGAGGTGTCGCCCATCCAAGGGTGCCCACGCCAGAGCCAGGCGAGGTGGTTGTCTTCTTCGAGCATTTCCAGAGGGGTTTTGCGCTGCCCGCAAGCTATTTTTTGCGGCAGTTCCTGGAAAACTTCCGCTTGTAGCCACACCACATTGGGGCGAATGCAATGATGACGCTGTCCATGTTCGCCACTCTCTGCGAAGCTTATTTGGGCATCTGGCCCAGCGTCGAGCTGTTCAGGCGGCTCTTGTATTTCAAGACCCAAACGCTGGGTTCAATTTCGGTGACGTGCGGAGCAGCCTCCTTCTATGCCCGCACAATCGCTAGGTTTCTGAAGCTTTTGGGGAAGGAGTCTTGCAAGAAGTGGCAGCTCTCCTTCTTCTATGCCAAGAACCTCCGGGAGGATGCCGACCATGTTAATCTGCCCCCCTTTGTGCCAGGAGGGCCGGGAGAGCGCGGCAGTTGGAAAGCCTCCCTCCCGAGCCCCAGCGGATCATCGCTCTTCAAGGGGAGGTAGGTCTGAAGGCGCAGGATCTCTTGCTTGCCTTCATCGATGCCCGCGTGTCACCCCTCTAGTGCCAGTCGCATAAGATGTGCTTCCTGGGATCCAATAGAGATCCCACTCGAAACTCTTCCAAAGCGCTATCAGCTGAATTGGTAGCACAGAAGGCGAACAAAATCGCCGAGGTCAAGCTGCTCGCCAAATGGAAATGGGGTTTGAAGCCTCACGACCGCGCTAACCAGATTGCAGAGGTAAAATCTCTGGACTTGGTTCTTCCTTTACCCAACCTTAGGACATCGACCGGTTGGACAACTTCCTAACCAGCTTCACACGCTTTATCCTGCCGGCTTGAGCTGAGTTTGTTTGCTCTGCAGAGTGCAGAGAACCAGGCAATGCGCCAGGCCGGCCTCGACGCTGATAGGGTGCACTCGGATGATGAGGTCGCCTGGGACGATGATGATGATGATGATGACGACGGCTCCAGCACCGCCCCTGAGGGCTCCGGCACCGCCCTGGTGACGACGTATGCGAAGAGTTGGAAGGAGAGGGTGAAACCCTTGGCCACTCGAGTAAGTCCTTGCGTCCCACTTCTTTAAGAGATTGGTCCAAGGACGATGATGATGAACTGGAGCCGCCCGCTGCTCTTGGAGCATCATCCCTTCACATGGCTGCAGCGGCTGTGCCGGAGGTAGGATTCCTCCTCGGTGCGGCAACCGGCTGCGATGGAGCCGTCTACATCGAAGAAGCCCGGGGGCGGGGCCGCCGCCTCGAAAAAGAGATCCCAGCCAGTCTCGACGGAGCTGGCCCAGAAGCAGAAGAAACCAGGGCCGGTGGTGAAGGGCAAACTTCCTCCCAAGGGAATAAAGTGGTCAAGCGCAAGGCTACAGAGGTGGATGGGTGAGCTCCTCATCCTTGTATTGTTCCCTGCTTCACGCCTTTATGCCTCCGATGAATTTGACATGGGGCGTCTCTCTTGCAGGGCTTCCATTTCCATCACCAAATTTATGAAGCCCACGCCCCAAAAGGGGGCTTCAGCATCATCTCTGGCGGCAACACCGGAGGTGACCAAATCTTTGGTCTCTATCCCCTCACGTAGTGAGGGGGTGTGTAAGGAGGGCGCCGGTGGTGACGTGGGTCGTGCCAAGGAAACGGGGCGCACCCCACGAGAAGGGGCCCACCATGCCAGAGAGGATGCCATGGAGCTTGCTCGCCAGAGGACCGCAGCGGACAAAGTTGTCACAGACGCGGCCGCCGCAGCTAGAGCTGAGCAGGCGCGGACTGATGAGGCCACAGTCAAGAAAGCTAATGCGGAAGAGGCCGCTCCGTCATGTGCGGCTATTGATAAGGCTGCGGCGGAAGCCGCCGCGGCTAGGGCGCTCTCTGGCGAAACAGGCCAGGGAGAGTTCACGGGAACTGACACACCCGCACCGGAAGAGAGGGCTGGTGAGGTCGCCGACCTCACCCGTACTGGAGCCAACGCAGGCCCTGGGGGAGCTTCTCAAGAACCCCCTGAAGCTCGAGCCGGGGAGATTGGCCATAGAGAGGCCGCCGCTGCTCCTGAGGCCGCCGCCAAAAGCACTCCGGGAGGAAGAGCTTCTACAGCTCCTACCGGCTCTAGTGCTGGTAGCCAGAGTTCTGCTGGCCGGCTTTAGAAGGAATGGATAGACACGACATCCAGCGCTGGCTCCGGTGAGGCTGGATCCGGACGACTGATCCTAAAGGAGCTTAACAAATAGCACACTGCTGTCAGGGAATCGCTGCGGAATACTGGCCTTCAGTTTGTCAAGGCAGAGAAGACCTTCACTGTAAGTGGTTGGCTCATTTCTCCATTCTAAGTTCTTTTGCCGGCTGCAGTGCAGCACCGGCTACGCGACCAGCCAGCCGAGGGTTGGAGCCGGTCATTTTGGGACCGATTCCTCCTCCTACTAGCCCCCGAGTTTTGCGGTAGCTATAAAGGCAACTAGCTCGGAACTGCTTCCTATTGATGCTGAGATTGTTCCTTCATTCCTTCAGGGTGTCAACGAGCTTCGGGCCAACGTCTTCCAGAAGCTGTTGGCAAAGTACTGCACCATCAAGTCCCAGTACCAAGCCTTGAAGGGGGACTTCTGGTAAGTTCCGCTCTTTCTCCTCCTCCTCCTCCTCCTTCTGCTTCTTTCCTCTCTCCTGATTTCTATAAGAATCTACATCCTCGGCAAACCCAATGCTCCATGGATAATTAGGTCCCAGTCCTCGTGTTCATCCTGTGTGTTCGACATTCCTGAGGGCCTTTGTCAGCACATCCCTCTCTCTGTCAGGAATGAACTTTCAGTCTTGAACCTCTTGGACTGCTTTCACAAGTTTGTCTTTGGGATTAATAATAGCAGGAGGTGCAATTAACTCCCCTGTTTGTTCGTCAATGTTTCCGCCATGACCATGAAACCAATTTCTTGCCCTCTCGAGCAATTATTGTGTAGCTGGAACGATCCCTCGAGCAATCAAGTCGGCGTCCTTTTTATCCCACTCTGGCACGGAAGTCTTGTAGCCACCTGACCCCATGGTATGGTGATAAATCTTTTTGGCAGCATTTCCCTTATTCTTTCGCGATCTTTCCTTAGGTACTTCTGATTCCTTGTATTGCAGAAATGCATCCCAGTAATCCCGTTGTTTCTCTAGTGGGCCAGTAAATTCTGAAGGTGTCTTCTTCTTGATATAGTTCTTGTATAACTTTTTTTGTGGTTATTGAATTGTTGGGCCATCTTCTTAAGAGACCACTTCTGCACTTTCAACTTCAAGGCCTCAATGAGCTCAGCAGTAGCCAATGTTGGCAGGTTGAATTTTGAACTGAGGCGGGTCCAAAGATCATCTTTTCTCTGCATTGGTGACAAAACTAGCTCCCTTGACCTTTTTTTGGCTCATGCCATTCCTGAGTGTTGATCAGGATATGGTCCCTAACAAGAACTCCACATTTAGTTACAAACTTGGTTGCGTTTGCTTTGGGATGCGTTGGTTTGCCCGATGCAGAGATGGCCTCAATTATAAGATGCACTTCAGCAGGCAACCCTTTGGCATAGCCTCGTTTCCCTCTAGAAGATTGGCTCGATACGGAGGTCTAAAATAAGAAACATTCATTAATACATATATATATACAAACTAATTATTGCATCATGCAGTGATTCACCAGAGGCTTAATGCACCTCTGGCGGTCCAACATCTTCTGAGCCGCCGTCATCGCCATCTGTGCTTGTTTCCGCACCCTCTCTTCATTCTGACTCCATTCCCGAACCGGAGTCATTCGAAAAACTGTGAGCCATCTTCTGCTCCATCGTCTTCTCCTCCACCAGCTTCTCTCCACCGTCGTTTGTCCGAATAATGCCAAACAGTTCCTCTTCACCCTCTCTTCTGGCACGGAAGGGATTCATTGCTTAACTAATTCAGGAGATAGATAAAAACAATGTTAGCATTAATAGAATAATTCGAACCACTACAAGAAATGTGTTGACTGGTGACCCTTCAGTTTGGTCACTAGATGGTCACTGTTGTTCAACTTGTGACCCTCTTGTGACCAAAAACACTTGGTCGGCAGTTGAGCATCACTGACCGCCTACGATGACCAATTTTTCTAATTGGTCATAAGCGATTATGACCAAAATAGATGGTCATAGACATTATGACCAAAAAATTGGTCACTAGCAATTTGGCCAGGCCACGTCAGATCCTACTACGTGGCAGGATTATGACCAAATCAAATGGTCATAATTCAAATTTAGCCCAGTCCAGTTGTGTTGCTTTAGATGGGCCAAGCCTAGTAACTCAGCCTTTTAATTTTTGGGCCACAGCCTTTTTGCATTCTAAATTTTTTCACGATAGCCTTTTTATGTTCCTATTTTTTGGGCTTTAGCCTTTTTACAGTGCTTTTCTCTTTTGGGCTTCGCCTTCTTGTGTTCATTTATGCACTGGGCCTTCGACTCTTGTATTCTAATTCTTTTCTAGGCCATGGCCTTCTAGCATTCTGATTCTTTTTTGGGTCTTCGCATTTTTGCATTCTAATTCTTTTTTGGGCCTTCTTTTTTTTCATGGTCCAGTATACAAATATTTCACAGAACATAAACAACACAGCCTAATGGCAAGAATTTCTTGAAATAATAACCAAAAGTAGTCCACTACAGTGTGTACACAGAGATCATACAACTAAATAAGCTTGCCAGTACAATATGACTAGCTTCAAATTTCTTCAACTAAATAAGCTGACGCAGATTGTGCTTTGATTATCTCCTTGGTCTTGTCAATCATGGTTGTTATCTGGGCCTTCAATTTCATTTCATGATCTCACAATTCTCCAGCCTAATGGCATAAAATTGACAGACACATAAATTAGAAGTTCACATGTACATCAAAGAAAAAAAGCATTTGCGAGGACTTGCATCCAGATAGTAGAGATCATCGACACCGATGAATTAACAAATACTAGTTTATATTTGGTTGCTTCCAAGATACATAGTACAATATTGTTCTTTGTGCTTTCTTGTCAAAACACCACACATAAGCATACTCACTATGTTTAGTGATATTCTATTCTACAAATGGAAAATAAAATCATCATATAACAGCAACGCTAGGTGATTAATCTGGGTGAATCACTGGTTTTCTAATGCAACTCATTAAAACATTAAAACAGAAACTGAAAGCATCAAAGAACATGCAGAACTATATACCACATGTTTGTACAAAAAAGCACCTGAATCTGGAACTTTTGTTCAATTGATCTACCTGCATCAGCTTCCTCCTCTGCTGCCATCTTCCATCTTTTAATCTCCTCTTTAGCAGCTGCAATGCAAGGCATTTTCCCGTGTGAGAATTTGTCCGGGTGGGACCGGTGTGTCAGCTCGTGGTGGTAGGACCGGTGTGTCAGCTCATGGTGGGACCCGCGTGTCAGCTTGTGGTAGGACCCGCATGTCAGCTCGTGGTGGGACCGGTGTGTCCCACCTGTGGTGGGACCGACGTGTAAGGACGTGGGGGTGGGTGGGACCCATGTGTAAAGTGGTGGGGGTGGGTGGGACCCACGTGTAAAGTGGTGGGGGTGGGTGGGACCCACGTGTAAGAGGTTGGGGGTTGGTGGGACCCGCTTGTAAGGGGTTGGGGGTTGGTGGGACCCATGTGTAAGGGGTGTGGGTGGGACCCGCATGTAAGGGGTGGGGTGGGTGGGACCCACGTGTAGGTGGTGGGACCGGTGTGTCAGCTCGTGGTGGTGGGACCGGTGTGTCAACTCATGGTGGGACCCGCGTGTCAGCTTGTGGTAGGACCCGCGTGTCAGCTTGTGGTGGGACCGGTGTGTCCCATCCGTGGTGGGACCGACGTGTAAGGAGGTGGGGGTGGGTGGGACCCACGTGTAAAGTGGTGGGGGTGGGTGGGACCCACGTGTAAGAGGTTGGGGGTTGGTGGGACCCGCTTATAAGGGGTTGGGGGTTGGTGGGACCCATGTGTAAGGGGTGTGGGTGGGACCCGCGTGTAAGGGGGTGGGGTGGGTGGGACCCACGTGTAGGTGGGTGGGTGGGACCCGCATGTAAGTGGGTGGGGGTGGGTGGGACCCTCATGTAAGGGGATGGGGGTGAGTGGGACTCGTGTGTAAGTGGGTAGGGTGGGTGGGACCCATATGTCATATATTAGTAAAAGTCAATGATTGGTTTCTCCTGTCAATGGGTCCTATCTGTCAGAGCACTGCCACGTAAGCATCGGTGACACCTAGACGTTGACACGTATGCATAATTGCTGAAATGGACGACTAGTCACACTGGTTATAGTGATATGACCAATTAAATTGGTCGTAAGTGATAGAAAATCAATTAAAAATAATATGCTAAATTCGATTACATAGGTTATGACCATTTTATGTCTGAGCATTATGACCTTTTGGACTAAATTGGTCATAAGAATTAAGATCTTAAACCCTCCAAAACGGCTTACGACTATTTGATATGAGTTGGTCATAAATCTATGACCAATTTTTCTGTGGTCATTATGAGATGGTCACTAGTCAACACATTTCTTGTAGTGAACTAACTATATTCTATCTAACTAACTACTTATCTCTGACACTTATCTCTGATTGGAGGGAGTACTAACTAACTAATACTTATCTCCGACACTTATCCCTGACAAAATCTCGTACACTTATCTCCGAAAAAATCTCCAACACTTATTTCCAATCGGAGGGAGTACTAACTAATGCTTATCTCCGACACTTATCTCCGACAAAATTTCCGACACTTATCTCCGACAAAATCTCTAACACTTATACTATCTAATCAACCCTAACTAACTAACTAACTAACATATACTTTCTAATCAACCCTAACTTAACTAACTACTAACATATACTAACTAATAAACCCTAACTAACAAACTAACTAACTAACCTAATTAACCCTAACTTTTTTCCTTCAACTAACTAACCTAATTAACTAACTAACAAATAAACCTAATTAATCTAATTAACCTTACCCTAATCCTAAACCTATCTAACCTAACCCTAACTGGCCTAATTAATTGAATTTGTAGGGGGATCGTAGGTGTACCTCGTTGTCTCTGGCAGCATGGACAGCGGCGCGTGGAGGCAGCGTGGACGACGGCACACAGAGGCTAAGGCAGAGGCGGCGCATGGCGGAGGCAGAAGCGGCAACGTGCGGAGGCGGCGTGGACAGCGGCATGGCGCAGCACTTCTCCCAACGGCGGCGGCGCGGCAGGGTGGCGGCGCGGAACGTGAGGTCGGGCGCACGTCATCGTCGGGCGGCACCTCCCATGTGTCTTCATCATCGGGCGGCACCTCCCCCGTGTCTTCATCATCGGGCGGCACCTCCCCTGCGTCTTCGTCTGAGAGAATTTGGGGACTCTGGTTCATGGCTAGAACCGGAGGAAGACGATGGGGGTATTTATGCCCCCACCTCTTTAGTCCCTCAAATGCAAGAAGGCCGTTACACCCAAGCTACCGAGCTACTCCCTCAAATGGTGCCTCCACACATAGAGAAAGAAATTACTGCTTCAGTAATTCTATGCAAGATCAAGAGAGGCATTAAGCAATGGATCCATAGGGTTGTATACGGGAAGGAGAAGAAGGCATACTAGTGTGAGTATGCTGAGTGTTATGTCAAGTGTGAGTATGCTGAGTGTTATGTCAAGTGTGAGTGAGCATTGTGTAAGTGTGTTGTAGACTAGTTAATGTTCTATACAATAAATATGACAATGCTCAAGTAAATGTGCAAGAATCGTTTCATAGGTTACATAGATTTATATAAAAGGTTTAATAGATTATTACACATCACCAACATCATCATTTTCTTTGTTGGGGTTTTCTTCTGGGCCGTAACCATGGAGCATCTTCATTATTTAGCAGGATACTTAGGTCAGTGTTCACTCTGAAGGGCAGAATTTCATGAAACTTATTGTAATCTTCTGACATGTCTATCTTGTCCTCCAATCCCATGATGTTTCTTTTCCCTGAAAGAACTCTGTGGCGCTTTGGCTCATCGTATGATTTATTCGTTTACTTATCTTTTCTTTTTCTCGGTTTGGTAGACATGTCCTTCACATAGCAAACCTAAGCCACATCATTGGCTAGGATGAATGGTTTGTCTCTATACGCAAGATTGTTGAGATCCACTGTTGTCATGCCATACTTTTGGTCTACCTGTACCCCACCTCCAGCCAGCTTGATCCATTTGCACCAAAACAAAGGGATCTTAAAATTAGGTCCATAGTCAAGTTCCCATATCTCCTCTATATACCCATAATATGTGTCCTTTTGCCCATTATTGTCTATTGCATCAAAGTGGACACCACTGTTTTGGTTGGTGCTCTTTTTATCTTGGGAAATCATGTAAAATGTATTTTCATTTATCTCGTACCCTTGGAAAGTAGATATGATCAAAGATGGTGACTTTGCCAACAAGTACAACTCTTTTTCAATAGTGATGTCATCATTTATGAGATGTATTCGCAACCAACCACCTAAAGTCGCCCCGTGTTCAAGTTTAATCCAGGAGTCATGCTTCCTTAGGTTTTGGGAGCGTACAATATTCTTGTGTTCCTTGATATACAGAGCCACCAAGGTTGAATTGTGTAGAACTGTGTAGTGTGCTTGAGTGAAAGAATGCTCGTCCATAGAATAGGTTGTTTTCTTTCCTAGCGTGGCTTTTCCACCTAGTCTCCCCTCATGCCTCAATTCAGGAACACCAATCGGCTTAAGGTCAGGAATAAAGTCAACACAAAACTCAGTGACCTCCTCTGTTCCATAGCCCTTCGAGATGCTTCCTTCTGGCCTAGCACGGTTATTGACATATTTCTTTAAAACTCCCATGAACCTCTCGAAGGGGAACATATTGTGTAGAAATACAGGACCGAGAATGGTAATCTCTTCAACTAGGTGAACTAGGAGGTGCGTCATAATATTGAAGAACGATGATGGAAACAACAACTCAAAGCTGACAAGACACTGGACCATATCCTTCTGTAACCTTGGTAGACTTTCTGGATTGATTACCTTCTGATAAATTGTATTGAGGAATGCGCAAACCTTCACAATGGGTAGTCGAACATTTTCCGGTAAAATTCCCCTCAATGCAATCGGAAGCAATCATAAGAACGTGGCAGTCATGAGACTTTAGGTTTTGGAATTTTTTCTCTGCCATATTTATTATTTCCTTTATATTTGACAAGAAGCCAGACGAGACCTTGATACTGAAAAGGGCTTCGAAAAAGATTTCCTTTTCTTCTTTGGTAAGAGCGTAGCTAGCAGGACCTTGAAACCGCTCTGGATGCATGCCGTCTTGTCCTTTCATACGTTGTTGGTCCTCCCGTGCTTCTAGTGTATCTTTTGTCTTCCCATACAAGCCCAAGAATCCTAGCAGATTCACGCAAAGATTTTTCGTCAGGTGCATCACGTTGATCGCAGAGCGGACCTCCAGGAATTTCCAATACTCAAGCTCCCAAAATATAGATTTCTTCTTCCACATGGGTGCGTGTCCATCAGTGTCATTCAGAACAGGTTGTCTGCCAGGATCCTTTTCAAAGATTACTTTTAAATCCGTGGCCATATCAAATACATCATCACCGGTACGACGGGTTGGTTTCAACCG
Source organism: Dactylis glomerata (assembly GCA_007115705.1). NCBI lineage: Eukaryota > Viridiplantae > Streptophyta > Magnoliopsida > Poales > Poaceae > Dactylis > Dactylis glomerata. The sequence continues at coordinate 927,893 of QXEO01000550.1, forward strand.
GGTCTCTGCCTCGCCATTGAAATGCTTGCCTTTTTTCCTTAAGGGATGTCTGTTTGGAAGAAAACAACATTACCACGGGTACACATTCTTCCTAGATTTATCCAAATATATACTTTTAGTCTCTTCTAAACAGTGTGTGCATGCATTGTATCCCTTGTTTGTCTGTCCTGAAATATTACTAAGAGCAGGCCAGTCATTGATGGTTACAAATAGCAACGCTCGTAGGTCAAATTCCCATTGTTTGTGCTCATACTACACACGTACACCTCTTATGTCCCACAACTGTAAGAGTTCATCAACTAATGGCCTTAGGTACACATCAATATCTTTGCCGGGTTGCTTTGGGCCTTGGATGATCACTGGCATCATAATGAACTTCTGCTTCATGTATAACCAAGGAGTAAGGTTGTAGATACATAGAGTCATGGGCCAGGTGTTGTGACTGTAGCTCTGCTCCCCAAAAGTATTCATGCCATCTATACTTAGACCAAACCATAAGTTTCTTGTGTCACATGCAAAGTCCGGGAACTCTCTCTAGATTTTTCTCCACTGCGACCCGTCAGCGGGGTGTCTCAACATCTCATCTTTCTTACAGTCCTCCATGTGCCATCGCATCAACTTGGCATGCTCATTGTTTCTAAACAAACATTTCAACCGCGGTATTATAGGAGCGTACCATATCACCTTGGCAGGAACCCTCTTCCTGGGTGGCTCGCCCTCAACATCACCAGGGTAATCTCGTCTGATCTTATACCGCAGTGCAGTGCATACCGGGCATGCATCCAAATTCTCGTACTCCTTGCCGCGGTAGAGGATGCAGTCATTAGGGCATGCATGTATCATCTGCACATCTAATCCTAGAGGGCAGACAAGCTTCTTTGCTTCATATGTACTGGCGGGCAATTCGTTATCCCTTGGAAGCAGCTGCTTCATCATTATCAGCAACTTATTAAATCCTGAGTCAGTCACACCGTTCTCTGCCTTCCATCTTGGAAATTCCAATGTGCTACCTAGCTTCTTCTGGCCATCTTCACAATTTGGGTACAACAATTTTTTGTGGTCCTATAACATCTGCTTGAACTGCAACCTCTCCTTTTCCATTTCATAGTCTCGCTTTGCATCAGAAATGACCCGACTAAGATCATCAGCAGGCTCAACTGATGCCCGTTTGTCACCTCTCTCTTCTTCATTGTCTTCCATTGTAGTATCACCGTATTCAGGGAACATTTGACAATACTTGTCATCATTCTCTTCTTCTTCACCGTCTTCCATCATAACCCCTCTTTATCCGTGCTTGGTCCAACAATTATACCCAGACATGAAACCCCACCGAATCAGGTGGAACTGAATGGTGCTTGAGCAAGAGTAATCCTTCTCATTCCGACAGGCACCACAAGGACAACACATAAAACCATTCCGCTTGTTTGCCTCAGCCATTTTGAGAAAAAAAACGCACGCCTTCAATGAACTCGGCAGAGCGTCGGTCACCGTACATCCATGGATGGCTCATCTGCAATTTATAAGTATATCAAACGCAATCATGATGCCAAATTTTGTCCAGGTCTAAAATTAGTCCAACGCTTAGTTGCCAACCTCTTAGAACACTTGAATAGATGGGGCAGCACCAAATATTGACAAATCATGGATGAACTCGAGCTCGGTGGTGAAGAACAGAGGAGAAGGAAGCTGGCTGGCTCAGGGCAGCGAAGATCAAATTTATAGGAATTTAATTAGTCCCGGTTGGTGTCTCCTCTCACCTCATATCATGTTTGGTTTGTGTGGCATTATTCACTCACACATTTCATCTAGAAATGGAAAAAATCTAGCACACACCTCCCACCCTTCTAGGAGGAAAAAACAGGGGAGAGGGCGGCCAGCGGGTGGCACTAAATAGGCAGGGACCTTTAGTCCCGGTTGGAGATACCAACCGGGACTAAAGGGTCTGGCATTGGCCGCAGACCCCTTTAGTCCTGGTTGGTGTCTCCAACCGGGACTAAAGGTCCCTAACAAACCGGGACTAGTTCTGTCGTGCCAATCCGGCCCCCTGGAGGGACCATTAGCACCGGTTTAATAGACAACCGGTGCTAATGGTCCTGAACATTAGGCCCTTTTTCCACTAGTGAAGTGACTCTGTGTGTTGATTCAAATTAGGTATTTGTTCGAAGTAATTCTATGTTTCAAACAGTGAAGTAACTCCATAGTTCAGAGCAAAGTAATGCAATGATTTTCTTACTTTTGCTGAAGTAATTCTATGTGTTCTTACACTAAGGTGAATGTATGTTGTATTTATTCAAAGTAACTCTATGTTTCAAATAGTGAAGTAACTCCATAGTTTAGAGCAAAAAGTAGTTCTATGATTTTCTTAGTTTTTCTGAAATATCTCTATGTGTTCTTACAGTGAAGTAACTCTATATAATATAGCTTTTTATTTTCTGATGCAGAAGTAACTGCATCCGGTTGCAACAAACCAGCCATGCAAAGCATTTTAAAAGTCTAACTAATTTCCTTGTTTGTTGGACTAGCCGTGATGCTAATTAACAAACACGTGTTTATCTCCATATGGCTTGGAACGTGACGACTCCTCAAAAATTTGAACTCACATTGCTTTTTCCATGTAGTATATAGTACATACTATAGAAGCATGTATGCATTTATGGAGTATATATTGAATACGATTTTTTACTGGTATATACTGCATAGGATTAAAGAAGTATTATACTATATTTTTATGCGAGATGGTATATATACCTCTTGCCAATTAGATTGCAGGGCATTAGTAGTGTACCAAAACAATATATACCAGTATATACCAAAACGGTCTATACTAGTATATACTGTTCATGCGAGATGGTATATGTACCTCTTGCCAATTAGATTGGGAGATGGTATAATACCAATCATTTGATGCATTTAAATCTATCTGATATTTTGATACTTTTGCAAAATGTGACAGGTTGCTGGAAGCTCCCAGGGCATTATAGTAGTGGGGTAGGAGTTCAAGGCCAGTATGTGTGGTCGCAGGTTTGGGTCGCGAGGCCGCAGTCTGGTGAGTTTACCGTGAGTGCCCACCTCAGTGAGATTGGCCGCTGTCATGGTGATTTTATCCCAATCTCCTCATCTAGAATTTTACACTGTCTCTCTGTTGGCTTTGGTATCAATACTATTTTGCTTCAAAAAAATGAAGAGTACCGGTTTAGTTTACTCATAAATTAAGATGATAAATTCAAGTTCGCTTCCTAAACCTTGTTAGTTTTGCTATCTAAAATTTAGTAGTGCTTAGTAAATGGTACTGTAAAATAAACATCATCAGAACCTTTTGTTATGTCAGTTTTGACTCCTTTCCTTATAGCCCATACCATGATTGGTCTATTTTTCTTATTTTGTTGTAGTTGTTTTGTTTTACTTTTCATATAGCCATCTTAAATCTTGTTCTAGGAGTACATAATCTACAAATTAGACTGACTTCAGAGCTAAGCTGGCTGTAGCAGCACTGCTATTTGTAATCTGTAGCTTAATTTGAATATTTGTACAATTTTAGCTCTCTTTCATGTAAATTTACTTTACTATTCTTGCTTCATTGAGTAGTAATGTAACTTGCTTGCCAGATTTTCTACCATGTTGCTATAGACTACAACTAGGCTCTCTTTTCGCTCTCTGTTGCCTTTTGCAAGTCACAGCTGACAAAGCAAGTCACAGCTGACTAACATAAGTAGTACTGTCCTTTCCATTGATTGTTGTAGTAGATGCAATACCCCCTCTGTTGATTTTGCTCCTTAGATACAATGCTGATGTCAATGTGTATTATGAACTAACTTCCACTATTAATGTGTGTTGTGTCCAGCGTGCAGAAGCACAACGGTCTAGATTGTGTTGTGCTGGAGAGGAGTAGAATCACAATGAGGCGTAGATCCTACTGTGCATGGGCGTGCATGGGCGTTTTGGACAAGTTGTGAGGGTATTTTGTCCAAGTCGCTGTATTTGGTCGCTGTCAGAAATTCCTTTACCATCTTGTATTTTGAAACGGAGGCAGTATATTGTAATAGCACGTTATAATAGACTATAAAGATTGTAATAGATGAATTTTAGTATTATCGGATGAATTTCGTCTCTGTTTTGTGTGAAATATTGATCATGTATGTGCTTTGAAACTATGTGAATGGAAATCTGACCATTGGAACCTACTTCTGATTAGTAATTGGCATTTTGAACTTTTCTGACGTGTGGGACCAATTTGTGAGATTGTCTGACAAGTGGGACCGAGTTGACAAGTGGGATAATTTGAAAAGTGGGGCCCAACTAACAAGTAGGACCAACTTTAGATTAAATTGGACAAAAATAAAAAGGGAATGTTGTAAAAAGGCCAAGGCCTGGAAAACAAAAAGGCCAAATGTTGGCCTTAGCCCATTTAGCTGATCAAAATTGAGAAAAAACTATCATAAAATAGGCTAAATTGTTGGGCTTGGCCCATATAGATCACTGGAATGGACCAGGCTGATTTCGATTTATGACCAATTCAAAATCGTCACAATGTCTGTCACGTGGCTGCCATGTCGGATTGCTGATATGGCCTCCTCAAACTGCCCATGATGATACCGAATAGTCGAAACCATTATGATGTCATAGATGGTTATGACGATTTCAGTGGATCCATCACATTCGTTAATCAACGATGCCTCATTTTTTTACGGTCGTTCTTTCATCATAAAATTGGCATAGATCAAGCATTGTGACAATCTAGTGACGAAAATAGAGGGTCGCTAGTCAACACATTTCTTGTAGTGACACATGAGAGTGGTAAATTATTTTTGGGATCCATGTATAGAGCCTTAATTCAGCTACAGGTGCTAGTTAAATAATAATAATAAAAGAAGAAGATGATGAAGATTCCGCTAAAGACTAAGGTTTGCCCATGATATCTTCGCTGAGGAGTAATACTACCCAAATACAACCTTGTAAAACATAATTGGCACAAAAGTACAAAGTATGTATTTTGTCAACGTGATGAGACTATTGAACACTTACTCTTTCAATGCAAAATTGCTAGATCTATATGGTCGGTCATCCAAGTAGGTTCAACCTTATATCCGCCATGTGGTGTTGCTAATTTATTCAGCGACTAGCTAAACAGTGTGGATAATAGGTTTAAAATACTTACTATGGTGGGAGCGCTTGCTGTTATTTTCTCTCTTTGTCATAGGATTGATCGTCCATCGCCATAGGCGCAATTGCACTTTCTATAAGAATTACTTAAATTGCACCTCTTTTTATTTTATCTTTGTTCAACTGGATTTGAGAGGACATGTGCATCCTAGTTATGCAGTGGCTGAGTGTAATGATTAAACCATTTAAGTAATAAAACACCTTTTATCAAAAAAAAATGCTGCATTAACAGAAAACTCAAACCAGCTTAGCAAATCAAAGTACTCAAACTAAGGAACAACATCACCAAGTTTGGAGCCAATCCAAGCACGTTTAGGACTCCAAACTCCAGGCTGAAAATGGACTGATCAGAAACTAGAAATCCAGACAGAAATCACATCTTCTTCCTCTGTTCTCAATTGGTTGTGATGTTCTTGTGTGTTCTCTCACCTTCTTAACAATGTCCACTATGTTTTGCCTTCTCTCACTTGCTTACACAACAACAAGATTGGTGGCTAGGTTTTATTTTACATTGCTCTCTCAAGAAGCAGCTCTGTCGTTGATTGTGTTGGGAAAACTAGGCACACTAGTTAACCTCATAAGTAGAGATTAGCACACTTCAACATGATTTGAAAATATGCAGCAAAACCAAAGTAAACTTCAGCACCACTTGTGTACTAACTCAAGGATACGGATGAAACATGAGACTTCTTGGCTCTTTGATTCATGTAAAATGCATCCATGATCTTTGTACTTTATTATGCCATATTGTTTATTATTTATCAACTTTATTACTCCCTCCGACCCATATTACCTTTTCGCAAATACAGATGTATATAGACACATTTTAGTGCTAGGTAATATGGGTCGGAGGAAGTATATTTATTGAGACTAACCTACTAATAGTTGCAAAAGTGCACAAATTCTTGTTTAACACTTTGTGTAGGTTTTGTACAAATATGGAAAGTCCCCCTCAATATGGTGAACGGAGTTTACTAAAATCTATCCCTGTAGAAAAGATTTTGAAAATGCCACGTTTTCGATCCGAATACGACATCAAAAGGAAAAGTGTTCAACATGAATGTGTTGGTAATTTTCTCCTAATGCTGATTGATATAAACTTCGTCCAAAACAGAGTTCATATGCGACCTGGGCGTCCCGGACATTGAAGGGTACATAAGCAGTTTCGGGATTCCAAAAGTTGGTGACATGAGTGACTCAAACTCTTGCCATATAAGATCAGTTCGGCTAAGCCACGACTTGAGGGACTTCTGGGGTTTTGGAGGAGTCACCATTATGGTTCTAGAGGTACCCAAGAGCTCTTGGATCCAAGGAGTTAGATCCGATGACCCCGGTGAAGCCTCTGTATATTGATCAAAAACCCTATTTTTTGGAGGCACCACGAAGAGCTATGAAATTGCTTCCCCCTTGGTTTCCATCTTCAAGGGGGAGGACTTCTCTATAGTACCAATATGCTAAAAGGAAGAAGGGGGCAAAGGGCCGCCGCCCTCTAGGGCTGCCGCTGCACGTTGCTACGGGCACCACCGCCTCCTTGGCCATGGGCACCGCCTCTCCCCCTTGGGGAGGCACCTCTTCATCAATATATAGAACACCTCTTCATCATCCCCAATGTATCTCTTCGCAAACACGATGTTTGATGCAATATATTATATACTTGTGATCTATTGTGTTGCTATGTCTTGTGTTGAGTGATTACTTGTTGATGGCCAATGGTGATATAGTTCATTTTGATGGTTGCATATATATTTGTTATCTACGACTCTGAGTGATCTCTGGGACGATAGCATCGCTCTTTTCCCCTTTCTGGCGTCTTGATGCCAAAGGGGGAGAAGAGGTCTAGTAGGCCCTTGGGGATTTGCATGGGTTTTATTGCTCTCGCACTCTTTTTGTTGGCATTTCTTTTGGTTTGGAACCTAATTTTCTTTTTATCGTGCTTGTGTGAAGACTATGTTGAGACTATGCTTGTGAACATCTGTTTGTAAGGTTAAGACTATGTGTGGTTTGCTATCTTGTTATTGTCTTACCTTAAGTTTATTGCAAGCATATGTCTCTTGTGACGGAGCTTGGTATTTTTTACTAACCCATTGCTTCATCTCTGTAGATTATATTGTTGGTGTATAAAATCTATTGGGGGTGTTGATTCTAGCCTTGTGTGTTTGCATTCAAAAGAAAATTCAAAATAATGCACATGTCTAGGGGAGCTTCGTCTATATTTTATCTACCTGTGTGTTGATTATCTTTCGTTTTATGCAAAACTTGTGTTGTCATCAATTCACCAAAAAGGGGGAGATTGAACGGACATTTATTGTCCTAATATTTTGGTGCTAATGACAATGCCTAATCAACAAAGTTTAGCTACCGTTGTGTTTGAATATTCAAGGAAAACAAAACAGACTTCAGCAAAGTGGTAGTACCGCTAGTGCAACTAGTACTACCGCTCCTGCTGATTTAGCCCACATTGAGTCAGGCTAGTAGTACTGCAACGGCAGTACCGCTCCCTCTACAGGAGTGGAACTACCGCTCATAAGTACCGGCCCAGTATCGCTGAAGGAATTCCGCTTGCAGGTATCAAAGTTGCTAAGCGGTACTTTTAACTGGTAGTGACCCGGTAGTACCTACTAGCACTCTCAACTCGAAGGAATGAGGCGGGCGGTAGTACTGCTGGTGCGACCGGAACTATCGCTCGGCCCCTTGGTGATTGAAGATTGGGCCCAGCAGGTACTATCGCTGGGTGCAGCTGTACTACCGGGTCCCTAAAGGCCAGGCAGGATTTCAACATCAGGATTCAAATTGATGAGCGGTAGTACCGCTATTTGGACCTGTACTACCGCCCTGGCATGGCTGCAATGGTCATAAATGCAAGAGGAGTATAAAAAGGAGAGGTCTTCTTCCCCAAGAGGTCACCTCTACTTTTCTCTCTCCTCCATGGATTCAAGTGCTCAAGCTTCGTAGATCTCTCTCCCTAGCCAATCAAATCCCTCAAGACTTTGGAGTTTTGGAGAGAAGCGCCCTAGATCTACAATCCTACCAAAGGAATTTGCAATCCCCCACCTATCCTCTATGGATCTTGCCTTCGTGCAAAAAAGGTCACTTGGAAGCTTCCTCCATGTAAAAGCTTTGTGGTATTTATTGGGAGCCTCCAATTAAGTTGTGGAGTTGTGCCACAACCTCTGTGTAAGGGTTTTGGTCGTCGCCCTGAAGACCACCGCTTAGTGGAAGCGAGCTAGCCTCTGTGGCTTGCTCACTGGAGAACAAGGTGATCTTTTGTGGCGTTGGTGGACTCCATGTCGCCACACCTCTCCAACGTAGACATACTTCCCCTAAAAAAGGAAGGAACTACATGAATACATCCTTGTGTCTCCGGCTTCTTCAATCTCGTACCTTTACTTGTATCGTGTTTACTACTTTGTTGGATGCTTGCTTGCCACTTGTAGGGAAATTCATCTAGTTGAACATCTAGAGAATTTACCTTTGTGTCAAGCCTAAAACAAAAAAGAATTAAAAATTGGATTAGCTCCTATTCACCCTCCCTTTCCTCTTTAGTTGCTTGTATCGATCCTTTCAAGATAGGGATGAGAAGGTACTCCCCTGTGGAGAGCAGACCCGTTGTCATCCCTAGTCTCAAGGTCAAATAACAGCCAAGTCTCATGAGTAGTTTGATCTTGGCATTGAGGAGTCGAGTGCAACTTAGAGCCTTCATCCACCATTCCCATGACACCTCCTAACATAAGATTAGTTGCACTTTGATATGACCGAACATATCCAAAAAAAAAAGAATCATTGTGCTACTGTTTGGTGTACAATGACTATCCTATAAGGAACGTGCACTCTAATACTCACATTGTGTATGTACCATATAAAAAAGATACTCCTACTCAACCGTTGTTTTCCTAATAACATATTGATACAAGTCGCCTTACCGTCATCATCATATCAAGCGCTACAATATATGCAAGTCTTGATGGACCCCCAAAGGTGAACTCATTCCACACTACGGTACTACTTGACCCGCATACTCATTAACCCTTTAGGTTGGAACATGGACATACGAGATAAATAGAAAAAAAAAGACGATGGTATGTGAGTACTCAATCCCGACAAGTCGGAAGCATGTAAGACTAGAAGAAGCCGGTACTACTGCCCACCTCCCAGGACTGGTACTACCGATCCGACTACCGGGATGCTACCACACCATGCGCTAGAGACTGGTACCATTGGTGATCGGTATTACCGCCCGCTATAGCACTACCATCGCCCCTTTCGCTGCCTGTGTGTAGGTTTTGGGCCCAAGGCCCATATATGGCCTCATTACATGTAAACCCTAGATAAGAAAATATTGAGATAAGAACTTGAGCATGTGATCTCTTCCTCCCATGTGAGAATATAAGACCTCTCGATCTCTAGATCTTCTTTGGAGTTGTACAAGTCATCTCTTTGTGTTTTCATCTTTCTTGGTTTGGGTCTCTATTCTCTTTTGTCTTTCCTTTGGATTCTACCAAAATCAATCTCTCTCTCCCAAGATTCTATCAAATTGCTTAGCAATCTTTCTTCAAGGAAAATTATATCGCTTTGATCTTTCCCTTGGGATTCTCTGGAGTTGGTGGATTGTCGGTGAGAGCAACCGATTCGTATCATGTTTGTGTGTGCACGCACCTCCACTCCGTGCGAGTTCATAAATGTGTACTTCGGCCTCAATCAGAAAAGTTCAGGCCAAATCCCACAAGGTCCTAATTACATATAACTTTAGTAAACTATGTTACACGAGAATTACATTGGAGCTCCTGGGTGCCACACCCACCCATGGCTCCATCTGACACCTGCCCCAGGGTCCACTCCAAATTGGTTGTATAGATGAGTGTATCTAGACATTCACTCATGTATTCCTCCATACTCTCCAAGAGATGGGCCCACTGGTTCGGCCCACCGCTGCTGTCTCCATGCGGTTTTCTCCACCGTGTTGTCCCGCATCTGGGTGACTGCGTGGAGCCGCCGCGAGAGGTCCGCCGCGGCCAGGCACCATTGCTCGCCATCACCTACTGATGCGGAGGTCGGCGACGACAACATAGGGTGGAGTGGACTGTCGATGGGCAAGACGAACAGCGAGAGGATGATGCTCCCGTCGACACCGGCACCGACAGCGAACTCCAAGACCAGAGACACATCAGAGTTCCAACTGTGTCGGCGCCTCTAGTACTTAGGAACAATGACGCTTTTGGTTGGGATCTGCAGTGCTCCGACGCTGGCCTGTGTACTTCGCCTGGAGGCGGCCAATGGGAAGCCCACCGGCAACAGTAGAAAACATGTTGTTCTACGCCGTGAAGGCGGCTAGCGCGGAGCACCGGCGACATGCATGGCGGAGCATCGACGCCAGCCTCCGGGAGCACTCCTGTATTTATGTATTTTTTATCATTCAAACGACTGATTCTGTACCAACACACACAGTCCGGCTTTCAATTCTGTGGGTCCTGGATGGACGGGGAGACAGGCATGTCAGGGACGCGAGCGTGTATTGCCATGTATTCTAAATAGAAGGAAAACTTGCCAAAAAATGGTTCATTACTTTAGTTCCCATCACGATGCAATCTTTACGGCGGATATATGGGTGGGTGTCGCACCCGGGAGTCAAACGTCCAGGTTAGTGCCGAAGCGGTGGTTCTCACATATAAGAATTGAAGTCATAAAAATTTGGAATGCCAAAATATGAGGTTCGATATTGAAATGTTGAGGCATTGATCTTGAATTTTACAAACGGGCAACTATAACCACAAATTTAGCGTTACTTATACTCCCTCAATCTCAAAATGTAAGATGTGATTTACTTTAACGGTTTAATGCACTATTTTAACTGTTACTATATACATAGTATATGGATTGAGTTTGTTAAGGACTAAATGGCATTCTTCTATTTGTTTTATTTCATACATACAAAATCATCATCACAAAAGGAAAACCAGTAACGTTATGTACAAACCTTCTTCATGTGTAGAAAAACAGAAAATAAAAAAGTTCGATTCCTCGCGAAAGTTATTTATCCATCAAGCAAGATAGTATATGCAGCTATACATCGATACGGTTATACTGGACAATATATAAAGGGAAAATAAGCATTGGAGTAGATGTAAAGCTGAATGACCGGGAGAACCGATAAAACAAGTAAACCTGCAATGAAAATATTATCTTCATGTCATGGGCGAGCACATTAGAATGGACAACAGAACATCATTTTGAAGCAACACTTAGTTTGCTCTTTACCTCAAGCAAAACGCACCAATACTATGGATGTTATTGCTTGCATAGTAGAGTGCTTTGCCTCACAATATGCCGCTCAAGAAACCCCTGCAAAATGATGGAAACTTCAGTTACTGTCTTCCAGATGAGAATAGTAACACAAATCAACTTTTAACAAGGATACACGTTACCAGAATCCAGAGGATGCATTTTCCTTTTCCCTGCATTAAAAATAATAAACATCAACCTAAGAACAGAAATAGTTCCAGGATCCTCTCCAATGAACACTAGCCAGTAACCATATAATACAAGTAATATACGTGGAACCGGATATTCTGAATTTATGTGAACAATGGCGTAGATGGATTCATGCCAAACATATATGCCCATCCAATAGGCCATTGAATAGACTAAGTGACAAACAAGAGCATCTGATAGTTTCCTACTGCTCGGAAACACCGCGGTTGCATCCAGCATAGCCAAATTGACGATGTTTCTTATAACGTAAAGTGCTGTCAGCATAGCTATCAGGGAGGATGGAGGGTGCGATTAGCTGTGTTTCTTATTGCAGAGTGTCCATCAGCACAGCTAACAGGGAAGATGGAGGGTGCTATCATATGGGTGGGAACACTTGCAGTTAGAAAATATGGGCAGAGGACACAGTGAATTGGGACTTCTCGATGAATGGCAGGATCAAAAAGGGTCTCGTGTGCCACCGCCCCTCCTGCCGGGGCAGCTGCCCAGGCTTCCTGTAGCGCGGCAGCTTGCGTTAGGTGATTTTTTATGGCGATTTTGACCCAAAAATGACATCTTAAGCATGTTTGCCCAGGCTTCAAGAAGTTGCTTCAAGAAGTTTCTGGGTCTGACACTAGCGGCACCTAGTGTTTTGGGGTGTCGTGTTTCTTGGAATTGTATGATGAGGACATCCCTACTACACAGCCATCTCCACCTACTGTTGATGATCCTATTGTTGCTGATCAAGATAAGTCCAATGACGAGATTCGGATTGGACCAATTACTCGAGCCCGTGCTAAGTTGTTACAACAGCAGGTGAACTCACTCCTTGCTGAATCTGATATTTATTGTAATGAGAATTTTATTCTGCCTAAGTCTTTGTTCATATGTATGATCAGGTTCATTGGAGACGAAGGGGTTCGAGGGAGCGAGGAGATGCAACACATGGAGCACGACGTGGTGATCAAGCAAGAGAGCGCGAGGGAGGAGAGGGAGGCCGGCGCCACAAGCATGGAGAACATCACCACATGAAGGAGATCAAGTCTGGATGAGCACGACCATGTGATGGCGCACTAGGACTGCCTACGACACGATGTCTACACGTCTAAGGCGCGCTACACACTTGGCCTGCATGCTAAAATTAGGCCGAACCCATATATGGGTCGGTATGTACCCGTTTGAGTCGAACCGAGTCAGTTTGGGCCCAAACCAGACATGTTTTGGGCCAGGTCTTTGCTGAGGACGCCCGGCCACCTATAAGTAGCCCTGGGCGCCCCCTCAATTAGGGTTAGACCACGTTTAGACTAAAGATTACTTCGTTGAACTGCTGTAAGCATTCATCTGAATTCCTCCGCACCAATTCATCTGGATTTGGTGATATACTGCTGCAAGTTTAGTGTGATCTGTTGTTACATTGGGAATCAGTAGATTGCAAACTACCATTTCGTGGTCGACGGCTACGTGCGCAAGTGTGTGGAATCGTGAATATCCTACAGGTTTTGAGAGCTGTTGCATTGGCATCAGGGTTCAAGCGAGGAGAGTTCATCGGTGACACCAAGTTATCCCCGACAATCATCCGCTGCCATCATCACCATCGCATCGCTCACGAGAAGATCGGGCCACCCCATATCATCTTGGTATCAGATTTCCACGGTTTACTCGGTGAGCATCCACAAATTCATCCCTGCAATTCGTTTTTGTTTTCAGTCCTATCCAGAAAAAGCCAAAAAAAAAATTAGGGTTCTTAGTTTCTGCCATAGCCTAGATTGCACCGTTCTTGAGTTTTAGTCGTTGATCGTTTTTCGCGTTTTCTTTCTTCCATCCGTAGGAGTCTAGGTCTGGCAATCTTTTCTGCATCTTAGTTTTACTTTTGGTCGTCTTTTGCATCGCCTGGGATCGTCGTCTTCTTCCTCTGGTCGACGTGCTTGAGCTCGTGCTTGAGATCACGTAGATCGGATCTCCAAAGGAGTCCGACCGGTTTCCGATCGCTAGTTTCAAAAAAAAAAAGCAACGAGTCCGGGCCGCCTATGTTGCCTGGTCGAGCGGTTTCCGATCGATTGTTTGATCTGCACGTTGGATCGTTTCCCCGTGCGTGTACCTGATCCGATCGGATCTAAGTCAAAAAAAAATCAGCGCGCCTCGATCGCTCGCGCGCCTAAGTGCGGAGGACGTCTGGGGTCGAGCGTCCGCCCTCTCACCCGACCGCGGAGGGCGTCTGGCGTCCAACGCCAGATCGGGCCTCTTCTTTTTAGGCCCAAATTCAAGTTAGTACACCAAAAAAAAAGCAGAAAAAAACAGGGGACGTGCCTGCACGCACGCCGCACCTATATATATATATAAAAGACAAACTACTTTGTCCGTTTCGCGTCGCTGTCGTGCTGCCGTGTGTTTCCGGCGTCGTATATCTCTGCCGTGACATATTTTTCGTCGGTTTCTCTGCCGCGACAGCGTGTTACCACTGTATCCACATAGCGTCCTTTCTACACAATTTTGATCGCTTTAGCTACAGCCTGTCTTCAGCATCGTGTTAGGAGCTTACCCATACGAGACTAGCTACTTCGTGCTCATCAGGCTGCTGCCGTGTGCGCAATCTTGTGCCTGTTCATCGAGCCAGTGCTAGCGTCTCTCTTGTGCATTGCAACACGAGCTACTGTGCGTTGTCACTTATATCTCTTGAGCTTTTTTTCAGAGTTGCTTTGCCTCGCTTATCTCCACCATGTGTGTTTCGTGGGTCTTGACATACGATCAGCACTAGGACTTATTTGCGGTGTACTTAGGATACCATACCTACAGCTCCACCATATATTCCTGGTTTGTCGTGTGATCGCTCTTATACCCTCGGTATTCACTTCATCACATCCGTGCACGAGCTTGATACTTTGTTCTGGTATGCACTACAATTCACTTTGGAACGGTAAGATTACCTCTTCTTGTCAGTTTTTGAGTGAGTTGTGAGAGGCACCACACGTTTTTGATTTCGTGCACTAATCTACTAATCATGTCTACTAGTGGTTATGATGTCATGCAGGAAAAAGATGGGGATACACCGGTGGTTTGGACAGACTTTGTTGGACTGCGCACTCATCTGGAGGGGGTGTTGGATCGCTCTACTGCCGACGCTGTGACTGCACATCAGCAACTCCAGTTCAAAGTGCAAGGCACCGCAGATACTGTTCAAGCTATGCAAGCTCAGTTCACTACTTTCCAGCACAGCATTGATCAGTTGAACCAATCCCTAGCGGAGCTGCGTCGACCCATGGTACCACTGCCTGTGCAGCCTGCTGCTGACTTTGCTGATGATGACAGTGTCTATGACAATGCCAATCTACTAGGCCCCAATGCTCATGGGCGTGGTCTTGGACAACATGGTCGGCCCCCACATGGCATTGGTGCCCGACGTGTAATACCTGCTGAGGATGATTTTCTAGGGAAGCCCAAGTTCTCGATACCCAGATTTGATGGTGAAGGTGATGTGGAGGATTATCTCACTTGGGAGCTCAAGATCGACAACCTGTGGCATTTGCATGCTTACACTGAAGATAAGAAGATCAAACTTGCATCCTCAGAATTTGATGGTTATGCCCTGCGTTGGTGGGATAATATTTTGACACAACGACGAGCAGCTCATGAGCTTCCTGTTTTGCGATGGACAGAGATGAAGGAAATCATGCAGGCTCGTTTTGTACCCACCAATTATTTGCGTTCAGTTTTTGATCGATTGACACAGCTGAAGCAAGGATTTTTGACAGTTGATGCTTATTACAAGGAGATGGAACTGTTGATGCAGCGATCGCGCGTTCAAGAGTCTAGTCATATGACTATGCAACGGTTTTTGCACGGACTCAGACTTCCTATCAAGAACATCGTCCGGCATCATACTTACAATGATATGAATCAGTTGCTTCACCATGCTATGGAGGCTGAGGCACAGCTTGCTGAAGAGGCGCAACAAAAATCTCGCTTTTCACCTGCCAGTCGATACACTGCCAGGACGCCTTCTAGCCCTGCCCCAGCGCCACTTGAGGGGACTCCTACTCACCCCTCCTCGTCCACTAGGCCAGCGACCTCTGGAGCTCAGTCCAGACGTCCCGCTACCACACCAGCCGCTAGTTCTGGTTCGAGTGCCTCCGTGACTCGTGCTACTGAGAAACTATGTCATACGTGTGGAGGCAAGGGACACTTTAAAAGAGATTGTCCCAACAACAAAGTGATAGTGGTTACTGAGAACGGATATGAGACCGGAGAAGATGCTGATCCGTTTGGTTCTGATGATGAAGGTGAAGATGCTTATGCTGACTCTTCTCCTATTATTGTTGTCTCTCCACGTACGTTGAGTGTGCAGCCCAATATTGATTCTCAGCGCTGCAACCTGTTTCAAACCAAGGCACTAGTTGGTCCCAATAAAGCTTGCAAGGTGATCATTGATGGCGGAAGCTGTCGGAATCTCGCAAGTAAGGAGTTATGTGCCAAGCTGGGTTTGAAATATTTACCTCATCCTAACCCATATTATATTCAGTGGTTAAGTGACAATGGTGAGATGAAGGTAAACTACATGGTACGTGTGAACTTTGAGATAGGGCCATACAAGGATTCTATTGATTTTGATGTGGTTCCTACGACGGTTTGTCATCTCTTGTTGGGTCGGTCATGGCTCTATGATCGACATGTGCAACACAATGGTCGAGCCAATACTTATCACTTGGAGTTCAAGGGCAAGAAAATCAACCTACTGCCTATGTCACCGCAGCAAATTGTTAATGAATCTCGTCAGAAGACTGAAGTGAAACTCGAACAGCCACCTCCACGAGATAATGTAATAGCCGTGAGTGATATAACGAAAAGTGAGGGAGTGCCCAACTTGTTAGTTTTAGCCACCAAAGAAGACATGAGAGAATTTCGTGAGGATCCTACAGCCATGCCTCTTGTGCTCATGTACAAGGGCGAGGTCTTAGTTTCTAATGATATGCAACCTGTTTCTCTTGGTGTCTCAACTGTTTTGCAGGACTTTGATGATGTTTTTCCGGCGGAGGTACCTGCTGGGCTGCCACCATTACGAGGCATCGAGCACCAGATCGACTTGATCCCTGGCGCCTCCTTGCCCAACCGCGCCCCCTACAGGACCAACCCCGACGAAACAAAGGAGATACAAGCACAAGTGCAAGCTCTTCTGGATAAAGGGTACATTCGTGTCTCTCTTAGTCCTTGTGTTGTTCCTGTGATTTTGGTGCCTAAGAAAGATGGTACATGGCGCATGTGCGTAGATTGTAGAGCTATAAACAACATTACTATTCGATATCGTCATCCTATTCCCCGTCTCGAGGATATGTTAGATGAATTGAGTGGTGCTGCTGTTTTCTCTAAAATTGATTTACGTAGTGGTTACCATCAAATTCGAATGAAAGAAGAAGATGAATGGAAAACTGCTTTCAAAACTAAATTTGGTTTATATGAGTGGCTAGTCATGTCTTTTGGTCTTACTAATGCACCTAGTATATTCATGCGCTTAATGAATCATGTTTTGAGAGAGTTCATTGGTCGTTTTGTGGTTGTCTATTTTGATGACATACTTATTTACAGCCGCAATGAAACTGAACACTGTGTTCATATTAGACAAGTTTTGCAAGTGCTGCGTGATAATAAATTGTATGCTAATCTTGAGAAGTGCACATTTGCAAAAGATAAGGTCATATTTCTGGGTTATGTTGTTTCTAAGCATGGAGTAGAGGTAGATCAATCTACAATTGCTGCTATTCAAGATTGGCCTACTCCCATGAATGTTAGTCAAGTACGAAGTTTTCACGGTCTTGCTGGTTTTTATCGCCGTTTTGTGAAAGACTTTAGTACTATTGCTGCACCATTAAATGAGTTAACGAAGAAAGGTGTTCCTTTTGTGTGGGGCGCAGCCCAAGATCATGCATTTGATGAATTGAAACGTTTGCTTACTTCTGCACCTTTACTTGCATTGCCTGATTTTTCAAAGCAATTTGAAGTTGAATGTGATGCTAGTGGTATAGGCATAGGTGGCGTTTTGATGCAAGAGGGTCGTCCTATAGCTTATTTTTTTGAGAAATTATCTGGTGCTAGACTGAATTATCCTGTTTATGATAAAGAATTGTATGCACTTGTTAGAGTTCTTGAGGTTTGGCAACATTATTTGTGGCCAAAAGAATTTATCATACATTCTGATCATGAAGCTTTGAAATATTTGAAAGCACAATCCAACCTGCATAGGCGTCTCGCTAAGTGGGTTGAGTTTATTGAATCTTTTCCGTACATCATTAAACATAAGAAGGGAAAAGATAATGTGGTTGCTGATGCTCTCTCTAGGAAGAATATGTTATTGACACAACTTGATATTAATATTCCTGGTTTAGAGAGTATTTGTGAGCTTTATGCAACTGATCATGATTTTGCTGAACCATACCGTTTGTGTGCTGTGAAACACGCTTGGGAAAAATATCACATACATGATGGGTTTCTTTTTCGAGCTAACAAACTATGTGTTCCGGAGTCGTCTTTGCATTTGCTCTTATTGCAGGAATCACATGCTGGAGGTTTGATGGGTCACTTTGGGCGTGAGAAGACATTACTCATGCTAGCTGATCACTTCTTTTGGCCCCGGATGAGGCGTGATGTGGACAGGTATGTGCGGCGCTGCATTGTGTGCAACACATCTAAGTCCAAGCTGAAGCCTCACTGTTTGTATACACCACTACCTGCACCTATTACACCATGGGAAGATATTAGTATGGATTTTGTGCTAGGATTGCCAAAAACTAAACATGGTCATGATTCTATATTTGTGGTAGTGGATAGATTCTCTAAAATGGCACACTTTATTGCATGTCATAAGAGCGACGATGCGTCGCATGTGGCTAACCTGTTTTGCAGGGATATTGTACGCTTGCATGAAGTGCCCAAGACTATTGTTTCTGACAGGGACGTCAAGTTCATGAGCTACTTCTGGAAGACCTTATGGGGAAAGCTAGGAACGAAGCTGCTGTTCAGCACTACATGTCATCCCCAAACTGACGGCCAGACCGAGGTGGTGAAACGAACTTTGTCACAGTTGCTGAGGACAATGATCAAGAAAAATCTGCGGGAGTGGGAAGATTGTTTGCCGCATGTGGAGTTTGCATACAACAGGGCGGTACATTCTACTACTCAGCTTTGTCCGTTCGAGGTGGTGTATGGCTTCAAACCTATTACACCACTAGATTTGTTGCCTCTTCCATTGCATGAGAGAGTTAATATGGAGGCATCAAAAAGAGCTGATTTTGTGAAGAAAATTCATGAGAAGACTCGAGAGGCTATTGAGAAAAAAGGGAAGAATACTGCTGCTGCTCGCAACAAGTCAAGAAAGCAGGTTCTTTTTCAGCCCGGTGATATGGTATGGGTGCACCTGCGCAAGGACAGATTTCCTTTGCTTAGGCGTTCCAAGTTGAGGCCCCGAGGTGCTGGTCCCTATAGAGTGCTTGCCAAGATCAATGATAATGCCTACTCGATTGATATTCCTATTGCTGAGTTTGGTGGTGTTAGCAACAGTTTCAACGTTGCTGATTTATCACCATATGATGGAGATGACCTTGGAGCGTCGAGGTCGACGCCTTTTGAAGGGGGGGGGGATGATGAGGACATCCCTACTACACAGCCATCTCCACCTACTGTTGATGATCCTATTGTTGCTGATCAAGATAAGTCCAATGACGAGATTTGGATTGGACCAATTACTCGAGCCCGTGCTAAGTTGTTACAACAGCAGGTGAACTCACTCCTTGCTGAATCTGATATTTATTGTAATGAGAATTTTATACTGCCTAAGTCTTTGTTCATATGTATGATCAGGTTCATTGGAGAGGAAGGGGTTCGAGGGAGCGAGGAGATGCAACACATGGAGCACGACGTGGTGATCAAGCAAGAGAGCGCGAGGGAGGAGAGGGAGGCCGGCGCCACAAGCATGGAGGACATCACCACGTGAAGGAGATCAAGTCTGGATGAGCACGAGCATGTGATGGCGCACTAGGACTGCCTACGACACGATGTCTACACGTCTAAGGCGCGCTACACACTTGGCCTGCGTGCTAAAATTAGGCCGAACCCATATATGGGTCGGTATGTGCCCGTTTGAGTCGAACCGAGTCAGTTTGGGCCCAAACCAGACATGTTTTGGGCCAGGTCTTTGCTGAGGACGCCCGGCCACCTATAAGTAGCCCTGGGCGCCCCCTCAATTAGGGTTAGACCACGTTTAGACTAAAGATTACTTCGTTGAACTGCTGTAAGCATTCATCTGAATTCCTCCGCACCAATTCATCTGGATTTGGTGATATACTGCTGCAAGTTTAGTGTGATCTGTTGTTACATTGGGAATCAGTAGATTGCAAACTACCGTTTCGTGGTCGACGGCTACGTGCGCATGTGTGTGGAGTCGTGA
Source organism: Dactylis glomerata (assembly GCA_007115705.1). Taxonomy (NCBI): domain Eukaryota; kingdom Viridiplantae; phylum Streptophyta; class Magnoliopsida; order Poales; family Poaceae; genus Dactylis; species Dactylis glomerata. The sequence goes on from QXEO01000550.1 coordinate 947,946, forward strand.
ATATCCTACAAGGTTTGAGAGCTGTTGCATTGGCATCAGGGTTCAAGCGAGGAGAGTTCATCGGTGACACCAAGTTATCCCCGACAATCATCCGCTGCCATCATCACCATCACATTGCTCACGAGAAGATCGGGCCACCCCATATCATTGTACATCACTCTCTTTCTATCAATGCATCGAGACACAAAGCTTTTGCATTTTCTCGAACGAAAAAAAGAAGAGATTTGGTTCCCTAATAGAATCTTGTTTAGCTCTAAAGGAGACATCACGGATTGAATTGTAGACTTGAAAATAAGGTCGGGCAGATTTGGGCTGAGTCAGTTTCCAATAGAAGTTAACATTTTAGCCAATTTAACTGGAGTGCTTCAGTCAGTTGCAAGCAGAGAACCCAAATTTGTTGAAATTTCTGCCAAAAATTAGTGAAAAATATGCAGCTTTAGGTCCTACCACTATACCCAACTTCAGAAGATTGTTCTAGTTTGATAATTTTTGGAGGAACAACTGTAGATGACGTGGATATCTGAATATAATCGTGCTGGATCCCTGACATTGAGAGTTTGAAACGATTAAACCAAGCCATTGTTTTCCCTGCATTTCCTGGCATTTGGGTCACCATAGCAGTAGGCAAATTATGAAAAAGGGGTTCCAGCTAGCTAGATGTAATGTGCTCTGCTACTGCAATCGATAGTGTCTCATGTTTGGTGGACACTTTTTTTATTCCTTGTTTAGATTTCGGCATTAGAATTGCAGTTGTTTCTTAAACAAAAAATGTGAACAAAAAATCTGAAATTTCTGAATACCATTGGGTACCTATTTGTAAGTTGTAATGAAATTAATCGTTCATACAAGTAGACGGTTTGGTTTATGACTCCCGGCATAGAATTATGGAATATTACTTGAAGAACCTCCCAAGACCACTAACTATTCTCTGCCTAAATTTTAAGGTGGTGACAACCTTTTATGTGTATACACAATTATGATACTGTAAAGCCGTTGCTATCAAAGTTTCCTTATATATTTTGTGTAATACTGTGCGTAAGTAATAACACTCTTGTTATTATATCGACTAATTTTGCATGGCGTAGGACATTAAGTTAGTTCTTTGGTACTAAGAGACTAAGGCCAGATGTTCTCTTTTCCAGGAACTGAAAAGCCTTGCATCTTGAAGCATTGATAAAAAGAAGTTACGAGAACACGAGTAGGCTATAAGTAAACCAAAACTCAAGCCACACCCGTAAGTGCTAAGTTCCGCTTGTACTGACGCTTGGAGGCCAACCGGTCCTACTGGACCCAGATCCATGCCTCCACACTGATGGTATCCAGCAGTGAGGCGATGCACCCCTCATCCCATCCAAGGCTGAGCGAAGGCTACCATAGGTCTTAAGTTTTCTCTACTTTACTTCTATCCATTAGGATATAAGGAGTCCTGAATTTCTTTTCTATTTCATTTATTTGATTTACTTTATTAATTGATCTTTTTTTAAGAAATGTACAGTTCAAAACATATATCAGTTGAACAACTTGCCAGTCAACTTAACAAGCGTTTTTTCAAAATATAAAATATGCTTCTGGAACAGCTTTTTTTTCCTGGAGAACATGTTTCTACACAGAAACTAACACTCCACAATTAAGTTCTTTCCTAATATTCAATATTAAAAGCTAAAAAAAATCTAGGCAATTCATATCAATCAGAAGATTTCCCTATGTATCAACAGGGTTAAGCATATGGGTCAGTTGTGAAGAAGGGGGCGGTGAATATTTGCCTCTGTTTCGTACAAATAGATTAAAATGGCAAATACATTTGCAGCTATCACTATATGTAGAATGCATGTCAAGTTAACTACCAATCTTTTCTAAATTCTTACTTTTTTGGTCCTTTGAAGGCATTGGTGATATCATCAGCCGTTGGATTCTTCGTGAATTCAGCTAGCAAATCATATTTCTCTTTTCCATTAGGTTCATCAACCCTTCGATAAATCTCATATTTATTTGGGTAAGCCATCCTGTATCAATAATTTCAACATAATTTCACGTCTCAAAAGATAATCTAACTAGCAGCACCATTAGCAAGGTAAGTATGACATTCGGAGAACATAAGTAAAAGACCTAACCTTAAAGCACCCATGATAGGGTAAAATGTTCCAGCATAGAAGAGAAGTCGGAAAGAATAACAAGCCTCAAAGGATGAAGCATACTTGAGCCTCATGTCTCTTCCAATTGTCTTTAGCATGATGAATCAAGAATGAACTGAATACTAGCATTTGTTATATAATTAAGTGAAACTTAAATGGAGAACTTACTTGCATTACGCCACTTGATGCAGGCATATCCTGTAAATGCAAATTTCAGGGAAATTAAGGTCAGCACCTCTATGATAATGCCCAGGATTGAATGTGGTGCCATGTCTCATTTCAACCTTGCGGTGAATAATAAAAGGTCCCATAATAAAAGATATGAAGCCTAATTTTTTGTAAAATGGTGTTTGTTATTAGTTTAAAAAACATTTTCGCCATCATATAATCATAATTTAGTCATCATACTGTGTTATCTGTGTGCCTGAGCTATTGTAGTTCTATTAACTTAGTTTGATCGACATGCTGAGAGATTTGCTACTACCTCCATTCCGGTTTAGTGTTCCTGCAGGTAGCCCTAGATCGTAAATTTGAATATTACAAAAAATGTATCATTAGAAACTCCAGATGTTATATTTTCTAATTGTGTAACTTTTGTGTTTTACTTCAGATGTAGTATATTGGTAAAATTTACGATCCAGGGATACACGCGGTACCTATAAACCGGAACGGGGGAAGTATGATATATCCCGTGCTAATTAAATATAATGGTTCTTTTTAAGTACTCTCTCCGTTCCATAATTCTTGTTGGGGTTTTAGTTCAAATTTGAACTAAAACCCCAACAAGAATTATGGAACGGAGAGAGTACTTAAAAAGAACCATTATACTGAGATGTTCCATTTGGTGTCTAATAACATATCAACACTGAGGCACAAAATAAAAGATTGTTTGTAGTAAAAGTTTCTAATGTCAGCAACAAAAATATTGGATTTTTTTTTTGGATTACTCAAGTAGAATTAATATTGTTTGACTCGTCATAACTTTTGTTGTAATACTATGTTATTTTATACAAATATATTCATATGAAAATAATGGTCAAGGTTCTCACCAGATTAGATTTATCTTTCGAACACTCTTGATGGATAGATTGATTAATGGTAGCCCCAATAATTGTAAGAGCAAATAAAGACAAGTTCTAACTACCAATAAAAATAAGAGCGGTGAAACACAGAATAAGGAAGTACAGAAAATTTAAAAAATAAACAAGTCCATGGTATAAAGTTAAAGTTCCTTTATATGAGGTAAACATCGGGCATGCATGATATAGCGACCTTAAGTAGGACAACAATACCCAAACACATGCACAGAGAAAGCATGAGGCATGGAGGAAGGGAAACATATCAAGAGAGTTAATCTGCGCCGAACCTTTAGGCGAGGATTTACAAGAATCACAGGTCTGTCACCAGCAGCATCAGTCATAGCTTTCATATCCTGCAAAGTTCTACGACACTACAGATAGAGAAGGCCGGAAGGGTATACTACTTAGAACTAAAAAAAATGACTAAGACATAGGATCTTTACATCAATTATGCAGTTTCCAACAGCATTCTGGGGAGCAATGAGGACAAACATGTCATCTTCTTTATCAACCTCACTAGCACCTTAATTTAAGAAATGGAGATACAAAAATACCTCAGAAACACTCGAAAACAATAAAAGGCACGAACAAAAAGAATCAAGAAAAACGTACTCCCTCCGATCCATATTACCTTTCGCAAATACGGATGTATCTAGACACATTTTAGTGCTAGATACATCCGTATTTGCGAAAGGTAATATGGGTTGGAGGGAGTAACTATTTTTTATAAAACTACTCTCTCCGTTTCAAATTATAAGATGTTTTAGGTTTGTGAAGCAAATGTATCTAGACACGTTTTAGTGTGTATATTCGAGTGAACCTACACACTAAAAGATGTCTAAATACATGTGCTTCACAAAGCTAAAACATCTTATATTTTGAAACGGAGGGAGTATTTGTTAATTTTTTGAACTGAAATGTGTAAAATAATAACTGCTGACACTCCAAGACACTAAATCTAATGTAACAACGCAAACATCGTTGATACATGGGTGTTGAAGACTTCTACTCAAAATAGTAACTTCATCATGAAATAACATTATAGCTCATATTTTACACAGAAAACTTCATAGGTCATGCTCCTAGCTTAATATAATTTTCTGTAATTTCAGATGCATTTAACTAGCCATTTTTTATTATTTAATGATATTTATGTATTGGTTAAGTGGATGCCATACCTACTGCTCCAATATTAATAAAGGCACCCTTCGCCCCATAGTCACCCCAATCCATGATTTCCAAAATCTTTCTCGTTCCAGCAAGCTGGAGTGGAATACCAGCAAATGCACCTTGCCCCATGGAGCCTTGAACACAGACCTGATAAGAAGTCAGTAGTTTCATGCTGTGTCAACCAAAACAAGAAGTGGGCGGTGAGTGGGGTATGTGGATGAGTACTGAATGTAAGCACCTTGACACGTTTTCCGTCATTGGCAAAGGTAAGAGATAAATCTCTTACAAGTTCCATGAGGGTTCCTATCCGATAGACATCCTGAAGATAAAAAGGTTTAGTTGATAGTTGACCTAGCCAAAAAGGTATGTAGGCTGCGCACTCTTACCATTTCAGGGTTAAGCTCCGGAATGTTGATATCTATCTGCGAATTTGAGAAAATGAAGACAGTGATCAAGCAAAAATATTTTTCATAAAGACTACAAGGTTCAATCACAGTGATTAATTCCAAGGGCATATTATCCCCTCTAGATTAATTAAGCTGCAGAAAGGGAATAGTATTCAAGTGCCACAGTGAATAGTTTCTTCAGTGATTTCTGATTGAACGTTTGACGGAAATTTGGAAAAAATGGAAACAAAAGCAACAACCTGCAACCGGGTCTTTTTATCTTCAATAGCACGCTTTGTAGCTTGTAGCACATCGTCATAGAAGTATTTTCTGATCTCTCTGGAGTGTGGAATGTTATTTAATCTTGTCGGAATTCCACGATACTCCTGGCAGAAAGTATTTAGACATATAGGGATAACAGAGAGCTAAGTGGACACACACTTCTCTTGAAATCTCACACATAGATTTACACGTACGTTTTTTGAAGCTGCTGTATGCACAGAATCTGGTGGTTTTCCTGTTGAATGAAGACCATGAGAATATCTTCATACTCATTTTCATGGTTATAGAAAGTGGAAAGAGTGAAAATTGGGAAAGACAACATAATTAAAGGAACAAAAAAAGAAAGAGACTTGTCTGATTGTGCTAATGAAGAAATGTAATAAAAAGAACAACTCCCAATAGTTCATGGATTCTAATAAAGAAGGGAGAAACTGATGGGTAGCACCACAAAACCAAGATAGAACAATATGACACCATAAATGCCTATCTACGACTATTTGCCGTAGAGAGTTATAATTAGCTTAGTGTATTTAAATTGAAGTTTTCAAACTTCAAAGGTAGGTAAAATAAACTCTAGGGTAAGACACTGATAGTCTGTAAGCTAGAAGAGGTAAGATGTACGAAAACATATAGATACACTTCTGATCCGACCATGCCTCTGAAGATCCCCATCAGCCTCCCTCACAGCTATCCTTTTTCAGCAGCTATCGTGGCCTCTCTTCAGCATATGACTGAAGTCTGTGACGACCTCCACACGCACCCATGCTGTTGCTGACATCATCACATCCATTGGTGCAGCAGGAGTGTTGGTGCCATGCCCATCAACTAAGTCAACCTAGAACAATGCTGGTTACCAACAGGCTCAGCATGCTAAGAGATGATGTTGATATATGTCACCTTGCTGGGTTCGTGAAGTCAGTCAGGAAATTTTTCCTGTTTGAGATTATTTCAGCTTCCCAAACCATCAAAACAATGTTTTTTGTACACAAAGTAGCTAATTCCAATGATACAGTAAATCCTAATGGTGTAGAGAAAATCCATCCATTTTTATCGACAAGAGCTCGTTGGAGTTCGCATTGTTGCACAGTTTATTTCCACATCATTACCTACATATGCATCATTACATAAGAATTTCCATCTTTAATTCTTATGTGATATCAAATTGAAGTGGCACTACAGTTTATTTTTTATGACCTGATACTGTAGGGGAGGCCCTGACAGCATGCACTATATGTCAATTACAGATTAATTAATGATATGTACCGATGCTTGATGAATAATTATACATTCATCGGTAGTACCATGTTGTGGTTTTTTTAAGCATTTTTTTGCAGAAAACTGACAAACCAGTTGATGTAGAAGAGTATAACACATCAGTGGGGATCTACATTTATGCTCTGACCGTTTGTTTTGGCCAACTTATCTTCTGAAGCATTTCCACAAATCTTCTGTAACAGGGAATCTATTTCATGAAAAACTACTTCCACTGGGCGATTTCCATCAATCTACAATACACATTGATGGTAAAATTACTTCCAGTTAACAATTTGGATTACTGCTATGACAGTAGCCAGGAATGCAAGAGAACCTGGTTAAGCAAATCTGAGTATGTCGGAAGAACAGCTTCAGAATTTTGTTTGTATGTCTCAAGACGTGATTTAACCTGCAGGAAGAGTGTTAGGGTTCAGATTGTTTCATGGAAACGATGGCAGCATTATGCAATTACAACATCATAGAAGGAAGAGTAAGATTATTGTGCAGTATGTAAAATGGGAAGGTTTGAATAATGTCATCGGTTTAATTGTATAGTTCAAATTTGTCTACTGAAAATGCCAGTAAAGTTTAAAGATCAAACAGAACATTTCCTCTGATGTGTCTAACAGTTTACAAAAAGCATACTACAATATGTAATTGTATATGATAGAAACACTCAAATGGAAATGATAGATAACACTTTCAACTTTACGAAGGAAGGATGATAACAGAATAGCTAAGTCTTCACATTTTTTCCTAGACTACGCAGAAGACTGCATACCATTAAGAAGAGATGTTATAGTTCAGACTATCTCAGTCCAGGAATAACAATAGGAAAAAAGTTACTCACAGCTGTGGTCTACAAAAGATAACACATATAATAACTAAAACAACTTAATTACAGCAAAGTTTCTAAGCAAGCTGCACCTGCCAGGCTATTCAATGTTCAGGCATATTTCAGCTGGTAATGACAGAACACAATGGAATTTGCACAAATCAAATTCTTAAATGCAGCTCCAAACTTTCAATTCTCAGACTATCATATTATATTTATAAAAAGATAGATATGTCGATTGGTGGAAGCAGGTCATCCACTCTACCCCTGCAAGGAAGGGCACCTTTTGATCATGCTCACGGCTTGGTGGTTTTGGAAGCAGCGCAATGCGGTTATCTATGAAAGGCGCCCAGAACAACATTGCTAGCCTTCTCGATACAATCAAGGCCAAGGTCTGAGTGTGGGCAAAAGCAGGGGCGGTGGTTCTTTGTGGCATTACTTCCGGTGCAGTCTAGCTCTTAGGGGTGTGGCACTATACATGCGGATATGACCCTTCTTTGGGCTTGTAAATATCTCTCTTGCTATAACAATGCATCAAGACGCAGCGCTCTTTGCTATTTCTTGAATAATATAAAACTACATACATCTTTAGATATCGCCAAGATGAAAAGATAAGTAAAATGGTATATAAGTGGATAAGTGGACAACAGCTTAGTTAAGGTATTCCAAGAATGGAATCATTAACTTAATTCAGAATATAAAACAAATGATTCATAAAACTTAAATATAGGCACACAAAAATACATCTTCAGATTGACAAAAAAGTAGAAGATTATACATGGAAAACAACAGAACCTTCTCAAATGTATCATCAGAGCGTGTAGTAAGCCTTGCCGAAATTTTCTCATTCTCCGGGGGAAAGTTTACATGGTAAATTTTGCCGGTTACAGGATCCAGTCTTCTTCCAACACATCTATCAATTAGATTGTCATCAGGAACCTGATTAAAAAACAAATGAAATGCTAGATGTCAAAGGTATCTGTGGTACACAGGGCAAGAGAAACAAAATGCATGGTATTATTGGATTTCAAGATCCAAACATCGTAGTTACCACAAAAGAAGAATCGGACCATAATGCATCACACTGACTCAGAACATGCATAGCTTAGTGTTCTATCGCCGCCGGTTTGAATGTCACATAGGCGTGCACAGTGGTATAAGTACAAAACTAGCAACAAACCCTAGAAAGATAAGGATACGCATTAAGGCACAACTACTTGAGATGAGTTTCCGCAAAAATAACTTAGTAAAGAATGAATCTTATATGCAGTTGCAAAAGAGCAGAACTAATAAAAAAATAGCACGAAATTCATTTCCAGTCACTGGCTTCCTCATTGACACAACCACAGTTACACCAGATTATGACTGGTAGTATTTGGTACGCCCTTTTTGTGCAATTTTGAAGGAACGTGGCGTACTGAGTACCATGACCCTGTAGAACGACCTAGACACCGCATTCTGGGCGAATATTATCCCAGATAAATTATAATAGCATATGTACTGCATAAAACTACTAATAAGTTAGAGAGTGAGAACTCATGAAGCTTGAAGTGCCATGAACCTTGCACTGGAAAAGAATGAGAAAGACAAAATGTAACACCCTTTCTTTCTAGACATTTTGATCTATCAGAACTGCAGGAACAAAATGGCATTACAGGAGAATAAATAGATACACCTATTGAGATAAGTATGATTCACAAGGTCAAAATGCAACACAATACATTAAAATGCTGTAGAAAAAAGTAAAAAAACTGAAGCACATGTCAATCGGTATTAAATTCCGTAAATTGTCAATACTGACTTACTTCCAATACAACAAATATGTCTGGTCTTATTTTCATGCTTTCAAGACTTTGTGCTTGAGCATAACTCCTTGGGTATCCATCAAGAAGCCACCCTTTTTCTCGCACATCCGGTTGTGATAGTCGTGATACAACCATCTATTTGAAATAACAACCATTAGATAGCTCACAGAATGCTACAAGCTACTAAAGAACCTGACAAATGAACCACATACATCTGTCACAACTTGATCCGGGACAAGCATGCCATTATCCATATATTCTTTTGCTTTCTTGCCTATATCTGAACCTGATGATACTTCAGCTCGTAGAAGATCTCCAGTTGATATGTGAACTAAACCATACTAAAGGAAAAAAAAAAGATAAACCTATTAGAACATAGAAGACTATTGATCAAAATAAACATGTTTGACACCAAAACTAGAATTAAAAGTTCAAATGGGTATGAAGCCTAATTTTGCAGCAGATATCAGAAACAAAACTGATTAATCTGTCAACTATTTTCAGATACATGCACACCCTTGAGTAATAGTCCCACTGTTCCATATTAGTGTGTATGTTCACTCGTTTTAGCAACAACTAATATGGAACAGAAGGAGTAGTTCATATCCTCATTAAATGTTGAACAAATCCATGTAAGAGCTTCTTTGGTTCAAAAAGTTCTCATAGGAATCTTGGAGGATTCATTTCTTAGGAATTTTGTTTGGTTTGTACATTGGAAACCATGGGAGTTTTTCAAATGGTCTACTTGCAATTCCAGAGGAAAATTCCCATTGAGTCTTGTCAAGTCTCAAGAAATTTTTCCTTTATACGAGAATGCACCATATCCTTTAGGAAAGTTCATGTGTTTTTCCTGTGGTACAGCCAAACAACTTCTACTGCAGATTCTTGCATTTTGAATAAGCATCAGATGTTGATTCGTCCGTTTTATCATATTAGGCAAATTACTTCTGTCTCTGATTATATAGAGTGTTTTGAAGTATTAGTTAATCATTTGACTTCCTATTCTGACCAAATTCACCCGCTATATGTGTTGACAAAATTTGTCGAGGGGCTGCGCAAGGACATTAGGGCGGCGGTGATGGTGCAGCGACCGGCTGACATTTATACTGCATGCTCATTGGCCTGCTTACAGGAAGAGATAATTGATGGGCTTCCGTTTGCTGATACGGGGCACCAACTGCTCCTTCCAGCGCCAGCAGCACCGTTGCTATTGACAGCTCCACCTCAGCGAGCAGTGCCAGCAGGGTTAACTCAAGCTCAAGATCGGCGTGGGACTGATGCTGCTCATGCCACTGATAGCTCCAGTAAACTGGCTGCCCTCAAAGCATACCGTAAATCTCGAGGTCTCTGCTTCAAATGTGGGGAAAGTTGGGGTCGAGAACACACTTGTCCTTCATCTGTACAGTTACATGTCCTGCAAGAATTGCTAGATGTGGTGGGGTATCAAGAGGAAGGGGAGTCCATGCAATTGGCACCTCCTGAAGAAACAGTCATGGCTATTTCTTACCAGGCTATATCTGGATCTGACAGTGGATCAGTAATGCAGCTTCAGGCGTGGGTGCAAGGACATGAAGTGTTCATGCTAATAGATTCTGGAAGTTCTACTTCATTTGTGAGCACAGAACTTGCAGCAGTGCTCAAGGGGCTTCATAACTTGCCGAAACCAGTCAGAGTTAAGGTTGCTGATGGAGGTGAACTCAATTGTACACAAGAGATTCCAGCCTGCCCATGGTTTACTCAAGGCCATCAGTTCAGGACTGCTTTCAAGGTAATTGCTCTAGGGGCTTATGATGTGATTCTTGGACTTGATTGGCTCAAGGCCCATAGTCCTATGAAGCATGTTGACTGGGAAAAGAAAACAATGTGTGTCACTGATCAAGGACAGGAAGTGTTTCTGAAGGGGTGTTGGGGCTACTGTTACTCCTCACTTGACAGTCTCTACGATTCAATGTTGTGCCATGATCAACCAAGGGTCCATTGTAGCAGGATTTCAGTTGTTTGCTCTGGACACTTCAGCAGAAGAGATTCCAGCTGAACCAGTGCCAGCAGAGTTACAGCAGTTGCTACTTCAGTTTGCTGATGTATTTGCTATTCCAACTTCCCTACCACCTAAGAGATCCTGTGATCACCGAATTGATTGATCCCTGGTGCAAGTCCTGTCAATATCAATATCCAAGCCTACAGACACTCTCTTGAGCTCAAGTCTGAAATTGAGAAACAGATTAGTGAAATGCTGGCTAATTGCATCATTCAGCACAGTAAGAGTGCATACTCTTCTCCTTTAATTGTGGTTAAGAAGAAGGATGGAGGTTGGCGACTGTGCAGTGATTTTAGACAGCTCAATAGCTTAACTATTCCAACAAAGTTTCCTATTCCAGTGATTGATGAGTTACTTGACGAATTAGTTGGAGCTACTTGGTTTTCTCGGCTTGATCTTCGAGCTGGATATCATCAGATACGCCTAGACGAGGAGGAAGAGCATAAAACTGTGTTTCAAACACATAATGGCCAGTTTGAGTATAGAGTGATGACGTTTGGCTTGAGTGGGGCTCCGCAACATTCCAATCAGCTATGAATGCTACTCTGGAACCTTGTCTGAGGCGATGTGCTGTGGTATTTTTTTATGACATATTAGTGTACAGAAAATCCTTGCCTTAACATGTTGAGGATGTGGCAAAAGTGTTAACCCTACTTAGGAAGGATGAATGGTTAGTCAAAGAAAGTACGTGTGCATTTGGTCAGAGAAGAGTATCTTACTTGGGTCATGTTGTCAGTGAACAAGGTGTGGCCACAGACCCAGCAAGATCAAGGAAATTGAGAACTGGCAAAGAACTACTAATGTCAAGGAGCTGAGGCAATTCGTAGGTCTCGTGGGATACTATAGAAAGTTTGTGCAACACTTTGGCATGCTTGCTAAGCCACTGACATCATTGTTGAAGAAAAATGTTTAGTTCCACTGAATTCTGAAACTCAGACAGCATTCCAGTTACTGAAAAATGGCCTGACAACTACACCAATTTTGGCTTTGCCTGATTTTTCTCTGCTGTTCTCAATTGACACTGATGCAGCTGCTAATGGAGTGGGAGCTGTCCCCTTCATCAGAATGGGCACCCCATTGCCTTTTTGAGCAAGCCCTTAGGTCCAAAGATGCAAGGATTATCCACATATGAGAAGGAATTTTTGGCAATTGTACTAGCAGTTGATCACTGGAGACCCTATTTGCAAAATGCTGAGTTCATTATTAGAACTGATCGGAGTCTCACGCACTTTGAGGAGCAGAGACTGAATACCCCATGCCAGAAAAGGGCTTTTACAAAGCTATTGGGTTTAAGATATCGAATTTGTTATAAAAAAAGCTGTAGAAAATGGGGCAGCAGATGCACTCTCTAGAAAGTATCATGGAGAAACTCTCCAACTGTCACTGATTTCCATCTGTCAACCGGTTAGGCTCCATGGCTCCAGGAAGTGACCCAAGGGTATGCAACAGACAGTAGTGCACAGAAGTTGTTCTCCAAGCTTGAATTGTCTAATCCAGATGGCTCTTATACATTGCAAGATGGGATCATACGTTTCCAGAACAGGATATGGCTGGGAAGTAACATTCAGTTGCAACAAAAAGTCATCAAAGCTCTCCATGCTAGTTCTTTGGGTGGACTTATCAGAGAATTCGCAACCTGTTCCATTGACCAGGTATGAAGAAGCAGGCGCTGAAACAAGTGCAAAGCTGCCAAGTCTGTCAGCAAGCTAAACCTTCTCGGGTGAAATACCCAGGCCTGATACAACCGTTGCCAGTGCTGAAACAGTCCTGGCATAGCATCACAATGGATTTTATCAGTGGCCTTCCCAAGTCTGACAGGTTTGATTGCATCCTCGTAGTGGTTCATAAATTCACTGAGTATGCTCATTTCCTGCCTACGCATCACCCTATTTCTGCTGAGAGCGTGGCCACTTCCTTTGTGGGCAACATTTACAAATTGCATGGCATGCCTGAGATCATTATCTCTGACCGTGACCCTACTTTTACGAGCAAGTTTTGGCAGAAGGTGTGGTCTCTTATTGGAATTGATCTGAACATGAGCACGGCTAATCACCCACAGACAGACGGTCAAACTGAAAGGGTAAACCAGTGTTTGGAAATCTTCTTCGTTGTTTTGTGCATTCTTCTCCTAAGAAATGGTCACGATGGTTATCTTTGGTTGAGCACTCTGCTATTGGGTTTTCATCATTCCAAGTCCTCTATGGGTACAAGCCAAGGCTGTGGGGGATTGAAGCAGCTGACACTGATCCTGTCACGGATGTCGACAATTGGCTCTAGGAAAGGCGACTGGTAAATGAATTGGTCAAGCAGCACCTCAACAGAGCTAATCAGATCAAGAAACATCAAGCAGACAAGCACCGATCTGATATCTCTGGCAATGGGCGATCAGGTCTTTTTGAAGCTCCAGCCTTATGCTCAAAGTTCGGTGACGAAACGAGCAAATCACGAGCTCAATATTCGTTACTTTGGACCTTACACAGTGTTGGCCAGGGTGGGTCAACTGGCATACAGGTTGAGTCTGCCAGCGAATTAACAAGTGCATCCAGTGTTTCATATCTCTCAGTTACGCCATTCCAGAAATGGGTCAGGTATCTTTTATCTTACCATCTGACGCCAACTTATATGCTACTCCTGTTCAGTTGCTAGCCACACGCTGGGTCCCTCGGGCCAATCAAACAGTACAGCAAGGCTTGATTCACTGGTCTGGGACTTTAGCTGCTGAAGATACCTGGGAAGATTTGGAGGAGCTAAAGGCGTGCTTTCCAAGATCACCAGCTTGGGGACAAGCTCGGTTTCAAGAAGAGGGGATTGTTAGCAGCCTTACTAGAGCCCAGGTACCCGAAGCTCAGCTGGAGATGGCACGACCCAAGAGAACAAGCAAGCCGAACCAAGGATTACGAGTCGCTCGACAAGTCGCGACTTATCTACCAGTCGCAACTTCGATGTCGACAACCTGAAGCGACTCGACTAGTTGAGGTTGTCGGTCGACAAGTTGACAAGTCTAATGTGTACCACTGATAGATCTCCACTCACACACTGGCATTAACTAGGTTTATGTCTACCTCACATGAAACGTATAACACACCACAAAATATTCAAGGATACACCCTGGGAGGTGTATCAGTTTAATAGAAGAAGATGCCAAGACGGTCGACACAACGCCAAAAGGCTCCACGATACAAACACGACGCCACACGGATAACAACACAACCCACATCAGCCAAGCGACAATACTCGCCTTGCATCGACTTCCGCCAAGAATGGTGAGGGGATACACTGAGCTTATAGGCAGCGTCACAACCCAAGCTAGAGACCGACTCCAACTCCAATATTGCACAAGCCAACGCACCGCCCATAAGCGCCTAAGATTCGGCGAGCGGACGACAGGACCGAACCATACCGGACGAGGCGTCGACCAAGAAGTGCCGCCGAAGGGTGTACATAGCGCCCTGGAAGCCCACGCTCTGAGCAGCGGCCGACACCAACTACAACAGGCGTACCGAAGACTCCACGAACCACCAAGGCGACGCATCCAAGGAGGGAACGACGCAGCCACGCCGCCGCCGCCCAATCCGAAGGCCAGCATTGAAAGAAACGAACCTAGAATCAGCATTGAAGCTCACGCGCCCTACAAATCTACAATCTCCTCCACAAATAATTCAGATTTGCATTGCTAACACTAACGCCATTTTATTTTATGGCAGAAAAAAAAAGGAATCAATCAATCAAAGGTTTCCATTCTTACCTTCTCGACGATCAGACGGCACTGTGTCCCCTTGCCCGAGGCCGGTGCGCCCGAGATCATCACCTTCAGCGGTGCCTCCACCTGCGCCGCCGCCACCCCCTCCGCTGCCCGGCATCGCAGGAGCAATCCCTACGATAACTCATAGGAGACATATAAATCATGGCGATGTCCAACCGCAACCGCGACACCACGGATTAACGAAGACCAAGCCGAAATGTACGAACCCTGGGCTTGGGGGCCGTGGAGGCAGCCGACGCGGCGACCTTCTGGGCAGTGGATGCCGGGAGGGGGCGGCAGGAAAGCGAACCTGAGATGAGACGAACGATGGCGGGGCCGCGATGGATCGCCGGCCCTGCGAGAGGAGGGGAGGTGGTGGCCGGGGAGGAGGCCGCCATTCTCGCGGCGAGAGAGGGTGGTGAGTGTGTGGAGGGAATGGGAGAGAGAAGGTTTACGAGGATTGGAGTCGCGTGGCTTCAGAGTTCAGACGCGTCACCTCCCTTCTTCAGAACGAGGTCTAGTCGCCAGTGGTGGGTCCGTCCGTCTCCAGCTGAACCGCTCTGAACCGCTGACAAGACAAGCCGAAGTGAGAGCAAATTTATCAGACTGTCTAATAAAGTTGCTACAAGTTAAAGTGAGAGCAACTTTATCAGACTGTCTAATAAAATTGATACCAGTTAATTTAAAGAATTTGTAAAGAAATTATGTAGGATTTGATCTTATGGGAAAATTTTCTACACACATATCGAGTCGCCAGTTTTAAGAGTCATCTAAAAAAAGTTATAGGAGACTCTAAGAGCATTTCTAGCATATTTTCGAAATCTTGGAAATCTACGGTATTGCCTCCATTCCAACATGTGAAATATAATATATTTTTTAAAATATACTACATTTTAGAAGGGAGGTGCTACAAGTTTAGGGGATCTGCTCCGATGGACCCACGTGGCCATACGGCAAACATATTTAGGTTTTAGCCAATACTTATAATTGTGGATTAAATAATATTAATTTAACAACAATATAATCACACGTATTAATATTCAACATTGCATAATACGACAATAATTTAGATTACAATATTGGGTTAATATCAAATGATTAAACAGATAACGAATGGTCTATAATGCAAAGAATGGTTCAATTCACACATGTATAAAGGTGAATAAATTGGGAGACTGTCTCAATGAATTGGGTTATACATGGCATTGGTGCTCATACCCACCTTCGGGTGGTCTTATTGAGTTGGTTATACCAAACGGGTAGATATTCTATCAAGCCAGGGTGACCCACTCGTGCTAGTGTTGGCTGGTGACGAGGGTTAACTCGACAAATGTCCTAGATGAAGGACTTAGGATCGGGGAGATAGGGCGTCGGATGAACTCGAAGGTAAAGTTAATCGAAATAGGTGTATGTCGAAAGTAAACTTGGGTGTTCAACCTGGCTTGCTTTCAATCTGGCCTACACCGTACCCTCCTGGCCCCTATATATAGGTGGCCAGGTCTCGAGGATCGGGTAGGGTCCGATACAGATTACAATATCGACATACGGTAAAGACTCGTATTCGACTATCATTACAATTGGGCCTAGCTTAACGGGCCTCAGGGGTACTCAACTAACGGGCTCTATTAACTATACCCTTGTCAGTAGCCCCTGAGATTCTATCAGAATTGTAGATTCGGGTTGAATCTCTAATCTTCAAATCTTCGACTTCTTCTTATCTTCAAATCTTCGACTTGGTCTTTCGACTTATATTCATGATAATTTGCTCGCAAGGGGTCTTGATGAACAAGCCTGACAACTCTGACGGATCAAGAGGTCAGTTAACTGCCGGAACAGATACTTGTCACCTACTTCAAATTCAATCCCCTTGGACTTGAATTCGGGATACCGGTCAAACCCACTCTTTTGCTGCATTTAGGACTTACAAAGAGTGAATCCCAGTGATTCTCAGGGTACCCAGTGCGTCCACCAGGATTTTCTTCGCATCGTAGACACGGATACATACCAGCAGAGCGCATCCATGTGCGTATACCAGGCCACACAGGACGGATCCCGGGGTCTTACCTTCGTGACAAGTCACGGCATTCGAGTCGCGTTGCGATAACGCAACTCGAGAATCTCACGTCGCAGTCAAATTTTGACTGAAAATATTCGGGTTTCTACAACCATAAAACTTGCTCCCGATGGGAGTAACACTCCTGCACTTTTCCAGCTCTAATGCTTTACCAAAAAATATCGTCGGGTGCGCGCTCAGCGCTCCCGATGGGAGTAGCCCCCGAGGCTATAGTCGAAAAAACACTTTGTCGAGTATAGGCTCAAAATATAGTGTAGTCCATCGTACTTCAACTCGAGACACTTCAACTTTGACATACTTCGACTTCGAGATACTTTAAGAACATCTTGTCATCAAATACGCGTCCTCCACTCCAGTAAAGAGTTCCATTCGATATCTTTGAAGGTAGTAGCCCCTAAGGCTATAATCGAAAATCCTTCACATATAATTTTGCATTTGTCGGCGCCATTTTTCTTCTTTCTTATATCATCTCTTTTATGACGTTAATCAACACGTCATTCTATATGAGTGTGAACCGTTGCATGGGCAACACTGTAATTTTTATGATTTTTGACCGTTAGTGGGCTGCCGTTTCCGCTCTTTACGCCACGCCTCAGCCCACGATCCTTCTCCCAGAAGTTATATAAGGGGCGTGGTGGGGGATTTTACTGTTTACCAGCTCGTTCTCTCCGCCGCCTCCATTGCTAATCTCTGCTCCTCTGTCCGTTCGTGCATAGCCCCCGAGCGCGGTGTGATAGATGCGCGTGAAGCACCTAGCCACCAAGAACACCATGGCCAAGAACTCCTCTTCCACCAAGTTCGTACGCTCTGCCATCACACCGAAGGAGGTGGAGAAATCCAGGGCAGATGGCCTCATCTCCGCCCAGGATTCCATCAAGTTTCCCAGTACTGAGCGGATCCCGGAGCCCCCGAGTGGTTATCGGGTAATGTTCCTCGCTTTCCTCCTCCGTGGTCTTTCTCTCCCTGCCCACGAATTCCTTCGTGGTCTTCTCTTTGTTTATGGTGTGCAGCTTCACCAGCTCACACCTAACTCTCTTCTGCACATTGCGTGTTTCGTGACTCTTTGCGAGTCGTTCCTGGGCATTGAGCCCCATTTTCTCCTCTGGAGGTCGATCTTCCGCCTCCGCCCCAATGTTGCTTTACGCGGAAAACCCAAACTGGGCGAAGCCGTTGTTTCGGTGCGTCCTGAGGCACAATATCTTGAATTTTCCATGGCCGCGTCTGTCCAAGGGTGGAGAACCAAGTGGTTCTACATCAAAGACCGCAAGGCCTCTCCTGAAGATCAATATGGTCTAGCCCCTTTTGACGCCTCTAGGGAAGTGAAGAAATTGGCTTCGTGGGATGCACTTCCCTCAGATGCGGAGGTAGCACAAGTTCTTCCCCTTCTATCTCGCATTCAAGCTTTGAAAGGAGGCCAAGGAGGAGCTTTGTCGGGTATCCAACTCATAGCGTTCTTCATACAACGTCGAGTTCAACCCTTGCAGCACCGCCTCACCAAGTTCTGGAATTACTCTGGCTTGGAAGATCCTACTCGCGTCTCTGAAGATTTAATAGAGAAAAAAGATGTCGACAAGCGAGTTAGGAGCCTTACCAAGCTCACCAAAGATCATGCGGTTGCTGACTTAACCGCTGATTACTTCGACTCCGTGCACCCTTTACCCGAGGTATGCATCTTTGTGTTCACTTGTTGTCGATGTTTGCTTGCTTCGACTTACATTTGCCTTTGTACTCTGCTGACTTATTTTATACGCAGGGTCACCAATTCCTTGTCTCGCACCCTCCTCTTCCAGAGGCAGGGCCTCTTCCAGCTGAACTGGCCTCATCTGTATCTGAATTCCCCGAGGCTGACGATAATCAGGATGGGGATGATGTTGAAGAGTCGGAAGAGGAAACGAGTTCGTCGACATCGTCTCCCTCCGTGCCTGCTGAAGATGCTGGTGTCGACAAGAAGAGGAAGCGAGTCGAAGAATTTGCTTCTTCGAGTTCTGCAGCGGCTGATAAGACCTCTGCTCCTGCAGAAGATGAGGAGTACTTCGACCTCCTAGCATCGTAAGTGTTTTTTATTCGAGTTCCTCAATTGCATTTCTCTTGCCTTGTTTCCGTCGTGTTACTCATAAATTTTTTGCTTCGTGTAGAGATGACGAAGAGCCGTCAAAAGCTGCTACAGGTACTCCTTCAATTCCTCCTGTTGTTGACGATGAGCCCCCGGCTCGAGAAGTTGCGCCTAGGGTTACCAGGGCCTCTGTAAAGAAGGTTCCTGTTCCCCGAAACCCCAAGCGCTCGAAGAAGGCTAAGGAACCTGAAGTTTCTCTGGAAGCTCACGAATTCGTGGCTTCCCCCCATGATGTGAGTAACTTTTCTCTTACTCATTCTCCTTGCATACACTTGCGCTCTTACACGCTCTGTTCTCTTAGGCTTTGTTTGAACAGATTCGTCGCCTTGGGCACTGAATGTGCTGAGTACCTAAAGGTTGCGAAAGCTTCCGAAGGTACACTTTTGACATCCAGTTATAGCTTGTCCCTTGTACTTATCCTTTGCTGTTTACCTGACACGCTTGCGTCTTCTCCTGTAGCTGCTCTGGCAACGGCCAACGCTCGAATTGCGTCACTAGAGGCGGAGCTTCGAGCTTCGCAGAAAGCCTATGATGCTGCGGCCATTGCTAAAACAAACGCTGAGAAGTCGCAGAAATCTGCGCTTGGTAAGGCGAAGAAGGCTGAGAAAGCTTTAGCTGATGCCAACAAAGATCATGCCCAGCGAGAGCAAGCCGTGGCGGAGCGTCTTCACACGATGTCTACTGCTGCTGAAAGTAAGTGTTTCACCTAGTCTTCTATTTTCGACTTCTGTTGCACTGTTTTACTTGCTGACTCTTTGCTCCTCTTTTTTCTCTTCTGTCTGCTTCGTGTCGTGCAGGATTTACCGGGGTGTCTCCGTCGTCCCTGCAACCGGATGATGATCCTCTGATGACTGCGGTTAACCTACTCGAAGAAAACTGGATATCTATCCAGGAGATTTTTGAGTTGGTTAGCCGCGTTCTGTCACGGTTTTTCGTCGGGTTGTGGCCGAAGAAGAAGGCGGAAGTCCCGAAGGATAACTTTAGTGATCTTGCCAAATCCTTCGATACAGTTGAAGACCCGATCCTCCAGCTGAAGGGGCTTTCTCTTAAGCGTGGCGTTGAGGGTGCCATTGCGCTTTCTTTTGCTCATGGCGTGGACTTCGACTGGGAGAAGGTGAGCTCTCCCCATGGCCGCACCCGCGATGAGATGAAGGTTTTCATCGAGAAGGCGAAGAAATTAGCGCCTGCACTGGCGGCGATTATTTCTCCTTCGGCATCCTCTGTGGCCTCTGCTGCACCACCTCCAGCGGCGGAAGATCCAGTGCCTCCGTCAACTTCTAGCGAGGAAACTGCCATGCCTTCTTCTGCCACGGAGCGTGATGCTGAGGTGGCGTAGACTTGGCTTCTCTGTAGCTTTAGATTTCTCCTTTTGAATGTAACAAACTTTAGTTGCGTGCAACCCGAGAACCTTAGTCATAGGGTTTTGCACTTTATGTAAATATATTTCTTTGGGTATGAAGTCTTATGCTGTCTCTCTGAAATGTTTTTCCTTCCTATTTTGGCTTGCAGTCGATGCATACCAACGATCCCTTGACTGGCGGGCCTGCTCCTTCCACTGCCCGCACCTTCGACTCGACGATTTTGCCGCCTCCTAGTCAATGCAGTCAATGCGCAGAGCACTCTTTAAGGATTTCTGATCTTGAAACTCGCTTGACTTTGGCCAAACGCCAAGCTCAGATGGCATTTGACAAAGCCAGCAAGACTTCTAATTTGACGAAGCAGGTGTCTGTTCTTGATGATAAGGTGTCCAGCTTGACGGCAAAGATTTTGCATCACGAGGAATGCAATTCTTTTCTTCTTGGCATCATCGAATCCGCCTGCGAGATGTTGTGATGTAAGTTTCCTTTCGACTTATCTTTTTCTCTCTTTGTTCCACTGCTGTTTTTATGATATCCTCTTGCCCTCGTAGGCACTTGTTTAGATTTTGCTGCTGAAGATCGTCGGGTTACCGAGCGAAATGCGGCCCTAGAGAAAATGTCCGCAGGTGTTGAAAATTTGTGGTCTGATCCTCAGCGCCGGAGTGCTGTTGTATTGCTTCAGGACCGTGCCCAGCACGTTGGCGAAGCGGTGGATGGCTGCAGAAGATCTCTTGTAACTATGCACTCGGTTATGCTTCCTCGCAATCCTCTACCTGCGACTTTCCCACTTCTCCTTGATACTTTTAGATCCAGCCAGCGAATTCATCGGTTGATAGAACTGAACTTAGTGGCAGGTGCCAATTTTGCTCTTGGATGGATACGCAAGTGGAAACCAAGACTCAATTATAGTTCTATGTCGCTGAGCTACCCTCCAGGTGGAGCTAGCCTTCGAGTACACTTGGAGAGTACCCTGCAGCCTGCCCGACGAATTATAGCCAGGCTGTTGCAAGAAGATGCCGCGTTTTTCCGCGAGTTTCACTATTTAGACCCTTTGGGTGTAGATGATTCTAACAACCCGATGTTGTAACACATTTTTGTATGTGTGTAACGCGAGAGTATTTTATTTCTCGACTTCATGACGAAAATTTGTTCTCAGAGCGTTATTGTATGACTCGTGCGTTTGCCACATTTTCTTTTTGAAAGACTCGTAAACTCGAATATGAGGAACGTTTTGTCTTCATTATATTTGTAATGTAAGATACATGGGGTGACCCAAAAGATCCGGCCTATGGCCTATGTTCTGGATCTAGAGGGCATTGCCCCTGGTATAACTCGTGGCTTTTACAGCCTTATTCTTCTACTCTATTGTGCTTTGATGCTTATGCTGTCGTAGCTTTCTCCTCTTCTCCTGTATTTTTGTCCTCTCCTGATGCTCCTACTCGCGGTTTCTTCATCTCTGGCTCTGTAGCGTGTCCTTCGAGTGGTTTGACGCCTTCTGTAGTCGTGCTTTTTGCCTTCTCTGCGTAGTTGGCTATCATGCCAAAGTTTTGCGCCATCTTGTGGAACTCCCTGTCGCAGAGATCTGAAACTTCAAAACTTCCTTTCACTGTAATTATTCCTCTTGGTTCTGGTATTTTAAGTACCAAATATGTATAGTGAGGTACTGCCATGAATCGTGAAAACGCGGGTCGTCCGAGGATCGCGTGATATTGAGATGGCCAGTCCATGACTTCAAAATCTAGCTTTTCTCTTCTGTAGTTTTGTCGGTTGCCGAAGCAAACAGTTGAGTGTTATTCGACCCAGTGGGTAATTGGCACTTCCTGGCACGATTCCATGGAAGGAACAATCTGTTGGCTTCAGGAACTCTAGTGATATATGCATTGCTCGGAGTGTTTTTGCGTATATCAGGTTAATTCCACTCCCTGCGTCCATGAATATTCTGTCGACATCATACACGCCGATTTGAGCTTTGAGTACCAAAGGCGCGTTTCCCAGCCGAGGTACTGTTATAGGGTGGTCTTCTCTGTTGAACTCTATCGGTTGTTCTGACCAGTGCAGATACTCCGTTGTGGCTGGAGGTGAGATGACTGCTAAGTTGACTTGTCGAGTTATACTCTTCTCTTCTTTGTTCGACTTGGGTACAGGCTGTATCATTGCTGACAAGGGTATAGTTAATAGAGCCCGTTAGTTGAGTACCCCTAAGGCCCGATAAGCTAGACCCAATTGTAATGATAGTCGAATACGAGTTATTACCGTATGTCGATATTTGTAATCTGTATCGAACCCTACCCGATCCTCTAGACCTGGCCACCTATATATAGGGGCCAGGAGGGGACGGTGGAGGGCAGATTGAAAGCAAGCCAGGTTGAACACCCAAGTTTACTTTCGATACACACCTATTTCGACTAACTTTACCTTCGAGTTCATCCGACGCCCTATCTCCCCGATCCTAAGTCCTTCATCTAGGACATTTGTCGAGTTAACCCCTCGTCAATTGGCGCCGACCGTGGGGACTCTGGGTGTTGGAATCATGAATTCGACAGCTTTTTCGCTTTTAGACAACAGCAGTCCAGAAGTCGACGGAAGTCAAGAGGTGGAATTAACCATTGGAAGTTTGAGCATCCTCATCGGGCCATCGGGTTCGTCTCGCCTTTCGGATCCGACGAAACAAGATCAAGATCCGTCGGCAGAAGAGCCCGAAACAACAGCAAAGATGGAATATTCTGAAGGCTCCTCCAGCGAAGTAAACTCGCCGGTCAGCCCAGAGGAAGTGCAAAAAGAAAAGATCACAGAAGACAACGAAGAAAAGGAAAATTTTGACGTAGAAGTCCAACTCGAAGATTTCACGATCTGCCTCGACGATGCCGCAGACAAGTCAACAGATGCATGGAAGACAGGATTAGAGCTTTCTGAAGATAGCAATTCGATTTTCTCAAGCTTTAATAGTAACATCCGCCATTGTGGGAGACAACTCAGAAGAATTCGATGAAAATAACAACCCAGTGATAAACCCAGCAAATATTGATAGAGGAGCAAATCATCTAGCAGAAGGACAAACAGTGGAATCCCTCACAGCCAGGGAAAAAATTTGACTATCAGTCGACGAGTGGAAAATAATAAGAGAAGCCGTAGAACACGGCACACCAATACCATCCAGCTCCAGTAAAGACATGCTTCTTGGGTATCATTACGCCCTCAGGCAGCAAGCAAAGCAATTAGCAAAGGAAAAGGTAGAGATACAAAGAAGAAAAGATTCAGCAATTGCAGCCAGCGAAGCTGCTCGTAGAGCACGAAGCGACGCATCATACAGCAACGCGAGGAAAAATCGTCGACATGGCTCAAGGTATGACAACCTCGAGTACTCCGACAGGCAAAGTATTTCCAAAAACCTCGACTCGTCCTTCCTATCGGTCGACGAGCAGGGAAACTGATGTGGCATCTCCCATGCATGATAGTGCTTACTATGCTATACCTGGTTATGTTGTTGCTGCTAATATTAAGATAAAGTTTTTGTTCCTATTTCTCCCACGCAAGGAAAATGTTAGGGATGCAATTGGAGTGCAGTATTGGTGGAGCATGATGTCCTTGAAGGAGTCGGGTTGGGGACCACCTAGCAGCATGTTGAAGATATTGGCGCACCTACAAAAGAGTCCTTTTTATTTTAGTTTTGTTTGTTTAGTTTTTCGGTTTAGGAAAATGGAGTCTGGCTTGTTTATTTGTTTTATTTTCCTAATTTCGTTTTGCTTGTAAGTCAAGTAATAGGGAGGTCGGCTGCAACTATAAAGCCAAAGGGGTACGCACCAATGTAAAGGGGGGGTTGAATTTCGAGTTAAGAATAGACAGGAAAAAGGTCCCATGTCGGGGGACACCAATATCGCTGGTTTTGCTTGCTGATTCGCAAGGATCTGTTTTGCGGTTCGTGGAGTAGATCTAATCTGCTCAACGACTGATTTATCTTGCTGTTTGTTTGATCGCCGTGAAAGATTGGGCCAAACCCCCTTCGGATCACGCTGATCCGTATCAGAAACATCCTACCAAAAACTCCTGAAGCAGCACTAGTGGCAGCACAAGCATATCTACTTACAACTCGACCAAGTCCAGGAGATCCTAGAGAACATATGCATAGAGCAGCACTAAACGGACTCAATATGGTGGGCCACAAGCTATCAGCAAAAGGAGAAGAAGCACATCACCACAAGGAAGCGCACAAAGCAAGATCACCTCGCCGTCACAATAGTCCTCGGCATAGAAGCAGCAAACGCCGATCTCGATCACCATCACCAAAACAGCACGGTGGAACTCGAAGATCGCGATCCCCAAATGACAGGCGCGACTATGAGGACGACGAAAAGGAGATGGGGGCATCGTGCTTTACCCGTAGGGTTCGCACCACTCCAGTTCCTAAGGGATTCAAGCTACCTCATGACCAGCAAAAGTACGACGGGTCACAGGAACCACAATCATGGCTCGCAGATTACTTACAAGCAGTTCAAATACTAGGAGGAACCAAAGAGACAGCAATGCAAAGTTTGCAGTTACACCTCACCGGCGCAGCAAGGTCATGGTTGAGAAAACTAGAGAAAGAATCCATTGGAAGCTGGGAAGACCTCACAAAGCAATTTACAAGCAACTTCAGGTCAACGTACAAACGGCCAGCATCAATAGAAGAAGTCAAAGCATGCGTACAACAACGCGATGAAACACTACGGGCATACATCCAAAGATGGAGCCTCATCAAGAATTCAGCAGTCGAAGTTTCAGACGAAAGAGCAATAGACGCGTTCATCATTGGATTAAGGCGAAGAGACCTAGTCGAAGAGATGGGTAGAATCAAGCCAAAAACAGTGTCAGATCTCATGGACATAGCAAACAGATTTGCAGATGGAGAAGATGCGTGCAACAACAAACGGACACGATCTCCAGAGGACGACAGAAGAAACAGATACGGAAGTCAAAGGAAACTTGAATCCCTTGGGAACTGGAGTGGTGTGAACCCTTCGGGTAAAGCACGATGCCCCCATCTCTTTTTCGTCTTCTTCATAGTCGCGCCTGTCATTTGGTGATCGCGATCTTCGAGTTCCACCGTGCTATTTTGGTGATGTCGATCGAGATCGGTGCTTGCTGCTTCTGCGCCGAGGACTATTGTGACGGCGAGGTGACCTTGCTTTGTGCGCTTCCTTGTGGTGATATGCTTCTTCTCCTTTTGCTGATAGCTTGTGGCCCACCATGTTGAGTCCGTTCAATGCTGCTCTATGCATATGTTCTCTAGGATCTCCTGGACTTGGTCAGGTTGTAAGCAAATATGCTTGCGCTGCTACTAATGCTGCTTCAGGGGTTTTTGGTAGGATATTCCCCTGCTCGTCGACTGATAAGAAGGACGAGTCGAGGTTTTTGGAGATGCTTTGCCTGTCGGAGTACTCGAGGTTATCGTACCTTGAGCCGTGTCGACGATTTTTCCTTGCGTTACTATATGATGCGTCGCTTCGTGCTTTTCTAGCAGCTTCGCTAGCTGCAATGGCTGAATGTTTTCTTCTTTGTATCTCTATTTTTTCCTTTGCTAATTGCTTGGCCTGCTGCCTTAGGGCGTAATGATACCCCAAAAGCAAGTCTTTGCTGGAACTTGATGGTATTGGCGTGCCGTGTTCTACGGCTTCTCTTATTATCCTCCATTCGTCGACTGATAGTCGAATTTTTTCCCTGGTTGTGAGGGATTCTGGTGTTTGCCCTTCTGCTAGGTGATTTGCTCCTCTGTCGATATTTGCTGGGTTTAGCACTGGATTGTCATTTTCGTCGAATTCTTCTCAGTTATCTCCTATAATGGCGAGCACCTGGCATTGTTTGCCGATGTTACCCTTGAAGATTGAGAAGATCGAGTTACTATCCTCAGAAAGCTCTAATCCTGTCTTCCATGTATCTGTTGACTTGTCTGCAATATCGTCGAGGCAGATCATGAGATCTTTGAGTTGGACTCCTGCGTCAAAATTTTCCTTTTCTTCGTTGTCCTCTGCGATCTTTCCTTTTTGCACTTCCTCTAGGCTGACCGGCGAGTTTACCTCGCTGGAAGAGCCTTCAGAATATTCCATCATTGCTATTGTTTTGGGCTCACTTGCCGACGGATCTTGTTTCGTCGGACCTGAAAGGCGAGATGAACCCGACGGTCCGATGAGGATGTTTAAACTTCCGATTGTCAACTCCATCTCTTGATTTTCATCGACTTCTGTACTGCTGTTGGCTAAAAGCGAAAAAGCCGTCGAATTCATGATTCCAACACCCAAGGTCCCCACGGTCGGCGCCAATTAACGAGGGTTAACTCGACAAATGTCCTAGATGAAGGACTTAGGATCGGGGAGATAGGGCGTCGGATGAACTCGAAGGTAAAGTTAGTCGAAATAGGTGTATGTCGAAAGTAAACTTGGGTGTTCAACCTGGCTTGCTTTCAATCTGGCCTACACCGTCCCCTCCTGGCCCCTATATATAGGTGGCCAGGTCTCGAGGATCGGGTAGGGTCCGATACAGATTACAATATCGACATACAGTAAAGACTCGTATTCGACTATCATTACAATTGGGCCTAGCTTAACGGGCCTCAGGGGTACTCAACTAACGGGCTCTATTAACTATACCCTTGTCAGCTGGCATTCCGGTAGGTCCAGCCTACTAATGTCCACGACGAAAACCCAATCAACTCAAGGAAGACCTAAGACAAAGTCCACCTGAATCCTAAGTGTTATGCGTGTTTGACTACATGACATGACATCTAAGTCTAATTAGTGTTTGTCTATGTAACCTTACGGGTTAAGGTTATTCGCGTAAACCCTAGGACAGGTTGCCTATATAATCTCAGCCGACGAGAGGCTTTAGGGCTAATTAAGACTCAGATTATAACTGTACACACCGTTGTAATCCCATATAAACATGAGTAGAATTTGCCTCCACGCAAGGGCCCCAAACCTAGGTAAACTGTGTGCAATCTCGTCTTGGAGATATGTCGTCTTACGCCCTCTCTCTCTCCTCTCTGTGAGCCACCCTACAACACCTTCCCCTCATGTTGGAGAAGGAAAAGGTATCTCATGTGTTTGCCGCCAGTTTCACTTTCCTCTGAGTGCCTTCCTGCGTCAGGAGGTGGGGAACTCCGGTATGGGTTTGGCTGCGTAGTTTTGATCAAGCTAGCTTTAACTAGGGCTCGATTTAGGTGTCTGGCTGTGGTGGTGAGGACATGTCTTCAGTAGTGGCGTTGAATAAGGTCTTCACGTCTTGCCTTTGTTTTGTCGGTGATGCTTGCCATTGCTGAAGGGCTTATGGAGCTTTAGCCATGGCCCGTTCTGGGGTCCTGGACCTGTCTTCATTTCGTGTATGTGGTTTTCGACGACATTGTTTGGTGGAGTGGACAGTGATTGATGAAGGTCAAGGAAATGGTTTTGTCGTGTTCTCCACATGGATTGGATTACGTACAAGAGATCACACTAACTTCACATCTACAATAAATTTTTTTTTGATGAAACAAGCTGAGTTAACATATCTAACTTACTAAGAAGACCAACGATCTAAGCAACAAAATATTAACAACTTACTAGCAATAACAACACCTTAAGGCCAAAACTTAATTGCAAACAACTTGTCAACACCCTCAATTATTTAGTCAACTAAACAAAGGGATCATAGCAAGAAGCAGACTAAAAACAAGGAAAAGAGTAGATGGAGGGAAGATTAAGTGTTCTTACACAAGCCTTTGATCTAATAGATCTCATGGAAGAAGAAGAGTACAAGTATGGAAAAAGGTTTTTAGATCGAGCCTTGTTCATCCTCTATGCTTCTTCTATGTTCTCATCCTCCTCCTTGTTTCTTCCTTCCTCTCATCTCTCTCTCTGTCTCTCTCTCACACACACCACACACACAATTTTGTTCTTGGATCTGATGCCCTCTTTTTGCGTTGGTTGGTCAAAACACCTTTTTACTTTCTGACATGGGTACAACAACCAGAAGATGATCGCTCCCATTGATACAGCAACCAAAAGCGCGGGCCTTGCAAATACAAGGGATACAGTTCACACAGTCAAGTAGCCGCAGGTTATAGGGGCAACAATAACAATCAAGGAGATGATCGTCGGAGTGGTGGCTACCGCAATGATAACACGGACGATTCAGGCCCCAGCAAGCCATTAAGGCCAAGAACATCAAGAGATTATAATCAGTCACCCGAAGATATTTTGAATGGACCCTTGATGATTGCAATTGCACAGGTCCTTTGTAGCTAGTTTCAATAAGAAGAGTATCGAACCACAAGGAGCTAGAGTTCAGAAAGTCTTAATGCCTCTAGTTATTATTATTAAAGAAGTACTTAATAATTATTGCTAATTCTAGGAAAAGTGTAAATGACGGTGTTTGATAATAGAATGTAGTTGTAAATAACAATAAAGTAAATAACAAAATAAACTAAGAGCATGCAATACGGTTGTGGAGAGTGCAATATGATTAAGGAGTTCTCGGGGAATTTTATGACTTAAGATAATTTAGGTTTTCCTTCATGCTTGTGTATGGAGTGAAGCTCCATAATTGGATGAGTGCGCATCAGCCATCAACTCCTCATCCCTCATAACCACCGTAGTGGATGATAGTCAGCCACTTCTATCCGACTACAATTAAGGGTTTCCCTGTGGTTATGGGTAGGCTTAGTGAGTCCCCTCATACCCCCTTGTCTAGATAAGATGAAGATCCGATGTGACATGTCACTTAGTGATACGTCCAAAATGTATCTACTTTCCCGAACACTTTTGCTATTATTTCTCCTCTAATTTGTGTGTTTTGAATACAACTAACGCGGACTAACGCTATTTTCAGCAGAATTGCTCTGGTGTCTCATTTTTGTGCAAAAATCCGACTTTCAGGAAAAATCCCGGAAAATATTGTAAAAATTCTATTTTACCAGAAGACCCACGGAGCCAGAAGGAGAGACGAAGGGAGGCAGTGGCCTGGGCTCACCACCAGGGGGCGCGGCCTAGGCCTGGCCACGCCCACCTGTGGTGAGGCCGCCTCGGTCGTCGCCTCAACCCCTCCTTCCGCCTACATATACCCTCTGACCTGAAAGGAGCGGGGGTTCGACATTTTTCCCAGATAGACTTCCGCTGTGCCGCCACCATCAGAAACCGCGATTCAGAACCAGAAACTCCGTTCTGGCACCCTGCCGGGACGGGGATTTGGAGGAGATCTTCATCACCATCACCACCGACGTCTCTCCATCAACCATCCATGACTCCCCCATCCATGTGTGAGTAATTCCCGCTGTAGGCGAAGGGGATGGTAGGGATTGGATGAGATCATTCATGTAATTTGCTATGAGATTGTTAGGGCATAGTGCCTAGTATCTTTTATTAGTGCTTATGACATTGTTGCAACTTGTTGTGCTTAATGCTTGTCACTTTGGGCCCGAGTGCCATGATTTTAGATCTCAACTTGTTATTGTTTTATGATGATACTTGTTGTTTATGGTCTTATCTACAAGTTGTATACACATATTGTTGTCCGGAACCCGAGGCCCCAAAGTGACAGAAATTGGGATAACCGAATGGGATGGCTGTGATATGAGGATCACATGTGTTCACCGAGTGCTAATGCTTTGCTCCGGTACTTTATTAAAAGGAGTACCTTAATTACCAGTAGTTTCCCTTGAGGCCTTGCTGCAACAGGCTGGTAGGACAAAAGATGTCATGCAAGTTTCTCATTGCGAGCACGTACGACTATATACGGAACACATGCCTATGATTGTTAGTACTAGGATGCTTTATATTATTCATCTGCAATTGCCCATGTCTCACTGATTTCATGAATTATCTTATCCATGCAACGCCCGTACATCCATCCCTATGCCTACAGTATTTCATCCTACTGTTTACTATTGCTACTATTACCGCTTTTATTTTACTACTGCTGTTACTGTTTCACTACTATCACCACTATAAAACTGTTGCTACTGATAAACCGCTGCGAACAAGTATGTTTCCAGGTGCAGCTGAATTGACAACTCATCTGTTAAGGCTTATAAATATTCTTTGGCTCCCCTTGTGTCGAATCAATAAATTTGGGTTTTACTTCCCTCGAAGACTGTTGTGATCCCCTATACTTGTGGGTCATCAAGACTATTTTCTGGCGCCGTTGCTGGGGAGCATAGCTTTATTTGTAAGTTCACTTGGGATTCATATTGTTCTCTGCAATCCTTTCATCATGGGTAAACCTCGTGATGGAAAAGTTCCTATATTGCCATCCACTACAAGAAGAGGTACGACTCTGAACACCTCTATTGCTCTTGATTCACCATCTGTTATGAGTAAGTTGCTTACACCACCACATGCACACGCTACTGCTACTACTTCTGCTGAGTTTGAAAATGCCACTGATAATTTAGATGATGCTTCTACTGTGCTTGATGAGAGTGGTTCGCTAAGTTCCTTTTTAGATGCTACAATTGCTAGAGCTAAGATGGGAAACACCATTGTTACACCTGTTAGTTTACCTGAGTCTAGGGAATGTCCTAGTGATGATTTTGATGACGCTTATATTGAGCTTGATGATGATTTTATTGCCGAAGCTCGTGCTACTCGTGACGCTAAAGCTGTTAAGGAACTTCTAGCGAGACGTGTTGTTAGATATAAATTGTCTCCTGATCCTAAGTTTGCTGCTTCTCCCATAAATATTAGAGATAAGGATTATGATTTCTCTTTAGATTTATCTTACATATCTATTGTTGAGAAAGAACCTTTTTGTGGTACTGAGAATGAAAGTGATATGGAGCACATGAATGAGCTTTCTACTTTGAGTAATTTGTTTTCTGATGATATTAAGCTTCGTACTTACTTTGTTGCTAAGATTTTTCCTTTCTCGTTGAAAGATGCAGCTAAAACTTGGTTTAATAGCTTGTCTCCTGGATCTATTCATAGTCCTATTGCTTTGGTTAATGCTTTCTTTCAGAAATATTTTCCTTCTAGTGCTCAACATGCTGCTGCGCAGAAAATCTTTGACTTTGAACAGGGAAAAGGAGAGATATTGCCTGAATCTTGGACGAGGTTTTGTTCTTTAATTAGAGCTTTGCCTAAAGAGCCATTGCCTAAAAATGAACTCCTTGATATATTTTATAATGGACTAACTGATGAACCTAAGACATATCTGGATAGTTGTGCTGGTTGTATTTTCAGGGAAAGAACTCCGGCTGAAGCTAAAGAATTAATGGCTAAAATAAGCCGGAATCATGATGATTGGACTCTAGTTGAGCCAGCACCAGCGCCAACACCTGCGCCGGTCACAGAGCCGACACCGAAGAAGAGAGGAATGATTGAATTAAATGATGAAGTTATGAGGGAAGCCAAGAAATCTCTTAAGGAGAAAGGTATTAAGGCCGAAGATGTGAAGAATTTACCTCCTATAGAAGAATTATGTAAGCCAATCCCTCACTCATCCTGTATTGAGGTACACTCTCTCCAACACTTTGATGATAGAGATATTCCTTACTCTAAACCTCCTGGTCAATGCTTAGATGAGTTGGATAATTTTATTGTTAAGCAAGATAGTTTTAATAAAATGGTGCAGAATCATTTGTTGGAAAATTCTAGAGCTATTAACAAGTTGCAGGATATTGTGGAGAGAACCTCCAATGATGTGAAGATACTTGTTAAACATTTTCAAATGGTTCAGACTCAAATTGATCAGCTTACCAAGGTGCCGAAAGATTTGCTTGTTAATTCCGCACGAGAAAAACAAGCATGTGAAATACGCACAAGAGGAGGTGCTACCACTCAAGACCCCTTATATCCTGAAGGACATCCTAAGAGGATCGAACAAGATTCTCAGCGCAATTCAAGAGATGATATTCCTTCCAAGAAGAAGAAGAAGAAGAAGCATAAAACAACTGCAGAATCCTCCGAAGTAGGTAAGGATCCTAATAGTGTTTCTATTTCTGATGCTGAAACTGAACCAGGTAATGCTTCCGATAAAGAAGAAGTTGAAGAGAAACCAAAAAAGATTGATAAGAATGCAAAGTACACCAAAGAAGACTTCATTGCCAACAAGCATGGTAGTGAGAGAGAACCTTGGGTACAGAAACCAATGCCTTTTCCCGGTAAGAAACATAAATCCAAGGAAGAAGAACACTACAATAGGTTTTGTGAATGGATGAAACCTTTATTTTTGCAAATTCCTTTGACTGATGCTATTAGAATGCCTCCTTATTCAAAGTATATGAAAGATATTGTTACTAACAAAAGGAAGATTCCTAATGAGGAAATTTCCACTTTACTTGCTAATTATTCTTTTGATGGTAAAGTTCCGGAGAAGCTTGGAGATCTAGGTATACCAACTATTCCTTGCTCCATTAAGAATAACTATGTTAGAACTGCTTTATGTGATTTGGGAGCCAGAGTTAGTGTCATGCCTTTTTCTCTCTATAAGAGACTTGATCTAGAAAAATTGGTATCAACTGATATATCTTTGCAAATGGCTGATAAGTCTACTACTATTCCTATTGGTATATGTGAAAACGTTCCTGTTCAAGTTGCTAACAGTTGTTTAATATTAACTGACTTTGTTGTGTTGGAAATGTATGAAGATGATAATATGTCTATTATTCTTGGGAGACCTTTTCTAAACGCTGCAGGTGCTATTATTAATTGCAATCAAGGAAAAGTAACTTTTAATGTCAATGACAAAGAGTATACGGTTTATTTTCCAAAGAAGATTGATAGAAAGAATGCTCTAAATTCAATCAAGAATGTTGAGACCATCAGAGTTGGTCAGATTATTTGTTCAGAGCAAAAACCCAAAGAAGAATATAAAATTGTT
The DNA here is from genome assembly GCA_007115705.1 of Dactylis glomerata. Taxonomy (NCBI): domain Eukaryota; kingdom Viridiplantae; phylum Streptophyta; class Magnoliopsida; order Poales; family Poaceae; genus Dactylis; species Dactylis glomerata. The sequence continues at coordinate 981,039 of QXEO01000550.1, forward strand.
ATGATTGGGACTATGCCTATCAAGGTCGAGGTAACATAAGCATAAAGTGAAATGCAAAGTTTTGCCTCATATAAAATTAGTTTGGTAACAAGACTTGATCAACCTTGTTAACAAAGTGATTTTATATGAATGAAACTTCGTTTTCACCGCATTTACTCAACCTCACTCATTTTTACTTTCACCATTTTTGTTCCCTTTGTTAATTACATGATGAGAGTATCTTAGAGCTATTGAAAGGTTGAGTTTGATTTGCTTGCAATCATTCCATCGTCATTTTCCCGAGTTTTATTCTCTCATCATTTTTCTAAAAAATCCTCGAAAATAAAGTTTCTCAAAAAATTCCAGAAAAATCTTTTTACATTTTTATGTAAAAAATGGGGCAGAGAGGCACCTGGGAGACCTACCATGCCACCTCACCACCAGGGGGCGCAGCCCAGCCCTGGCCGCGCCCACCTATGGTGAGGGGGGGCCCCTGGTCTCTCACTTATCTCTTCCTCCCCAGCTCTTTCTCTCTCCCGAAAAACAACGGCATACCAGCTCAAACTCGTGTTCTTGCTGCTCTCCTTCTCGATTTTTCGATCTCCTTGCTCAGCCCATCATTGTTGCTGAGATTTGGAGCATTTGTTCTCCGGTATGTGACTCCTTCGATTGTCCAAGTATAATTTTGTTTAGTGGAGTATTTCTTGAGTATTTTAGCTCTATAGGCTATAGGTGAAATGAGTTTGCATGCTTGTTCTATTGCTTAGAAATGTTATTTTGATGCATGTTAGCTCTCTAGTAACTCCCTATAGTAGTTTCCTATACTTGTTTGTCGTAAAATCACTTTTTATGAGGTTTGTTAAAAATTTCAGAAAAGGAGGAGAATGCATACCAACTATTTCAAAATGAACTAGAAGTGCATGAAGTTATGAAAGTTCACCGTGAAGAGAGGGTCTTTCCCTCAATTTATCCATGCTCAGAGTTCATGAATGCTGTTGGAATCCTGCAAGACTTCCAAACTCTAATTTCTAATGCAGGATTGGAACACTTTATTGATGATGAACCTCCCCAATATGTTAAACTAACAATGTCTGTGGTGCAGGATTTTAGATTCAGTTGGTCCACATCTAACCCCATGGTTCATTATAAAATCTACACTAAATCTGTGGACTTGCCCTTTGATGTTTTATGTGCAGCCATTAGAGTACCACAGTGGGGATCGCGCGAAAGGATGAAGGAATGAACTAAGCCATTGACGGACCTTTATGAGGAGATTTGTCAAGGAAGAAGCTTCTCAGGAGAGAGTGGTAAAATTCAAAATATTCATTTTCCATCCATTCGATATTTTGCCCACTTTATTACCAAGTGTGTTCTTGCTAGGAAAGTTGCAAGTAAGTTGTCCTCCTGTGATCTAGCTTTTATTGCCGCTGCTTTGAAATGTGACAGGACTTACAATTTGGGTGCTTTAATAGCTTTCCATCTAGATGCTAACCGTGAGAAAGGGGGAATCTGTGGAGGCCTTATTGCTTCACGTCTGTTAGCTTTGCATGGTGTAGTGCCTCATGTTTTAGATCTTCAGTTTCTAGTAGAGAGACTTGATCTTAATTCTATGTTACATCATAAGTTTGTTTCTCCTCATTCCTATTTGAATAACTTGACGTTTGAGATAACCTTCTTCAAGAAATCCACCTGGAAGGTAGTGAAGACTGATAGATCAGTCCATTTGCCTGCACCTCTTTTGTTTAACCTTGATCGCAGGAATGGATGGTCACTCATAGAGGGTGAGCTCGACGCATATCTAGAGGAGCACCCTGATACGTCTCCAACGTATCTATAATATTTGATGCTCCATGCTTGTCTTTATACCATTTGCCTACTGTTTTGTTACACTTCGTGGCACTTTTATGCATTTTCCGGAACTAACCTATTAACAAGTCGCCACAGTGCCAGTTCCCTGTATTCTGCTGTTTTTGTGTTTCAGAAGTGATACACAGGAAATATTCTCGGAATTGGACGAAACAAGTTCCTGAAGTCTTATTTTTCCCGGAAGCTTCCAGAGATCCGAAGAGGAGTTGGAGGGGGGCCATGAGGGCCCCACACACCAGGGCGGCGCGGCCAGGGGCCTGGCCGCGCCCCCTATGTGTGAGAGCCCCTCGGGCCACCTCTGACGATGCCCCTTCGCCTATAAAGACCCCCCGACGGAAAAAACCTAAACACCCGATCAATTTTCCAGAAACACATCGCGATCCACCGCCGTCGTCGACCCGAGATCGGGAGGGTCCAGAAGCTCTTCCCGGCACCCTGCCGGAGAGGGGAATCGCCACCGGAGGTCTTCTTCATCGCCATGCTTGCCTTTGGAGCGATGAGTGAGTAGTCTACCTTGGACTATGGGTCCATAGCAGTAGCTAGATGGTTGTCTCCTCCACCATGTGCTTCATGTTTAGATCTCATGAGCTGCCCTACATGATTGAGATCACCGTTATGTAATTCTACATGTTTGGTTTGTTGGGATCCGATGAATATTGGTGTTATGATTGAGTTGCTATACTGAAATATATCTTTTGTTATCTCTATGTTGTTTATGATCTTGCATGCTCTCCGTTGTTAGTAGCTATCTTGGCCGAGTAGTTGCTAGTGACTCCAAGAGGGGGTATTTATGCTCGATAGTGGGTTCGTGCCTCTATTTAACCTGGGGGAGTGAAAGAAACCTCTAAGGTTGTAGATGTGCTGTTGCTACTAGGGAGAAAACAACATTCATATGCTCAAGGGCATATGCTTTGTTTACATTACACACTTTGCTTAATGCAATTATCTGTTGTTCGCAACTTAATACTTGTGGAGTTCTCGGATTGATTCGCCACAAGTGGATTATTAGTCATAGATGCAGTTGGATGGCGGTATATGTATTTTGTTGTAATGCCCAGAGTAAATCTCATAGTGATCTCCTCGACATATCACGTTTATCTTTATTCTATCAATTGCCCAACTGTAATTTGTTTACCCAGCATGTGTTATTTATCTTATGGAGAGACACCACTAGTGAACTGTGGACCCCGGTCCTATTTCCATCATATTGCTATCACCTGTTTACTTTACTCGCACTGTTTACTTTACTCGCATACTTCTACTATTTTCCACTCGATACGCTCATACCCTTTGTTTCAAGCAAACCGGTGAGATTGACAACCTCATCGCAAGTTGGGAACAAAGTATTTGGTTGTGTTGTGTGCAGGTTCCACATTGCTACTGGTTGAAGACGAGTCAACAAGTGTCGTAAACGGCGTCCTTGTTGGAGTGCTATTAAGCCAGTCCACATCACCTTCAGTTGTATTGTCCGCTCTTCTCCTGATCGATAAAACCTTGGTTTCTTAACTGAGGGAAAATCTTGCTGCTATATTCATCACACCTTCCTCTTGGGGTTCCCAACGGGCTGGTCATCAACCACGCATCAAGCATAATTTTCTGGCGCCGTTGCCGGGGATTGAAGAAGAAGAAGCTCCCACATCAACTATACTTTCCCACGTCGACTTGGCACCAGCAGCTAATTTTCTGGCGCCGTTGCCGGGGAAGAGTGGAAGACCTCTGCAAGGGGAGTTTTTCGCACGCACATCCTTTACTTTGTTTTAAGTTTTGCTTTTACTTTATTTTTACTTGCTTCGTTTTATCAAAAACACAAAAAAATTAGTTTCCTATTAGTTGTTATTTTTACTTGTCTTGCTTTATCATGCTTTCTATCAATGGTTGGTTTCTTTGAAACTAAATCTTTTTGGCAAGGTGGGTTATGGAAGAGCAGCAAAATTATTATGAGGAACACCGCTTGTCACAAAAAGGGAAACACTTATGGGAACAAATCAATAGATTGTATATCATTGCTAGAAACGTGTGCTCTACTTATAATGTTACCTATTGCTTTGATAGATCTTGTTGCTATAGGAGGTATAAACACCTCCCTTTTCAATGTGAGTATAATGATGATGTTACCATATCTTCTTATATTAATGGAAATTATGACTTTCATGATGTGGAACAAATTGAAGAATTTATTGCTTGGAAGGGTGCATTCGAACTTGCTTATTTGCTTGAAAATACTGATGATGCACTTTATAAATATGAGGTTTATGATATACTTACATTTTGCTTTGATAATTATAAGGAAGAAAATGGCTATATTCTTAAATATCTTAATAGATGCTCTCCAACGGAAGAGACTAATGCCTTGAAGGAGCCTATGGAAGAAGAAATTGCTGAAACTGGAAGCTCATTGGATGAAAAAGAGGATGAGATTGATGATCAAGAGGAGGAAGAATGGAGCTACCCATGTCTACCTCCCAATAAAAGTAACTCTTTAACTAATACCTTATTTGATAGCCCTCCATGCTTAACAAAGGAGGATGAGTGTGATATTTATATTGTTGAGTTTGTTCATGATGCTACTGAAAATTATTATGAGAGAGTAAAATATGGTTGTTGGAATTCTCATGTTACTAAAACACCTCTCTTTATATTGAAAGTTTCGAAGTTGCTCTTGTTTTATCTACCCATACTTGTTACTATGTGCTTCTTTGATTTATTTTCTTACAAGATTCCTATGCATAGGAAGTAGGTTAGACTTAAATGTGTTTTATATTTGCTCCTTGATGCTCTTTTTGGCTTTCATTCATATTTCTTATGTGAGCATATTCGCAATTTTCTGCGCCTAGCTCAAAGGCGTTAAAGAAAAGCACTCTTGGGAGATAACCCAATGTTTTATTTCTAGTACTTTTTCTTTTATTTGAGTCTTGGAAGTCATTACTACTGTAATGACCACTCCTTATCCTTTTTATTTTATTGTTGTGCCAAGAGAAGCCTCTAATTCGAGTGAGGTAAAGATTTGAGGATGTTGCTGTCTTGAAACTGTTTTCGGTGCTGCACCGTAAAAATTCGTATAAATTCTCTGTATATCTTTTGGACCTGCGATTTCTTGTGCATATGCCCCAGGTTATATCCAAACTTTTGTTAGTTGAACACTTTTTTATTTGAGCAACAGAAAACCCCTCAAAAATTCAACCTTTGTCAGCTGTTCTGTTTTGACAGATTTCTGCCACTATTCGTTTTTGCCGCTTTATCGCTTTCTTTTTGAGTTCTTTTGATCACGGAACTTTTGGGGAAGTTGCTACAGTAGTATATACTATATATGTGGTGGTTTTGGGTTGAAACCTGAAGCAAAAAGAGGCTGATTATATGTTATGCCTACACTAATGTTGCTAATAGATTTGTGTTTAGTTTTGTATGAAGGAAGTTTTCAAGTGTAGGGATTGGAGAATGATGAGATGAGTTGAAGAATGGACAAAAGCTCAAGCTTGCGGATGCCCATGCATCACCCCAAGAAATATCCAAGAAGTACAAGCGTCAAAGCTTGGGGATGCCCCCGAGGCACCCCTTCTTCATCGGTAAAAATCAGGTGACCTTTCAAAACACTATATTTTTATTGCTTCATGCACTATGTGTTTTTCTTGGAGCGTCAGTTGTTTTAGTTTTCTTAGTTAGTTTAGTTTTGTTTGCTGCAATAAATGGTTGGACCCCAACAAATTTCTTTTGGAGAAGTTGCCTTGCTTTTCATTTGCCAAGAACGCTATAGTTTTCACTCTTATAAAAAACCGAGTGTTTTTCTTTTTCCGCTACTGCTTTTGGTTTTCGTTTTCGCCTTGATTTGCGTTCAGACCTTGCCATATCTTTTCATCAAGGTGTATTTTTGCCTCTGATCTTTATTGGTTTTCAACAAAAGAGGTGTCTTAAAAAATTTCAAATGGTGTTGGAAAAGAGAAATAGCTTTGTGCAAAATAGTGGTACAAGAAGGAGCTTGTGTAGACTGCGGCTTAGGCTTTTTCATGTCATGCTTGATGTCTTTTTGATAGTATGCTTAGTGGTTTTGCCGTAGCATGACTTGTCTCAAATAACTGAGATTGCTTAATGAGCCTTTGAAAAAATCATGTGTTGTTTTTATTGTATGGAAGCATTATTTTGGTTTTCTCCTTGATGCTTTATTTGGGTTGACTTGGCGCATGCTCACACATGTTAGACTCTTACAAAGTCGCCAATAGCCTCTATGATCATTTAGTTTTTGACTTTTGATGCCATCTTATGCTTCTTTTAATGTCGCTTTGTCGCTTTGCATGATTATGGCCATTATTGCTCTCTTAGTTGGTCGCTCCCAGTCTTTTGCTAGCCCTCGCCTTGTACTGAGTATGAGCTCTACTCGTGCATCCAACTCCTAAAAGCCAAAGTTTTCCAAAGTGTCGACCATACATACCTATTAGCAATTTGCTATTCCAAGTAAATTTGACTTGCTTTTATCTTCTCTTCAAATTAAACTCTTACCAGTGTTATGCGAAAATTGGTCAGTAAAGCTCTCACGAACCCGAAGGCACACTTTACTTTTTCCTGTTCTTAAAAATTTGACATTGTGGTCTTTTATGTTGAGTTGTTATGCTTGCAAGTTGTAAGTTGGATTCTAGCCCATCCATGCTGTCATGGGGCAAGCTTTCAACATTGCACTTCTTATTTGAGTTGATATCATGATCTTTTGTTTATGGATGCCCGCATTGTGAAATGAATTGGGAATCTTGTGGGGATCATGGAGTTTGTATATGTGTTAGGGAAACGCCTGGGCCGCCAATCTAAGCCATGCATAATTCATGGTGGAAATTTGCAGCATGCCCATAGTGGACATTCGACGACGCATCTCAAAATAAAAAGCTATACAAATGGTAAATAAAAGAGATGTCGAGGTGTTCATTGTCTGCTTGTCCTGTCATTTTGATGTGGGCTTGTTCCATGTCATCGGGCACGGAGGTACCCCGTGGCTGTTCTCGATGATACACATATACTTACAATGACAAGAGCCTTGCTTGGGACTCTAAGTTGAGTAGCATGAGGTTTGGGTACTCGTATTCATGGGATACGAGGTTTTCGACTTATGATTTGTCAAGCATATGCATCATAATTGTTCTCGCATTAACTCTAACCATTCAAGATGCTTATGATGGGGGCAATGAGAGCTCAAAGCCGGTAAGTAACATAATTTTTGAAGGTTATAAAACTTGCAATCACTGCTTCCCTCTACGAAGGGCCTTTCTTTTACCTTTTTGTTGAGTCACCACCTTCTTTCTTTATGCACCATTAAGAGAGCATAGTTGTCATTCTTAGTATAATGTGCATTGTCCCAAAGTTTTCATTGATTGATTCATATTGTTGGTTTCACTTGTTCTCAAATTATTTGTATCTAGTCGCCCTCTTAGACATGAAGGTGTCCTATGCATTTATGTTTTGCTCTCCATGAAGGACAAGCTGAAAACCATTTGTATGTTTTTCCTTATGATTTGAACACACGTTTGACTTTCATTGTTTCATTTTCATGATCTTTTGTTTGTGTTCATTTTCATGTTTACAACATGGTTGCTAAGTTCTTATTGTCAAGATTATATCTTCATGCACATGTTTTAAGTTCTTATGATCCCAGCTCACAAATGCTTACATATATGATCAAGAGTGTAGGTGCATGTCACCTCAAAAATTATTCTTTTGTTATCACTTACCTACTCGAGGACGAGCAGGAGTTAAGCTTGGGGATGCTTGATACGTCTCCAACGTATCTATAATTTTTGATGCTCCATGCTTGTCTTTATACCATTTGCCTACTGTTTTTTACACTTCGTGGCACTTTTATGCATTTTCCGGAACTAACCTATTAACAAGTCGCCACAGTGCCAGTTCCCTGTTTTCTGCTATTTTTGTGTTTCAGAAGTGATACACAGGAAATATTCTCGGAATTGGACGAAACAAGTTCCTGAAGTCTTATTTTCCCCGGAAGCTTCCAGAGATCCGAAGAGGAGTTGGAGGGGGGCCACGAGGGCCCCACATACTAGGGCGGCGTGGCCAGGGCCTGGCCGCGCACCCTATGTGTGAGAGCCCCTCGGGCCACCTCTGACGATGCCCCTTCGCCTATAAAGACCCCTCGACGGAAAAAACCTAAACACCCGATCAATTTTCCAGAAACACATCGCGATCCGCCGCCGTCGTCGACCCGAGATCGGGAGGGTCCAGAAGCTCTTCCCGGCACCCTGCCGGAGAGGGCAATCGCCACCGGAGGTCTTCTTCATTGCCATGCTTGCCTTCGGAGCGATGAGTGAGTAGTCTACCTTGGACTATGGGTCCATAGCAGTAGCTAGATGGTTGTCTCCTCCACCATGTGCTTCATGTTTAGATCTCATGAGCTGCCCTACATGATTGAGATCACCGTTATGTAATTCTACATGTTTGGTTTGTTGGGATCCGATGAATATTGGTGTTATGATTGAGTTGCTATACTGAAATATATCTTTTGTTATCTCTATGTTGTTTATGATCTTGCATGCTCTCCGTTGTTAGTAGCTATCTTGGCCGAGTAGTTGCTAGTGACTCCAAGAGGGGGTATTTATGCTCGATAGTGGGTTCGTGCCTCTATTTAACCTGGGGGAGTGACAGAAGCCTCTAAGGTTGTAGACGTGCTATTGCTACTAGGGAGAAAACAACATTCGTATGCTCAAGGGCATATGCTTTGTTTACATTACACACTTTGCTTAATGCAATTATCTGTTGTTCGCAACTTAATACTTGTGGAGTTCTCGGATTGATCCGCCACAAGTGGATTATTAGTCATAGATGCAGTTGGATGGCAGTCTATGTATTTTGTTGTAATGCCCACAGTAAATCTCATAGTGATCTCCTCGACATATCACGTTTATCTTTATTCTATCAATTGCCCTGTAATATCCCAGAATTTTTAGCGGCTTATTTTTTTTGAAAAAATAGAAAAAAAGGGTTTTGACCAGAGTTGACCTTTTAAAACATACGTCATATGAGAAATCTAAAACTGGTATCAGGTTCGTCTCGAGGAGCTGTTCGAAAATGACTAAGTTTGATCAATTCTGAATTCAGACGGGTCATGAAAATATTCGATAAAATTAGATCTTTTCCCATTGTTAGATATTTTTGGTATTATATTTATGTTTCCTAAAAAATTAAAATAAAATCTAACTTAAAATTTAACAACCTAAAATTTGACACACTTGTGACTTGTGCACAGTAGGATGGGTTTGGGGTTATCCATTGCATTTACGCTTTCGTTATGTGATAATTCTCTGTTTTCTCATAAATATGTTGTGGTGCCCCTTGGGCTTGCGGTTGCCGTGAGAGGGTTTGCTTTTTGTGCTTTTTGGTTGGAATTTGTTTGATTGTCCCTTCCCTAGAGGTAGTTAATGGTTTATTGGAAGTTTCCTTCATAGTTGAGCGTGTGAGTACCGAGTTGAAAAGATTTGGATTGTTGGATTTAGATATTCGTAGCTTCAACGAGAGCACTGTGGTATCGAAGTATGACCCACCAAAACATATAGATTATCTTTAGTCTACCATGGAAGATTAAAGTTGAGTTTCTTGCTGGTGTTTAAAGTTTCCATATCATGGATTATGACTAAGAATATGAGTCACATGGGTAAACTAGATGAGGTATAGTAATAGAGTCAATAAACAGTTGTTAGAAATCCTTGTGTGGATCCAAATCAATGTGAGAAGCTTTTGCCTCTATCCATGTCCTAAAGTCACAAATTTCCACTTGACATCCTTGTTTCCCTTTAGCTGTTCCTTATGGTGGACCTCGTTGATTGTTTGTCTCAACAATCGTCATATAGGGATTGAATTTAGGCTATTCTATTTTCAATGGCAATTAAAAAAGAAATTCAGCCTTTTGTTTCTAATGTATTCCTCATAGACCGTTAGTCTTATGAAGCTACAACATAATGGAATCAAGTTTATCTACCGTGAAACCGTTGGTCAGCAGTCACTGATCCACTTTCTTTTTCCCAAATAAAAGAGAAAACAATTCTCTGTTTCCAAACATATCTTTAATTTTAACCATTCTAGCTAAGATGATCATCTTCTCCTTATCGTCTTAATGATATATTTTCTTATCCAAGTCGCTTTTGATTCACATGGTGACTCTTTGTTTCATTTTTTTTTGGTCAAGCAAGTTTCATAGGATTTTCCGGAACCCTGGGAGTTTTTGAAGGACTGCTAGAATAGATTTTTGTAGGCTTCGCCTAATGATTAAATGGGAATCTCCCCTGAACCTCAGTTTGCACCCATGAAATCCTTTTGCGATGTATGTGACGATGCCGAAGAGTTAGATTGCGTGATTCACCTATTCACGTACGGAGTTAATACTTTGGGTGCGGGATGGATTGGCCCCCATACTGACTACTCTTATTATTCACTCCTGTTATGTTGGATTGGTGAATCAATGTGTGACTTTTTCAATTAGGTAGTGGAGAGTCGACGATGTTCAGCCTTGACCATAGAATGGTATGGCGTTTCACCTTTAGAAGAGGCAATCACTGCCAAGCGTAGGACTTGAGGTGAGGATAAACCAAGCTGATGTTTTCAGGTTAACTTACGAGTCATATCATACTAGCCCTCCCTGAGAGCTTTCGATGGTTTACCCGGTATTCATTAGTTGTGTTCTAGATTTGAAGAATCCTTCTTAAAATGGATTTCAAGGTTTACCAAAGACAAGGACATTGCAATGCATATTTCTAACATCTCTGAGAGTGTGCTGACTTCAGAATTCAAGCTTCAAATGGAGAAGCCCAAAATACATGTGGTAGTTTAATTAATGGATGGAGTCGGTTTGTTCAACACACCCGGCGTTGAAAATCAAGAATTCGAGGGCGAATTCCGTTGAAGAGGGGAAGAATGTAATATCCCAGAATTTTTAGCGGCTTATTTTTTTTGAAAAATAGAAAAAAGGGTTTTGACCAGAGTTGACCTTTTAAAACATACGTCATATGAGAAATCTAAAACTGGTATCAGGTTCGTCTCGAGGAGCTGTTCGAAAATGACTAAGTTTGATCAATTCTGAATTCAGACGGGTCATGAAAATATTCGATAAAATTAGATCTTTTCCCATCGCTAGATATTTTTGGTTTATACAAATTAAAATAAATTTAAGTATCAAGCCTGCCTAGCCTGGCCCAACTCAATCCAAGTCGCTCCTTATCTGCACCTGACGCTCCTGCCCTATTCCATCTGCCCACCAACGCCGCCTCCATACCAATCCGTGGACGTCGCCGCCGCATCAAAAGATTGCTGATCGCCATCTTCAGGTTTGACGATGATTGGAGCCTCGCAGTAGTCCCCGAAGACCACAACGCTCTCCTGAAGATTACCCGGCACGGTGCTGCTCCTCTACCTCCCAGATCGACTGGTTTGTTTCCCTAGCCAGTCGCCCAGTCCTATAGTGTGGTAGCATCGCCAGGTATAGTAAAATCCTGGGGTGTTACATGCCCAACTATAATTTGTTTACCCAGCATGTGTTATTTATCTTATGGAGAGACACCACTAGTGAACTGTGGACCCCGGTCCTATTTCCATCATATTGCTATTACCTGTTTACTTTACTCGCACTGTTTACTTTACTCGCATACTTCTACTGTTTTCCACTCGATACGCTCATACCCTTTGTTTCAAGCAAACCGGTGAGATTGACAACCTCATCGCAAGTTGGGAACAAAGTATTTGGTTGTGTTGTGTGCAGGTTCCACGTTGCTACTGGTCGAAGACGAGTCAACAAGTGTCGTAAACGGCGCCCTTGTTGGAGTGCTATTAAGCAAGTCCGCATCACCTTCAGTTGTATTGTCCGCTCTTCTCCTGATCGATAAAACCTTGGTTTCTTAACTGAGGGAAAATCTTTGATGAGGATCTATCCAAGGAATATGATGATTCTACTTGTTTGAGCTGGAAGGAAATATTGAGCCTAACTAATAATAATGATAAGGTGAATTCTTTCCTAATTGAAGAGAATGTTTTGATATCTCTGAATTATATACTACCTAAGGCAAATTACTGTGTTGTATTTAGGTATGTCATCTGTCAAGATATCGCCAGCGGGAGGAGTGGGAGGACGGCGATCAAGAGACAAGTGGAGATCAAGTCTGCATGAGCACGAGCATGTGATGGCGCACTAGGACTGCTTACGACACGATGTCTATACGTCTAAGGCGCGCCACACACATGGCCTGCGTGCCAGAAATAGGCCGAACCCATATATGGGTCGGTATGTACTCGTTTGAGTCGAACCGAGTCAGTTTGGGCCCAAACCAGGTTGGTTTTGGGCCAGGTCCATGATGAGGACGCCCCAGCCTCCCTTAAGTAGCCAGGGGCACCCCCTCAAGTCCCTTAGACCACGTTTAAATAAAACCCTAGTTTCTAGACAGAACCAAGTGTTCCTCTAAAATTATTCGCACCAATTCGTATCGATCTGGTGTTTGTTCTTCTGAAAGTCTAAGTGTAATCTGCTGTTCCATTGGGAATTAGTATATTGCATCACCGCTTCGTAGTCGGCGGCTACGTGCACAAGCGTGTGACGTTGCGAATATCCAAAGGGTTGAGAGCTGTTGCGCTGGTAGCAGGGATTAGCCAGAGAGTTTACAGCGACACTCGAGTTATCTTCATCACCATCATCGCCATCTACATCGCGCTCGCTGAGAAGATCGGGACACCCCTTATCATCTTGGTATCAGATTCCAGCGTTTCCTCGGTGAGCATCCACAAATCCATCTCCGTAGATTCGTTTTTGTTTTTAGTCCTATCCAGAAAAAGCCATACAATTTTTTTAATGTTCTTAATTCTTGTCATCGCCTAGATTGCATCGAAGTATTTATTTTAGTTGTTGATCATAGCTCTTTTGCGTAGCCTTTTCTACCAATCTAAGTCTTACCCGTGTCTAATTTTCCTTTCGTTTTTATCTTTTGCGTCGTCGGCGTTCTCGTCAAATCAATCTCCCGTCCGCCGCGTTCCTTGTTTTTCCGATCATTTCCGATTTCTGTTTTCCAGCTAGATGCGATCGCTAGTCCTAGACAAAAAAAAGGCTCGCGATCGATCTCCAATAGCGTCCAGCTAACCAGGCCTGCAGCGATCCAATCGGTAACGAGTCCAGGCACCATATATCTTCCAGCCAGGCCGATCGATTAAATAAAAAAAAAATTCAAGGAACGCTACGCTACGCTACCGATCAGACTAAATTGTTAGGATTTAATTAATTATTGTAATTAGTTAAATTAATCTTTGCTTGTAACCGCACGTGGAAACCCCACGATGTGAAACCGACTTATTGTTCCGGAGCGATGCCTTCTGGAACCGCCTTTCTGAACCGTCGCCTCCTTTGGAGGCAACTGTTCACCATGTATATAAGTGTTCCATCTATCAATAAACAGAGACAGTTCTATTCATTCTCTCGTTCTTGCTTTTTCACTTCTAACACGTTATCAGCATGCTCTGCCGAGAGCGAACTCCGGCGATCGCCGGAACAAGAAAAACAAGAGCGAAATTCACAGGCAAAAAGGTAAGGAAGAAGACCATGCCTCATGGACTTCGATCGCTATACCTCCAACTGCTTCGGGAAGATGGTCGTCGCCGTCTCACCCGTCATGGCTTCCATGGTGCTGGCGGTCGTCATCGCCTTTACCGCACGCTGCGTGACCTCCGCCGGTTCATTGGTCGTCGCCACCGCCATGGCGAAGGAAGCCGTCGGGGCTTTCGCGGTCCTCGCCTGCACCAGCAGGTCGCGCCGGCGGTGCCCAACCGGTTCCGCACTGGTCCGGCCGCTCCATTGCTCGAGGCCGACGAGAACATTGAACCAGTACTCGCGGCGCCACCGCCACCGTTCTGGTGCTCGATGCATGGGTGGGTGATCTGCCCCTTGCACGAGTACGGCACGGCTGCATACCCTACGGAGGAAGCCTCGCTGCCGTCCCCAACGACTTCCACCGTCGGCCTGGGCGCCCGCGGCCAGTCACCAACCTCCGTCTTCGAGTTCGGAGGCGCGTCCAGCGCGGTAGCACCCGAGGCCGACAGCATCGCGTCGAGGGCTCCGTCCCCAACCCCCATGGTCGTGGAAATCAGACCCGGCGCGCCGCCCATGGAGTTGCCGCCGTCGGTGTCGCGCCTCCCAGGTGCACCTCGTGTGCTGGCCAGCGCGGACGACGCGCTCGCCTTCGTCTCGGCACCGACCAGAGCCTCCTCCTTCGTCTTCGGCTCCGGCGCTGCGTCCGTCGATGCAGCCGCTCCGATGCGGCCGCTGTCCCCGACCCCGGTGACTCTGCCTTCGCCACGCGCTGAAGTCTGCCGTCGCCTGGCGGCCCTTGGCCTCCCTCTGTCCAGCCCGGCGTCCGCCTCTCCGTCAAGCAGCCGCGGGCGTCGCTCGGGGACATGGAGCCCAGCCACGCTTGAGCTCCCGAACGGCTGAGCGGACGATGTTGTGCCCAGCGCCCGCCTCCCCGGTGACTCCACCGACGAGGGCATCCGCGGCGGGAGCTCCTCCGGCCGCCGGTGAAGACAGCTGACTCGGGGCGCTTGGGCAGAGCTCGTGGAATCGATGCTCTCTGCCATGGACGAGAGGAAAGTTGGTTTGGGGATAAAGACGCACCGAGCAGTGTTGTCTACTTTTCCCCCCTTATCCTCTGATTTTATCCTCTCGTGTGGTGTGGCCTAGAAAGTCTACGGACCGCTTAACTCTGCCCATGTGCTCTGGTTAATTAGAATACTCTACGTATTCAGTAAATCTAGCAGTAATTTACTCTGTTTTAGATTCTGTACATTGTAGCTTAGTAACTTCTGCAATTTATTCAGTTAGAGTACTAAGTATTTCTAAAAAATATATATATATATGTGATGTAATATATTTCCAAGTGTGCACATATCGAAATTAATTATGTCCATTATTTTGCAATTGAGATTTCAATTTCTTGCAAATAAGGCAATCAGTTCATCTTAATTGAGCTATTTTTGGTTCAATACAAGAAAGAATTGGTATGCAAAATTAAATGTCAATTTACCATCAATTAAGTCCAAAAATATCTTAAAAGACACAAAATTGACTTAATTCGAAGTGAATTGATATGCAAAATCATTTTTAAAAATTGACTACTTCAAATTTATATATGGGATCACAAGGTAATGTGGCATCTACTGCATGATGTGCAGATTATCCACAATATTGTGAGGTCTACATTTTGTCACAATTGACATAATGACTACCTTCAATGTGCTCTCCCATATATTTAAATCAAATCATAATATAAGGTACTAAGAAAAAAAGCATCTACTGACTTAGGTCAGAATATGCTTCTTGGTGCTGAGAGATGTACTTCATAAAAATGGTGATTATCTACAATGTGTTATGATAGATGATTTGAGGCCTACACTAAAACCCAAGTGTTCACTTGAGTTTACAAGATTTTGCAAATTTTATTACAACACAACCAAGATGACTTTAATTTACATACATGTAAATTAATCAAATCTCTGGTTCTCGTTCATGTAGGACAACATGGCCACTAAAGATTTTGAAGAGCTTGCGCTCGACGGACATAACTACCCTACATGGGCAATGGATGTTAAGATTAGTCTTTCATCCCGTGGTATTGCAGGTGCACTCATACCACCTGAGAATCCTCCTCAGGAGGGAGATGCACAAGTAACTGAGCAACAAAAATATACTGCCTTATCCCTCATAAGGCAACATATTCACCCAGATTTGAAATCTGAATATTTGATGGAGGAATCTCCAAGCAATATGTGGTAGTCACTTAAAACAAGATATGAACAGCAAAAGGCCGTCATACTGCCTAAAGCTAGTCATGAATGGACCCATTTAAGACTCTAGGATTTCAAATCCGTTGGAGCTTATAACCACGAAGTCCATAAGATTTGTTCTAAATTGCGGTTTTGTGAGAAGGAACCTTCAGAACTGGAGAAGATAGAAAAGACTCTATCAACTATGCTCCCCGCTGAGAGGATCCTACAGCAACAATATCGTGCCAGGAATTACCAAGTTTATTATGAACTTATACATGTACTCCTCCAGGCTGAGAAACATGATGAACTTCTTTTAAAGAATAGTCATCAACGCCCAGTTGGGGCTGCACCTCTCCCTGAAGTACATGCAAATTTTCAGAAAAACAATAAGTTCAATGGCTCATTTAAAGGCCAAACCAAGAACTTCAAGGGTAAATTCAACCGCAACCGCAACAAGAAGAACAAGCCACACAATTCAGATAAGGGGAAGGGCAAAGCAAAGAACAAGTTCGATAAGACAATTCTTTGCCAAAAATGTGGATGCTACAAGCATGTCACCAAGAAATGCCGCACCCCAAGACATCTGGTAAACCTCTACCTGCAATCCATGGGACGTAATGGACATGCCCAAGGAGCAAGATATGAAGCTCACTTCAATCTTCAACCTGGTAATAACATGGAAGTGGGATGTTCGCAAGATGTTCAAGGAGCACCAAGCAACACCAAAGAATTCCATCTACCACTGGACTCCATGGACAAGGAGAATATGATGATAGAATACGCCTCAAACGACGTGTTCGGAGACTCTGACTAGTCAATCAACTCCATTCGATAATATATTTATCTACATTCATCAGATTGTTGTAATAAAATAATAATATTATGTAAAGTACAATATGTATTGTATCAAACATATTATTATTGTTATTGGTGTCATCACCCTATATTGTAAAGCACAATATGTATTGTATCAGCACTTTGATATTAAGATAGTTGTATGTATTCTATATATCCAATACAAGTCTTTTCATCACTAAAAATTCTACATTTTAATATATAGATTTCTATGGGAGTCAATCCAAATGGAGGAGGAAATGTGCCTTGTGGACAGTGGTACCACAAACTCTATACTTAGGGAAATAAAATATTTTCAAACTCTCAAAAAGTTAAATGGAAATATTTTAACAATCGCTGGACACGATGCGGTAATTGTTGGCACAGGACGTGCAATATTTACCCTCCCTATGGGTACGCAAATTATAATTGAGGATGCTTTATTGTATCCCGATTCAACTCGTACCCTCATTGGTTACAGAGATATCCGCAAAAATGGATTTCATATTGAAACCCATGAGGACAACAAAGAGGAATATCTCCTCTTTACCAAAAATAACGGATATGGCAAACAAATATTTGAGAAAATTCCTTCTTTATCATCCGGATTGTACTACACATACATAAAACCCGTAGCACACGTTGCGTACAAGGTAATTTTTCAAAATGTTAATGCATTTCAAACTTGGCATGATCGCCTAGGTCATCCTGGTATCGGGATGATGAGAAAAATTATCTGCAATTCCAATGGTCATGACTTAAATGAGGCTAAATTCCCACAATCTTCGGATTTCATGTGCACTGCATGTGCTACTGGGAAACTCATTCTAAGACCTTCTCGTCTTAAAATCCAAGTGGAACCACTCCAATTCCTTGAACGAATTCAAGGCGATATTTGTGGTCCTATCCAACCATTGTCTGGACCTTTTAGGTATTTCATGGTTCTTATAGACGCATCTACACGATGGTCCCATGTGTGTCTATTATCCACACGAAACCATGCATTTGCCAAAATAATGAGACAAGTTATTAAATTACAAGCTCATTATCCTGAGAATCGAATAAAATCAATTCGAATGGACAATGCTGCTGAATTCTCCTCACGAGCCTTCAATGATTATTGCATGGCACTAGGAATTGAAGTTCAGCACTCGGTCCCATATATCCACACTCAAAATGGTTTGGCCAAATCTCTAATTAAGAGAATTAAGCTCATAGCACGACCTTTGCTAATGAATTGCAACTTACCAACTTCATGTTGGGGTCATGCAGTTTTACATGCTGCTGACTTAATTCAATTGCGGCCAACTGCATATCACAGCACTTCCCCTCTGCAATTAGTACGTGGAAATCTACCTAATATTTCCCATCTGCGTAAATTTGGATGCGCCACATATGTGCCAATCTCACCACCGCAGCGTACATCCATGGGCCCACACAGGAAACTGGGGATCTATGTGGGGTACAAATCACCGTCAATAATCAAGTACCTTGAACCCCTCACAGGGGATCTATTCACAGCCCGTCACGCTGATTGCATCTTTAATGAGGACCATTTCCCAGCATTAGGGGGAGATATCAAGTACCAAAAAGAATGCCCGGAAATTGATTGGAATGCCCATGGCATTTCCTCCTCTGACCCACGTACTCAAGAAACTGAACTTCAAGTTCAGAAGATAATTAATTTGCAACATATAGCAAATAATCTGCCAGATTCATTTACTGACTATAAAGGTGTCACTAAATCCTACAATCCTGCAATAAATGCGCCTGAAAGAGTGGAGGTACCAACAAAAACCACTCAACCCCCTATTCAAAATAAGAGGGGGAGAAGTACGACCATAAAACAGAATTCAGCTCCTCGCAAGCAACAAAGGAAACAGGGGAAGAAACCCTCTGAACAAGTAAATGTAAAACAAGATTCAGCTCCTCGCAAGCAACAAAGGAAATAGAGGAAGAAACCCTCTGAAGAAGTAAATGTAAATCAACCTAGCGTTGATAATCCAGTGGAAGGACAACCTCCACAACCCAGCTCAGTTGTGCACTCAATGACTGGGACATCGGAAAACCCAGACTCAACCGTATTGGGAAATCACGACGAGTCAACAAGGGTAAATGAAATTTCCACAAACTATATAGACTCTGGAGAATCTTACAACCGTAAGTCTACAATTGTCGACATAAATTTCTCTACTACAATTGCAAACAACCTTCTAAATGATCATGATCCAAAGACCATGGCAGAGTGTGAGAAACGCTCCGACTGGCCTAAATGGAAGGATGCAATCCAAGTAGAATTAGCCTCGCTCAATAAACGAAAGGTATTCACTGAAGCAATACCTACACCTCCCAAAGTTTTCCCTATGGGATTTAAATGGGTTTTCGTTCGTAAGCGGAACGAAAACAATGAGGTGGTGAGATATAAAGCAAGGCTTGTAGCCCAAGGTTTCACGCAGAGACCAGGCATTGATTTCAATGAAACTTATTCTCCAGTAATGAGTGGTATTACATTCCGATACCTCATATCTATGGCAGTACAAAATCGTCTATCTATGCAGTTGATGGACGTAGTGACCGCTTACCTTTACGGCTCACTTGATTCGGACATCTATATGAAGGTTCCTGATGGAGTCCCAATTCCGAATCCAAACGCAAAACGCAACGTATATTGTGTAAAATTAAATAAGTCTTTATATGGCTTAAAACAGTCGGGACGCATGTGGTACAACCGACTTAGTGAGTTCCTATTGAAAAAGGGATACTCCAACAATGATGATTGTCCATGTGTCTTCATCAAAAAGTCCGAAACGGGATTTTGCATTATTTCAGTGTATGTTGATGACCTTAATATTATTGGCAACACACAAGATATTGATGAAGCACGCAATCACCTAAAGACGGAATTTGAGATGAAGGATTTGGGTAAAACCAAATTTTGCTTAGGATTACAACTTGAGCACCTTCCCTCAGGTATTTTGGTTCATCAAACCGCCTATATCCAGAAAATATTGGAGAAATTCAATATGGACAAATCCTATCCATCCAAAACTCCCATGGTTGTTCGATCTCTAGACGTAGAGAAAGATCAATTTAGACCAAGGGATAATGGAAAACAGATACTGGGATCTGAAGTTCCATATCTCAGTGCTATTGGAGCGCTTATGTATCTTGCAAATTGCACCAGGCCTGATATTGCATTTGCAGTAAATTTACTAGCTAGACATAGCGCAGCTCCTACTAAACGCCATTGGACGGGAGCTAAGAATATCTTTCGATATCTTCAAGGCACAAAGGATCTTGGCCTATTCTTTCAATTTTAGAGAAATCTGGACATTGATATGATTGGGTATACCGATGCTGGCTACTTATCAGATCCCCATAATGCCAGATCGCAAACCGGTTTTGTGTTCCTACATGGTGGGACAGCCATCTCATGGAAGTCTTCTAAGCAAACCTTAGTGGCTACATCCACCAATCATTCTGAAATAATTGCATTATATGAGGCATCACGTGAATGTGTATGGCTTCGCAGAATGATAAACCACATACAACAATCATGTGGAAAAGGTTCTATCGAATCTCCAACCATTATTTATGAAGATAATGCTGCTTGTGTTGCTCAAATGCAAACGGGTTACATAAAGAGCAATATCACTAAACATATTGCACCCAAATTGTTTTATCCCCATGAACTACAGAAAAGTGGAGATATAAACATTTTGCAAGTCAAATCATGCGATAATCTCGCTGATCTATTCACAAAGTCACTACCAACTTCAACATTTGAAAAGTATGTTCATGGAATTGGTATGAGATGACTTCGAGATTTGAAAGGATCAGGGGGAGTATCCCTCTGAACCATAACCCATTCAAACATTATATTACACTCTTTTTCCCTTTATGAGTTTACTCTCATGGTTCTCATCAAGGTTTTTAATGAGGTAATATCAACATAAGAATATATGTCATACCTCCTATTTTCCCCACCAGGGTTTTTAACGGATGTATACAAGACATATTAATTGTTCTCTAAATTTACCAATGAGTCTTATCCTTTTCAGGTTTTCTCATATAAGTTATCAAAGAGACAATAATCATTATATCTGTACTATTTTCTTCTTATTTTTCCCACTGGGTTTTAAAGGAGTTTTTGGCAACATATCAAATCCAAGTGTCCTCATATTTTTCCCACAGGGTTTTTGGAGGAGACTATTTGAAGATGACGAACACTTACAAGGACAAGCATAGATTAGGGGGAGTGTTAGGATTTAATTAATTATTGTAATTAGTTAAATTAATCTTTGCTTGTAACCGCACGTGGAAACCCCACGATGTGAAACTGACTTATTGTTCCGGAGCGATGCCTTCTGGAACCGCCTTTCTGAACCGTCGCCTCCTTTGGAGGCAACTGTTCACCATGTATATAAGTGTTCCATCTATCAATAAATAGAGACAGTTCTATTCATTCTTTCATTCTTGCTTTTTCACTTCTAACATAAATCTCGGTTTTGTCTGGTGAGGTGCGTACGCTACGCTCGTGACCAGACCCGCTCCTGGCCTGTTTTTTTTTCTCCAAGGTGGCCGCGACCTGCTGCAGCTTGACGCCCGTGTCCAACACCATCCTCGTTCTGCCGCAGCACATTTTTTTTCACGGGTTGGCTGTCGCAGTCTGCTGCAGCATAATTTCTGTGACTTTTCTCTATCGCGGTACAGTTTCAGTGAGTTGTCGTCTTGCTCGTTTTCTTCCAAAACTGAGTCCACATAGCGTACCTTCCCACATCTTTGAAAGCCATAGCCACAGCTTTTCGACAACATTGTGTAGGTATTTTTCCTACGAGACTAGCATATCTTTGCTCGACAGGCTGCTCTCTAGGTTTTCTGAGTGCTCTACATCTTCTGGCCATATAAAAAAAGAGGAGCGAGAGATAGCATATAGTTTCAAAAAGCAAAAAAAAAAGAGAAAAAGAGTTGTATTAAAAAAAAGAGATACAAAATAACTGAAAGTTTGCTGCTCCATTACATAGTTTTGAGAGGCCTAGTTCATAATTTGTGCACTCATAGTTTGAGCAATCTTGTGCCTGGTCATATTGAGCTTTTGCTAGCGTCTCTCTTGTGCATTGCAACACGAGCATATACTCCAACAAATAATTTTTGAGCTCACTTTTCAGAGTTGCTTTGCCCCATTTATCTCCACCGTGTGTGTTTCCGTGGGTCTTTGTCATACGATCAGCACTAGGACTTGTATTTCGGTATAGTTAGGTATCCATACCAAGCCCCACCATATACCCTGGTTTGTCGTGTGATAGTTTCTTATACCCTCGGTATTCGCTTCATCACATCCGCACACGTTCTGCCACTCCAAGTTGGTAAGCTTTCATAATTCACTTTGGAACGGTAAGATACCTTGTTCTTTCAGTTTTGAGTGAGTTGAGAGTTCCACCATATATATATTGCTGCCACTTCTTTTGTCTTTACTAAAAATGGCAGATGATGACGAGGAGGATCCATTACCATTGCAGTTTGATTGCAGCAATACATTTTGGGAGGAGGATTCTGGAGTGGTGCTTAATTCGGGTTTGTTCCACTTCACTGCAGATATTAATGGAAGACCTGCTGCTGTTACCATTGATAACTGTTCTTTACCGAACTTGGTTAGTATTGAGGTTGTTGAAAAGATGCAATTGCGTACTTATGGAAAAATTAAACCATATATGTTGGCTTCTTATGATCATGCACTACCAATTACGCGAACCACCCATGTTCCTCTCACCATTTATGGCCATACAGTTCATATTCGTTGTGATGTGGTTCCTAGAGCGCTAAATTTTTGCCATATTTTGTTGGGAAAATCTTGGTGTTCTCAGTTTCAGGTTGTTTTTGGTAGTGATCATCCTGACCCCTCCATCTTTTGGAATAGTAAGCACACGTGGTTGTCATATATTTGCATTAAGGAATTTCAGGAGGTTAGGCATCAAAACCTGCGTCCACCTGCAGCCCTTCTAATAAAACCACATGTTGCTCCTGTTCTTACAGCACCTGACCTATATATTCCCACCATGTGTACACCTCAGCCACCTAACGTTAACTTGCATGATTCCACATTATGTGTAGATACGAGTGTGCACAAGAGTGAGAATGTCACTGTTCCAGAAAAACTGAGCGAGGGAGTTGCTAGGACATGTGAGGATATTTCAACTAATGTAACCATGTCTACTCCTAGTGTTGTTTCTTGTGAAATGCAGGTTGCTTTTGAAGAAAGGGAGCCGCCTATTTTACAACATGCATCACCGGTTTGTGTATTATCACTTGAGGAGGACGTTCCGGTGCCTACTACATCCGAGGAGCCTATCATTGCAATAGGCAGTGTTTTGGAACTACAACCAGCCATGGAAAATCTTTGTGAGTCTACTCCTTTGCTGGTTCCTTCTTGTGATTTATCTTGCACTACTGTCGCAGCACCTTGTGATACTTTGCTAAATTCGAATTTTGATCATGTGGTACTGATGACACATAAAGAAGTACTTGCTCGAATACCATCTGTTCATATTGTGTATTCCATCATGCTAAATAAACCTATTAATTTGAGTTGTGCTATGAATAAGATTTCTGAAATTTCATATTTGAATTCTAGCACATATGCCTATTGCTTCACTTTTCATTTAGTCGGTGAATATAGCATGAGTGATGATTTTATGGTGGACCACATATGCATTACATGTGATAGAATCGCTGAACTGAAACTTGCTGTTTTCAGCAATATATGCATTGTGTCCAAGTGTTTTTGCTCTGGGAAAACATCAAATTTTCGAGATAGTATAATGTATTCTGGTCTACTTGATGCGTTTCAAGTCACCAAACATGATATGTTGGGTTGCTCTATTTTTGCCAGTTTACACTCGGATTTGCTATATTTATTGTGTTTGTCCCACACTTCGTTGCCTAAGTGTGGTACTGATCCGTACTTCACTTATATTTGCAAATTGCATTGCATATTACCTATAGGACATGCTGATCATGCATATATAAATGAATACTTCTTTGTCCATTCATCACTTGTTCATCATAATCAGAGTAGTGCAGTTGGAGCCTGGTATAAACCTATTTTGTTCTCATATTTGTTGGAATGGTTTGACCTTGCTCATAATAAATTTGATCATAGAGCTTCTGTGAGGACACTTGCTTTAATCTTGCACTATACGACTATATACATAGATCGTCCTCGTTGTGCTCATGCTTATATGAATTTCACTTATATTTGCAATTTCAGTTGCATCTTGTCTACTGGGAATACTCATCATGTTCACAAAACCGATACAACATGTTATATATACATATATTGTGCATACACGTTGCTCTTTTTGTTTCTTCCACTTTTAGCTTACCCAAAGCCGAGGACGGCTTTTCTTGAAGAAAGGGAGGATGATGAGGATCTATCCATGGAATATGATGATTCTACTTGCTTGAGCTGGAAGGAAATATTGAGCCTAACTAATAATAATGATAAGGTGAATTCTTTCCTAATTGAAGAGAATGTTTTGATATCTCTGAATTATATACTACCTAAGGCAAATTACTGTGTTGTATTTAGGTATGTCATCTGTCAAGATATCGCCAGCGGGAGGAGAGGGAGGACGGCGATCAAGAGACAAGTGGAGATCAAGTCTGCATGAGCACGAGCATGTGATGGCGCACTAGGACTGCTTATGACACGATGTCTACACGTCTAAGGCGCGCCACACACATGGCCTGCATGCCAGAAATAGGCCGAACCCATATATGGGTCGGTATGTACTCATTTGAGTCGAACCGAATCAGTTTGGGCCCAAACCAGGTTGGTTTTGGGCCAGGTCCATGATGAGGACGCCCCAGCCTCCCTTAAGTAGCCAGGGGCACCCCCTCAAGTCCCTTAGACCACGTTTAAACAAAACCCTAGTTTCTAGATAGAACCAAGTGTTCCTCTAAAATTATTCGCACCAATTCGTATCGATCTGGTGTTTGTTCTTCTGAAAGTCTGAGTGTAATCTGCAGTTCCATTGGGAATTAGTATATTGCATCACCGCTTCATGGTCGGCGGCTACGTGCGCAAGCGTGTGACGTTGCAAATATCCAAAGGGTTGAGAGCTGTTGCGCTGGCAGCAGGGATTAGCCAGAGAGTTTACAGCGACACTCGAGTTATCTTCATCACCATCATCGCCATCTACATCACGCTCGCTGAGAAGATCGGGACACCCCTTATCAATCTTGCTGCTATATTCATCACACCTTCCTCTTGGGGTTCCCAACGGGCTGGTCATCAACCACGCATCAAGCATAATTTTCTGGCGCCGTTGCCGGGGAATGAAGAAGAAGAAGCTCCCACATCAACTACACTTTCCCACGTCAACTTGGCACCAGCACACCCACCACCCATGCACGATGGACAGGCGACCGAGGAGTCGGTCCAGCCCGCTAACATTGCGGAGTTCCCATACCAGCAGCCTTATTATGATTAGACACCATCTGCTTCATCTTCACAGGGGCCAAGCTATTACTTTACCAATGATGACCCACCGGCATGGGGCATATATCGGAGACAAGGTTGATCTCCACTTAGGCCAAAAGCCTAAGCTTGGGGGGAGGTACGCCGACGATACACTCATCTACATATTATATTTTGTCAGTTCTTTGTATATCCGTGTTTCACTTTCTTTTTTGTTCTCGCTCTTATTTCTTCTTTCCAAAACACAAAAAGACTAAAAATATTTCCGTTGTTTCTCTTTGTTTGCCTTTTTAAGTTTCTAGCTTTGGTTTGCTTTACTTGCTATTTTTGTTTGAAGTTTGAAAAATCCAAAAATATTTTGCTTTGTTTGCTATTTCCTTTGGTTCTTGTCTCAAAAATCGAATACCCAAAATATTTGTTGTTCTTCTTCGGTTTTGTAAAGTTTGTTGCAGAGTTCAGTCTCCCGTGACTCCATTGGAGCTTGGTATTCACTTTATATTGTTCAAGCCACACAAGTGAAAGGCAATAATGACGACATATGACAATCCGAGATGTGGTAAGAGGTTGGTATGAACTCTATTTATTTTCATTTTTGTACATATACTCATCTATGTGGACATGCTTAGTCGGTTCATGTAAGATATATGTTATTTAATGGATGCTTTGTAGTTCTTGCTCTCATATGATTAGTTCCAATCTACTAATAGTTTGTAGCATGTCATGTAGATGCTTGCTTGCATTGTTTTATTCATAATATGGTATGATATTGTGGTATCCACCTCTGAAAGTTTTATTTGAATTGACTTGGCACATGCTCAAGCATGCATATGACTGAATAAAAAGTCAATTAAGCCTCGATGATTTACTTTGCCTCAGAGTTCTTGTATCATTTTTATGCCTATATTAATTTTTTTTTGTTGCAAGCATGATTATGACAGTTATTGCTCTCTCGATTGTCGCTTCCCAGTCTTTTGCTAGCCTTCACTTGTACTGAGAGAGAATACTTCTCGTGCATCCAATTACCAAAAACCAAGTCTACCAAAGAGTCCACTATAAATTCCTATGCATGGTATTTCAAAGCCATTCCAAGTAAATTTTCATGTGCTACCTTTCAAAACTTTCAAATACTTCTCATTTTGTACCACTGTTTTTAGCTCATGGGGACGTAGTGGTCGGAATTGCTATCTTCCATATTAAATTAAGTACCCCTCAACTAGGCAGCTTCATCAGCTTGTCATTAATTTTGCAAGGGAGCTGGTCAGAACATTGTAATCTAATTTTAAAAAGAAAGAAAAAAAGAGCACTCCTCCATGGTATGTGAAAGTTGGTGGGCACCCGATGGAATCGGTTAGCCATGGTTTGAGAAAGGAAAAAAGGTGGGGAGGAGTGCCAAAGCTTTATAAAAGAGCACCAATGTGCCAAATTTTCAAAGAACTCGGAACCGCTCTCACTTGTTTATTAGATAGCAAGTCCCCATTGCCAGTCGTTGACATGAAACAGCCACCTCTCAAAATAATTTTTTTATCTCTGCTTTACAAATGAAAAGCTCTAGCACATGTTAAATCACTACTTCCCTCTGCGAAGGGCCCTTCTTTTAGTTTTATGTTGAGTCTTCATCCTCTAACTTTAAGCACCTTCTTGAGAGCATAGCTGTTATTCTTAGTGTAATGTGCTTGTCCCAGAACACGGTTAATTGTGGTATAACTTTGATGCTTGTATCTTTTGATATTTTTACTTCTAGTCTTCTCTTGGACTTCAGAGGTGCCTCAACATTTATGTTTTGCTCCACAAATAAAGGCAAGCGGGATACCACTCTTTCATATCATTTATGAGCAGTACAATCTTGCAACTTCTTATGTTTCATGTTACTTGTTATTAGTATATTGGCACTCTTTCATAGCTTGCTTGACTATGAGGTAACATTAGTTGCATATTTCTTATTATGAATTGCCTAAGTACTTGATCATATAGTTAGTATATGTACATCTTATGAAGCAAATGTGTTAATGCAAGTTTTTTTATCGCTCTCAGTTGTTAACTAAATTGCTTGAGGACAAGCAAATAGCTAAGCTTGGGGGGAGTTGATACGTCCAAAACGTATCTACTTTCCCGAACACTTTTGCTATTGTTTCTCCTCTAATTTGTGTGTTTTGAATACAACTAACACGGACTAACGCTGTTTTCAGCAGAATTGCTCTGGTGTCTAGTTTTTGTGCAGAAATCCGACTTTCAGGAAAAATCCCAGAAAATATTGAAAAAATTCTATTTTACCAGAAGACCCACGGAGCCAGAAGGAGAGACGAAGGGAGGCAGTGGCCTGGGCTCACCACCAGGGGGCGCGACCTAGGCCTGGCCACGCCCACCTATGGTGAGGCCGCCTCGGTCGTCGCCTCAACCCCTCCTTCCGCCTACATATACCCTCTGACTTGAAAGGAGCGGGGGTTCGGCGTTTTTCCCAGATAGACTTCCGCTGCGCCGCCACCATCAGAAACCGCGATTCGGAACCAGAAACTCTGTTCTGGCACCCTGCCGGGACGGGGATTTGGAGGAGATCTTCATCACCATCACCACCGATGTCTCTCCATCAACCATCCATGACTCCCCCATCCATGTGTGAGTAATTCCCGCTGTAGGCGAAGGGGATGGTAGGGATTGGATGAGATCATTCATGTAATTTGCTATGAGATTGTTAGGGCATAGTGCCTAGTATCTTTTATTAGTGCTTATGACACTGTTGCAACTTGTTGTGCTTAATGCTTGTCACTTTGGGCCCGAGTGCCATGATTTCAGATCTAAACTTGTTATTGTTTTATGATGATACTTGTTGTTTATGGTCTTATCTACAAGTTGTATACACATATTGTTGTCCGGAACCCGAGGCCCCAAAGTGACAGAAATTGGGATAACCGGATGGGATGGCTGTGATATGAGGATCACATGTGTTCACCGAGTGCTAATGCTTTGCTCCGGTACTTTATTAAAAGGAGTACCTTAATTACCTGTAGTTTCCCTTGAGGCCCTGCTGCAACAGGCTGGTAGGACAAAAGATGTCGTGCAAGTTTCTCATTGCGAGCACGTACGACTATATACGAAACACATTCCTATGATTGTTAGTACTAGGATGCTTTATATTATTTATCTGCAATTGCCCATGTCTCACTGATTTCATGAATTATCTTATCCATGCAACGCCCGTACATCCATCCCTATGCCTACAGTATTTCATCCTACTGTTTACTATTGCTACTATTACTGCTTTTATTTTACTACTGCTGTTACTGTTTCACTACTATCACCACTATATAACTGTTGCTACTGATAAACCGCTGCGAACAAGTCTGTTTCCAGGTGCAGCTGAATTGACAACTCATCTGTTAAGGCTTATAAATATTCTTTGGCTCCCCTTGTGTCGAATCAATAAATTTGGGTTTTACTTCCCTCGAAGACTGTTGCAATCCCCTATACTTATGGGTCATCACTTAGCACGATCACAACACCCTCTAACCAAGAGTGATTCCCTCTCTTGTCCTATAGGCAAATGTTACATGGTGCACTTCACATAACATCAAGAGAGTTAACCAATACACACAATCATGAATGGAAATCATAGATCATCTTTATTCAAGACATAATAATTGCTAGGGCTTCTCCATAATTTCCCAAGAACAAAGGTAACTACTCACGTATGAATAGAATCAACATCATCTTATTGGTATGAATAGAGTATGAATGAATACAAGTATGAATCAACAATGGAGTTTGAGATTGCAACAAGTATACAAGGATGATCGGCGATGGAGACGGCATGGTGATGATGATGATGTAGATCGATGTTGATGCCTTCAAGATACTAGTCCCTTCTCCTTGGATGATGTGGTGTTGGTGAAGATCTCCCGGCGGCTTGTGGAGGCGGCGGAGCGGCAGGGCTCCGCCGTGGTGATGTATGGAGATCTCTCTTCTCCCTTGGGTCTCCACCTCTTTATAGAAGTGTAGGAGGACCCCTAGGGCCTCCCAATGCTGACCTTATGACTTGGGGGAACCCTAGTGATGAGTGGGGGCCAAAACCATGAAGAAACGCATGAAAATGGGAGGTTTTCACGACCTGGACCATGCGATACGGGCAGCCAAACAAGCAGGTTGCGCCTGTATGGCTGGTGTTAAACCCTTTGATGTCCGCACCAAAATGGCCGCCATTTCCTCATATGAACTCCATTTTCGTTGTCCTTTGGCTCGTTAAACTCGTCTAGATGAGGACTACAACACCATAGTCTTGGATTTATATTTTGTGATTATGAAAAAAAATCACTTTTCCCAACCTCTAAATAGTTAAGTCTGGTGGTTGCAGTTCCTCTATATTGTGTTCTCTTTGCTTCCCTTGCCTTCCCTTAGTCATAAAAGTGTCTCACACCTACACACACATAAAAGACAAGAGAAAGGTAATAAAATCCTAATAAAACTACTAATTGTGCAATGCCCATATGAAAGAGAATGAAAGCTGGAATTAAAGCATAATGGGCATAACAGAGCTAGATAGAGCATGAGATAGATGGTAAATGGTGTATTTAATATGCCTAAAAAGTGTTGGATTTACCAGCTATCAACCCTGCAATATGCACTACACCTTCCTCGACGGCAAAAGAGTCTCGAATCACTTGATGAAAGACTACTGCACTTTTATCAAGCTATAAGAAGTCGATGGCTCAAAGCAAGCCCACGCACGGAGTCAA
This sequence comes from Dactylis glomerata, assembly GCA_007115705.1. Classification (NCBI taxonomy): domain Eukaryota; kingdom Viridiplantae; phylum Streptophyta; class Magnoliopsida; order Poales; family Poaceae; genus Dactylis; species Dactylis glomerata. Next base: position 1,010,703 of record QXEO01000550.1, read on the forward strand.
GGGTATACAGGAACCCCTGGGTCAGTAGCGTACAACACACCACCGCCTCCTCCATGTCCAGCCAACGGAGCCGCGTCAACCCAGGGGCAACATAACCCAAGTAATCAGAATGATGGAGGATACATCCGTCCAAAGGATACATTGCCGCAATGATCCAACATGTACCAAAGTCGAGGAAAGAGCAGAAAAGCATATCTCAACATGTAAATCTAGCGACAACTTTGCCTCCTGCTACCACAAAGTATGTTAGCTGGTCTGACAAGCCAATCGAGTTCAACAAGGAAGATGACCTGCCAAAAGGACCTCGGCCAAGACACACGCCCATGGTTCTCAAGGCCCAAATTGGAGGATATGATCTAAGGAGAGTGACGAGGGTTAACTCGACAAATGTCCTAGATAAAGGACTTAGGATCGGGGAGATAGGGCGTCGGATGAACTCGAAGGTGAAATCAGTCAAACAAGGTGTGTATCGAAAGTAGACGTGGGTGTAAACCTGGCTTGCTTTCAATCTGCCCCTTACCGTCCTCTCCTGGCCCCTATATATAGGTGGCCAGGTCTCAAGGATCGGGAGGGATCCGACACAGATTACAATATCAACATACGGCATGAACTCGTATTTCGACTAGCGTTACAATTGGGCCTAGCTTAACAGGCCTCAGGGGTACTCAACTGACGGGCTCTATAATCTATACCCTTGTCAGTAGCCCCCGAGATTCTACCAGAATTGCAGATTCGGGTTGAATCTCAGATCTTCAAATCTTCGACTTGATCAATACTTGACTTCTTCATATCTTCAAATCTTTGACTTGGTCTTTCGACTTATCTTTTCATTATAATGTCTCGCAAGGGGTTTTGATGAACAAGCCTGACAACTCTGACGGATCAAGAGGCTAGTTAACTGCCGGAACAGATACTTGTCACCTACTTCAAATTCAATCCCCTTGGACTTGAATTCGGGAAACCGGTCAAACCCATCCTTTGCCGCATTTAGGACTTACAAAGAATGAATCCCAGTAGTTCTCAGGGTACCCAATGCGTCCACCAGGATTTTCTTCACGTCGTAGACACGGATAAGTACCAGCAGAGCGCATCCATGTGCGTATACCAGGCCACACATGATGGATCCTGGGGTCTTACCTTCATGATATATTTCAACCACGACATTCAAGTTTTGGCGCGATGACGAAACTCGAGAATCATATGTCGTAGCCTTGTTTGACTGTTTCAACCTGAAATAATCGAGTTATCCTTTTTAACTCTCATAAATAGCTCCTGATGGGAGTAATCGATCTTTATTTTGTCGACAATGTAGTCGAAGTTCGTTGTTGACGAAATGTAGCCGATTATGCCTAAATCATTTGCCCACCAGCTGGTTTTTCATCACAACTTCTCATCCTTCTTATGTTGACTTTTGTCTATCGGGTGTGCGACAGTGCTCCCGATGGGAGTAGCCCCCGAGGCTATAGCCGAATTTTTTCGGGTATAGGCTCAAAACTATAGACATGCCTGTTCCATACACTATCTCTTGCGATATTTTTCTGAGATGATTCACACTTAATAATTCTTTTCTTCTTCTCTTATGATGTTAGCCCCTGAGTCCAAGATGAGGTATGCTCCACTTCTTGACAGATACTTCCCCCTTTTTTTATTTGTACGTATCCTTTATTTTGACACGTTAATGCTCCTTTATCGTCTACTGTGGGTAGAATATAAAAGCCCATTGATATACTTTGGACCTAACCTCTGCAGAGGCCCATTAGCGTGTACTTATAAATAAAGCACGTATGGCGAGGGTAAAAACCCTAATTAGTATCTTCCTCTGCCGCATCATCTTCTTCTTCCTCATCCCATCTATGGTTTTTCCTGCACACCGCCTATCTGCATGGCCGATGCAAGTGGATCGCGTTTGAATATCGGTGTCTCGGTAGAGAAAAGGGGTCATGGCCGCCATCGCGGAAGTAAGAACAAGGCTACAATCGCAGCTATGGTAGCTTCGTCGGCCGCTCCGGCGAAGCAGCGCCCCGGTCGTCCGGTCGGGAGTAAAAATAAACTCAAGGTTTCATCTGCTGTGCCAGGTTCAAGTGCTCCTCCTCACAATGCTCCTCCTCCTTTGCCTAGAGTATACTCCTTCTTCTACATCGCCGGCGCTCAGTGCCGTGAGATTCAGCGGGTGCCGCTGAAGTTCACCAAGTTTATGGACGGGCGAGAACTGCGGGAAGCGGTTCTTCGTGAACACTCTGGGGGAGGGACTCCCTATGAAGTGGAGGTCTGGTACGACGAGGCCGGCGAGATGTACTTCAAGGGCGGCTGGTCGCAGTTTGCAGAAGACCATGACCTCCACCAAGGCTTCTTCATGACTTTCGACTTCCACATCGGCACGTCGAAGTTCGACGTGAGGATCTATGATGGCACCCAATGCCAAAAGGAGTACGAAGCTGAAGTGCATTTTCACTAGATTCTCTTTATGTAATTTCTTTTCCTAGTTGTCCTTTCTCATACTATCTGTAATAAATAGTTGTGCTTGGATTATATGTTGTGGCTGTTTTATTAATAGACCATGGGAACAGATCGTCGTTCTGAGGTATGCACTTAATATTTTATCGGGTTCCTTTGAACCGTGCGTATTTTTCCAAATATCGGGTTGCGAACAACCTAGTAGTATGTCTCGGATAATCACAAGTCTCAACAACTTATTAACTTTATTTCGTACGACTCGAGGGTCTGAGCCCCCGAGTGGAAAGTAAAATACTTATATATATTGTCGAGTTGACCCAAGGAACCCGACCTGTGGCCTCATGTTCTGGGTCCAGAGGGTCATAACTCGAAAGCTCTTTGTCGCCTTATGTCGCCTATGCATAGAACTGCCGTAGTTGCTCTGCATTCCACGGGTTGCTCTCATCTTTCCCCATTTTCTTGTCTTGTAGTCGATAAGCTCCTCCTGGTATTACTTCTGTCACGATGTAAGGTCCCACCCATGGGGACTCTAGTTTTCCATGCCCGTCTTGCTTGAGTCATAAGACTAAATCTCCCACCACTAAAGATCGTGGACGAACTTGACTACTGTGGTAGTTTCGTAGATTTTGCTGGTATTGAGTGGCTCTGGCGAGTGCTACGTCTCTCGCCTCATCGAGTGCATCGACATCATCTTGAAGCGCTTCTGTGGAAGTTGTCTCATCATATGCCGTGATTCTTGGAGCTTCATGGGTGATCTTAACTGGAAGCACGGCTTCTGCGCCATGGACCAGAAAGAAGGGCGTTTCTTGAGTAGCTGTGTTAGGTGTAGTTTGGAGACTCCAGAGTACGGAGGGTAGCTCATCTACCCAAGCGTGCTTGGCTTTCTCGAGGAGTGCCAACAGCCTTTTCTTTATCCCGTTGCATATTAAGCCATTGGCTTTCTCGACTTGTCCATTTGTCTTTGGATGCGCTACAGATGCGAATTTCAATTTAATTCCCAAACTTTCACAGTAATTCTTGAACTCCTTTGATATGAAGTTTGTCCCATTATCTGTGATAATGCTATGTGGTACTCCGAAGCGAAAAACTATGGACTTGATGAAGTTGATCGCGGCTGTAGAATCTTGGGTTGTTACTGGGGCTGCCTCTACCCACTTGGTGAACTTGTCAACTGCCACCAGCATATAAACATGCCCTCCTGGCCAAGATTTGTGCAATTTTCCTACCATGTCGAGACCCCATTGCGCAAAGGGCCAGGATAATGGGATTGGTTGTAATTCTGCTGCTGGCGCGTGTGGTCGAGATGCAAAATGTTGACAGGCCTCGCACTTCCTTACTATATCTTTCGCGTCTTCAATGGCTGTTAGCCAATAAAATCCTGCATAAAAGGCTTTGGCTGCAATGGCTCTGCTGCTAGCGTGATGTCCACATACTCCTGCGTGGATGTCCTTTAAGATTTCTTGCCCTTCTTGAGGAGTGACGCATCGTTGCAAGACGCCTGTTATACTTTTCTTGTATAATTTTCCTTGCAACACGACAAAAGCCTTGGATCGTCGTATTATCCTCTTCGCTTCTATTGTATCTTCGGGTAGTGCTTTGTTTATCATGTATGCCAGATATGGCTGCATCCAAGTTTCTTCGATCATCATGACTTGTTTTGGTTCTGCTATGCTTGTTTTTCTAGCCCCCGAGCCTGTTGCTTGGTGCTGGCCTTATTCCTCTGTAGTCGAAGTTTTGTTGCTTTTTATTGATCTTTCTATGATTTCTTCCCAAAAGACTCCTTGTGGTACGGGTAAGCACTGGGACCCGATGTTTGCTAGATTGTCGGCTTCCTCATTACTGGCTCTGCTGACGTGCGAAACTTTGCATCCATCGAATGTTCCCTCGAGATAATAGTATAAGTTTCTGTATGCCATCATATTGTCGCTGATGGCGTCGCACTTGTTCATCACTTGTTTGACGATGAGATTCGAGTCTCCAAATATTTTCAGTCAAGTTGCTCTGCATGCTTTGGCCATTTTCATTCCATGGAGCAGCGCCTCGTATTCGGCTTCATTATTAGAAGCTTGGGAAAAACTCATCCTTAACACATACTTCAACTTGTCGCCTTGTGGTGATATCAGGACTACTCCTGCTCCTGCGCCTTGGATTCTTTTTGAACCGTCGAAGTACATTGTCCATACACTCGATAAATCTGGCGGTCCTGTGTTTTGTAACTCCAACCATTCTGCTGTGAAGTCTGGTAAAATTTGCGACTTGATCGCCTTTCGCTTTTCGTACGTGATGTCTAGGGGTGATAACTCAATTCCCCATAAGGAGACACGTCCTGTTGCTGAAGGGTTGTTCAATATATTGGATAGTGGTGCTTCGTTAACCACTATAATTGGGTGTACCGCGAAATATTGCCGTAGTTTTTGTGCTGTTGTGAATACACTATATGCGAGTTTTTGATAGTGCGGGTACCTCTATTTTGTTGGAGATAGTACTTCGCTGATGAAATATACTGGCCTCTGGACACCATGAGCTTTTCCCTCTTCACTTCTTTTGACTACCAATACTGTACTCACCACTTGATGTGTTGCTGCGATGTATAGTAGTAGTGGTTCTTTTTCATTTGGTGCGACCAACACTGGTGGTGTGGAGAGCACTTTTTTCAACTACGCGAAGGCTACGCCTGCCTCTTCTGTCCACTCGAATTTATCATCTGACTTTTTCATGAGTGCATAGAAAGGGAGTGCTTTCTCTCCCAATCGAGCAACAAATCGACTTAGTGCCGCGACACGTCCTACGAGCTTTTGTACGTTGTGCAATTTCGTTGGTTTCCCCATTGTTAGGATTGCTTGAATCTTTTCTGGGTTTGCTTCTATTCCCCTTGCTGATACCAGGAACCCCAGGAGTTGTCCTGCTGATACGCCAAAAGAACATTTTGTCGGGTTAAGCTTGAGCTTGTACCTGTTCAGATTATCAAAAGTTTCTGCCAAGTCACTGATCAGAGACTCCTCTTTCCTTGTGGTGATGACCACGTCGTCAATGTAGACTTGGATGTTGCATCCTATTTGACTTCCAAGGCAATTTTGCATCATCCGCTGGTAGGTTGCTCCTGCAATTTTTAGGCCAAAGGGCATGACTTGATAACAGAACACGCTGTATGGTGTGATGAAAGCTGTCTTTTCCTCGTCCTCTTTCTTCAGTTTGATCTGGTTGTAACCAGAATATGCATCTAGGAAGGAAAGCCTTGCGCACCCCGCTGTTGAGTCAATTATCTGATCAATGCAAGGTAGAGGGAAGAGATCCTTTGGACAGTGCTTGTTGAGAGATGTGTAGTCGACACACACTCTTTGTACGTCTGTGTTTTTCTTGGGTACAATGACTGGGTTGGATACCCAGGTTGATGACTTGATTTCTTGGATGAATCCAGCGTTTTCTAGCCTGTGTAGCTCGGATGCTATTGCTTTCCTTTTGGGTTCATCAAATCATCGTAGTGGTTGCTTGACTGGCTTTGCTTTAGGATCTACATTTAGTGCGTGCTCGACGAGTTCCCTGGGAACCCCTGGCATGTCTGAAGGACACCAGGCAAAGATTTCTCAGCGCTCATGGAGGAACTCAATGAGCACGCTTTCCTATGCGAGATCCAGGTTTACTGCTATAGAGGTGGTCTTGTTCGGGTCCGTGGGGTGGACCTGGATTTTCTTCGAGTCTTGAGTTGCATCGAAAGCCTGATCTGGCAGGGATCGTCCGACCTCGGGTAGCACGTTGTGGTCAGTTTTGCCTTTTAGTCTTGCGTACTCTGCTGTCATGCCGAAAGTTTGCGCTAGCCTATTGAATTCTTTGACACAAGTGTTGGGTACTTCAAAGCTGCCTTGTACCGTGATCGTTCCTTTGGGTCCTGGGATTTTGAGTGTGAGATATGCGTAGTGAGGTACTTCCATGAACTTTGCAAATGCTGGGCGCCCCAGGATTGCATGATACTGTGAAGGCCAGTCCATGACTTCAAACTCCAGCTTCTCTCTGCGATAATTGTTGCTGTTGCCGAAGCAAACATCGAGTTCTATTTTTCCGATAGGGTAATTTGTGCCTCTTGGTACTATTCCGTGGAAGGAACAATCTGTTGGCTTTAGACTTTCCAGTGAGATGCACATTGCCTTCAGAGTTCTTGCGTATATTAGGTTTATGCCACTTCCTGCATCCATGAATACTCTCCCGATATCGTATCCTCCTATTTGCGCCTTTAGCACCATCGGTGAGTGCCCCGGCCTGGGCACTTTCCTCGGGTGGTCTGCTCTGCTGAACCTGACTAGTTGATCGGACCACTGCAGGTACTCTGTAGTGGCTGGTGGTGACGATATAGCTAAGTTTACTTGTCTGGATATGTTCTTCCGCTCTTTCTTTGATTTTGGCACCGGTTGGATCATTGCAGATATATATACTTTCGACTCCAGATGCTTTGCTAGTCACTGTACTTGGTATCCTTGACTCATACTTTTCTTTCCCTGCCGTGCTCCTTGGTTCGAGTCCATGGCACTTTGCAACCTTAAGAAGGTTCTGCAATCCTTCATCTGGTGGTTAGAAACTCTCTTTTCATCTAGGTATGCATAGTGGATTTGACAAGGTCTGTATAGCATGTCCTCCGCCGATGGGCCAGAGTATTTTGGTTTTTCTACTCCACGATTTCCTCTTGCGTGGAACTCCTTGTTTCCATAGCCTTCCTTGTCCCTTCTTTCGTATCCTGCAGCTATCTGATTTCGCCTTGCGTGGCTATCTCCGTTGCGGTATCTTCGCCTTTGTCTGCTCGCTCTGTCGACTTCTGGTGAATGCCCCCTTTTGTTGTTATACGCGTCTTCTCCATCAGCGAATCTGTTGGCTACTTCCATTAATTTAGACACTGTCCTTGGCTTTGTTCTCCCTATTTCTTCCACGAGGTCCGAACGACGAAGGCCAGCCGAAAAAGCATCTATAGCTCTTTCGTTGGAAACGACTTCTGCTGAATTTTTGATTACACTCCAGCATTGTATATAAGAGCATAAGGTTTTGTCTTTCTTCTGCACGCACGACTTGATTTCTTCCAGCGACACTGGACGCTTATATGTTGAGCGAAAATTTCTTGCGAATTGGCTTTCTAATTCTCCCCAACTCCCGATGGAATCGTTGGGTAGGGTGTTCAACCAGGACCGTGCTGCGCCGGTGAGGTGTAGCTGCAAACTTTGCATGGCTGTTGCTCTTGTTCCTCCGAGTATTTGTACTGCTTGCAGGTAATCTGACAACCATAGAGTGGGTTCTTGCGACCCATCATATTTTTGTTGATCATGCGGCAACTTGAATCCTTTGGGTACACGTGTTTTGTGAACCCTGCGGGTAAAGCACAGCGCGCACATCTCCTTTTCATTGTCTTCGTAATTTTCTTCTCTCCACGCATAGCGTGAGTTGTTTACTCATGCTTGTGCTATTATGTTCCTTGCGTCCTCCTTCCGTTTTTGTCGCCTCTCGTCACCTGATGACTCACTAGATTCGTTTCGCGAGGGTTTGCACTTGAACTCTTCTTTTCGCCTTTTCTTATGATGTGTCGCCTTTTCCTCTGGAAGTTTTCCCATTAGCTTGTCTTCTATCAACCTGAGGCTTCGTACTGTGGCTTGATGCATGTGCTCCCGCGGATCTCCAGGCTCTGGTTGTGTGGTTAGTAGGTACATGAATTTTCTTCTTTTCCTTTTTGCTGTTACTCCTTGGTTTGTCGACTTGCATGTCGACCTCTTTGTTGCCTTCGTTATCCTCTTCTGCTGCTTCAGTGATAATGACGCATAACTGGTGTACGCTTCTGGCGATGCCACTGCTTCCGGTGGCGAAATCCCTTAGACTATCATGAGTTTTAACCGCTGTTGCTTCCATGTTAGGCTTTCCCCGAGTTTCATCGAATTCCTTGAGTCTCTTTTGCATATCTTCTATTGCTATGAGACTGACCGGCGAGTTTACCTCATTGGAAGAGCCCACAAATGATCCAGATATTGTGATTCTCTCCGCTTTGCTTACCGACGGACCCGATTTCGCCGGATCTGAAAGGCGAGTTGAACCCGAGGTCTGACGTAGAAGCTTAAACTTCTGATCGTCAGCTCCATCTCTTGATTTTCGTCAACTTTTGGATTGCTATTGGCTAAAAGCGAAAAAGCCGTCTAATTCATGATTCCAACGCCCAGAGTCCCCACGGTCGGCGCCAATTGACGAGGGTTAACTCGACAGTGTCCGAGATAAAGGACTTAGGATCGGGGAGATACGGCGTCGGATGAACTCGAAGGTGAAATCAGTCAAACAAGGTGTGTATCGAAAGTAGACGTGGGTGTAAACCTGGCTTGCTTTCAATCTGCCCCTTACCGTCCTCTCCTGGCCCCTATATATAGGTGGCCAGGTCTCAAGGATCGGGAGGGATCCGACACAGATTACAATATCGACATACGACATGAACTCGTATTTCGACTAGCGTTACAATTGGGCCTAGCTTAACGGGCCTCAGGGGTACTCAACTGACGGGCTCTATTATCTATACCCTTGTCAGAGAGTCTTCATGGATGTAGGAAGTGTCATAAACCTAATCTAAGCACGAACTTTGCGGGAAATGAATACTTCACTCGAGTTCCTACAGCCCACAGACTGTTCTTTCCATTGAATTTTCTCGGGGAGCGCCAATTACCCCTGGGCAGAATCAAGCTTGACATTTACTTTGGCAAATGATACAACTTCATGCGAGAAAAGCTGGAATTCGAAGTCATGGATTGGCTATCACAATATCACGCGATCCTCGGAGGACCCATGTTTTCGCGTTTTTATGGCAATTTCTCACTACACCTACCTCATACTGAAGATCTCAGGGCCAAATGGAGTCATCACAGTAAAAGAAAGCTTCGAGCTCTCAAATGCCTGTGACAAGGAGTTCTACAAAATGGCTCAAACCTTCGGCATGACAGCCAAATATGCAAGGCTCAAGGGTGTCACAGACCACAACATACTACCCAACGTAGTTCGATCACAGACCACAACATATCAGGCTTTCGATTCTACGCGTGATGCAAAGAAAGTTTGGGTTCACCCAACCGACCCGAATAAAACCACCTCCATCGCCTCTGAGCTTACTTCCGCATAGGAAAGCGCGCTCGTCGAGTTCCTCCGTGAGTGCTGGGAAATCTTCGCCTGGTGTTTTGCTGACATGACAAGAGTTCCTAGGGAACTTTTTGTAACACCCTACTTTTTGGCAAACCCTAAATAAATAATTGTGACTTGTGTTATGTTAGAGTTGAGTGCAAAAATTAAAGCTTATGCTTGTCTAAATTCTTTGCTTGAGTGCTATGATTTCATGCAATTCATTTTATTGTTGTGTGTGCATCAATCTAAAACCCTAGGGACAACAAATATCCACCCTAAGTGTTGGATCTTTTTCTCTCTTTTTAGAAAATCTTTATTTTTGCTTCTAGATTTGGAAATTTGGGGGTGTTCAAAAACCCTAGCCCCCTTGCTCTATTTATTTTCAAACTTTGGCACTTGACCACTTTTGGTTGTTCTGAATATTTGTACACCTTCACCACCCTCACTTGTGTGCACTTTTAAATTTCTTAAAATTCATTTGGAATTTGACCAAATGGGTAGAACTCACTCCCCTCTCCCTTCCTTCTCCATGCAAACTGACCAGATGGGAAGGAAATCCCCCTGTCAACCCCTGCCCTCTCTCTGCGGCCGTTGCACTATAGAAACCGCCTTCCCCTTGTCCTTTTCGGTTCAACTCGAGGGAGAAAAGGGAGCCCAAGGCAACCCTCTTTCTGTCTACCCCTGTCCCTCTCTTCTCTCCCTCACCGCCACCCCTACTGACCCACAACTAGCGCCCAGCCACCGCCCATCCTCACCACGTCGACCCTACCAGGCAGAGAATGAGGCCCGTACCTCTCCTTCCCTTCCCCCTCTCGTCAATGCCACTCGAGGGGCAGACCACAACGAGCCCAGGGAGACAGATCACCTTGAGCTTCCCCAGTACGCCACCGACCTCTCCTGCACCCCTGTGGTCAATTCCACGCAGTGCCTACGCCTCTGCCTACCCCTACAACGCCCTAGCAACCCGTCGATTTGACGCCACCGTGCCGCTCAGCTTGCAGAGAGCGCGTCTGCGTTCCCGTGCACTCGGGTACGCTCCCGTGTCGCACCGCACACGACCATGCAAGGCACCGTGCGAGGACCCCTGAGCCACCCTCCATCTCCCCTGCGGTCGAGCCAAGCCACTGGAAATCATGTCGGACTCGAGGCCGTCGGACTGAACCATTGAGGATTCCGACCGGAGCAGTGCACTACTGACACCACCGACCACACCCCTAGAATCAGCCTACAACGTCATCCCAAAAACACCGCCCAGGTTGCCCAGTGGTTACCAAGGCCGTCCACCTTGCACCGAGACCACAACCTCAATATAAAACCTCGAACCGGTGCTCTCACCCCCTCTGGCGATTCATTCAGTCCTCTCCCACTCCTCTCACCCTACAGAGACCGGGGAGGCAGATCCCTAGCTCTCCCCTGCCTAGTGGAGCTCGCCGTCATCGCCGGCGCCGGACAGGAGTGCGGAAGGTTGTCGTCGAAGCGACCTCCCTTTCCCTACCTCTCTACGTCTCTCGGTGTATCTCCTCGAGCCTAGCTCACCCTTCTCTTCCTCTGCCTTGCAGCTAACCGTGCCGACAACGTCTGCACCGTAGACGGAAGGCCACCCGAAGAGAACCTCACCGCCGAGCCCCGCATGCATGATCTGAGCACGTGCCTAGGACCTAGCCTCACTCCGCGACCGATTCCCAATCTCACCTGACCTCCATCGCCCTCGGTGGGCCCCTAGTTGCTCTCCCCGAGCCCCCTAGGGTTTCCCCTCGCGCATGCAGGAACAGTTGAGGAAGACGACCTTCGACCATTGATCCCTGCCTAATCGAATGGTCAGGGATCCCCATACCCTTCTGGTCCTTCACCGGGCTGGCCGGAGTGCCAGTGGGCCGGCCTGGCTCTGATCTGGCCGGGTCTGGTCGAATCTGGCCCGGTTACTTTTTTCAGTATATTTAATCTTTTATGCAGATCAAGGAAGTTGTGAAATTTACTAAAAATTCTTTGAGCATGCAAAATCAGTGATTCAAAATTATCCTGGACTCCCTAGATAAATGTTCATCCAATGTTACTGCATGCATGAATTTTAATGCCCTGTAGAATATCTGTGATTTAATTGTGTGGATCTAGTTGTTTTTCACTCTTAAATCCAAATCTGAAGTTCTGTATAATGAAACTGAGTATTTTCAATTTTCAGAGGTGCCCTGTTGTATTCTGATGCATGAGGAACTTGTTTTGATATTTTAGGAGTATTATTTTTCCTGCAGTAATTATTTTGGTGTTATTGAAAAATAGCAATGTTTGATTTATTATTTCTATTAGGAATAATATTTTGGAGTGATTCAAACTCCCCTGTGCCATGTATTACTGTAGCTTTCCAACTTGACCTCTGGTAGAATTTTAGGAGCTACAGAAAGTTTTCAGGATTTATTTTGCACTTCTAGTGATATTTGAGACTAGGAAAATCATTATAAATCAACCCTAACCTATTTTGGAATGATTCCAATTAGGTTGGCTTTATAAACTTGTTAGTTATCTGATGCTATGCTGGTTGAAAAATTTGATCAAGTTTGATGCCTGCAAGGTGTTTGTGTTGTGTATAGGGTTGTTTGCTATTAGAAATGGTTTTTCCTATTAATAGTGACTTTACTTTTATAAGATAAAATCTTGGTTCAAAATCTAAACTTGTTTGTTTTTTATACTTGTTGAGTGCAAAGTGCTATTGTATGGTGTGTGTGTGGACTTTGTATGCATGTGTGCTTATTGTGTGTTATTACTTTTCCAGTGATAGAATCGAATTACGAGTGTGCCGAGGAAGGGGAAGTCTACGAGTACCAAGAAGAAGAGGACTAGGGACAAGCCACTCAAGGCAAGCCATCTACTTGTTGCATCTCTAAATCCTAATATCACTCATTGCATTGTTTTTACTACTGTTTTTCAATATGCATTGTTTCCATATTGCTATTGTCTCTTATATAGCAATGGTTGGCGACTTAGCTCCACATGTCGATTGTTATCATCCTTAGGGAGGACACCTACTCAACACCCCTATATTAGAGACGATGGTTAGCATCAACGTCCTTGAATCACCTGGGTGGATTGGTTTGTTGATGGAGGTGCAGTTGCGTGTCTCCTAGGGCCTCACGCCTTGTAGAGGGTGGGGTGAACCTTAGGAGTACACTTGTGGATTGCCACCTAGGATTAAAGAGATTACAATATCTTCTGTGTTTTAGAGTACTTCCAGTGCAGCCTTATGACATTATGGGCTCTGTCTTGATTGAGTAAGTTGTAAGGGTTCAACCATGAGTACTGACATGAGGTGGTAGCAGAATAGTAGGGGGTACGGTCATGCTAGTTTGGTTGAATTCTTCTTCAGAAAGGTCTTGTCTCATTATTCTCACTGGGTAGAATGGGTCTTAAGGTGAAAGTGCACAACCCCTGCATGGTGCCAACCTAATCGATTAGCCGTGTCCCCGGTTATGGACAATTTGAGTCTCTAGAAATAGAATGTACGGAAGAATCTCATCACCGTTTCTGAATGATTAAAATTTGACTAGAAACCCTTATGTAGGAGCTCGGAGCCATGCACTCCGAGGGGTGATGGTTTCTGTTGTTCCAACATTGTTGAGTTGCGCCCAGTGCTACATAACTCGCAACTATGTAGTATTTGGGGGTTATTTCGACCCTTAAAGAATAAAATTTTGAAAGAATGTTTTCCAAAGAATTGTAGGATAAAATTGGCTTTATGCAAATTAGCCCATGAGATCCACCAGCCAAATATCATGTAGTATAGTCTTCCCACTACAGTCACCAAACATGTGTCATTTGCCAGTACATCATTGTACTGACCCCTTTATTGTGGCTACATATTCAAGTGTGCAGGTTTTTCTGATGAGGAGTAATGGTAGGAGTCTCGAGCCTACATACCAACATGTCTGCCTGTGGCAATTGCTGAAGATGGAGGCTCACTGCTGTTTATTTTCCGTTGTGCTTACTTTGTGATAAAACTCTGTTATTGAGCTAGCCCTGGTGGCTATGCGCCTTTGTAAGGTTTTAAAGACTCGTTTGTCTGGATCAGCGTTGTAATAAATGACACTATTTGCGATGATTACTATATTTTGTTCTGTGGTGCTATCAGGGATCCAGGGAATAGCACATACACAGTTGTGCTACCTTTGTCAAAAGGTAGGACGCACAAAAATGGTATCAGAGCGTAGTGTTGCCTGTAGTATCGAGAACCTAGGATTGGATAACCATAAGACTAAATTTTATTTAAAGTTGTTTATGAAAATTTTCTTTCATCCATGTTTTTAACTTATCTTGTTCATTTCATTTCATACTTGTAATTTCTTACCTTGTTCTAACCTTGTCCTTTCTTTTCAAAATTTTAGATGGACCCCTACGATCACCGAGTGGTTGCTGGACTTGGAGGCTATCGTTTCAGTGAGACCCTACTGGAGCTGTCCAACTTCATTGGGATTCCACCACCGGAGTTCCGAGGCAGGAGGGTGTACAAGGAGTACGGCCTGGAGAAGTGGGAGATTCAGACCATCATACGAGGCCGTGAGGATGATCCCAATGACCCCACTCTGGAGTACACCAATGCATATGTTGATTGGAGCTATTCAGTGGAGATAGCCATGCAGGGAGCTGTGGCACGCATCTGCCACAAGTACCATGACAACATTCACTCTACTTCACCCTACTACTACTTCGGAGAACGCAATGAGGAAGGTAGCACAATGGACCGGAGGAGCATGGAGTTCCACTCCATCTACCGGACTTATATGACCGAGAGGGAGTACATCGCTGTCAGCACAGAGGACATGTTGAAGAAACAGATCTTATTGATGGATAAGTTTAGGGAAGCGATGGATATCACTATTCTGAGGATCATACAGGCTGAGTCATGTCTGCTGGTGATGGATGACAAGAGGACAGAGCTGAAGAATGAAAATGAAGCATTGAAGAAGAAGCTAGCTGAATATGAAGCCAAAGCCCAAGCAGAGGAAGATCCAGAAGAACTGACCTTGTACAACACTGATGGTGAAGAGATCACCGTTGATGAGTGGGAAGCAAGGGCAGTCAGGAAGGCGAAGGAAGCTAGAGAGGCAAGGCACTTCCACTTGCGTGCCTCAACACGGTCAAGATGCATTAGATGTCCGCCCTTATTTGTAATAAATTGAGTACTCATTTGTATTGCCTTACCCATGTTGGTATGGTAGTACCATCTACCTTAGTCGTGTTTCTGAACCTTGAGTGTTTTATTTTCCCCAAAACTTATCAATGAATTATTTTTATGACTATTTGGTTTATGCTTGTTTGTTGTGTGGCTTGATGTATTGTGCATGGGTAGGAAAAAATTCTCCCTTAGTTCTTTCTATCTAATTTCTCACCCATGCTAAAACTATCATAGATGCTGCCTCGTCGTGATCCCAACAACAACAACAACAACAACAACAACAACGATGTCATCCAATAGTTAGCCACAACACAAGCACAACTCATGCAAATGATGACATAGTTCATCTAGTCCAACGCTAATAACAATAACAACAACAACCTGCCACCACCTCCACCGCCACCCCCACCTCAGGTTGACAGACTGGCATGTTTTCTGAGGCTCAGACCCAATAAGTTCTCATCCGCCATAGACCCAATAGTGGCCGATGACTGGCTGCATTCAGTTAACAAGGACTTGGTCACATGCGAGTGTACCAATGCTGAAAAGGTCAGGTTCACCGCTCATCTGCTAGAGGGACCTGCCGCAATGTGGTGGGAAAACTATAAAGTCACTCGCCCTGTGGAAGGCCTGAACTGGGATACCTTCCGGGAATGTTTTCGTAATGCTTACATCTCATCAGGCATCATGAATCTAAACAAAGATGAGTTCTGCACTCTTAGGCAAGGCAAAAGGACGCTGAAGGAGTACATGGATGACTTCTACTCCTTGTCAAGATATGTGCCAGAAGACATTGATACTGACTGTAACAACCCACATTTGTAAACCTAGAAAACTTGTGGTGTGTGTGGGATGAGTAAATTTTGGAGCCAACAAAAACTTTTATTTCTTTGATGAATGTCCACTATGTCTGTGCCCCTATTTGTTTCACGTTTGCATCTTGTGGAATCTAGTTTGGATCAATAGTTTTTGATGACCACCTTGACCCTTGTGAACTCAAACCCTAATAAGTTTTTACCTCAATTTTTTTTGTTTGGCCAAGCATCTTCTTCCTTGACCAAATCAGATTCCCCTCTTATTTCTTGTCTTGGAAATAAAACTCCACCAACCCAAAAATCTTTCCATAGCCAACACTCTTTGTCACTTGCCCTATTCAAAACTTTGAATGTTGTCCCTAAATTTGATCCTTTCAAATCCTCCACCGTATGAGTAAATTTTGCCCTAACTTTTTACCCCTCCCTTTCTTTCTCATTTTTTGGGAACATCTCTTTGATCACCACTTGGAACTTTCATAAGTTTCCTTTTTCAAAATTTGTAACACATCAAACCTCTTTGCAAATTTTCAACTTCTTTCAAAATTCAAATTTCAACCTTGTTTGGTTTAAAAAAATTAGGGCCAGCCCACTTCTCTCTTTCTTTTCCCTTTGATTTCCTATCCTCTCAAAGCCCAGCCCACTTCCCCTCCCTTTCTCCCTGGCCTGATCCCTCTCCCTGCATGATAGCCTCAGCCAGAACCCGAATGGCCAGAAACCCTAGCGATCGACCACCCCGCCCGCTCTGCCTTGACTCTAGCACATGATGATGCCAGCAGCCCTACGTCATCCCGATGCTGCCCAGTGATGCCAGTCCTCGCGCGCTGGTTGGGCAACGCTGCCGCCCTAGAGCACTACCGCATGCCCCCTCGGCTATAAAAGCCCCACCCGAGCCACCCAGCCCCCTCACACCACTCCACTCTCCCTCCCCACTCCAGTCTCTGGTGCGAAAGTGCTGCCAACCTCTCCCTCTCGCCGGGGAGAGCGAGAGCAAGCCGAAGATCATTGCAAGGTGACCGGGTGGTTGCAGCTCTCCTAGAACCCATCCTGACCACCTTCTCCATCTAAAACATGCTCTCCCATGCCTCAGCATCCTAACTCCTCCCTTTTTCTTGCCCAGAGCCGCCCGAAGTCGCCGCCGTTGAGACATCCCTAGGAGTGCCACCGGCGGAAGAAGACATTGCGTCTCCCGCAGTACCTGACGCTATCGAGGCCGCCGACCCTTCCTCGACCACCTGCGAGCCCGTCGCTGACCCGCCATCGACCGCCGAAGACCCCAGGTGAGTCCCTGGCCTGCCCTAGCCGCCTGCCGTGCCCTGTTAGGGTTTGCCCCCGTGCATGCATCGGGAGGAAGGAAATAGACGTCGGTCGTCGGATGCCCTTTTGATCGGACGGCCCTGGTTAACTGATACCCTTTTGGGTTTAGTAGATGCCAACAGGTGGGCCCCACCTGTCGGGTTCAAAATCAACCTCCTACCCCGCGCTGGACTACTGCTAGGCTGGCCCGTTCGGGTCCGCTCAGCCCAGTTGGTTTCGGTCCGCCGCATTTTTTTTAGAAAAAATGTTTAATTTTATTTCAATTACTGCAAACTTCCAATTAAAATATTTTCAAAACCCTAAGTCCAAATTTAGTGAAACCTGTGCCAAAAATCTTTAAATTTTGTTCTCTACCTATTAGCACTAGCACCCCTGCAGTTTGCCTTTGTAATTTTTGTCTAAATTACATATTAGTGCTTATTAGTGTATAGTACCTATTTTGTTGTTTTCTAATAAAAATCTTCTAGCAGTTTTGTTTCGAGTTTTGTTATAGTAATTCCTTTAAAATCAAAATATAGTAGTTTAGTATCATTTTTGCCTTTAATCAGTCATTAGACCCCTGCACCTTGTTTGCTAAACTAAAATGGTGTAGAAACAAATTGTTCTATGCAACCACTTGGAACCCTAACTCTTGACAACCCCTTTTTGAAAATCCTTTTTATAAAGCAAAACTTAAGTAAAAATTTATGGTTGATTGAAGTATTGTGTGAATATGTACTGCTGGTTTGGTATGTACGCTTGTATGCTTATTTGCATCCGTTTTTATTTCGCGGCAATAGAACCGACTGTTGACGAGTTCGAGGAAGGAGATTTTGAAGACTTTGAAGACAACCAGGGACAAGCCACCCAAGGCAAGCCACCTTTACTTGTTGCATATCTTGGTCCCAGTTTTACTTATGCAAGTTTTCCATTTATGTTTATTCAAAGATGCATTGTTTTGAAATTGCTATTACCTCTTGATAGCGATTCATTGGCGACTAGGCTCCACTAGTCACGTGTTATCATCTTTAAGATGACACCCCTTGATGCCTACTTACTCCGTTACTTAGTGGTGGCTTGATGCTTAACATCATGTTTCCCCCTTGTAGCCTTGTTTAGTGGAGCAAAAACTCTAGGTTGGGACACTCAAAATTAATGGGAGATGTTTTGAAAACCTTGGGAAGGTTTGACTTTGCCCAAGTGTAAGTCTTGATAAAGGAAGTTCAATTTTTTTTGGAAGATTAGTTGGTAATGTTGGAAATGTGTTTTATTGGAAAACAACACATGGTTCTAGGTATTTGCCCGGAACAACTAAGCCGTGCAACCACATTACCCTGGAATGGGACGGGCCTTAGTCCGTAGTTTATTTTGTCTTAGTATGGGCTACCTCACAACTCTATAAGGGTGTTTGATCCCTTGAAGCCGGGTTGCTATTTTATGGGGCAACCCACCATAGTTTTCTATGGCCGGATGATACTATGGGTCTCTTAACGTGGCGATGGTGACGTGGTTAAGTGGGAAAGTGGTCTACCATGGTGCCGGAGAGATTAAGCCCGTAGGGTAGGTGCCTATACTAGGATGAATAAGCAAAAGGCTTTGTTCGATTATCCGAAGCCCGTATACTTGTGTATGACGGTCCGTGGTAGAGTCCAGGCGGATTTATCAAATCTTGTGGGGAAAGTGTAGATTCTTTGCGGAGTGAAAATCTATTCGAATAGCCGTGTCTGCGGTCATGGACGGTTGGAATGGTTGTTGCTTAGCTATGTTAGTTTTGTTTTCAACAAGAGTTTTGGAAGAAACAATTTTTGGAGTACCCTTGGGGTACTACCGTGAGGTGGGTTTGGATTAAAGGAAATGACAGATTGGGTCACCCTTCCTAGAGATTTTACTAAAAGTTGTTTCAAAAAGGTTTTTCAACAAAGATATAGAGATATCGTAGGACATGTTTCTCAACATGCTATATCCACAAGAGATAAATTAGAAAAGAAAACAAACTTAGTATAGAGCCACCCTTGCTACAAGCCATACTAGCATACCTCTTGCATATTTCTCATCTTAGGTGGTTTGTGAGTACAATTCCAAAATGTACTCACGGCTTTGTCCCTGGCTATTAACTTGGTCAGACTTTGATGACTATGAGGAAGATGAAGGGTTCGATGATGACTTCGCGAACTAGGCCATTCTCCCGGTCAGCTGCCTGTAGGGTTTAAGGCATGACTTGGGCCCAACAACGATGCTGCTATGATCCGCTATGTTATGTGTTGAACTTCGCCTTCAAGGCATTTGATGTAAGACTTGGCCATGATGCCATTGTTGTAAGACTATTTTAAATTTAGTTGTATGGATGTTGTACTTTGATTACCAGTTCGGTTATGTGGTTCAGGACATGATGATCTTGGGGTCATGAATGTATGCATAACGGGTGTTTTGGACAGTCGGTCCGAGGCCCCCACAGAGCTGGTATCAGAGCCATCCTGACCTTAGGAGACCTAGTTAGCATGGGCGTTAGACAAGACCAAAAACTATCTTCCCTCCAAATAAAGAGAAGACTATACGCAAACATGTTGCCTAAGTCTATCCTCTTCTTTCTTCATTAGTTACTTGAAGTTACGTTTTCTCAAATTTAAAATTTTGCACACTATCACTAACTCAAACTCCTTAAAATTTTGTGTAGATGGCGATTCACTTCACCATGTGGCATCCGCTCGGTACCTTGCAGGTGCCGTTGGCTTTCGAGGAGGACCTGCTTGAGCTCAGTCTCAAGATGGGGCGCCCGTATCCCGAGCTCAAGGGAGGACGGGTTGATAAGCCCGAGGACTCCGAGCAGACTTGGCTTGTGACTTGTATGGTTCGGGGCGCTGTGCTGCATCCCAGCATTGAGGAGATTGAGGTGGACGTCTTGGACCGTACTTGGGAGGAGGGCTCTATTCGGGCCATGCAGGCGACCTTGGCTCGCTTGGTTTACTACCACCGCGGGAGCCATGACTTGGACCGCTTTGTGTACTATGGGAGGCGTGATGAGCACGGTTTTCCCGAGGAGTGCATTCCCCACTTCCACTTTGTGGGTCATATGCGGCACATGGAGTCCCTGCTGCACCGCACCCAGGTTCACGTGGACTTCACCCGAATGCAGCTTGACATCAAGGTGAACACTAGCGCCAAGGTTCGCCATCAGCTGCATCTGAAAGAGGCAGAGCTAGAGAAGAAGGTGAAGGAGCTTGAGGAGACAAGCAAGAAGCTAAAGGAAGCCAAGAAAGAGGTGTACAAGAAGGAGAGGATCAGGTCTACCACCCACCAAATCAACGACCGTCTGAAGGCCAAGAACGATGAGCTGGAGGCCCTTGTGGCCAAGATGGAGTCTCACATCGTGGAGCTTGAGGATGAGGGTGAGGATCTCTGCAAGGAGAACAAGGCCCTCCTGAGTGACGATGATGACTACATCGAGGAGATGGATGTTGAGGATGAAGAGCCCGATGAGGACGACCTTGCCTTCATCAATGATGGCAGCGAGGATGATAGGGCAAAGGTGTCTGATCTTTCGATGAGATCTTGATATGTCGATTTGGTGGGTGGAGTTCGTGCTTGAAGATCCGACTACACGTGCGAAGCTCGTGCGCCAATGCAATCGCTAGGACAATCTCCGGGAGTTACTGATCTTGCGGATGCATGATCAGCCTGACCAGCGAGGGTCTTAATTCCTACCTGAAATCGAGAACAAGTAAGAACTAATACTGCAATCAAGATATTGCGGATGAAAGATGTATGCTTTATTCAAAATGTGGGATTCCGAATAGGCAGTCTTCTTCTGGGCGATTGGCCTCAAAAGTCGAGCTCGTAGTTGCAGCAATGGCTAACTTTAGTCTAAACAAAATCCGAATTCTAATGACGGCTACGGGGGGTATTTGAGGAGTAAAAGGTAGGGGTGCGACCAGCCATGGGTATGGTGGTCGAACGGAACCCTAACAGGCCTTTTCTCCTCAAATTCGGACTCCTAAAAGTGGCTGTCTTATTTGCTGCGAAAATTACATGGGCCTGGCCCAAAAATAAAAGTGACGCAGCACCATATTTATCTAAGGACGAATTTATGACGTAGTTCTTTGTATATTTCGTCCAAGTCTTCATCCTTCATTATGGCGGCTTCAAAGTTCTGAAATCTCCACTCGTGGCATCTTCTTCAATCCTCAAACGCTTACTGCCATCTCCATGCACGATCATGCTCCAATGCTTGTCCCTCTCATCCATGCTAGGTCCATCATTCCTAAGAGTAACAAACATATCTGATTTAGGCAGCATCATATTCTCATGTATGTGAGAAAGAGTTCCAAGAAACGAAAGTACCTGATAGTTAAGTTGCTTGGCACGAGCTCGAGTGATGGGTCCTTGTATGTGTTCCGCTGTAGGTGCAGCGGGTGTATCAATAGATGGGATGTCCTCATCATGCTCCCCTTCTTGAATTGAAGTCGTCCTCGACGCAACCTCATCTTCTTCACCGAAGTAAGGTTGTAAATCTGCAATGTTAAATGTAGGACTTACCATACCAAAATCTGCAGGAAGCTCAAGTTTATATGCATTATCATTGATTTTCTCTATCACCTTAAAAGGACCATCAGCACGTGGCATTAACTTAGACTTGCGCAAATTAGGAAAATGATCTTTGCGCAAATGCAACCAAACAAGATCACCAACCTCAAACACAACATGCTTTCATTATCTATCCCCAGCAACTTTATACTTAACATTCATGCGTTCTATGTTGTCTTTAGTAGTTGCATACAATTTTAAAATCAATTCAGCGCGCTGTGTAGCATCGAAATTATTTTGCACCGAAGATGGTAAAGGCAACAAATCAATAGGTGCACGTGGAACAAAACCATAGACAATCTGAAAAGGCTCATCTTTGTGGTAGAATGCGGCGAACGATTATAAGCAAATTCAATATGAGGCAAACACTCTTCCCACAATTTTAAGTTCTTCTTTAAAACAACCCGCAACATGGTAGATAAAGTTCTATTAACTACTTCAGTTTGTCCATCAGTTTGGGGATGACATGTAGTACTAAACAGCAATTTAGTCCCCAACTTAGCCCATAAACATCTCCAAAAGTGGCTAAGAAATTTAGTATCACGGTCAGAAACAATAGTATTTGGCACACCATGCAAACGAACGATATCACAAAAAAACAAATCAGCAATGTGCGCAGCATCATCGGTCTTGTGACAAGGAATAAAGTGTGCCATCTTAGAAAACCGATCCACAACAACAAAAATACTATCCCTCCCCTTCTGTGTATGAGGTAATCCCAAAACAAAGTCCATCGAAATATCCTCCCAGGGAACACTAGGAACAGGAAGAGGCATATATAAACCATGTGGATTAAGGCGAGACTTAGCTTTTTGACAAGTAGTGCAGCGTGCCACGAATCTCTCAACATCTCTCCACATGCGTGGGCAAAAGAAGTGTGCAGCAAGAACATCCTCCGTCTTCTTGACACCAAAGTGTCCCATTAATCCTCCTCCATGCGCCTCCTGTAACAACAAAAGATGAACGGAACCATCTGGGATGCATAGTTTGTTAGCACGGAACACAAATCCATCATTAAGGATGAATTTGTTCCATGTTCTACCATCTTTACAATTCCGTAACACATCTTTAAATTCAGCATCATGCAAGTATTGTTCCTTTATAGTTTCCAACCCAAAATTTTTGAAGTCAAGCTGAGATAACATAGTATAACAGCGAGACAAAGCATCAGCAATAATATTATCTTTACCCTTTTTGTGTTTGATAACATAAGGAAAAGATTCAATAAATTCAACCCACTTTGCATGGCGATGATTCAGTTTTGCTTGACTATGAATATGCTTCAAAGATTCATGATCAGAATGTATAACAAATTGTTTAGGCCATAAATAATGTTGCCAAGTTTCTAATGTCCGAACCAGCGCATATAATTCTTTATCATAAGTAGAATAGTTCAAACTAGGCCCACTCAATTTTTCACTAAAATATGCTACAGGTTTGCCCTCTTGTAATAACACACCTCCCAAACCAATTCCACTAGCATCACATTCAAGTTCAAACGTCTTATTAAAATCAGGAATTTGGAGTAATAGAGCATGTGTTAACTTATCTTTCAGTATCATAAAGGCCTCTTGTTGTGCATCGCCCCAAACAAAGGGCACATCCTTCTTTGTGAGCTCATTCAATGGCGCAGCAATAGAACCAAAATCTTTGATAAAGCGCCTATAAAACCCAGCAAGACCCAGAAAACTCCTCACTTGTGTGACCGTCTTAGGCTACGGCCACTTCAATCTTGGCTGGATCAACTTCAATTCCTTGTGCTGTAACAACATAACCAAGAAAAGCAACTCTATTTGTGCAAAAGGTGCACTTCTCAAGATTACCATACAAACGTGCATCACGTAAAGCATTAAAAACAGCACGTAAATGATCCAAATGGTCCTCTAAAGATTTGCTATATATGAGAATGTCATCAAAATATACCACCACAAAATGACCAATAAAAGCACGTAAAACTTCATTCATCAGTCTCATAAAGGTACTAGGTGCATTAGTTAAACCAAACGGCATTACTAACCACTCATATAAACCGAACTTAGTTTTAAAAGCTGTTTTCCATTCATCTCCTAATTGCATACGAATTTGGTGGTAACCACTACGCAAATCAACTTTAGAGAATATAATAGAACCACTCAACTCATCTAGCATGTCATCCAAACGAGGTATAGGGTGACGATATCGAATGGTAATATTATTAATAGCTCGACAATCAGTACACATGCGCGAAGAACCATCTTTCTTAGGCACTAAAATAATAGGAACAACGCATGGACTAAGAGACTCACGAATATAACCTTTGTCAAATAAACTCTGGATTTGTCGTTGGATCTCTTTTGTTTCTTCAGGATTTGTGCGATATGGTGCACGGTTGGGCAGCGAGGCTCCTGGAATCAAATCAATTTGGTGTTCTATCCCACGAATAGGTGGAAGTCCAGGTGGAACATCTTGTGGAAAAACGTCCATGTATTCCTGCAAAAGGTTAGCAACCGCAGGTGGCAAAGAAGGAGGCATATCCTCAAATGAAAACAGAACTTCTTTGCAAACAATGGCATAGCATGGAGTAATATTGACATCAATTTCAGCAAGATCAGATTTGCTAGCAAGTAAACAAGGATTCTTCAAATGAATTTCAGTAGCATGGTTAGAATCAGATTTAGAAGAATGCTTAGGGGGTACAAAATCTGCAGCAATAATCTGATTCTCACTCTTATGTTTGTCCTCGTTTTTTAATCTACTAGCTCTATCAAGATCATCTTTCAAAATTTGTTCCGGAGTCATGGGTTTAAGTCCAATTTTCTTGCCAGCATGTGTAAGAAAATACTGATTAGTTTTACCATTATGTACATATTCTCTATCAAATTGCCATGGTCTACCAAGTAACAAAGAACAAGATTGCATAGGTACAACATCACAATCAACAAAATCTGAATAAGTACCAATAGTAAAATGCATGCGTGCAGTTCTTATTACCTTGAGCTTACGGGAGCTCTCAAACCATTGAATGTAATAGGGATGAGGTCGTTGTCCTGTGGGTAGAGCAAGCTTCTCCACCATGTCAATACTAGCTAGATTGTTACAACTCTCTCCATCAATGATGATCCGGATAGCTCTCTCCTTAACAACGCCTCTTGTTTGAAACAAATTGTGGCGTTGATCATGCTCGACTTTGCTCAATTGCACACTCAAGACACGTTGTGCAACTAAACTCTTGTATTGATCAGCAATCTCAACTCCCATTACCTCCATCTCCTTGTCAGAATCAGAATTGGCACCATCACGTGCCGCAATAAGTGCCAATGTATCATCTTCAAAATCACTCGCAGAGTCATATTCGCCATCTTCAAGCACCACCATCACACGTTTGGTTCTGCATTCTTTTTCGATGTGACCAAACCCAAAACATTTGCGACATTGAATGTCGCGAGTCTTCCCCGTGGAGGCCATGGAAGAAGAACTCCGTGTCGGACCAGCAGATGGTGATGGAGCAGGATCAGGTGGCGTTCTTGACGTCGGCGTGGTGTACCTGGAGGTGGAAGGACCTGGTGCATCCCCACGAGAAGGTGGAGCTGATTGGCGCGCAGACCATGAAGGAGTACGACCTGCAGAATTATTAGCTCTTCTCCATGATGGTTGACGATCCTGCACTTCAAGTTCAGCTTTGCAAGCAAGGTGAAATAAACGAGTAATAGTGTTGTACTCCTTATAGTCTAAAATATGCTGAATCTCCTTATTTATACCACCAAAGAAACGTGCAAGCATAGCTTCATTATCCTCTACAATACCACAATGAATCATGCCCGTTTGTAACTCTTGATAATACTCTTGTACGAAATTTTTGCCTTGTTCTAAATGAGTTAATTTTTTAAGCAAGTCCCGTTGATAATGTGGAGGTACAAAACGAGTACGCATGGCATGTTTTAGACCAAGCCAAGTAGCAGGAATATTAGCATGATTGACTCGACAATGTTCAGACCACCAGATAGAAGCAAAATCTGTAAATTCACATGTAGCAGCACTAACATGCAAATGCTCAGGGTAGCGTAAACATGCAAAACATTGCTCTACCTCTAATTCCCAAGTGAGATATGCATCAGGATTATATCTACCCTCAAAGGGCGGAATATTTAATTTCAGCTTGGCCACATGTTCATCATCACGTACCGGACGCGGAGGTGGACGAGCGTTGCGGTTGTATTGCCGCGGATGGCCAGGTGCAGGTTGTTGGACCTCGTCCTCCTCGAGCTCGTTTTCATCTTCGAACTCATTTTCCCCCTCGTCAGCAGCATATCCATCCTGGGTGGCCACCTCCGTAGCGGCCGCAGCAGCTGCCGCGGCTGTAATAGTACCCGCAGATGGCGGTATGAGAGGAACGCGGCAAGCACATGGTACATGGGTGCCCGGCTGTGGCTGTGGTGGCAAACGGGCCAGGACTTCCTGGAACCGGGCGTCGAGGTTGGTGTTGAAGGATGCCTCAAGACCAGCAATCTTGTCCATCGTATCAGAAAGCTTGGAATCAACATCACCCAAGCGTGTGTCCACATCTTGTGCACGCCCCACCAACAGCCGAGTGAAGTGGGCATGCAACTCTGTAGTAGTCATCTTCTCCGGATCAACATCATCCTTCGTGGTTCCTGTCATGGTTAGCGTAGAAGCAAGCACAAATATATATACCTACGCACTACGGAATATGGTGGAATCACGCGTAATCCGTCAAGCGGTATACAAAGCTCTTACAAGTTCTTACCAAACAGGAGGAAGGTGATATGCAACCAGCAAGGAGCAGCGACTCCCAAAATTGCACAATGCGATTACCAGGTGTCGATACAAAGCACGTGCAGAAATATGTGGAGCTGTAGGAAGGCTTATATGGTAGCAAAAACAGCAAATATCAAAACAACAATGCAATGTTGAAAGAATGCTCAACCACGGTACTGTGCTGCTCCTAGGCTAAACCGTGCTAGAGACGCGAGCCGAGAACACTAAGAAAGTCACGGCGTGGCACAACAAGCAGAAAGAAACAGCCCGAAAGCAAGATATAAGTGAAGATCTGTAGAAATTTTCGGGTCCAAAACTTCAGAGGGCAAAAACTCGACCTTCCCGGCCTTTTTCGTGCTGAGCATTTTGAGTGGTCGCATGTCGAAAACGGAGTTTGTATGCAAAAGTGATGGCCAGTTGAAGTTTGCTGTCGAAAACTGTCAAAAATCTGACGAAACTATCCAAATCGGACTAGATTCGGACTGGACTAGTAGGAACGGGTCAAACCGACTTGGATGCGGATTTGACTTTTTTTTTGCTCTTCTTCTTCCTCTTGCCTGGCGACCGAAACTTAACTCACGGACTCTGAAAAAGGCACGGATGAAATTGGGAGGAACGAACAAAATCTAATGTGAAGTCGGTGGCGCTAGTATATGGCATGGTGGTGGAAGGATATGGTGGAGCTGTGGTGCAAGCGTGCGGTGGCGGCGTGACTATGGTGATTCGAACTCGAAACTCTAAAGGAACAGAAACTAAGACCAGCAACTCGACACGCGGATGCAGACACAAATTCAACGATACAAACTGAAAAGACAATGCAAAGGCTCGGATGGTTTATGGGACAAGATAATCTAAACCCTAACTGTATTTTTGGCTTTTTCGGGGTTTATAGGTATGAACACAGATGCAATCTAAACTACGAAAATAGTAAATCTCACCAAGCAACCTAAAATCTGATACCACTTGATAGGGCAAAGGTGTCCGATCTTTCGATGAGATCTTGATATGTCGATTTGGTGGGTGGAGTTCGTGCTTGACGATCCGACTACACGTGCGAAGCTCGTGCGCCAATGCAATCGCTAGGACAATCTCCGGGAGTTACTGATCTTGCGGATGCACGATCAGCCTGACCAGCGAGGTTCTTAATTCCTACCTGAAATCGAGAACAAGTAAGAACTAATACTGCAATCAAGATATTGCGGATGAAAGATGTATGCTTTATTCAAAAGGTGGGATTCCGAATAGGCGGTCTTCTTCTAGGCGATTGGCCTCAAAAGTCAAGCTCGTAGTTGCAGCAATGGCTAACTTTAGTCTAAACAAAATCCGAATTCTAATGACGGCTACGGGGGGTATTTGAGGAGGAAAAGGTAGGGGTGCGACCAGCCATGGGTATGGTGGTCGAACGGAACCCTAACAGGCCTTTTCTCCTCAAATTCGGACTCCTAAAAGTGGCTGTCTTATTTGCTGCGAAAATTACATGGGCCTGGCCCAAAACTAAAAGTGATGCAGCACCATATTTATCTAAGGACGAATTTATGAAGTAGTTCTTTGTATATTTCGTCCAAGTCTTCATCCTTCATTATGGCGGCTTCAAAGTTCTAAAATCTCCACTCGTGGCATCTTCTTCAATCCTCAAACGCTTGCTGCCATCTCCATGCACGATCATGCTCCAATGCTTGTCCCTCTCATCCATGCTAGGTCCATCATTCCTAAGAGTAATAAACATATCTGATTTAGGCAGCATCATATTCTCATGTATGTGAGAAAGAGTTCCAAGAAACGAAAGTACCTGATAGTTAAGTTGCTTGGCACGAGCTCGAGTGATGGGTCCTTGTATGTGTTCCTCTGTAGGTGCAGCGGGTGTATCAATAGATGGGATGTCCTCATTAGAGGATGAGGAGGAGCCGGTACTTCCAGAGGAGGACGAGGAGGACCCTGAGGAGCGTGACTCAGAGGGAGACGACGACTCCACCGTTGCTCCTAACAATGACTAGTTGCACCACTCTAACGTTACTTAGCATTCCGCAGCTTGTTGTGAGGAACTCTCCCCCTATGTAATCATTTACCGGCCCTTGATTTCGGTCGGTGGTACTTTGAGTCCTTTTGATGTTGAAACATGTTTATGTGACTTGGATGTTATGTGTTACGCTATGGTTTATGCTTGCTTTTGTCTTTTATGGTGTTTCTCTCTTGTTGTTTTAAAAGAGTTTTTCTTAAACCAACTTTTTGAAGGACCTCACTCCCCTTAGGAAAGGAACCTTGTTTCGGATTATCCCCTTTTGACTTACTCGAATCAAATCAGATGGCTAAAGGAGCCCGTGGTCATGCCGGAGGCAACCCTCCACCACTGCCCGAGCCCAACATGGCGCAAGTCCTGCACTTGATGATGGAAGATCGCGAAGCCGCATGGGCTGAACAACAAGCAATGCTAGCCGTCCTACTGTGATATCCTGGACCAGGGCTTAATAGGATTGATAGGATACTCATATCAACAAGGTATACCTTCTTTTCCGGAAGGTCATCTGAAAAGAACTCTAGGTTAAGCGTGCTTGGCCTGGAGCGATTTAAGGATGGGTGACCGACCGGGAAGTTGATTCCGGGTACGCATGAGTGAGGACGCGCAGAAAAGACTAGTGTAAGAAAGCTGCCCCAGCCTCTGTCCAGTCGATCATTCCGCTGGCATCTTGCATTCATGCCTCCGTTTGACTGCCGCTCGAGAATGTAGTTGTAGATACGTGAGTTTTAGTGGGTCGTTGGCTCCACCTCTTATCTCCTGGTCTGTGGGGACAGTCTAGAGATCCTAGAGAGCTGCCAGGGGTAATAGGCCCATCCACCGGGTGGCTGGGGTGTTACATTTGGTATCAGAGCTAACCCTTGCGGTAACATGGGCGTGTGCGGGTCAGGTGCGCGGACATGTGGCCGTCGTGGCACATGGGTCGGCACTGGACGCATGGACTTGTCTAGGAGGGGAAGTTCAGGACTGGGGTTGACCAACGAGGACGTCGGTCTTCTAAGGGGGTGAGTGTGTGATATCCTGGACCAGGGCTTAATAGGATTGATAGGATACTCATATTAACAAGGTATACCTTCTTTTCCAGAAGCTCATCTGAAAAGAACTCTAGGTTAAGGATGCTTGGCCTGGAGCGATTTAAGGATGGGTGACCGACCGGGAAGTTGATTCCGGGTGCGAACGAGTGAGGACAAAGTGCGAAGAAAAGACTAGTGTTGGTTTGTGGGGACAGTCTAGAGATCCTAGAGATCTGGCAAGGGTAACATGCCCGTCCACCGGGTGGCTGGGGTATTACACCTACAGCAGCTTGCTACGGGCAACAACAACATCAACAATGGCGGGAATGGCGAGGAGGTGCCAAGGTCCCGACTGAAGGCTTTCCAAAACACCAACCCTCCCGTGTTCTCCAAGTGCATTGAACCACTTGATGC
This sequence comes from Dactylis glomerata, assembly GCA_007115705.1. Taxonomy (NCBI): domain Eukaryota; kingdom Viridiplantae; phylum Streptophyta; class Magnoliopsida; order Poales; family Poaceae; genus Dactylis; species Dactylis glomerata. The sequence goes on from QXEO01000550.1 coordinate 1,040,331, forward strand.
GGACAATTGGCTCCGCACCATTGAAAACAACTTGGAAGTCGCCGGTGTCAAAGACAATGAGAAAGTCCTGGTTGCTACCCACTTTCTTGCCGGTGCCACAAGATCTTGGTGGGAGAATGTTCGAGCTATGCAGCCCCAATGTCAAGTGTTGAATTGGAATCAATTCAAGGAGAGGTTCCGTAAGGCCCACATCCCTACCAGACTAATGACTCTAATGAGGGATAAGTTCATCAACCAAAAGCAGGGAGGTATGTCTGTGGTTGAGTACTTGGACAAGTTTAACACCTTGTCCCGCTATGCCCCGAAAGACACCGAAACTGAAGCCAAGAAGAAGCATCGTTTTCTAAATGGCCTGCATGTTGAGATGCAAAGCATCCTTGTGGCCGTGCCTTACCCTGATCTGGAGGCATTAGTGGATGCTGCTATCATGGTGGAAGAAAAGCGCAAGACAGCGTTTGAGAACCACAAGCATAAAATGCTTCAGTAACAAGGAGGGTCTAGCAGTTCAAGATCCCGTAGTCTGCCACCACCAAGAACAGCACCTCAACCGCAGAGGACCCCACCATCTACACCTTGCCCTACCAACACCAACTACAACCGTCAGCCTGCTACCCCATGTACTAGAGGATACAACACCAACCCCCACAACAACCCTAATACCCGCACTCAAACAAGTGGCTGCTACTCCTGTGGCCAGCCCGGGCACTTCTCTTGTGAGTGCCCCAACAAGGGAAATGTTGCACCGCGCCCCAATGCGCCAAGACCCAACCAAGGCCAAGCTCGTGCTGCAACTAGAAAAAAGGCTGCCCCCAAGAATTCCGCCCGTGCTGCTGCTAGGGGACATCTGAACCACCTCAACACTGAAGAAGCTGAGAAAGACCCCGACATCATGCTGGGTATGTTCCTTGTCAACTCCATGCCCGCGAGAATTTTGTTTGATTCCGGAGCTTCTCAATCTTTTGTTATCGAGCCCTTTGTTAGAAAGAGTGGGATGGTACCAACCTTAATGCACCATCCTATGCTAGTCCAAATCCCTGGATCCACAGCAAAAACTCAACTCTCCTGCAAAAATATTCCCATAGTGATCCAAGAGGTACCTTTCCAAGCAGAACTTATAGTTTTAGGGGCAAAGGGTTTGGAAGTGATACTTGGGATGAATTGGATGACCGAGTATCAAGGAATAATTGACTGCGCTACGAAGGCCATCTCTTTAACTAGTAGTGAAGGGGAAGAAGTAGAGTTTGTCGCCACCGTGCACTCATCTCGGGCCTATTGCAAGAAACGTGTTGCTGAACCAACCTTGGAAGAAGTTCCCATTGTCTATGAGTACCTGATACGTCCAAAATGTATCTACTTTCCCAAACACTTTTGCTATTGTTTCTCCTCTGATTTGTGTGTTTTGAATACAACTAAAATGGACTAACGCGGTTTTCAGCAGAATTGCCCTGGTGTCTTGTTTTTGTGCAGAAATCCGACTATCAGGAAAAATCCCGGAAAATACTGCAAAATTCCAACTTTATCAGAAGATCCACGGAGCCAGAAGACGAGACAGAGAGGGGCTAGGAGCCAGGCTCACCACTAGGGGGCGCGGCCCAGGCCTGGCCGCGCCCACCTGTGGTGAGGCCACCTCGGCCATCACCTCGACCCCTCCTTCCGCCTACATATACCCTCTGACCTGAAAGGAGCGGGGGTTCGGCGTTTTTCCCAGATAGAGTTCCGCTGCACCGCCACCATCAGAAACCGCGATTCAGAACCAGAAACTCTGTTCTAGCACCCTGCCGGGACAGGGATTTGGAGGAGATCTTCATCACCATCATCACCGACGTCTCTCCATCAACCATCCATGACTCCCCCATCCATGTGTGAGTAATTTCCGCTGTAGGCGAAGGGGATGGTAGGGATTGGATGAGATCATTCATGTAATTTGCTATAAGATTGTTAGGGCATGGTACCTAGTATCTATTATTAGTACTTATGACATTGGTGCAACTTGTTGTGCTTAATGCTTGTCACTTTGGGCCCGAGTGCCATGATCTCAGATCTGAACTTGTTATTGTTATATGATGATACTTGTTGTTTATGATCTTATCTGCAAGTTGTATACACATATTGTTGTCCGAAACCCGAGGCCCCAAAGTGACAACAATTGGGATAACCAGAGGGGATGGCTATGATGTGAGGATCACATGTGTTCACCGAGTGTTAATGCTTTGCTCCGGTACTTTATTAAAAGCAGTACCTTAATTACCAGTAGTTTCCCTTGAGGCCCTGCTGCAACAGGCTGGTAGGACAGAAGATGTCGTGCAAGTTTCTCCTTGTGAGCACACATGACTATTTACGGAACACATGCCTATGATTGTTTAGGACTAGGATGCTTTATAATTATTTATCTACAATTGCCCATGTCTCATTGATTTCATGAATTATCTTATCCATGCAATGCCCGTACATCTATCCCTATGCCTACAATATTTAGTCCTACTATTTACTATTACTACTATTACCGCTTTTATTTTACTATTATTGCTACTATTTTACTACTGTTACCACTATAAAACTGTTGCTACTGATAAACCGCTGCGAGCAAGTCTGTTTCCAGGTGCAGCTGAATTGACAACTCATCTGTTAAGGCTTATAAATATTCTTTGGCTCCCCTTGTGTCGAATCAATAAATTTGGGTTTTACTTCCCTCGAAGACTGTTGTGATCCCCTATACTTGTGGGTCATCAAGACTATTTTCTAGCGCCATTGCCGGGGAGCCTAGCTTTATTTGTAAGTTCACTTGGGATTCATATTGTTCGCTGCAATCCATTCATCATGGGTAAACCTCGTGATGGAAAAGTTCCTATATTGCCATCCACTACAAGAAGAGGTACGACTCTGAACACCTCTGTTGCCCTTAATTCACCATCTGTTATGAGTAAGTTCCTTACACCACTGCATGCACATACTACTTCTTCTGCTGAGTTTAAAAATGCTACTAAAAATTTTGATGATGCTTCTACTCTGCTTGATGAGAGTGGTTCGTTAGGTTCCTTTTTAGATGCTACCACTGCTAGAGCTAAGCAAATAGGGAATGAAACTGTTACACGTGCTAGTTCACCTGAGTCTAGGGAACACCCTAGTAATGATTTTGATGATGCTTATATTGAGCTAGATGATGCTTTTATTGAAGAATTTCATGCTACTAGTGATGCTGGCGCTATTAGAGATCTTCTAGCAAGACGTGCTATTAGATACAAGTTATCTCCTGATGCTAAGTTTGCTGCTTCTCCCATAAATATTAGTGAGAAGGATTATGATTTCTCTTTGGATTTATCTTACATATCTATTGTTGAGAAAGAACCTTTTTGTGGTACTGAAAGTAAGAGTGCTATGGAGCACATGAATGAGCTTTCTTCTTTGAGTAATTTGTTTTCTGATGATACTAAGCTGCGCATATACTTTGTTGTTAAGACTTTCCCTTTTTCATTGAAAGGTGCAGCTAAAGCTTGGTTTAATAATTTGTCTCCTGGATCTATTGATAGTCCTATTGCTTTGGTTAACACTTTCTTTCAGAAATATTTTCCTACTAGTGCTCAACATGCTGCTTTGCAGAAAATCTTTGACTTTGAGCAGGTAAAAGGAGAGAAACTGTCAGAATCATGGGGAAGGTTTTGCTCTTTAATTAGAGTACTACCTGGAGAGTCATAACCTAAAAATGAACTCCTTGATATATTTTATAATGGACTAACTGTTGAATCTAAGACATACTTAGATAGTTGTGCTGGTGGTGTTTTCAGGAAAAAGACTCCAGCTGAAGCCGAAGAATTAACGACTAAAATAAGCCAGAATTATGATGATTGGACTATGGCTGAGTCAACGCCAACACCAACACCAACGCCAACACCAACACCAGCACCAATGCCAGCGCCGACACCAAAGAAGAGAGGGATGATTGAATTAAATGATGAAGTGATGAGAGAAGCCAATAAATCTCTTAAGGAGAGGGGCATTAAATCTGAAGACGTGAAGAATGTACCACCTATAGAAGAATTATGTAAGCCAATCCCTCGCTCATCTACTATTGAGGTACACTCACTCCAACGCTTTGATAATAGAGATATTCCTTACTCTAAACCTCCTGATCAATGCTTAGATGAGTTTGATAATTTTATTGGTAAGCAAGATAATTTTAATAAGAGAGTGCAGAATCATTTGTTGGAAAATTCTAGAGCTATTAACAAGTTGCAGGATATTGTGGAGAGAACCTCCAATGTTGTGAAGATGCTTGTTAAACACTTTCAAATGGTTCAGACTCAAATTGATCAGCTTACCAAGGTGCAAAAAGACTTGCTAGTTAATGCCGCAAGAGAAAAACAAGCGTGTGAAATACGCACTAGAGGTGGTGCTACTACTAAAGATCCCTTATATCCTGAAGGACATCCCAAGAGGATCGAGCAAGATTCTCAATGCACTTCAAGTGATGACATTCCTTCCAAGAAGAAGAAGAAGAAGCATAAAATTGCCGAATCTTCCAAAAAAGGTAAAGATCCTAATAGTGTTTCTATTTCTGATGCTGAAACAGAAAGTGGTAATGCTTCCGATAAAGAAGAAGTTGAAGAGGAACCAGAAAAGCTTGCCAAGAATGTAAAGTACACTAAGGAAGACTTCATTGCCAACAAGCATGGTAATGAGAGAGAACCGTGGGTGCAAAAACCAATGCCTTTTCCTAGTAAGAAACACAAATCTAAGGAAGAAGAACACTACAACAGGTTTTGTGAATGGATTAGACCTTTATTTTTGCAAATTCCTTTGACTGATGCTATTAAAATGCCTCCTTATTCAAAGTATATGAAAGATATTGTTACTAACAAAAGGAAAGTTCCTAGTGAGGAAATTTCCACTTTACTTGCTAATTACTCTTTTGATGGTAAAGTTCCGAAGAAGCTTGGAGATCTAGGTATACCAACTATTCCTTGCTCTATTAAAAATAACTATGTTAGAACTGCTTTATGTGATTTGGGAGCTGGAGTTAGTGTGATGCCTTTTTCTCTCTACAAAAGGCTTGATCTAGAAAAGTTGATATCAAGTGATATATCTTTGCAAATGGCTGATAAGTCTACTACTATTCCTATTGGTATATGCGAGAATGTTCCTGTTCAGGTTGCTAATAATTGTTTAATATTGACTGACTTTGTTGTGTTGGAAATGCCTGAGGACGACAATATGTCTATTATTCTTGGGAGACCTTTTCTAAACACTGCAGGTGCCGTTATTGATTGCAACTAAGGGAAAGTCACTTTTAATGTTAATGATAAAGAGCACATGGTTTATTTTCCCAAGAAGATTGATAGAAAATATGCTCTAAACTCAATCAAGAATATTGAGGCCATCAGAGTTGGTCAAATTATTTGTTCAAAGCCAAAGCCCAAAGAAGAATATCAAATTGTCATGATTGGGACAATGCCTATCAAGGTCGAGGTAACATAATCATTTAGTGAAATGCAAAGTTTTGTTACATAGGAAAGTGGTTTGGTAACAAGACTTGATCAACCTTGTTAACAAGGCAGTTTTCAAATGAATAAAACTATGTTTTCACTACATTTACTTTTGTGTCTACCTAGTTCAATTTTGTTTCTGCTGCTAGTTTCATATTAGAATATCTTAGAGCTGCTGTATGGTTGGGATGGATTTGCTTTCTATCGCTCCATCTTCATTTTCCCGAGTTTTATTCTCTTGTCAATTTCTGAAAAATCCTCGAAAATAAAGTTTCTCGAAAAAATCTGGAAAATTCCTTTAAATTTTTGTGTCAAAAATGGGGCAGAGAGGCACCTAGGAGACCTCAGGGGGACCCACCATGCCACCTCACCATGAGGGGGTGCGACCCAAGCCTGGCCGCGCCCACCTATGGTGAGGGGGCCCCCTGGCCTTTCACTTATCTCTTCATCCTCACTTCCTTCTCTCTCCCAAAATATCTCAACACCCCAGCTCAAACCCGTGTTCTTGCTGCTCTCCATCGCGATTTTTTGATCTCCTTGCTCAGCCCATCTTTGTTGCTGAGATTTGGAGCATTTGTTCTCCGGTATGTGACTCCTTCGATTGTCCAAGTAGAATTTTGTTTAGTGGAGTATTTCTTGAGTATTTTAGCTCTATAGGTGACAGCTGAAATGAGTTTGCATGCTTGTTCTATTGCTTAGAAATGTTATTTTGATGCATGTTAGCCCTCTAGTAACTCCCTATAGTAGTTTCCTATATTTGTTTGTCTCAAAATCATTTTTTATGAGGTTTGTTAAAAATTTCAGAAAAGGAAATGGACAACTACACCTATGGAGAAGTGTTTGAAAGAGAAGCACCAAGGGCATCAAGGCCTTCAAGATCCACTGCTCAATATAGGACATCCTATAATGAAGATCTTATGCCACTGAACATTGGCGATGAGGGGGATGATGGAGATGCGCATCCATCCACCTTCCCTTGTGCTAACTTTTTGAGTGATGCAGGGATTCTTGTGGATTTCTTACTGCTTGTTAACAGGGTTGGATTGACTACATACATGACGGATGAGAGTAATCAATATGCTTTGCTCACGAAGACTTTCGTTGAAAGCTTTAAATTCACTAACTCTCATTTTAAGCCTTCCATTGCATTTAAGATTTATGATAAGTCTATCACCATGTCTTTGGAGAGGTTTTGTGGTATTTTAGGTATTCCCATGTTTGGGACGGCCAAGAAGATGCTACAACAACCCACTGATTTGTTGGAGCTCTACCGAGGAGTAACTAATGATGATGACCGCATAGCACAGCGTGGCAAGATAAGAAACATTCAACTACTAGCTATTAGATATTTTACTTACTATCTTGCCTCTAGTATTCTTGGTAGAGGGAACACTAGCAATATCTCTAACTATCATCTAGCTTTTCTAGCTACTGCGCTTGATGTTAGCAAAAAGTATAACCTCGGTGCTCTTATTGCTCGTCGCCTAGCCGCTAGGGGACCTATTTACGGAGGCATTATTGCTGCGTGCATTGTTGCTGCTCTAGGACTTTCTATTGCTCCTAATGATATATTGTTGGCTCCATAGTGGCTCGATCTTGCTGCCATGAAGCTCCATCACTTTGTTACTGCTAACTCATGTGCAGGGAAATTAGTTTATAGAATGTTATTCACTGATGGAGAGGAAAGGGAAATTCCCTTGCCACAGACCAGTTTGTTCAGTATTCACAAGAGGCCATGGTCGCGCTCGAAGGAGGAGTTGGACGAGCAGCTTAGGTTGCTCGGCTTCCACGTTCAGCATGGCGCTGTGGACCAGGAGGAAGAGGAGGCGTCGGCCGATCACTACGCCGCATACCACACCGGGGCGCCTTCAAGCTCATATCAGGACGAAGGTGCTTCTTCGTCATATTTTGGATACGCCACTTCATGGCCGAGCTGGGATTGATCTCCATTTAGGCCAAAAGCCTAAGCTTGGGGGGAGGTACGCTGATGATACACTCATCTACATATCATATTTTGTCGGTACTTTGTATATCCATGTTTCGCTTTCTTTGTTTTTCTTATTCTTATTTCTACTTCCCAAAACACAAAAAAGACCAAAAATATTTCCATATTTTCTCTTTGTTTGCCTTTTTAGTTTTCTAGCTTTGGTTTTCTTTACTTCCTGTTTTCGGTTTGATATTTGAAAAAATCCAAAAATATTTTGCTTTGTTTGCTGTTTCCTTCCGTTCTTATTTCAAAATTCGAAAACCCAAAAATATTTGTTGTTCTTCTTCGGTTTTGTAAAGATTGTTGAAGAGTTCAGTCTCTCGTGACTCCATTGGAGCTTGGAATTCACTTCATATTATTCAAGCCACACAAGTGAAAGGCAATAATGATGACGTATGACAATCCGAGATGTGGTAAGAGGCTAGTATGAACTCTATTTGTTTTCATTTTTGTACATATACTTGTAACGCCCCACCTTCGGATTAAGGTGGAATACCTGTGTTAAGTGCTATTCCCTGGATCACTGATAGCACCACCGAACAAAATAAAGTATTCATTGCATAGTATCAAAGATTACATCGCAGATCCAGATACATAAGTCTTTAAACTTACAAACCAGCTTAGTCACATGGACTAGCTCAAGGGACAGAGTTCAACACATCACAAACACAGTGGAAACTAAGGTAGCAGTGAGCCTCCATCTTCACCATGCGCCACAGGCAGTCATGTTGGAATGTAGACTCGAGATCCTATCAATTTACTCCTTCTCTGAAAAACCCTGCACATTTGAATATGCAGCCCCACGAATGGGGGTCAGTACAATGATGTACTGGCAAATGACACTTATTTGGTGGCTGTTGTGAAAGAACTATCTACATGATATTTGGCTGGTGGAGCTTATGGCTGATTTGCTCAAAGCAAATTTTATCCTATCATTTTCAAATCAAAACTTTTTTAATCATTGAAAACTTTTAAGGTCAAGATAACCCCCAGGCGAAGACAACCACACACTTGCAGTGTATGTGGCCCTGAGTAGTTACTCAACAAAACCAGAATAACTCTCAGGTGAAAACCACCACACAAATCCTGGGTTGATAGCCAGGTGTGCAGCCCTGAGTAGTTACTCAACAAAACCAGGATAACCCTCAGGTGAAAACCACCACACAAGTCCTGGGTTGATGGCCAGGTGTGTAGCCCTGAGTAGTCCCTGTCCTGAGTGTTTCTAAACAATTTTATTTTATTTAGAAATGATGGTGAGACTCTTCCGTACATCCATGTCTAGGAACTCAAATTGTCCATAACCGGGGACACGGCTAATCGATTAGTTTTACACCCTGCAGGGGTTGTGCAGTTTCACCTTAAGACTCATTTTACGCCCATACATAAAATGAGACAAGACCTTTCAGAAGGAGCATTCAACTATCCGGATCTGACCGTGCCCAAAATTCCACCCTCTGTCAGTACCCATGGATGAACCCTCACATCATACTCAATCAAGACAGAGCCCATATTGTCATAAGGCTGCACTGGAAGCTCACTAAAGCAAGGAAGACATGGTAGTCTCTTTGTTCCTGGGTGGCCGTCCACAAGTGTACCCCCAGGCGACGACAACCACACAAATCCTGGGTTGATAGCCAGGTGTGTAGCCCTGGGTAGCCACTCAACATAAACCAAGTAATGCCATTTTCACCCAGGTGTTTCATTGGGGTTGTATTTTAATTTTCATAACAATTTGAAACAAGGCATGACATCATTTTCCATAGTAAGTTTGCAATCCTAGCAAGTGGGGTTTAAGGGATAGCTACCACTACTAGGAGCTAAGCATTTCATAACCACTTTGAAAATTTCATATCATGCACAATATTGAAACCACTAATGCATATAATAAAAGATTGGTGGAAGTATGTGTGTCACTTGCCTTTTGGAGTTTAAGCTCTTTCACTTCTCTTAACAAAACGCGTTGCACTCCGCACCAACTATAAAATAGAAATAACACAACATAAACACACCACAATAAAAACAAAATCAAGCAATGCAAACAATTGGAAAGGGTTAATTTATTATTTTAACTTTATTATGACATCGATGGTAAGAAAGATATGGCAGGAGGCTTGTGGCTTGTAAGATATGGCTTTGATAGTTTGGATGGCAAGGTGAAGTACTTAGAAGGAAAAAGGGTTATCTAAGTATTTGGAAAGACTTTCATAGACTAGACTAAGAATGGATAATTGGAATGGTCCATGTGATTGAATTAACATGAGTCTAAAAAGATTTAAAGCATGTGATTGAATACCATTTGTGCAGGGTGTGACAATTCTCATCAAATAGCACAAAGTGCACATGGGCTGGTAGGAATTAAAGATTTGTTAAATTACTCAAATAGCTCAATTACAATTTGAATAACTTATACTAGGCACAAAGGAATAATAATGAAATTATCTCGAAATAGTGTGTAAAATGTATGAATGGTTTTGTGGATAGGTATGATCATAGAGATTACTTTGGTAATAGGAATTATGCACAAATTAATTATAGAATTTAATTCTATAGTGAAAATACTCAAGTCCTGATATTTAAATTTGAGTATATGTAAACTTGTTCAAAATTCAAGTTTCTCTGTTCCTATGTGTTCTTCTCATTTTCCTGAATCAAGTGATATAAAATTTGCTAATTTTAGATCTTTAAAACTAAGTATATAAATTTTCAAACTTTGACATGAGCTAGTAGTAGTATCGCCTAACCGATCGATTGGAAATTCACAGCAACTTATACTTGGAAAAGATAGCAGCGGAGGAAATATGTTAGGTAAACGTGCATGCAGATTTGATCGATTTAGTAAATCAGCTAGTTAGGAAGGAAATTAAGATCTGTCTCCGCCTAGGACTTTTATACACATACGCACCTAGACCTAGTACAAAAGTCGTAGTGTGTTTCTTTTGAAAGCCCCAGTTTAGTAAATTAACAGGGATGTAATTCTACTGACCAAAGAAACATACGACTAGGAGATGACGGCTTTATCAACATTGGCGCAGGTGGTCGACGGTGATGGTCCGGCGAGTGCGATATTGATGCGGCGGTGCTCCAGCTTCGACTTTCATAGCCATAACGGCTTCATCAAATTTTAAGTGACAAATTGGCAAATCCTAAAATTTGTAAAACTTATACCGCCGGATAGATAATTTAATTATAAATCTAACGCAACAAGAATTATATAAAACAGAGTTACAGATTTAAAGCTATGAATTTTCAAAGATTTAAGTGAGCTAGTACAAAGTTCAACCAATCTGATCGATCGATTGTTACATCGCGCGAGGCAGGAAATAGGATAGACGGCAAGATTTGCATGAAACGGTTCAGGTCAGTGTGCTAATCCGGACACTAGGATTCAGAATACGATGATCTAATCTAAACCATGTAGATTCGACATACGAGGATGCCTTACCAAGAATGACAGGACACGACGGAGAAGATGGTCGTGGCCAGCTCGGTGATTAATGATGGCGACGTTCGGGTACTCCTCTAGCTTGGCGAAGTGGACGATGGTGTTCATATCTTCTTGGCTATGTTGCATGTGTCAACGGTGAAGTCGGTGTCGTCCTCCTGAAGCTCAGAGAGGCCTCTCGCGCCGGTGGCGGTGAACGGAGCGGCGGCGGCCAGACGACAGGCGGCGCGGCCAACATTATAAATATAACACATGACCATGTCTAAGAGGTAGAGGGCTATTAGTTGAGTCTAACTGAAAAGGATTGGAGATAAAGTAGATCGGAGACATCGTACCATTGCGTTGAACTCCAATGACATCGCAGACAACAGCGACAACACGATGCACCACTATGTCCTAAAGGTAGGCGATCTCTATTAGAGTCTTCTGGTACAAGGGACATACGATATGATCACTGAGGGCGGCGAGATCTTGCGATGAACTCAAATTTGAGGCTGATCTTGGCATGGTTGGAACGGGCTGTAGATAGATCCTTTCGAAAAAGTTTAAGAACAAAAGTAAAGGAGGATAACAAGAGGTACATGGTGCTCTCCACTGTTTGTATTGGTATGGACTGAGGAACGAGATCGGGCGGTGAATGCCAACGGTTGGCATTTAGAGCATGACATCGGTTTGCGAAATTAAATCGTTTAAATGGGGAATAAAAGCACTGAATGGAAAGGCCATGTAATTCTAAGAAACTTTCGTGTTTATATCGAAGAGAAACGGCAACTAGAGTTAATGGGAGAATGAGGGAAAAGTAACTGCCATGGCTGTACGTTGAGCTCTTAACGCGAGGAGGAAGACGACTAGCTCGATGGCTGGTTCGTTGGCTCGAGCTTGATGGACCGAAAAGGCTGGGCAGCCCAAGTTACTAGGCACATTTTTTTTATTTCCTTTTTTTCTTTCTTGTTTTCTCTTTTTCTTTATAACTTTTGCATAAATTCTTCAAACAAGGTCAAATCAATTTCTATCCTTTTCTAAAATTCAACACAACAGTGTAAAACAGTAAGAAGCATGTTTTTCAAAATAAATAAGACTTCATTAGAACTTTAATAATTTGTCAAAAGGGCTTTACTAGCATATGGTAAACCTAGAATTAGGGTTTTAAAAATAACTCCCTAAAATCAGGGATAATACTTTATAAAAATAATATTTTGAAACTCCTTTTAAACACATTTCTAATAATGCAAGACTTATAAATCCTTTTGAGAAATAAATCCTTAGTAAAATGCTTGCATGGTATTTGAATAAATGCAAAATAATATTTTGAAATTTTATTTTTTTTTCAAGAAAAATTCCTCAAGCAACAAAGGGAAGTTTGGAAAAGTTTTTGTAACATTTCTTTTATATAAACTCAAAAAGTTTTAAATCCCTGTAATTTTTCACATAATACAAATAAAACATTTTTTTATCCAAAAATTTGATAAAAACTTGGGATGTTACAATACTCATCTATGTGGACATGCTTAGTCGGTTCATGTAAGGTATATGTTATCTAATGGATGCTTTGTAGTTCTTGCTCTCATATGACTAGTTCCAATTTACTAATAGTTTGTAGCATGTCATGTAGATGCTTGCTTGCATTGTTTTATTCATAATATGGTATGACATTGTGGTATTCTCCTCTAAAAGTTTCATTTGAATCGACTTGGCACATGCTCAAGCATGCATATGACTGAACAAAAAGTCAATTAAGCCTCTATGATTTACTTTGCCTCAAAGTTCTTGTATCATTTTCTGCCTATATTAATTTTGTTTTGTCGCAAGCATGATTATGATAGTTATTGCTCTCTCGATTGTCGCTTCCCAGTCTTTTGCTAGCCTTTACTTGTACTGAGAGGAAATACTTCTCGTGCATCCAACTCCTGAAAACCAAGTAACCCCAAAGAGTCCACTATAAATTCCTATGCATGGTATTTGCAAGCCATTCCAAGTAAATTTTCATGTGCTACCTTTCAAAACTTTCAAATGCTTCTCATTTTGTGCCACTGTTTTTAGCTCATGAGGACGCAGTGGTCGGAATTGCTATCTTCCATATTAAATTTAGTACCCCTCGACTAGGCAGCTTCATCAGCTCGTCATTAATTTTGCAAGGGAGCTGGTCAGACCATTGTAATCTAAATCTAAAAAAAAGAGAAAGAAAAAGGCACTCCTCCATGGTATCTGAAAGTTCGTGGGCACCCGATGGAATCGGCTAGCCATGGTTTGAGAAAGGAAAAAAGGTGGGGAGGAGTGCCAAAGCTTTATAAAAGAGCACCAGTGTGCCAAATTTTCAAAGAACTCGGAACCGCTCTCACTTGTTTAGTATGGAAGATAGCAAGTCCCCATTGCCAGTCGTTGACATGAAACAACCATCTCTCAAAATAAATTTTTATCTCTGTTTACAAATGAAAAGCTCTAGCACATGTTAAATCACTGCTTCCCTCTGCGAAGGGCCTTTCTTTTACATTTATGTTGAGTCTTCATCTTCTAACTTTAAGCACTTTCTTGAGAGCATAGCTGTTATTCTTAGTGTAATGTGCTTGTCCCAGAACACGGTTAATTGTGGTATAACTTTGATGCTTGTATCTTTGATATTTTTACTTCTAGTCTTCCCTTGGACTTAGAGGTGCCTCAGCATTTATGTTTTGCTCCACAAATAAAGGCAAGCGGGATACCACTCTTCCATATCATTTTATGAACATTAAAATCTTGTAGCTTCTTATGTTCATGTTGCTTGCTATTAGTGCATTGGCATTCTTTCATAGCTTGCTTGACTATGAGGTAACATTAGTTGCATTTTTCTTATTATGAATTGCCTAAGTACTTGATCATATAGTGAGAATATATACATTTTATGAAGCAAATGTGTTCGTGAAAGTTTCTTTTATCGCTCTCAGTTTTTAACTGAATTGCTTGAGGACAAGCAAATAGCTAAGCTTGGGGGGAGTTGATACATCCAAAACGTATCTACTTTCCCGAACACTTTTGCTATTGTTTCTCCTCTAATTTATGTGTTTTGAATACAACTAACACATACTAACGCTGTTTTCAGCAGAATTGCCCTGGTGTCTTGTTTTTGTGCAGAAATCTGACTTTTAGGAAAAATCCCGGAAAATACTGCAAAATTCCTATTTTATCAGAAGACCCACGGAGCCAGAAGACGAGACAGAGAGGGGCTGGGAGCCAGGCTCACCACTAGGGGGCGCGGCCCAGGCCTGGCCGCACCCATCTGTGGTGAGGCCACCTGGGCCATCGCCTCGACCCCTCCTTCCGCCTACATATACCCTCTGACCTGAAAGGAGCGGGGGTTCGGTGTTTTTCCCAGATAGAGTTCCGCTGCGCCGCCACCATCAGAAACCGCGATTCGGAACCAGAAACTCCGTTCTGACACCCTGCCGGGATGGGGATTTGGAGGAGATCTTCATCACCGACGTCTCTCCATCAACCATCCATGATTCCCCCATCCATGTGTGAGTAATTTCCGCTGTAGGCGAAGGGGATGGTAGGGATTGGATGAGATCATTCATGTAATTTGCTATGAGATTGTTAGGGCATAGTGCCTAGTATCTATTATTAGTACTTATGACATTGTTGCAACTTGTTGTGCTTAATGCTTGTCACTTTGGGCCCGAGTGCCATGATCTTAGATCTGAACTTGTTATTGTTATGTGATGATACTTGTTGTTTATGATCTTATCTGCAAGTTGTATACACATATTGTTGTCCAGAACCTGAGGCCCCAAAGTGACAACAATTGGGATAACCGGAGGGGATGGCTATGATGTGAGGATCACATGTGTTCACCGAGTGTTAATGCTTTGCTCTGGTACTTTATTAAAAGGAGTACCTTAATTACTAGTAGTTTTCCTTGAGGCCCTGATGTGGGGTGGCCTTCGGACACCTCCGCCTCAAGACCACCAAGTTCCCCACAAGGGCCAATGACAAGAGCTCGAGCTAAAGCCCTCCATGATAAGGTGAATTTGCTCCTAAACACTCTTGATCTTGAGCATACGGTGAATGGTTTGCTACCTCATGGCAACATCATTTGTGCAGTCCGTTACGAACCATATGGAGCGACGACCAAGGACGAGGAACACGAAGAGGAAGCATGGAAACGCCGGAAGAAGAAGTCGGAGCAAGCGACAGACCGGCTAAAGCCGGCCCTGACACCGGCTATAGCCGGCCACCGGCTTTAGCCGGCGAGACCGGCTAAAGCCGGACTTAACACCGGCTATAGCCGGCCTGGCTGAGTCAATGCGCCTTTGGCCTGGAAGCCACCCTTGTAATCTTCCCTAAATTACCAAGTTGCCCCCAGGACGTGGCTGCCTATTTATATGGCTCTCTCTTCCCCTTTCTAGCTTAGATAAGAATTAAGATAAAACATGGCTTCATGCCCTTTCCCTTAGGGAACTTGCTACTAGATCTCAAATCTAGAGTAAACCATCATCCCTCTTTGTTTGGGGTCTCTTCTATTTGGGGAATTCTACCTTGTAGTGGATCTCTTGCATACTTTTTGTGTGTAATTCTATCCATTGATTTGGTCTCTTCCCCAAGTGGAATTCTACTCCTAGCAAATCAATCTCTCACAAGGAATTCTACTCTTGGAGTCTCTTCCTTGTGATTCTATTGAGTTGGTGAATCGGGCCAACAAGGACAACCGGTGTGTATCTTGTGTGTGTGTGTCTGCCTTCGATTTGTTCACCGTGTTCATCGTGTTCATCATGTTCTTCGTGTTCATCCTCGTTCCCCACCACAAATCTCGTGAATCCGTGAAGATCGGGCCACACCCAAGAGGTCACCCCTCATCATATGGTATCAGCAGCTTTTGGTTGCCACGGATTTACTCTCGTTTGTGATTTCCACCATAAATTTCGAAAATCCAAAAATAGCCCCAAAATTGCCTCGAATTTTGATCTCAAGATTTGTTGAGTTTTTTGTGGTTTTGATCCAAAGATTTCGTGTCTCAAGTGCTGATCTACCTTCCTTTGCGTCCCCTCAGCCTAATTCTTCCTAATTTTTCCGGATTTGAGGATTTTTGTGCCCAATTTCTGCCACCAAAGATAAACTGCTCGTGCGAAATTGTCCGAACCGGCTAAAGCCGGCCTGCGCAACAAATAGCCGGTCTGTCCAGTTTTCTCGAAAAAGACCAAACCGGCTAAAGCCGGCCTGGACACCGGCTAAAGCCGGCCACCGGCTATAGCCGGCCTATACACCGGCTAAAGTCGGTCTAGACTGGCACTCGCAGATTTCCTTCTTCTTTGCAAACCTCTTTTCTTTTGGTGATCTTACCCTTTGAGAGTGGCTTTCCTAGAGTTGCGAAGCATCGTACACTTGACCCCGAATTGTGAGAGTGTGTGTTTCAATCTAGCACTACCAAGTTTTGAAGTGGACAAAGAGAAAGAGAAAAGAGATACTCCCAATCAAACAAGAACACAAAGAGAGAAAGAAAGAGAAGTAACACATAGTGTGTGTGTGTGCCATCCATAGTCCACAACTACAAAAGAGTCCACAAGCTTGTAACCAAAAGAGAGAGTGAGAAGAGAGGCAAGTGTGCGAATCTTGTTGTTTCTCCTTTTTGCAACCAAGCCACGGTCTCTCGAGTGTTAGTGCGACATTGAGCGTAGTCGTCGTTAGGACCATTTTTGTTGTGCTCGTTTTTGTCCGTCGCACTAACCCCATCCATCTCCACGTGTGTGTTCTTTTTTATCGCCCTTTTGACATTTGAAATTGTTGCATCACCTCCACATTTGACAATACACTTTTCTTTTGATCATTTTCGTTTGGCATTGCCACTTTTCCTTCCCATCCAATAGATAGCCTTTTGCGTGTGTTCTAACTTGTGCACAATGGTTGTCCTTGGGTGTTTTCATCAATTCAATAGTCTTTACGGGACGTGTTTCAAGTGTATTTTTTCCCTCTAACCAACTCACGTTTCCACCAATTTCTTCCTCTTTGTGACCATGCCTAGGCAAGACAAAACTCACGACACCCCGAAGCAAGTTGAGGAGTCTTGGGCCGAGAGACTCGACGACTTCCAAGCTACAAGTGACTCAAAGTTTGGTGACATCAATGCCACGCTCCGACGACTTGACGATCGCATGCTCGGGAATGAGAACCATCTACTTACCACCAATGAGCACCTACAAGCCTCCGACAAGCGGAACACCGCCAACAAGATCTCCATCGACCAACGGTTCGACGACATCACCGCAATGTTAGGCCAACTCCTACAACATCAACATCACCGATCAAGGTCGTGTTCGTCAAGATCATCTTCTTCCCGCTCCGCCCATGTGGATGACCATGCGCGTCCCCAACAACCTCGGCCTCAACCTTACAAGCATGGTGCTCATGGTCCACAACGCCACGACGGCGACAAACAAGGCCATCATGAACATCTTCATCAAGTTACACAACATGATGCACCACGTGTAGTGAATCAAGAGCGTCACCAAACGGACCACCCACCCCAAGGCCAAGCACACCAAGGTGTTCCACCCTTGGTCAATCAAGATCGCCCACAAGCGGAGCACACTCCTCAAGGTCAAGCCCACCATGACGCCCCGCCGATTATCAATCATGAACGACAACTTCTCCACGTGGACCAACCACATCATCCCCAAGCCACCGGGCACATCAACCGACCTCCACAACAAGATGGACGGCGCCATCTCCCACATGACCAT
Source organism: Dactylis glomerata (assembly GCA_007115705.1). NCBI lineage: Eukaryota > Viridiplantae > Streptophyta > Magnoliopsida > Poales > Poaceae > Dactylis > Dactylis glomerata. The sequence goes on from QXEO01000550.1 coordinate 1,057,950, forward strand.
GATGGTCATCGTCCCATTCTCCATGATCAAGATGGCCGCCGGCACCATGACCACCACCACCGCCATGAGGTTCACCATCAACATGATCACCATGGGGCGTTAAGTGAAGATAGTGTGCAACCTCGCCGACACCGTCCACGCCATGAGGAGGAACCGCGGCTCCACCCACACCATCGACATCGTGACCAAGACCTACAAGCTAATGCAAGACCTCCGCGTCGACAATTTGATGAGGATGCACAACCGCCCCCCCACCAACATGATGATGATACAAGACATCCTCGCCGCCCACATGATGCGGACGACAAGTTTGGCAAACTCAAGTTCACCATACCCAAGTTCACGGGTGACGACGATGCCGACGCCTATCTATCATGGGTCATCAAAGTTGACAAGATCTTCCGGATGCACAACTACTCCGAAGAAAAGAAAGTTGCCATGGCTTCCCTTGAGTTTGAAGGCTATGCCAATATTTGGTGGGAATAAGTGACGTCCGTCCGTGAAGAAAACCTTCGAGAACCAATTGCAACTTGGGAGGAGATGAAGCTTGAAATGCACACCCGCTTCGTACCGGACCATTACACCCGTGATCTGTTCAACAAGCTTCAAAAGCTAACACAAGGCACCAAGTCCGTGGAAGAATACTTCAAGGAAATGGAATTAACTATGATGCGCCTCAAGTTGGAGGAGAAAGAAGAACAAACAATGGCACATTTCTTCAATGGATTGAAATATCCCATCAAGCGCATTGTGGAGTTCCTACCTTACTCTACCTTGTGGGACCTTGTACACAAAGCAACTCGCGCCGAACGTCAACTCCAAGAAGAGGCAAAGTATGAGCGCACCAAGGGCTTTTTCGCCTCACATACCTCTTCGGCAAGCACTACACCAACACTCAAGCCCTCATTTGCATCTTCGTCCAAGCCTTTCTCCAAACCACCACAATCAACAACTCAAGTTCCCGCACCTTCTACAACAACATCCTCCAAAGCATCATCGGCACCACCCAAAGTAACTTGTTTCAAGTGTGGTGTTCAAGGACACAAGTCATTTGAGTGCAAGAACACTAGGGTGATGATCACCAAAGACAATGGAACCATTGACTACTATGATGAAGATGAGTATGAAGCCTTTGTCCAAGCGGCTGTTGCCATGGAAGCGGATGACATGGGCGATGAAGAGGAACATGTGCTATGCACTCATGACACTAGCCCATCACTTGTCGTCACAAAGGTGTCGACGACTCAATCCCAAGACTTAGAAGAGCAACGATGCAACATCTTCCAAACAAAAGCCGGCATTCATGGAAAGTCAATCAAGGTGATCATAGATGGAGGAAGTTGCCACAACCTTGCAAGCACCGAGTTATGTTCCAAGCTCAATCTCCAACTCCGCAAGCATGCTCACCCATACCATGTGCAATGGTTAAGCGACAATGGCAATGTCAAGATTGAACACACCGTCTCCGTTACATTCAAGATTAGAGCTTATGAAGACACGGTGGAGTGTGATGTTGTTCCCATGACGGTGTGCCACGTACTTCTTGGCCGCCCTTGGCAATTTGACAAGAAGGCTATACACAATGGATATACAAATGCTTACACCTTCAAGGAAGACGACAAGACCTTCACGCTTCGCCCGATGACTCCTAGCCAAATAATTGCGGACAATGCAAAGGCTTTAGCGAGGGTCCAACAAGTTGCCATTCCATGTCAGTTGAGTGATGAGCGACTTAGCCACAACAAAGAAAGTGAGCGCCACAAGCCATACATGAGCGATAGAGACACCCACGCCTTGATTGCCACCAAACGTGAGATGAGGGAGTTACACCACAACCCATGCACCTTGCACTTTGTGCTCATTTGCAAGGGCACAATTCTAACTACTAATGATCATTCCACTATTCCTTCTCCTTTGTTGTCTCTTTTGAAGGAATTTCAAGATGTTTTCCCGGACGAACTTCCTCATGGACTACCACCTCTACGCGGCATCGAACATCGGATCGACCTCATTCCGGGAGCCCCCCTTCCAAACCGTGCCGCGTACCGCACAAATCCGGAAGAGACAAAGGAGATCGAACGTCAAATTCATGACCTTCTACAAAAAGGGTATGTTCGTGAAAGCCTATCTCCTTGTGCCGTCCCGGTGATTCTTGTCCCCAAGAGTGATGACACACTTCGAATGTGTATGGATTGTCGTCCCATCAATGCCATTACCGTTCGTTATCGCCATCCTATTCCTCGCTTAGATGACATGCTTGATGAGCTTGCGGGTTCCACTATATTTTCTAAAATAGATCTTCGTAGTGGATACCATCAAATACGCATGGCCATAGGCGATGAATGGAAGACGGCATTCAACACCAACCTTGGTCTGTATGAATGGCTTGTCATGCCTTTTGGTTTGTCTAATGCTCCGTCGACTTTTATGCGTCTTATGAACCACGTTTTGCGATCTTTCATTGGCAAATTTGTTGTTGTTTATTTTGATGACATCCTCATTTATAGCAAGTCATTTTCGAACCATGTTTCCCATGTTGAGCAAGTTTTGCATGTTCTTCGCAAAGAAAAGCTTTATGCAAACCTTCCTAAGTGTAACTTTGCTCAAAACAAGTTGGTTTTTCTTGGATTTGTTATCTCTCACAATGGCATTGAAGTAGACACTTCCAAAATTGAGGCCATACGGAATTGGCCAACACCAACAACGGTTGGCCAAGTGAGAAGTTTTCATGGCCTAGCTGGATTTTATCGTCGCTTTGTTAAAGATTTTAGCACCATTGCTTGCGCTCTAAACGAGCTTACGAAGAAAAATGTACCTTTCGTTTGGGGCAAAGCTCAACAACATGCTTTCGATGAACTAAAGAAATGCCTTACGGAGGCACCATTGCTTGTTTTACCCGATTTCCAACAAACATTTGAAATTGAATGTGATGCTAGTGGAATTGGCATAGGTGGTGTTCTCATGCAAAATGGACGCCCCGTTGCTTATCATAGTGAAAAGTTGGATGGTGCATGCCTCAACTATTCAATTTATGACAAAGAACTCTTTGCTCTTGTTCGTGTTTTGGAAGTTTGGCAACATTATCTTTGGCCAAAAGAATTTGTCATACATTCGGACCACGAATCCTTGAAGTTTTTGAAAAGCCAAGCAAATTTGAACAAGCGTCATGCCAAGTGGGTTGAGTTCATTGAATCTTTCCCTTATGTCATCAAGTACAAAAAGGGCAAAGAAAATGTGGTCGCAGATGCTTTATCTCGCAAAAATACCAACCTTCTCACTCGCATTGACACACATATTTTGGGTTTGGATGAGCTACCGCATTTGTATCCTTCCGATTCTTTCTTTGGAACCATATTTGAACAATGCTCGACCTCCCGAAGGGTAGATGATTTCTATTTGCATGACGGTTTCCTTTTTAAGGCTAACAAGTTATGCATTCCCGAGTCCTCTCTTCGTATGTTGTTATTGCAAGAGGCACATGGTGGAGGACTAATGGGACATTTCGGACGTGAGAAGACTTATGCAATGCTTTCAACACACTACTTTTGGCCAAGAATGTACCGAGACGTTGAGAGGCACGTCCAACGATGCGCTACATGCATACAAGCTAAGTCCAAAACTAATTCCTTTGGTCTCTACATGCCTTTACCTATTCCACATGCACCTTGGTCGGACATTAGCATGGATTTTGTTTTGGGTTTGCCTCGTACACGCAATGGACATGATTCAATATTTGTGGTAGTTGACCGTTTTTCCAAAATGGCACATTTCATCCCTTGTCACAAGACCGACGATGCTTCACATATTGCTACTTTGTTTTTCAGGGATATCATTCGACTTCATGGGTTTCCAACAAGCATCGTCTCGGATTGCGACGTCAAGTTCATGAGCTACTTATGGAAGACCCTAATGGCCAAGCTAGGGATCAAGCTCCTCTTTTCTTCATCATCACATCCACAAACGGATGGGCAAACCGAAGTGGTGAACCGGAGTCTTGGGAACCTACTCCGTGTGTTGATCAAGAAGAACCCCAAGTCATGGGAGGAATGCATTCCTCATGCGGAGTTCGCCTACAACTGCGCCGAACATAGCATCACCAAGCGAAGCCCCTTCGAGATCGTCTATGGGTTCAACCCACCAACGGCACTTGACCTTCTTCCACTCCCACTTCACGAGCGCGTCAACATGGACATCACCAAGCGCGCCGACATCATGAAGAACTTGCACGAGAGCACAAGGAAGACAATTGAAGACCATGTCAATCGCCATACCGCCATGATCAACAAGAACAAGACTCCACGCATCTTCGAGGAGGGCGACCTTGTTTGGATTCATTTGAGCAAGGATCGGTTTCCACATGAACGCAATTCAAAACTCAAGCCACGAAGTGATGGCCCCTTCAAGGTTCTCAAGCGCATCAACGACAACGCTTACGTCATCGACATTCCAACTTCCAAGTACCTCGTGAGCAACACCTTCAACATCAAGGACCTATCCCCCTTTCATGGTGAGATGATCGATGAAGAGTCGAGGTCGACTCTTTCCCAAGGGGGGGGAGATGATGTGGGGTGGCCTTCGGACACCTCCGCCTCAAGACCACCAAGTTCCCCACAAGGGCCAATAACAAGAGCTCGAGCTAAAGCCCTCCATGATAAGGTGAATTTGCTCCTAAAGACTCTTGATCTTGAGCATACGGTGAATGGTTCGCTACCTCATGGCAACATCATTTGTTCAGTCCGTTACGAACCATATGGAGAGATGACCAAGGACGAGGAACACGAAGAGGAAGCATGGAAACGCCGGAAGAAGAAGTCGGAGCAAGCGACGGACCGGCTAAAGCTGGCCCTGACACCGGCTATAGCCGGCCACCGGCTTTAGCCGGCCCCAAGACCGGCTATAGCCGGCGAGACTGGCTAAAGCCGGACTTAACACCGGCTAAAGCCGGCCTGGCTGAGTCAATGCGCCTTTGGCCTGGAAGCCACCCTTGTAATCTTCCCTAAATTACCAAGTTGCCCCCAGGATGTGGCTGCCTATTTATATGGCTCTCTCTTCCCCTTTCTAGCGTAGATAAGAATTAAGATAAAACATGGCTTCATGCCCTTTCCCTTAGGGAACTTGCTACTAGATCTCAAATCTAGAGTAAACCATCATCCCTCTTTGTTTGGGGTCTCTTCTATTTGGGGAATTCTACCTTGTAGTGGATCTCTTGCATACTTTTTGTGTGTAATTCTATCCATTGATTTGGTCTCTTCCCCAAGTGGAATTCTACTCCTAGCAAATCAATCTCTCACAAGGAATTCTACTCTTGGAGTCTCTTCCTTGTGATTCTATTGAGTTGGTGAATCAGGCCAACGAGGACAACCGGTGTGTATCTTGTGTGTGTGTGTCTGCCTTCGATTTGTTCACCGTGTTCATCGGGTTCATCGTGTTCATCGTGTTCTTCGTGTTCATCCTCGTTCCCCGCCACAAATCTCGTGAATCCATGAAGATCGGGCCACACCCAAGAGGTCACCCCTCATCATATGGTATCAGCAGCTTTTGGTTGCCACGGATTTACTCTCGTTTGTGATTTCCACCATAAATTTCGAAAATCCAAAAATAGCCCCAAAATTGCCTTGAATTTTGATCTCAAGATTTGTTGAGTTTTTTGTGGTTTTGATCCAAAGATTTCGTGTCTCAAGTGCTGATCTACCTTCCTTTGCGTCCCCTTAGCCTAATTCTTCCTAATTTTTCTGGATTTGAGGATTTTTGTGCCCAATTTCTGCCACCAAAGATGAACTGCTCGTGCGAAATTGTCCGAACCGGCTAAAGCCGGCCTGCGCAACAAATAGCCGGTCTGTCCAGTTTTCTCGAAAAAGACCAAACCGGCTAAAGCCGGCCTGGACACCGGCTAAAGCCGGCCACCGGCTATAGCCGGCCTATACACCGGCTAAAGTCGGTCTAGACTGGCACTCGCAGATTTCCTTCTTCTTTGCAAACCTCTTTTCTTTTGGTGATCTTACCCTTTGAGAGTGGCTTTCCTAGAGTTGCGAAGCATCGTACACTTGACCCCGAATTGTGAGAGTGTGTGTTTCAATCTAGCACTACCAAGTTTTGAAGTGGACAAAGAGAAAGACAAAAGAGATACTCCCAATCAAACAAGAACACAAAGAGAGAAAGAAAGAGAAGTAACACATAGTGTGTGTGTGTGCCATCCATAGTCCACAACTACAAAAGAGTCCACAAGCTTGTAACCAAAAGAGAGAGTGAGAAGAGAGGCAAGTGTGCGAATCTTGTTGCTTCTCCTTTTTGCAACCAAGCCACAGTATCTCGAGTGTTAGTGCGACATTGAGCGTAGTCGTCGTTAGGACCATTTTTGTTGTGCTCGTTTTTGTCCGTCGCACTAACCCCATCCATCTCCACGTGTGTGTTCTTTTTGATCGCCCTTTTGACATTTGAAATTGTTGCATCACCTCCACTGGGTTATCGAGTTTATTATCGAGTTAATTCCCAGAACTGCTCCCATAGCTCAGAGACCTTATCGCATGAACCCCCAAGAGTTAATCGTGTTGAAGAAACAGTTGGATGACATGTTGAGAGAAGGATTGATCCGCCCAAGTGCCTCACCTTGGGGATCACCCGTAATCTTTGTGGATAAGCGGGATGGTACTATTCGCCTTTGTGTGGATTACCGAAAACTCAATGATGTGACCATCAAAAACAAATACCCTCTCCCCAAGATTAATGATTTGTTTGATCAAATGAATCGAGCTCGTGTTTTCTCAAAAATTGATTTTAGGACTGGTTATCACCAGCTTAAGGTAAGAGAGAGCGACATTCACAAGACCTCCTTCACCACCCGTTATGGATTGTACAAATACACCGTGATGTCTTTTGGGTTGACAAATGCCCCCGCCTATTTCATGAATCTCATGAATAAGGTATTCATGAAGTATCTTGGCAAGTTCGTCGTGGTGTTTATTGATGATATCCTCGTATAATCCAAGACCAAAGAAGAACATGAACAGCACTTGAGACTAGTGTTGGGCACACTTCGTGAGCATCAGCTTTACGCCAAGTTAAGCAAGTGCCAAATTTGGCTGAAGGAGGTTCGATTTCTTGGACATATTCTATCAGCTGGAGGAGTCTCTGTTGATCCCTCCTTGATCAAGTCCGTCATGGAGCGTAAGGCTCCAATTAATCCAACAGAAGTGAGATCATTTCTTAGCTTAGCGGGATATTACCGCAAGTTTGTTGAAGGTTTCTCAAGCATAGCCTGTCCTATGACGCAATTGCTTAAGAAGGACAAAAAGTTTGAGTGGACTGACAAGTGTGAAGTGAGTTTCCAAGAACTCAAGAAGCAACTTGTTTCAGCCCCAATATTGACCATGCCGGATGTCACAAAGGACTTTGATATCTATTGTGATGCTTCTAAGCTTGGAGTTGGAAGTGTTCTTATGCAAGGAGGCAAAGTCATTGCCTATCTATCGAGACAACTCTAACCGCACAAGATGAACTACCCCACTCATGATCTGGAGCTAGCCGCTGTTGTCCACGCCCTCAAAACATGGCGGCACTATCTCATCGAAAACCATTGTGAAGTCTACACCGACCATAAGAGCTTGAAGTATATATTCTCTTAGAAGGAGTTGAACACACGGCAAAGGAGATGGATGGAACTTATCAAGGATTATGACATTGGTATTCACTACCACCCTGGTAAGGCTAATGTGGTAGCCGATGCCCTTAGCCGGGAACCTTGTTCTCTGAATGCCTTGATCAAGGTAGATAAGCCAAAGATCTATGAAGAATTTGAGAAGTTTGGGCTTGAGCTTGTTAGCCATGGGTTTTTAGGACATCTTGAGCTGAAACCTACCTTGATGGATCAAATCAAGGAAGCTCAAAAGGTCACGAGAGCATCGAAGGAATCAAGCAATGTATGGGTAGAGAAGAAGTCCCTGGGTTCAAGATTGACGATAAGGGAGTCCTTTGGTACAATGGACGCATCTGCGTGCCTACCATCGATGACCAGAAGCAACTCATCATGAAGGAAGCACATGACGCACCCTATTCCATACACCTCGGAGGAACCAAGATGTATCAAGATCTCAAGGAGACATTTTGGTGGCATGGCATGAAGCGTGATATTGCATTCTTCATTGCCAGGTGCGAGTTTGTCAATGCGTCAAGGCAGAACATCAACGTCCTGCTGGACTTCTGCAACCACTAAAGATCACTGTCTGGAAATGGGAGGAAGTAGGAATAGCTTTTATCACTGGACTTCCTGGGTCAAATCATGGTCAACACTCTATTTGGGTTATAGTTGATCGTCTTACCAAGGTTGCTCACTTTATTCCCGTTAGGACTACCTATAACGGTCGCGAGCTAGCCGACCTCTACATCACCCGGATTGTTAGTCTCCACGGTGATATGGGGTGGCCCGATCTTCTCGTGAGCAATACGATGGTGATTATGGCAGCGGATGATTGTCGGGGATAACTTGGTGTCACCGATGAACTCTCCTCGCTTGAACCCTGATGCCAATGCAACAGCTCTCAAACCCTGTAGGATATTCACGACTCCACACACTTGCGCACGTAGCCGTCGACCACGAAACGGTAGTTTGCAATCTACTGATTCCCAATGGAACAACAGATTACACTAAACTTGCAGCAGTATATCACCAAATCCAGATGAATTGGTGCGGAGGAATTCAGATTAATGCTTACCGCAGGTCAACAAAATAATCTATAGTCTAAACGTGGTCTAACCCTAATTGAGGGGATGCCTAGGGCTACTTATAGGTGGCCGGGCGTCCTCAGCAAAGACCTGGCCTAAAACATGCCTGGTTTGGGCCCAAACTGACTCAGTTTGACTCAAACGGGTACATACCAACCCATATATGGGTTCGGCCTAATTTTAGCACGCAGGCCATGTGTGTAGCGCGCCTTAGACGTGTAGACATCGTGTCGTAGGCAGTCCTAGTGCGCCATCACGTGCTCGTGCTCATCTAGACTTGATCTCCTTCATGTGGTGATGTTCTCCATGCTTGTGGCGCCGGCCTCCCTCTCCTCCCTCGCGCTCTCTTGCTTGATCACCACGTCGTGCTCCATGTGTTGCATCTCCTCGCTCCCTCGAACCCCTTCTTCTCCAATGAACCTGATCATACATATGAACAAAGACTTAGGCAGTATAAAATTCTCATTACAATAAATATCAGATTCAGCAAGGAGTGAGTTCACCTGCTGTTGTAACAACTTAGCACGGGCTCGAGTAATTGGTCCAATCCTAATCTCGTCATTGGACTTATCTTGATCAGCAACAATAGGATCATCAACAGTAGGTGGAGATGGCTGTGTAGTAGGGATGTCCTCATCATCTCCCCCCCCTTCAAAAGGCGTCGACCTCGACGCTCCAAGGTCATCTCCATCATATGGTGATAAATCAGCAACGTTGAAACTGTTGCTAACACCACCAAACTCAGCAATAGGAATATCAATCGAGTAGGCATTATCATTGATCTTGGCAAGCACTCTATAGGGACCAGCACCTCGGGGCCTCAACTTGGAACGCCTAAGCAAAGGAAATCTGTCCTTAAGCAGGTGCACCCATACCATATCACTGGGCTGAAAAAGAACCTACTTTCTTGACTTATTGCGAGCAGCAGCAGTATTCTTCCCATTCTTCTCAATAGCCTCTCGAGTCTTCTCATGAATTTTCTTCACAAAATCAGCTCTTTTTGATGCCTCCATATTAACTCTCTCATGCAATGGAAGAGGCAACAAATCTAGTGGTGTAATAGGTTTGAAGCCATACACCACCTCAAACGGATAAAGCTGAGTAGTAGAATGTACCGCCCTGTTGTATGCAAACTCCACATGCGGCAAACAATCTTCCCACTCCCGCAGATTTTTCTTGATCATTGTCCTCAGCAACTGTGACAAAGTTTGATTCACCACCTCGGTCTGGCCGTCAGTTTGGGGATGACATGTAGTGCTGAACAGCAGCTTCGTTCCTAGCTTTCCCCATAAGGTCTTACAGAAGTAGCTCATGAACTTGACGTCCCTGTCAGAAACAATAGTCTTGGGCACTCCATGCAAGCGTACAATATCCCTGAAAAACAGGTTAGCCACATGCGACGCATCGTCGCTCTTATGATATGCAATAAAGTGTGCCATCTTAGAGAATCTATCCACTACCACAAATATAGAATCATGACCATGTTTAGTTTTTGGCAATCCTAGCACAACATCCATACTAATATCTTCCCATGGTGTAATAGGTGCAGGTAGTAGTGTATACAAACCGCGAGGCTTCAGCTTGGACTTGGATGTGTTGCACACAATGCAGCGCCGCACAAACCTGTCCACATCACGCCTCATCCGGGGCCAAAAGAAGTGATCAGCTAGCATGAGTAATGTCTTCCCACGCCAAAAGTGACCCATCAAACCTCCAGCATGTGATTCCTGCAATAAGAGCAAACGCAAAGACGACTCTGGAACACATAGTTTGTTATCTCGAAATAGAAACCCATCATGTATGTGATATTTCTCCCAAGCATTTTTCAAAGCACACAAATGATATGGTTCAGCAAAATCATGATCAGTTGCATAAAGCTCACAAATACTCTCTAAACCAGGAATATTAATATCAAGTTGTGTCAATAACATATTCTTCCTAGATAAAGCATCAGCAACCACATTATCTTTTCCCTTCTTATGTTTAATGATGTACGGAAAAGATTCAATAAACTCAACCCACTTAGCGAGACGCCTATGCAGGTTGGATTGTGCTTTCAAATATTTCAAAGCTTCATGATCAGAATGTATGATAAATTCTTTTGCCCACAAATAATGTTGCCAAACCTCAAGAACTCTAACAAGTGCATACAATTCTTTATCATAAACAGGATAATTCAGTCTAGCACCAGATAATTTTTCAGAAAAATAAGCTATAGCACGACCCTCTTGCATCAAAACGCCACCTATGCCTATACCACTAGCATCACATTGAACTTCAAATTGCTTTGAAAAATCAGGCAATGCAAGTAAAGGTGCAGAAGTAAGCAAACATTTTAATTCATCAAATGCATGATCTTGGGCTGCGCCCCACACAAAAGGAACACCTTTCTTCGTTAACTCATTTAATGGTGCAGCAGTAGTACTAAAGTCTTTCACAAAATGGCAATAAAAACCAGCAAGACCATGAAAACTTCGTACTTGACTAACATTCATGGGAGTAGGCCAATCTTGAATAGCAGCAATTTTAGATTGATCTACCTCTACTCCATGCTTAGAAACAACATAACCCAGAAATATGACCTTATCTTTTGCAAATGTGCACTTCTCAAGATTAGCATACAATTTATTATCACGCAGCACTTGCAAAACTTGTCTAATATGAGTACAGTGTTCAATTTCATTGCGGCTGTAAATAAGTATGTCATCAAAATAGACAACCACAAAACGACCGATGAACTCTCGCAAAACATGATTCATTAAGTGCATGAATGTACTAGGTGCATTAGTAAGACCAAATGGCATGACTAGCCACTCATATAAACCAAATTTAGTTTTGAAAGAAGTTTTCCATTCATCTCCTTCTTTCATGCGAATTTGATGGTAACCACTACGCAAATCAATTTTAGAGAAAACAGTAGCACCACTCAATTCATCTAACATATCCTCGAGACGGGGAATAGGATGACGATATCGAATAGTAATGTTGTTTATAGCTCTACAATCTACGCACATGCACCATGTACCATCTTTCTTAGGCACCAAAATCACAGGAACAACACAAGGACTAAGAGAGACACGGATGTACCCTTTATCCAGAAGAGCTTGCACTTGTGCTTGTATCTCCTTTGTTTCGTCGGGGTTGCACCTGTAGGGGGCGCGGTTGGGCAAGGAGGCGCCAGGGATCAAGTCGATCTGGTGCTCGATGCCTCGTAATGGTGGCAGCCCAGCAGGTACCTCCGCTGGAAAAACATCATCAAAGTCCTGCAAAACAGTTGAGACACCAAGAGAAATAGGTTGCATATCGTTATAATCTAAGACCTCGCCCTTGTACATGAGCACAAGAGGCATGGCTGTAGGATCCTCACGAAATTCTCTCATGTCTTCTTTGGTGGCTAAAACTAGCAAGTTGGGCACTCCCTCACTTTTCGTTATATCACTTACGGCTGTTACATTACCTCGTGGAGGTGGCTGTTCGAGTTTCACTTCAGTCTTCTGACGAGATTCATTAACAATTTGCTGCGGTGACATAGGCAGTAGGTTGATTTTCTTGCCCTTGAACTCCAAGTGATAAGTATTGGCTCGACCATTGTGTTGCACATGTCGATCATAGAGCCATGGCCGACCCAACAAGAGATGACAAACCGTCATAGGAACCACATCAAAATCAATAGAATCCTTGTATGGCCCTATCTCAAAGTTCACACGTACCATGTAGTTTACCTTCATCTCACCATTGTCACTTAACCACTGAATATAATATGGGTTAGGATGAGGTAAATATTTCAAACCCAGCTTGGCACATAACTCCTTACTTGCGAGATTACGACAGCTTCCGCCATCAATGATCACCTTGCAAGCTTTATTGGGACCAACTAGTGCCTTGGTTTGAAACGGGTTGCAGTGCTGAGAATCAATATTGGGCTGCACAATCTGCGTACGTGGAGAGACAATAATAATAGGAGAAGAGTCAGCATAAGCATCTTCACCTTCATCATCAGAACCAAACGGATCAGCATCTTCTCCGGTCTCATATCCGTTCTCAGTAACCACTATCACTTTGTTGTTGGGACAATCTCTTTTAAAGTGTCCCTTGCCTCCACACGTATGACATAGATTCTCAGTAGCACGAGTCACGGAGGCACTCGAACCAGAACTAGTGGCTGGTGTGGTAGCGGGACGTCTGGACTGAGCTCCAGAGGTCGCTGGCCTAGTGGACGAGGAGGGGCGAGTAGGAGTCCCCTCAAGTGGCGCTGGGGCAGGGCTAGAAGGCGCCCTGGCAGTGTATCGACTGGCAGGTGAAAAGCGAGATTTTTGTTGCGCCTCTTCAGCAAGCTATGCCTCAGCCTCCATAGCATGGTGAAGCAACTGATTCATATCATTGTAAGTATGATGCCGGACGATGTTCTTGATAGGAAGTCTGAGTCCATGCACAAACCGTTGCATAGTCATCTGACTAGACTCTTGAATGCGTGATCACTGCATCAACAGTTCCATCTCCTTGTAATAAGCATCAACTGTCAAAAATCCTTGCTTCAGCTGTGTCAATCTATCAAAAACTGAACGCAAATAATTGGTGGGTACAAAATGAGCCTGCATGATTTCCTTCATCTCTGTCCATCGCAAAACAGGAAGCTCATGAGCTGCTCGGCGTTGTGTCAAAATATTATCCCACCAACGCAGGGCATAACCATCAAATTCTGAGGATGCAAGTTTGATCTTCTTATCTTCAGTGTAAGCATGCAAACGCCACAAGTTGTCGATCTTGAGCTCCCAAGTGAGGTAATCCTCCACATCACCTTCACCATCAAATCTGGGTATCGAGAACTTTGGCTTCCCTAGAAAATCATCCTCAGCAGGTATTACACATCGGGCACCAAGGCCATGTGGGGGCCGACCATGTTGTCCAAGACCACGCCCACGAGCATTGGGGCCTAGTAGATTGGCATTGTCATGGACACTGTCATCATCAGCAAAGTCAGCAGCAGGCTGCACAGGCGGTGGTACCATGGGTCGACGCAGCTTCGCTAGGGATTGGTTCAACTGATCAATGCTGTGCTGGAAAGTAGTGAACTGAGCTTGCATAGCTTGAACAGTATCTGTGGTGCCTTGCACTTTGAACTGGAGTTGTTGATGTGCAGTCACAGCGTTGGCAGTAGAACGATCCAACACCACCTCTAGATGAGTGCGCAGTCCAACAAAGTCTGTCCAAACCACCAGTGTATCCCCATCTTTTTCCTGCATCACATCATAACCACTAGTAGACATGATTAGTAGATTAGTGCATGAAATCAAAAACGTGTGGTGCCTCTCACAACTCACTCAAAAACTGACAAGAAAAGGTAATCTTACCGTTCCAAAGTGAATAGTAGTGCGTACCAGAACAAAGTATCAAGCTCGTGCACGGATGTGATGAAGTGAATACCGAGGGTATAAGAGCGATCACACGGCAAACCAGAAATATATGGTGGAGCTATAGGTATGGTATCCTAAGTACACCGCAAATAAGTCCTAGTGCTGATCGTATGACAAGACCCACAAAACACACACGGTGGAGATAAGCGAGGCAAAGCAACTCTGAAAAAGAGCTCAAGAGATATAAGTGACAATGCACAGTAGCTCGTGTTGCAATGCACAAGAGAGACGCTAGCACTGGCTCGACGAACAGGCACAAGATTGCGCACACGGCAGCAGCCTGATGAGCACGAAGTAGCTAGTCTCGTATGGGTAAGCTCCTAACACAATGCTGTAGACAGGCTGTAGCTAAAACGATCAAAATCGTGTAGAAAGGACGCTATGTGGACACAGTGGTAACATGCTGTCGCGGTAGAGAAATCGACAAAAAATGTGTCGCGGCAGAGATATACGACGCCGGAAACGCACGGCAGCGCGACGGCGACGCGAAATGGACAAAGTAGTTTGTCTCTTTTTTTTAAATAGGTGCGACGTGCGTGCACGACCCCTGTTTTTTTTTCTCTTTTTTTTAGCTAACTCGAATTTAGGCCTAAAGTAAAGTTGCCCGATCTGGCGCTGGATACCCGAGTCCTCCGCGCCGTAGCGAGCGTCGCTGCGTGCGCCCGACCCCAGACGGCCTCCGCGCCTAGGCGCCCTGGCGATCGAGGGGGCCTCGCCTGGGGGCAGACAGCCTCCGCCCCTGGGCGAGCGAAGCGGCGCCCCTTTTTTTGGGTAGATTTACTCGATTGCTGCCAGGTAGTACACCACGAGCAGGGAAACTAGCGAAGGATTCAAGGAGCTCGAACGGATCTGGAACAAATCATAGGACTGGTTGACTCTCGGGAAAAACGACCTCCTGGTCAGATCGAGTGATGCAAATCGAGACCACATCGAGGCAACACGATCACCTGAAGCAGGACTCCGACGACATCAGGGACTTCTCAGCGATAGCGACGGCGGTCGGTGCCGTGACCCGTGGCCAAGCTAGACTCGCAGATGGATCCGATCTGCACGCTAACGGAAACCGGTTGGACTCCTTTGGAGATCCGATCTATGTGATCTCAAGCACGAGCTCAAGCGCATCGACCAGAGGAAGAAGACGATGATCCTAGGCGATGCAAAAGACGACCAAAAGTAAAACTAAGATGCAGAAAAGATTGCTAGACCTAGACTCCTACGGATGGAAGAAAGAAAACGCGAAAAACGATCAGCGACTAAAACTCAAGAACGGTGCAATCTAGGCTATGGCAGAAACTAAGAACCCTAATTTTTTTTTGGCTTTTTCTGGATAGGACTGAAAACAAAAACGAATTGTAGGGATGAATGTGTGGATGCTCACCGAGTAAACCGTGGAAATCTGATACCAAGATGATATGGGGTGGCCCGATCTTCTCGTGAGCGATGCAATGGTGATGATGGCAGCAGATGATTGTCGGGGATAACTTGGTGTCACCGATGAACTCTCCTCGCTTGAACCCTGATGCCAATGCAACAGCTCTCAAACCCTGTAGGATATTCACGACTCCACACACTTGCGCACGTAGCCGTCGACCACGAAACGGTAGTTTGCAATCTACTAATTCCCAATGG
Source organism: Dactylis glomerata (assembly GCA_007115705.1). Classification (NCBI taxonomy): domain Eukaryota; kingdom Viridiplantae; phylum Streptophyta; class Magnoliopsida; order Poales; family Poaceae; genus Dactylis; species Dactylis glomerata. The sequence goes on from QXEO01000550.1 coordinate 1,073,711, forward strand.
AACAACAAATCACACTATACTTACAGCAGTATATCACCAAATCCAGATGAATTGGTGCGGAGGAATTCAGATGAATGCTTACAGCAGTTCAATGAAATAATCTGTAGTCTAAACGTGGTCTAACCATAATTGAGGGGACGCCCAGGGCTACTTATAGGTGGCCGGGCATCCACAACAAAGACCTGGCCCAAAACATGCCTGGTTTGGGCCCAAACTGACTCGGTTCGACTCAAACGGGTACATACCGACCCATATATGGGTTCGGCCTAATTTTAGCACGCAGGCCATGTGTGTAGCACGCCTTAGACGTGTAGACATCGTATCGTAGGCAGTCCTAGTGCGCCATCACGTGCTCGTGCTCATCCAGACTTGATCTCCTTCACGTGGTGATGGTCTCCATGCTTGTGGCGCCGGCCTCCCTCTCCTCCCTCGCGCTCTCTTGCTTGATCACCACGTCGTGCTCCATGTGTTGCATCTCCTCGCTCCCTCGAACCCCTTCTTCTCCAATGAACCTGATCATACATATGAACAAAGACTTAGGCAGTATAAAATTCTCATTACAATAAATATCAGATTTAGCAAGGAGTGAGTTCACCTGCTATTGTAACAACTTAGCACGGGCTCGAGTAATTGGTCCAATCCTAATCTCGTCATTGGACTTATCTTGATCAGCAACAATAGGATCATCAACAGTAGGTGGAGATGGCTGTGTACGGATGTCCTCATCACACGGTGTTCTGAAATTCATAGTATCGGACAGAGGCCCCCAATTCACCTCCCGATTCTGGAAGAAGTTGCATGAAGAATTGGGTACTAAGCTCTCTTTTAGCACTGCCTATCACCCCCAAACCGGAGGACAAACCGAGCGTGTAAAATAGATCCTTGAAGATATGCTCCGTGCTTGCGTCCTATCTTATAGATCCAAATGGGAAGATTGTCTTCCATTTGCCGAGTTCTCCTACAACAATAGCTATCAATCAAGCTTGCAAATGGCTTCTTTTGAAGCTCTCTATGGACACAAGTGCCATACCCCTCTTAATTGGTCTGAAACCAGAGAAACCAAGTGTTCGGACCCAACATCATTCGTGAAGCCAAAGAGCAATTACAACTCATCTGTGACCGCCTGAAAGCCGCCCAATCTCGGCAGAAGAGCTACGCAAATCTGAAGCATCGCGAGCTGACTTTCAATGTTGGAGATTTTGCTTATCTTCGTGTCACACCACTTAAGGGAATGCAACGTTTCCATGTGAACGGAAAGTTAGCACCAAGGTACATTGGCCCATTCAAGATCTTAGCTCGTCGAGGAGAATTCTCTTATCAGCTCGAGTTACCCTGTGAGTTGTCGGATTTTCACGACGTCTTCCATGTATCCCAACTCCGAAAGTGTCTCCAAGTCCCCGACAAGCCCGAAGTGTTCAAGAACATCGACCATCGCTCAATTGATCTCAACCATGACTTAACCTAGCATGAGAGACCAATTCGTATCTTGGAAGAATCTACCTGACTCACCCAGAGGCACAAGATCAAGTTTTTCAAGGTCCAATGGAGCAATCACTCTGTAGATGAAGCAACTTGGGAGCAAGAGGATTATCTTAGGAGCGAGTTCCCTTATCTCTTTGAGTCTTAGCTTTGGAATCTCGGGACAAGATTCTTTTAAGGGAGGAAGGTCTATAACAACCCACTTTTATAAACCTAGAAAACTTGTTGTGTGTGTGCGATGAGTAAATTTTGGAGCCAACAAAAACTTTTATTTCTTTGATGAAGGTTCACTATGTCCGTGCCCTTATCCGTTTCATGTTTGCATCTTGTGGAATCTAGTTTGGATCAATAGTTTTTGATGACCACCTTGACCCTTGTGAACTCAAACCCTAATAAGTTTTTGCCTCACATTTTTTCCTTTGGCCAAGCATCTTCTTCCTTGACCAAATCAGATTCCCCTCTTATTTCTTGTCTTGGAAATAAAACTCCACCACCCCAAAAAATCTTTCCATGGCCAACACTCTTTGTCACTTGCCCTATTCAAAACTTTGAATGTTGTCCCTAAATTTGTTCCTTTCAAATCCTCCACCTTATGGGTAAATTTTGCCCTAACTTTTAGCCCTCTCTTTCTATCTCATTTTTTTGGGAACATCTCTTTGATCACCACTTGGAACTTTCATAAGTTTCCTTTTTCAAAATTTGTAACACATCGAACCTCTTTGCAAATTTTGGACTTCTTTCAAAATTCTAATTTCAGCCTTGTTTGGTTCAAAAAAAATTTTAGGGCTAGCCCACTTCTCTCTTTCTTTTCACTCTGAATTCCTCTCCCTCTCAAAGCCCAACCCACTTCCCCTCTCTTCTCCCTGGCCTGATCCCTCTCCCTACACGATGGCCTCGGCCAGAACCCGAATGGCCAGAAACCCTAGCGATCGACCACTCCCGCCCGCTCTGCCACAACTCCCACACGCGATGACGCCAGCAACCCTAGGTCATCCTGACGCTGCCCAGTGACGCCAGCCCTCGCGCGCTGGTTGGGCGACGCTGCCGCCCTGGAGCAATACCACGCACCCCCTCGGCTATATAAGCCCCCACCCGAGCCTCTCAGCCCCCTCACACCACTCCACTCTCCCTCCCGACTCTAGTCTCTAGCGCAAAAGCGCTGCCAACCTCTCCCTCTCGCCAGGGGGAGCGAGAGCAAGCCGAAGATCACTGCAAGGTGACAGGGTGGTTGCAGCTCTCCCAGAACCCATCCCGACCCCCTTCTCCATCTAAAATGAGCTCCCCATGCCTCAGTATCCTAACCCCACCCTTTTTCTTGCCCAGAGCCGCCTAAAGTCGCCGCCGTTGAGACATCCCTGGGAGCGCTGCCGGTGGAAGGAGATGTTGCGTCTCCCACAGCACCTGACGCTATCGAGGCCACCGACCCTTCCCCGACCACCTCCGAGCCCGCCGCCAACCCACCATCAACTGCCAAAGCCCCAAGGTGAGTCTCTGGCTTGTCCTAGCCGCCCACCGTGCCCCGTTAGGTTTTGAACCCCGTGCATGCGTCGGGAGGAAGGAGATAGACGTTGGCCGTCGGATGCCCTTTTGATCGGACGACCCTGGTTAATCGATACCCTTTCGAGTTTAGTAGACGCCGATAGGTGGGCCCCGCCTGTCGGGTTCAAAATCAGCCTCCTGCCCCACGCTGGACTGCTACTGGGCCGTCCCGCTTGGGTCCGCTCGGCCCAATTGGTTTCGGTCCGCCGCATTTTTTTTAGAAAAATTGTTTAATTTTATTTCAATTACTGCAAACTTCCAATTCACATATTTTCAAAACCCTAAGCCCAAATTTAGTGAAACCTATGCCAAAAATCTTTAAATTTTGTTCTCTACCTATTAGTACTAGCACCCCTGCAGTTTGCCTTTGTAATTTTTGTCTAAATTACATATTAGTGCTTATTGGTGTATAGTACCCATTTTTTGGTTGTTTTGTAATAAAAATCTTCTAGCAGTTTTGTTATAATAATTCCTTTAAAATCACAATACAGTAGTTTAGTATCATTTATGGCTTTAATTAGTCATTAGACCCCTGCACCTTGTTTGCTTAACTAAAATGGTGTAGAAACAAATTGTTCTATGCAACCACTTGGAACCCTAACTCTTGACAACCCCTTTTTAAAAATCCTTTTTGTAAGCAAAACTCAAGTAAAAATTTGTGGTTGATTGAAGTATTGTGTGAATATGTACTGTTGGTTTGGTATGTATGCTTGTGTGCGTATTTTGCATCCGTTTTTCTGTCGCGACGATAGAACTGACTGTTGATGAATTCGAGGAAGGAGATTTTGAAGACTTCCAAGACAACCACGGACAAGCCACCCAAGGCAAGCCACCATTACTTGTTGCATATCTTGGTCCCAGTTTTACTTATGCAAGTTTTCCATTTATGTTTATTCAAAGATGCATTGTTTTGAAATTGCTATTACCTCTTGATAGCGATTCATTGGCGACTAGTCTCCACTAGTCACTTGTTATCATCTTTAAGATGACACCTCTTGATGCCTACTTACTGCATTACTTAGTGGTGGCTTGATGCTTAACATCATGTTTCCCCCTTGTAGCCTTGATTAGTTGAGCAAAAACTCTAGGTTGGGACACCCAAAAATTATTGGGAAATGTTTTGAAAACCTTGGGAAGGTTTGACTTTGCCCAAGTGTAAGTCTTGAAAAAGCAAGTTCAAAAGTTCTTGGAAGATTAGTTGGTAATGTTGGAAAGGTGTTTTATTAGAAAAACAAATCATGGTTCTAGGTATTCGCCCGGAACAACTAAGCCGTGCAACCACATTACCCTGGAATGGGACAGGGCTTAGTCCGTAGTTTATTTGTCTTTGTATGGGCTACCTCACAGCTCTATAGGGGTGTTTGATCCCTTGAAGCTGGGTTGCTATTTTACGGGGCAATACACCATAGTTGTCTATGGCCAGACGATAGTATGGGTCTCTTGACGTGGCGATGGTGTTGTGGTTAAGTGGGAAAGTGGTCTACCATGGTGCCGGAGAGATTAAGCCCGTAGGGTAGGTGACTATACTAGGCTGAATAAGCGAAAGGCTTTGTTCGATTATCCGAAGCCCGCATACTTGTGTATGACGGTCCGTGGTAGAGTCCCGGTAGATTTATCGAATCTTGCGGGGGAAAGTATACAAACACTGCAGAATGAAAATCTATTCGAATAGCCATGTCCGTGGTCATGGACGGTTGGAATGGTCGTTGCTTAGCTGTGTTGGCTTTGTTTTCAACAAGAGTTTTGGAAGAGAAACAATTTTTGGAGTACCCTTGGGGTACTACCGTGAGGTGGGTTTGGATTAAAGAAAATGACAAATTGGGTCACCCTTCCTAGAGATTTTACAAAAAGTTATTTCAAAAAGGTTTTCCATTTATGTTTATTCAAAGATGCATTGTTTTGAAATTGCTATTACCTCTTGATAGCAATTCATTGGCGACTAGGCTCCACTAGTCACTTGTTATCATCTTTAAGATGACACCCCTTGATGCCTACTTACTCCATTACTTAGTGGTGGCTTGATGCTTAACATCATGTTTCCCCCTTGTAACCTTATATAGTGGAGTAAAAACTCTAGGTTGGGACACTCAAAAATTATTGGGAAATGTTTTGAAAACCTTGGGAAGGTTTGACTTTGCCCAAGTGTAAGTCTTGAAAAAGGAAGTTCAAAAGTTTTGGAAGATTAGTTGGTAATGTTGGAAAGGTGTTTTATTGGAAAAACAACACATGGTTCTAGGTATTCGCTCGGAACAACTAAGCCGTGCAACCACATTACCCTAGAATGGGACGGGGCTTAATCCGTAATTTATTTGTCCTAGTTTGGGCTACCTCACAACTCTATATGGGTGTTTGATCCCTTGAAGCCGGGTTGCTATTTTATGGGGCAATACACCGTAGTTGTCTACGGCCGGACAATACTATGGGTCTCTTGATGTGGCGATGGTGTCGTGGTTAAGTGGGAAAGTGGTCTACCATGGTGCCGGAGAGATTAAGCCCATAGGGTAGGTGCCTATACTAGGATGAATAAGCGAAAGGCTTTGTTCAATTATCCGAAGCCCACATACTTGTGTATGACGGTCCGTGGTGGAGTCCCGGCGGATTTATCAAATCTTGTGGGGAAAGTGTAGATTCTTTGAAGAGTGAAAATCTATTTGAATAGTTGTGTTCGCGGTCATGGACGGTTGGAATGGTTGTTGCTTAGCTGTGTTGGTTTTGTTTTCAACAAGAGTTTTGGAAGAGAAACAATTTTCGGAGTACCCTTGGGGTACTACCGTGAGGTGGGTTTGGAGTAAAGGAAATGACAAATTGGGTCACCCTTCCTAGAGATTTTACTAAAAGTTGTTTCAAAAAGGTTTTTCAACAAAGATATAGAGATGTTGTAGGACATGTTTCTCAACATGCTATATCGACAAGAGAAAAATTAGAAAAAGAAAACAAACTTAGTATAGAGCCACCCTTGCTACAAGCCATACTAGCATACCTCTTGCATATTTCTCATCTTAGGTGGTTTGCGAGTACAATTCCAAAATGTACTCACGACTTTGTCCCTGGCTATTAACTTGGTCAGACTTCGATGACTATGAGGAAGATTAAGGGTTCGATGACGACATCGCAAACTAGGCCATTCTTCCGGTCAGCTGTCTGTAGGGTTTAAGGCATGACTTGGGCCCAACAACAATGCTGCTATGATCCATTGTGTTATGTGTTGAACTTCGCCTCCAAGGCATTTGATGTAAGACTTGGCCATGATGCCATTGTTGTAAGACTATTTTAAATTCGATTGTATGGATGTTGTACTTTGATTACCAGTTCAGGTTATGTGGTTCACGACATGATGATCTTGGGGTCGTGACAATCGGTTCTGGGCCCCCACACTAACGCTAAGAGGAAGGACAAATTCCTAAGTGGTCTTAAGGGAGAACTGAAAATACCTCTGTCAGTGGCCTATGCTCCTAGCTACCAGGCTCTGCTTGACCAAGCTTTCACCCTGGACAACAACATTAGGAAAGAGGAAAATCGCAAGAGGAAATTCAATGGTGGCAAGACCCACACTGAACCTTTCCACAAGAGGCACCACTCCTCTGTGGGCAGTGGAAATGGAGGCTCGCATAGACATGGAGGTCACTTCAACAAGGGCAATGGTAGCAGCTTCAATGGCCACAGGCACAATGGAGGATTCAGAGGAAAGAAATCCAATGGCCACAATAATGGTCACCACAATGGGAACAATGGACATCACAATTGGGGAAATGGACATCGCCATTTCAACTCAGATGTCAAGAAGGATATCTCCAACATCACCTGCTACAAGTACAAGAATAATGGGCACTATTCCACCAACTGCCCAGAGAACAAGCCAGATGATGCAGCCAAGCCCAATCCATTCCAGAAGGGACAAGTGAACCACCTCAATGTGGAGGAGGTGATGAATGAACCTGATGCTGTGATAAGTACTTTCCACTGAACTCATTTACAGCATTGGTTTTATTTGATACTGGAGCATCTCATTCATTCATATCAAGAGCATTTGTGAACAAGCATGCATTTACCACTGAAACCATAGGGAAAATCATTAAAGTTAGTTCCCCAGGTGGAGAAATGCTAGTCAATGCCGGATGTCGGCACTTGATTTTAGAAATTGGTAAATACAAATTTCCAACCCATCTGGTAGTATTGGATTCTCAAGGAATAGATGTTATCTTGGGCATGGATTGGATTACCACCTATGGAGGGATTATAGACTATGTCAATAGAGCTATTACACTCACCACTCCAGAAGGGAGAAGGATTAGATACAAATCCAATTTGGACTTCAATGGTATTAGGCTAAATCATCTTAAGGGGGTTAGCCTAGAGGAAGTGGCTGTAGTAAGAGAGTACCCAGATGTTTTTCTAGAGGAATTACCTGGAATGCCACCGGATAGGGATATTGAGTTCCACATAGAACTATTGTCAAACACTGGACCAATAGCAAAGAGACCTTACCCAATGTCCACTGATGAACTGAAGGAACTTAAGAAACAACTAGGAGAATAGTTAACGAAAGGTTTCATTAGAGAGAGTTTGTCCCCGTGGGGAGCACCGGTTCGGTTTGTAGAGAAGAAGGACCTGAGTCAGTGGTTGGTTATGGATTACCGTTTGTTGAACCAAGTGGCCATCAAAAATAAATATCCATTACCAAGGATCAATGACTTACTTGATTAGTTGGAAGGAGCATGATATCCCCAAAACAACCTTTGTTACCAGATATGGCTCATATGTACACAGTAATGCCATTTGGTTTAACCAATGCGCCGTCGTATTTCATGAATATGATAAATAGGGTGTTCTTGGAATTTCTTGATAATTTTGTCGTAGTCTTCATCGACGACATACTAATCTATTCCAAGAGCAATGAAGAACATGAAAAACACCTTCGTCTGATAATGGAGAAGCTTCGAGAGCACAAACTTTATGCCAAGTTTAGTAAATGTGAATTTTGTCTCAGCGAAGTGGGATTTCTTGGACACATCGTATCCAAGGAAGGAATTGCAGTTGACCCTTCTAAGGTAACTGCAGTGACAGAATGGGAACCACCTAGGAATGTAGGAGAAATTCGCAGTTTCTTAGGATTGGCTGGTTATTATCGAAGGTTCATTGAGAACTTCTCCAAGATTGCTAAACCTATGATCGAATTACTAAAGAAAGAAAAGAAGTTTGTGTGGACTGAAGGCTGTGAAAGTAGCTTTCAGGAGCTAAAGAAGAGACTAGTGTCTGCCCTAGTGTTGTGTTTACCTGATCTGGAGAAAGAATTCCAAGTTTATTGTGACGCATCTCGTCAAGGTTTGGGAAGTGTGTTGATGCAAGGAGGCAGAGTGGCCGCTTATGCTTCTAGGCAACTCAAAAAACATGAAACCAATTACCCTACACATGACCTTGAGTTAGCGTCTGTAGTACATGCTTTGAAGACGTGGAGACATTATCTGATGGGAAAGTGATGTGAAGTATTCACCGACCATAAGAGTTTGAAATACATCTTTACCCAGAAGGATCTGAACATGAGACAAAGAAGATGGTTGGAACTTATCAAGGACTACGATCTGAGTTTGCAATACCATCCCGGTAAAGCAAATGTAGTAGCCGATGCTCTGAGCCATAAAGACTATGTGAACTGTCTATCAATAGAAGAGTTACTAGAAGACCTGTGCAAAGGTTTGAGAGACCTCAGTTTGGAAGTGGTACCGGAAGGATATGTAGCCTCACTGGTAGTACAACCAACACTGATGGACAGAATACGAGAAGCCCAGAAAGGAGACAAAGAGTTAGAGAAAATTAGGGATGCATTGAAGGAAGGTAAAGCAAATGGCTTTAGTGAAGATGAGCAAGGAACCATCTGGTTCGAGAAACGGATCTATGTAGCCAATGATCCCGATCTTAGGAAGCTGATTTTCCAAGAAGCCCATGAGACGCCGTATTCCATTCATCCCAGTAATACCAAGATGTATATGGATGTGAAGGAGAGATTCTGGTGGAACAATATGAAGAGAAACATTGCCGAATACATAGCCAAATGTGATGTATGCAGCGGGGTGAAAGTTGAACACCAAAAACCTGCAGGACTTCTTCAACCATTGAAAGTGCCAGACTGGAAATGGGATCAGATTGGTATGGATTTCATCATAGGTTTACCCAGGACAAAAACCGGGTATGATTCAATCTGGGTAGTAGTGGATCGTCTGACCAAGATAGCTCACTTTATACCCGTAAAGACCACCTATACTAGTGCTAAGCTGGCAGATATTTACATGAAGAGAATTGTATGTCTTCATGGAGTCCCAAAGAGTATAGTTTCTGATAGAGGTACCAAGTTTACTTCTCACTTTTGGAAACAACTTCATGAGACCTTGGGAACGAGACTGGAATTCAGCACAGCATTCCACCAACAAACAACAAATGGTCAAATTGAGAGAGTAAATCATATCTTGGAGGATATGTTGAGAGCATGTGCCTTGGAATATAGATCCAGCTGGGATGATAACTTACCTTATGCAGAGTTTTCTTACAACAACAGTTATCAAGCTAGTATCGAGATGTCCCCATTTGAAGCTTTGTATGGGAAAAGGTGTACTACACCATTGTTATGGAGTGGTGTAGGAGAACGTAGTTTCTTCGGGCCTGATATTATCCAAGAAGCACAAGAGAAAGTTAGACTGATCAAGGATAGATTGAAGATAGCTCAGTCTAGACAGAAGAGCTACGCAGACAATAAGCATAGAGACGTCACCTATGAAGTGGGGGATAGATCTTACCTTAGAGTATCTCCTCTTCGAGGAGTCAAGAGATTTGGAATCAAAGGAAAACTAGCACCACGATTCATAGGCCCGTTTAAGGTCTTGTCTCGTAAAGGAGAAGTGGCCTATGAATTGGAGTTACCGGAGATTCTTCAGCCGTGCACAATGTGTTTCACGTCAGTCAACAGAAGAAGTGTCATCCTGAAATGTTGGAAACACCGTTAAATGATATTGTGCCTCTCGAGGAAGTACAATTAGAGAGTGATCTGACTTACGAGAAGAAACCAATCAAGATATTAGAGATAGCAGAAATAAATACTCGCACCAAGACAATCAAGTTCTGCAAAGTGCAATGGATTCATCACACCGAGGAAGAAGCCACTTGGGAGCGCGAAGAAAATCTTTGGGAAGATCACCCTCACCTATTTGCTAGCCTTTCTGAAGCTCGAGGGCGAGCTTCATCTTAAGGGGGTTAGTCTGTAACATCCCTAATTTCCAAAATTCAAAATTCATGCATGGCATTCATATTTATATTCATAGCATTGCTTTTTGAATACAAGTTTCAGCAAGTTTTAAAAATTATTTTTATTTTGTCAAAAACCTACTCTCTTGGTCCTAAATGGATAGAGAACTTTTTTGCAAACCTCTGAAATTGATTTGAATTCAAATGCTTTGTTTCAAAAAAGAAAACAAAAAAGAAAAAGGGAGAGAAAACAAAAAAATAGAAAAGGGGTTGAGAGGACCGTTTCAGCCCGGGCCAGGAAGAGGCCCAAGGCCCAGTAACTCCCCTCCCTGAACCGTTACCTCTTTCCCTCTTCTCTCTCTCTGGCGCGTAGACCCCAACTATCAGCGCGACTTCTTCTTCCTCCCTAGAACTGGCAAGCTTTGCTAGCGCCGTGATTTTGGCACCGCTTCAATTCGCGTGATCCTCGCGAGCAATCACTCCTCCAGACCGCGCTCTATAAACCCCACTATCCTCGTCCACTCCGCCCTCCTCTCGGGAGCTCCCAGACTCCACGAAAAGCATCGCCGTGTTCTGCTACTGCCGCCAGCGAGGACTCTGTTTTCCGGTGAGCTCCGTTGTCCCCGTGTCTCCCCTCTACTCCATTTATTCTTTTCTTGTCTTTGCGCACTTCCCTGACATGTTGCGGCACTGGTTTGCATTCTAGTTCGAGTAGAACGACCTCCACCCGAAGCTACTATCCGCAAGAGCTACTTTGGTGAGCAATACCCATCGACATCGTCCTCCTCGTCTTCTTCCACTTCGCCACCAAGTTTGCCTCGCCGTGCTGAGCTCATAGGTAACTTTCCCGCCCCTTGAAACCACCAGTAATGCTAAGAACGTGTGATGCCGACACATCGCCGTTGGTATCGCCAGATCTGGTGCGTTCATTTCAGATTTGATCCAACAGCTTAAAATTGAGATACGCCCGAAACAGTATCAATCAATCAGAACACTCCACGTGTCTATCTGTGGATCAGCACCAATTCAATTTTTTTTAAATTTTAGAAAATGTTCCAAATTTCAAAAATTCATATCTTTCAAACCAGTGATCCAAAAATTACAAATTTTATGTCTCTGGAAAGCTTAGGAAGTGTAGAATCCATTGGTAGGATCAAATCACTAGGTTTTAGTATAAAATCTAGAATGATTTTCAAATTGATTTAAACCACTATTTTGTGTATTTATTTTATATCTTTAGTTCTACAAGTCCAATAATTATATTTTTATAGTCCATGGGTTCCTCTGGACTTGTAGGTCAATATGGAACCAGATTTTTTTCAAAAAAAAATGTGCACAAACTTGGTGCACTCAAATATTTTGAAACCACTATTTTGTGAATAACTAAAAATCTGAAATTGCTTTTTAATTGATTCCACCTGCAGTGGTTTTGTTTTACAAAAACCTATCATCTGAGAAACCTTATTTTCAACATTTTCACACAACATAAGTTGTGTGAAATTAAAAATTCATTTGTATGCATGCATACATGTCTATGATTGCCACACGTGAAGCTATGTGTTTATGTTTGTATTATTGCTTTGTTTAGATTGTGAAGAGGAGCTGAACTACCCTTGTGAGTGCTGTGAGTGTGCTGGTTGTTGCCAAGGCAAGTGCACACATCCTCTCTACCCACTTTTACTACTGCATAAGTGTTTTAAGTAGTATGCATGATAGGTGGAATATCAATTGTTTTACAAAGTGCTTAGATCCTAGTAGTGTGTAGCCATCCTCAAACCCCACTTGTTAGGATACAAAATACTCTGAATATTGATGCCAAGCTATGTTCACTTTGTAAAAGTGTTTTGAGAATCAAATTAAGAACTTCAACTAAAATGAATCACCTGGGTGGATTGGTTTGTTGATGGAGGTGCAGTTGAGTGTCTCCTAGGGCCTCACGCCTCGTAGAGGGTGGGGTGAACCTTAGGAGTACACTTGTGGATTGGCATCCAGGATTAAAGAGATTACAATGTCTTATGTGTTTTAGAGTACTTCGAGTGTAGCCTTATGACATTATGGGCTCTGTCTTGATTGAGTAAGTTGTAAGGGTTCAACCATGAGTACTGACATGAGGTGGTAGCAGAATAGTAGGGGATACGGTCAGGCTAGTTTGGTTGAATTCTTCTTCAGAAAGGTCTTGTCTCATTCTTTTCACTGGGTAGAATGGGTCTTAAGGTGAAAGTGCACAACCCCTGCAGGGTGCCAACCTAATCGATTAGCCGTGTCCCCGGTTATGGACAATTTGAGTCTCTAGACATGGAATGTACGGAAGAATCTCATCACTGTTTCTGAATGATTAAAATTTGACTAGAAACCCTTAGGTAGGAGCTCAGAGCCATGTACTCTGAGGGGTGGTGGTTTCTGTTGTTCCAACTTTGTTGAGTTGCGCCCAGTGCTACATAACTTGCAACTATGTAGTAATGCCAGATATGACTACATCCAGGTGACCTCAATCATCATGACCTCTTCTGGTTCTTTTGTACCATCCTGCTCTTCTTCTGCTGGCTCAGCCCCCGAGCTTGTCATGGGCTGCTGCGTAGTCCTATTGGGACTCAAAATTTTGGTGTTCTTGATTGATCTCTCAACTATTTCCTCCCAGAAGACTCCTGCGGATATAGGTAAACACTGAGATCCGATGTTTGCGAGGGCATCAACTTCCTCATTGCTTGATCTGCTGGTGTGTGACACCTCGCACCGATCGAGAGTTCCCTCAAGGTAGTAGTACAATTTCCTGTATGCAATCATATTATCGCTCAGTGTGTCATAGAGATTCATTACTTGTTGGACCACGAGGTTGGAGTCGCCAAAGATTTTTAGGTGAGTTGCACCGCAAGCTTTTGCCATCCTCATGTCGTGCAGCGAGGCCTCATATTCTGCTTCATTGTTGGATGCACTCGGGAAGCTCATACGCAACACATACTTCAACTTGTCTCCTTGCGGTAATATCAGCACCACTCTAGCTCCCACGCCTTCGACTCTTTGTGAGCCGTCAAAATACATGGTCCAAACACTCAATAAATCTGGAGGGCCTGCATTTTGCAACTCGAGCCACACTGCCATGAAATCTGTTAAAATATGCGATTTGATGGCCTTTCTTTTTTCATATGTGATGTGAAAGGGGAAAGTTTGATTCCCCACATGGAGACACGCCCTGTTGCTTCAGGATTATTCAAAATATTGGACAAGGGAGCCTCGTTGACTAATATGATCGGGTGAACCAAAAAGTAGTGTCGCAATTTTCATGCTGTCATGAACACGCTGTATGCAAGGTTCTGATAGTGCGGGTAACACTGCTTGGATGGTGAGAGTACCTCATTGAGGAAATACACTAGCCTATGGACACCATGAGCTTTTCCTTCCTCGTTTTGCTCAACTAGCAGTACCGTGCTGAGCACCTAATGTGTGTCAGCAATGTACAATAGTAGAGGTTCTTTTTCATTGGGTGCAACCAACACCGGTGGCATGGAGAGCACTTTATTGAGGTGGGCAAAGGCTTGATCATCTTCTTCTATCCACTCGAATTTCTTGTTTGATTTCTTCATGAGCGCATAAAATGGAAGTGCCTTTTTGCCAAGTCTAGCCATAAATCGACTCAAGGCTGCGACTCGCCCCACTAGCTGCTGGATCTCATGTAGCTTCGTTGGCTTTCCCATTGTCAAAATCACCTGAATTAGGGTTGGCTTCAATTTCCCTTGCCGATATCAAGAATCCAAGGAGTTGCCCTGTAGGGACACCAAAGAAGCATTTGGTCATCATGAGCTTTAGTTTGTATTTGTCGAGGTTGTCAAAAGTATCGCATAGGTCGTCGATTAGTGTCGGCTCATCTCTTGTGGTAATTACCATGTCGTCAATGTACACTTGAATGTTGCATCCGATCTATTGCCTGAGCCAGCTCTGCATCATACGCTGGTAGGTGGCACCCGCGTTTTTCAGGCCAAAGGGCATGACTTGATAGCAGTGAACTCCATAGGGGGTGACAAGCGTCTTTTCTCTGTCTTCCACATTTAGTTTTATCTTGTTATAACCAGAATAAGCATCCAAGAAGGAAAACCTTGTATAGCCCGCCATAGAGTCAATGATTTGATCGATACGTGGGAGCGAAAGGGATACTTAGGATAGTGCTTATTGAGAGCGGTGTAATCAACACAGACACGACACATGTCAGTGTTTTTCTTGGGGACCAACACTAGATTGGAAACCCAAGTCGATGTTTTGATATCATTGATGAACCCAGCGTCTTCCAGACAATGGAGTTTAGCTGCTATAGCTTTGCGGTTTGGTTAGCCGAACCAACGGAGAGGATGCTTGACTGGCCTTGCTTTTGGATCTAGATTTAGTGCATGCTCAACAAGTTCCCTGGGAATTCCTGGCATGTCAGCTGGACACCAGTCAAAGATTTACCAATGCTCACGGAGGAACTCAACGAGTGCGATTTCCTATGCGGGAGTAAGGTCGGAAGCGATGGAAGTAGTCCTATTTGGGTCAGTTGGGTGGACCCAAACTTTCTTTGCCTCACGTGTAGAATCGAGAGCCGGATCTGGCAGAGATCGACCTACGTCAGGTAATATGGTGTGGTCTATGTCGCCCTTGAGCTTGTTGTCATGTTGAAAGTTTGAGCCATCTTATGGAACTCCTACTACTAGGAAAATAGGTGGTTAGTGGCGCACCATATTTGGATTATGTGGTGCATTCCAAATGCGCCACTGTTGTCACGCCACTAAATATTAAATTTGTGGCACATTCCACAATGCGCCATAGAATCCATAACAATTCTATGGTGCATATGGAGGTAATGCGCCACAAAATCCTCACATTTCTGTGGCACATTGCCACATATGCGCCACAAACTTAATGTGCCATAGAAACTATTATATATAAGCCATAGAATTATTGTACAATAATTTTTTAAAATTTCGTTTCCTAGTACACTGTAGTATATATATTGATATATATCAATGCAGATTTGCCACCACTGGTGACACCTATACACCCATAGATAGCCATTGGATCAATCCTATAGGCCAATCTCCACCACATATGCAGTTAACAGAGGGAATCCACTATGTACTCGTGTTAACCCCATTAGCTCTCCCCCACACAGCCTGGACCCACCATAGCCGTGTCTGTCATTGCCAAACCTGAAACTGACAGAGAACTAAAAGAGATTGACAGTAAACTTCAGTTAGGGTTTAGACAGAATGTGTGAGTGGATTTTTGTGCTGTGAATGCATGCAACATTTTTTTTTGTTATTCCTTCCTTTATACTTTCTGATATAAAGGAGCTAATTACCTCCTGATCATATGCGTGGGACCTATTCTAAATGCGCCATCCCACGTTCAAAATCTCAACGACAACATGATCGGGAGTGAGAGAAAACTACGGATCATGGAGACCATGCACATGCGCACGTCTCCTCTATCTACACAACCATGTGATTCTTTGACGAAAACACAAAACATTGTTCACAGAAAATAACTGAACATGCTAAACTTGACAGTCAAGTGAGCATAGGCTAACAATTCTCCCCCTTAAGCTCAATGTCCTTTGTCGATCTCCATCACACACAGTCTCTGATGAAGCTCCACAAAGTGCACACGGACGAGAACTTTAGTAAGGATATCAACAAGCTGATCATGTGTGCCGACGTGTTCGACTTCGACCTGCCCAGCCTCCGTTCTCTCCCTGATGAAGTGAAACTTGACATCAATGTGTTTAGTGCGATCATGGTGAACTAGGTTCTTTGCTAGTGCAATTGCTGACATGTTGTTAACGAGGAGCTTGAACTTGTCTGGCTTTCGGCCCTGCTTCTCACTGATCTGGCGACTGAGCCATACTCCCTGACTGACTGCTGCTGCGACATATTCAGCCTCGCATGAGCTAACTACAACGACTATTTGTTTCTAAGGCATCCATGAAACAATGTTCTCGCCTAGGAAGAAGGCTTGACCAGACGTGCTCTTTCGATCCCTAACATCTCCGGCATGATCACTGTCGCTGTAGCACAACAGAATTGCTTCACTGCACCCAGCTCTGTATCTGCACCCATAGTGGTACATCCCGTGAATGTATCGAAGGATTTGCTTCACGGCCGTCCAGTGTATCGAGTTGGGCTTCTCCATAAGTCTACTGACAATGCCCACAACCTGCGCAATAGGGGTCGAGTATTAACTAGATAGCGCAAACTACCAATGATGCTACGACAGTATGGCGTCAAACACTGTTCCACCATCGTCCTTGATCAGTTTCAGATGACACTCCATTGGAGTCTGACAACTGTTGCAGCCAGCAAGCCCTGCTTGCTCTAATATCTTGTTGGCGTAGCTCCACTGATAGAGAGTGATCTCACCTTCAGACTGACGCACCTCGATCCCCAGTAGTATGTTAGGAGGCCCAGGTGGCTCATCTTGAACTGCTTCTGCATCTGAGCCTTGAACTCCCAAATGGCTTCTGTCTTCGTGCCCATGATGATGAGATCATCCACGTACACGCCATGAGCAGGAATAAGGTGTCCGAGCCCCGGCAATAGACATCATGCTCCAGTGGGCTGTGCATAAAGACAAGCTTGTTATGCGTCTCGTCAATCTTGGCGTACCAGGCTCGTGGTGCCTATCGCAACCCATACGGAGCCTTTCTCAGCTTCAGAACCATTTGCTCCTTGCCGGCATTGACATATCCCGGCGGCAGCGCGACGTAGACGTCCTCTTACAGCTCTGCACTGAGGAAGGCAGACTTCACGTCCATATGGTGCACCTACCACCTTGAGTGAGCAGCGAGGTCAAGTAGCAGCCTGACAGTCTCCATTCCAGCAACTAGTGCAAAAACCTCATCAAAGTCCACACCTTGTCGCTGCACATAGCCCTTTGCGATGAGGCGTGCTTTGTGCTTGACAATGTTGTCGTCAGGGTCACGCTTCACTTTGTACACCCACTTGAGCCTAATTGCACTGTGTCCAACTGGGAGATTGGAGTGCACCCAGGTGTTGTTGTCATGGTTCGAGGGCATCTTGTCGTCCATGGCTGCCTTCTAGGCCTCGTCATCTAGCGCCCTTGCAATGTCACATGGCTCTTATGCACTGAGAAGACAGCACTCGAACGGCTCATGCACTGCATCTTCTTTAGTGGCGTCGAGGATGCAGGAGAGGCGATGGTAGCGGATTGGTCCGTAGTCCACATCCCTAGCGTCATCGTGCATCGGCGGCGTGGCCCAACATATCCTTGCTGGTGTGGCCGGCATGGCCGACATGCTCTAGACTGAGCCGGCAGCTCACGTGCTTGCAGCATCAGGGGTGGTCGATGAGGGGCACAGTGAGCCCTCGCTAGTGTTGAGCTCCTGCACACCCTTCTCGGTGGTGTAGACCACGGTGAACATCTCGGGCTAGCAGTGTGTTGGCGCGTTCACCGTGGCATCGTGCACCGTGGGCGTGTTCTAATTCTAGGGACTGTTTTCCTTAAACAGCACATCACGCGACACCTAAACTTTCTTTATTGCAGGGTTGTACATGCGATAGCGCTTTGTGCTTGTCTCATATCCAACAAGGACCATCGTCGTTGAGCGATCCGACAGCTTTGTGATGCCAGGGCCGACGTTCTTGACGTGAACCGTGCACCCAAATGCGCGCATGTGCTCGACGCTGGGTGTACGGTCGTGACATGCCTCATATGGCGTGACAATCTTCAGGCTTCGGGTTGGGATGCGGTTGAGGATGTACACAGTAGTGGTCACTACCTCTACCCAGAAGTACGATGTCATGCCCATGCTCCTAATCATGCATCTCACAATCTCCACCACGCTTTGATTGCAACGCTCCATGACCCCATTCGCCATTAGGTATGTGTCGATCCACACAGCAGGGTCCTATTGACGATCGTACTTCTCGACCTCCCTTGGGGCCGTGAAGTTCAGAGGGTACTCCTCGCCTCGGACCCTTGGCCCGAAGCAAGCTGATCCAACTCACGCAAGCGAGCCGAACTATTCAGCATGGTTAGTGAGGGTATGCCACAGGTCATATGGCTGGCGTGATCGCCATACCTGCTTGTTGATGAGGTGAGTACGCGTGTCAATGTGATGCCCGTGGTTGGTGTAGCACTGGTGTTTGATGTCTAGGCACGCTTCTATTCTTGTAGACAGTGTTGGGCCTCCAAGTGTAGAGGTTTGTAGAACAGCAGCAAGTTTCCCTTAAGTGAATCACCCAAGGTTTATCAAACTCAGGGAGGTAGAGGTCAAAGATATCCCTCTCAATCAACCCTGCAATTAAGATACAAGAAGTCTCTTGTGTCCCCAACACACCCAATACACTTGTCAGGTGTATAGATGCACTAGTTCGGCGAAGAGATAGTGAAATACAAGTAATATGGATGATTATAAGTGGTAATTGCAATCTGAAATAAAAATGGTAGCAAGCAAACATGCAGCAGAACTGGTTGTAAATGGTGTTTCAATGCTTAGAAACAAGGCCTAGGGATCATACTTTCACTAGTGGACACTTTCAACAATGATATCATAATTGAACACATAAATATCTTTCTTCACTATGCTACTCTAAACTACTCTCTGGTTGCATAACGAACACCAATTCACCGCGTAGGGCTGTAAAAGCACTCCTTAAAGTTCGCATTCCCCATCTAGTTAACCCCACACTGTCACCTTGAGCGCCCCAGATGGTTCTAGACAAACACCACAATTTCATAGAGACATCCAACTCAAATTATAACTCATGATAAGTATTTCTATATTCTTTAGCCTAACCTTCACACCGTGGGACAAGGTGTCTCCGGAGATCACATTAAAAAAAGCACTTGAGTAGCATAATAGATGAATAGTAACATCTACTTATTCAACTAGATTACAAAGCTCATGATCACATAAAGATCACACCATGGGAGAGAGAGATAAACCACATAGCTACCGGTAGAGCCCTCGGCCTCGGGGGAGAACTACTCCCTCCTCATCATGGGAGTCAGCAATGGTGATGAAGATGGCGGGGGAGTCGATGGAGATGGCTCCGGGGGCAATTCCCCGTCTCGGCACACACTGGGACGCCCAAGGGGCCCACACCATGTGGTGGCATGGCTAGAGGTGGGCCCGCACCATGGCATGATGTCGGGGGCAATATATAGGCAGAAGGGTGAGGTCGGTGGATGCCCGAGGGGCCCACACCATGTGGTGGCGTGGCCAGAGGTGGGCCCGCGCCACGGCATGGTGTGGCCACCTCCCGGCTCGTCTCCGTCTCCCCTTTGGACTCCATCTTCTTGTCAGAAAAATAGGAACTTTGGCTTTTGTTTCGTCCAATTCCGAGAATATTTCCTTTGGTAAATATCTGGAATAGAAAAACAGCAGAAAATAGGAACTGGCACTGTGGCATCTTGTTAATAGGTTAGTTCTAGAAAATGCATAAAAATGCCACGAAGTGTAAACAAAACATAAAGCAATTGGTGTAAAACAAGCATGGAGCATAAAAAATTATAGATACGTTTGCAACATATCAGGATCCCCATTCTTAACTCCTGCTCGTCCTCGAGTAGGTAAGTGATAACAAAAATAATTTTTGAGGTGACATGCAGCCAACACAATCTTGATCAAGTTATTGTAAAAGCATTGCAAGCTGAGATCAAAGTACTCTAAACATAAGCATAAAAGATATAATTCTAACAATAGAACTTAGCAACCATGTTACAACATGAAAAGCAACACAAACAAAAGATCATGAATAATAATGCATCGAAAGTTACTTGTTTGTTTTGAGCATAGAGAAAACATAGCAAAGTGGTATTCAGCTTATCCTTCATGGAATAGCAAAACATAAATGCATAGGACACCTTCAATGTTCAAAGGGTGACTAGATACAAATAATTTGAGAACAAGCAACACCATAATCATGAATCAATCATTAATAAATTTTGGGATTATGCACATTATACTCAGAATGACAACTATGCTCTCTTAATTGGTGCATAAGGATAGAAGATGAAGACTCGACATAAAAGTAAAAGAAAGGCCCTTCACAGAGGGAAGCAGGGATTAACAAGTTTTATAAAGCTTCCAAAAATTATGGTACTCATTAGCTTTGAGCTCTCATTGCCCCTATCATAAGCATCTTGAATGGTTAAAGTTAATGTGAGGGAAAATATGAGTTATATGCTTGACAAATCACAAGTTGAAAACCTCATGCCCCTTGAATACGAGTACCTAAACCTCCTGCTACTCAACTTAGTTGCCAAATAAGTTCTTGTCATTGTAAGCATACATGTATCATTGAGAACGCCAGTGGGGTACCTCTTGCCCCATGATATAGGAGTTTTCACATACCAAAATGACAAGACAAACAGACAATGAACATCTCATCAATCCTTTTATTTACTATGGGCATAGTTTTTTTTTGAAGATGCTTCATAGAATGCTCACTATGGTATGCTGTAAATTTCCACCATGAATGATGCATGGCTTGGGTTGGCGGCCTAGGCGTTTCTCTAACACATATACAAACTCCATGAGCTTACAAGTTTCCATTTTATTTCACACCGTTAGACATCCATAGTGATATGGGGTGGCCCGATCTTCTCGTGAGCGATGCGATGGTGATGATGGCAGCGGATGATTGTCGGGGATAACTTGGTGTCACCGATGAACTCTCCTCGCTTGAACCCTGATGCCAATGCAACAGCTCTCAAACCCTGCAAGATATTCACGACTCCACACACTTGCGCACGTAGCCGTCGACCACGAAACGGTAGTTTGCAATCTACTAATTCCCAATGGAACAACAGATCACACTAAACTTGCAGCAGTATAACACCAAATCCAGATGAATTGGTGCGGAGGAATTCAGATGAATGCTTACAGCAGTTCAACGAAATAATCTGTAGTCTAAACGTGGTCTAACCCTAATTGAGGGGGCGCCCAGGGGTACTTATAGGTGGCCGGGCGTCCTCAGCAAAGACCTGGCCCAAAACATGCCTAGTTTGGGCCCAAACTGACTCGGTTCGACTCAAACGGGTACATACCGACCCATATATGGGTTCGGCCTACTTTTAGCACGCAGGCCATGTGCGTAGCGCGCCTTAGACGTGTAGACATCGTGTCGTAGGCAGTCCTAGTGTGCCATCACGTGCTCGTGCTCATCCAGACTTGATCTTCTTCACGTGGTGATGTTCTCCATGCTTGTGGCGCCGGCCGCCCTCTCCTCCCTCGCGCTCTCTTGCTTGATCACCACGTCGTGCTCCATGTGCTGCATGTCCTCGCTCCCTCGAACCCATTCTTCTCCAATGAACCTGATCATACATATTGATAGGGTAAAGGTGCCCGATCTTTCGATGAGACGATAATTATCGATTATGGTGGAGGTCGACATTGACGATCCGACTACAAACGTGCGAGACGTTGCGCCTTAGCAATCGATACACCAACTTCCGAGGCTATTGATCACGCCGGAGCTAGATCAACCTGATCACGAGGATCAATTCCTACAAGCAATTGAAGAACAACCAAGAATTATAGTTGCAATCGAGATATTGCGAATAAAGATGAAGGCTTTATTGAAGAGGTGGGATTCTGTCTGTGCGTAGTACAAAACGTCGATTTGACACTTGTGACTATGGCGAAGAGTAGCTCGTGGCTAAGTCTTTAACTAAACAAAATCCAAGTTCTAATGACGGCTAGGAGGAGGTATATATGAGGGAAAGGGCAGGGATTTTCGTATAGCCCTAATGGGCCATCCGAAAATAACCCTAGATGGGCCAATTTCCACTCAAACAGCCTCCAGAAAATCCCTAAAATACCTATGACGAAAATACATGGGTTTAACCCATAAAATAAGGTGACGCAGCACCATATAAAGCCTTGGACGAATTTTATGATTGAGTAACTTATGAATTTCGTCCAAGCATCCTTGCAGCATTAAGGTGGCTTCAAAGTTCTGAAATCTTCACTTGTAGCGTCATCCTGAATCCTCACACGATTGCTGCCATCCTCTCCATGCACGATCATGCTCCAATGCTTGTCCCTCTCATCCGTGCTAGGCCCATCATTCCTAAGTAATATAAACACATCTGATTTAGGCAGCATCATATTCTCATGAATATTAGGAATAGTTCCAAGAAACGAAAGTACCTGATAATTTAGTTGGCGTGCACGAGATCTTGTGAGAGGTCCTTGGAATTGTGGAATGTGAGGAAGTGTGGCTGTAGGTGCAACGGTTGTATCAACCGTAGGGATGTCCTCATCATCCTCCCCTTCTTGAATTGAAGTTGTCCTCGACGCAATCTCATCTTCTTCTCCAAAGTATGGCTTCAAATCTGCAATGTTAAATGAAGGACTTACCGTGCCCATCTCTGCAGGAAGCTCAAGTTTATATGCATTATCATTCATTTTCTCTAACACTTTAAAAGGACCAGCAGCACGTGGCATTAATTTAGACTTGCGCAAATCAGGAAAACGATCTTTGCGCAAATGCAACCAAACTAGATCTCCCACATCAAACACAATATGCTTTCGTCCTTTATCACCAGCAACTTTATATTTAGCATTCATACGTTCTATATTTTCCTTAGTAATCCTATGCAACGTAAGAATCTGTTCAGCACGTTGTGTAGCATCAAAATTATGTTGCACCGAAGATGGAATAGGTAATAAATCAATAGGTGCACGAGGAACAAAACCATACACAATCTCAAAAGGACATAACTTAGTTGTAGAATGCACGGAACGATTGTAAGCAAATTCAATATGAGGTAAACAATCTTCCCACATTTTTAAGTTCTTCTTTAAAACAGCCCTTAACATGGTAGATAAAGTTCTATTTACTACTTCAGTTTATCCATCAGTTTGGGGATGACATGTAGTACTAAACATCAATTTAGTCCCCAACCTAGCCCATAAACATCTCCAAAAATGACTAAGAAATTTAGTATCACGATCTGAAACAATAGTATTAGGCACACCATGCAAGCGAACAACATCGCGAAAGAATAATTCAGCAACATGAGCAGCATCATCACTCTTATGACAAGGAATAAAGTGTGCCATCTTAGAAAATCTATCCACAACCACAAAAATACTATCCCTCCCCTTCTGTGTTCGAGGTAATCCTAACACAAAGTCCATAGAAATATCCTCCCAAGGTACACTAGGAACAGGAAGAGGCATATATAAACCATGTGGATTAAGGCGGGACTTAGCTTTTTGACATGTTGTGCAGCGAGCAACAAACCTCTCAACATCCCTTCTCATGCGTGGCCAAAAGAAGTGTGTAGCAAGTACGTCTTCTGTCTTCTTTACTCCAAAGTGACCTATTAATCCTCCTCCATGCGCCTCCTGCAACAACAAAAGACGAACATAACCTTCTGGAATGCATAGTTTGTTAGCACGGAACACAAACCCATCATTGAGGACGAATTTGTTCCAAGTTCTACCCTCTAAACAATGCTGCAAAACATCTTTAAAATCTGCATCGTTCACATATTGTTCTTTGATAGTTTCCAATCCAAAGATTTTGAAGTCAAGTTGAGATAACATGGCATAACGACGTGACAAAGCATCAGCAATAATATTATCTTTACCCTTTTTGTGTTTAATAACATAAGGAAAAGATTCAATGAATTCAACCCACTTTGCATGACGTTTATTCAACTTAGCTTGACTACGAATATGCTTCAAAGATTCATGATCAGAATGTATAACAAATTCTTTAGACCATAAATAATGTTGCCAAGTTTCTAATGTTCGAACAAGAGCATATAATTCCTTAACATAAGTAGAATAGTTCAAACTAGCTCCACTCAATTTCTCACTAAAATAGGCAACAGGTTTACCCTCTTGTAACAACACTCCTCCTAAACCAATTCCACTAGCATCACATTCCAACTCAAAAGTCTTATTAAAATCAGGAAGTTGGAGTAAAGGAGCATGTGTAAGCTTATCTTTGAGTAACATGAAGGCGTCTTGTTGTGCATTGCCCCAAACAAAGGGCACATCTTTCTTAGTAAGCTCGTTCAGCGGCGCTGCAATGGAACCAAAATCTTTCACAAAGCGCCTATAAAATCCAGCGAGGCCAAGGAAGCTCCTGACTTGTGTGACTGTTTTGGGTTGTGGCCAACTCGAAATTGCTTCAATCTTGGCGGGATCAACTTCAATACCCTGTGCTGTAACAACATAGCCAAGAAAAGCAACTCTATTCGTGCAAAAGGTGCACTTTGCAATGTTACCAAACAAACGTGCAGCACGTAAAGCATCAAAAACAGCACGTAAATGTTCCAAATGTTCTTCAACAGATTTGCTATATATCAATATATCATCAAAATATACCACCACAAAATGTCCAATAAAAGCACGTAAAACTTCATTCATTAATCTCATGAAAGTGCTGGGAGCATTAGTTAAACCAAAAGGCATCACTAACCACTCATATAGGCCAAATTTAGTTTTAAACGCAGTTTTCCATTCATCTCCTAACTTCATACGAATTTGGTGGTAACCACTACGCAAATCAACCTTAGAAAACATGGTAGAGCCACTCAATTCATCAAGCATGTCATCTAAACGAGGAATAGGATGACGATAGCGAATAGTAATATTATTGATTGCTCTACAATCAGTACACATGCGTGAAGAACCATCTTTCTTTGGTACCAAAATAATAGGAACAGCACAAGGACTAAGAGACTCACGAATATGACCCTTGTCAAGAAGTTCTTGAATTTGTCGCTGAATCTCTTTCGTCTCCTCCGGATTGGTACGATATGGCGCACGGTTGGGCAAAGATGCTCCAGGAATCAAATCAATTTGGTGCTCAATTCCACGAATAGGTGGCAGTCCTGGAGGTACATCTTGTGGAAAAACGTCCGCATACTCCTGCAAAATGTTAGCAACAGCAGGTGGCAAAGAAGAAGGTATCTCCTCAGCTGAAAACAACACTTCTTTGCAAATGATAGCATAACAGGCAGTAGTACTCACATCAATTTCAGAAATATCAGATTTGCTAGCTAGCAAACAAGTACTTTTCAAACGAATTTCATTAGCATGTTTGGGAGCAGATTTAGAAGTACTTGTAGAAGGCATAAGTTCCTTAGCAACAATCTGATTTTCGCTCAGCTTTTTCCCCTCATTATGTGCTCTACTAGCTCTAGCAAGATCATCCTTTAAAATACTTTCAGGAGACATGGGAAGTAACACAATTTTCTTATCATTATGAACAAGAGAATACTGATTTGTGCTACCATAGTGTATAGAATTTGTATCAAATTGCCATGGTCTACCAAGTAAAAGAGCACATGCTTGCATAGGAACAACATCACACTCAACATAATCAGCATATGCAGCAATAGTAAAATGCACACGAACTGTACGTGTTACCTTAACCTTGCCGCTGTTATTAAACCATTGAATGTGATATGGACGAGGATGGGGTCGTGTCGTAAGAGCAAGCTTATCAACCATCTCCATGCTCGCCAAGTTGTTGCAGCTTCCACCATCAATAATAATGCGAATACAGCGATCTTTAACCACGCCCTTGGTATGGAACAGATTATGGCGCTGGTCAGGCTCAGCCTTGGTAATTTGTGCACTCAAGACTCGCTGTGCAACTAAACTCGGGTATTTCTCCGCATGTTCTGCAGCCATATATTCAGAATCTTGCTCCGTGGATGCAGCAGCACATTGTTCATCAGATGCAATAAGAGCCAAAGTATCTTCATCATAATCACTGGCGGAGTCGTATCCACCATCCTCAAGAGCAATCATCACGCGGGAGGAGGCACAATCGCGTGCAAAGTGACCAAGTCCACCACATTTACGGCACTGAATTTGGCTGGACTTGCCTGTAGATGCCATGGAGGACGCAGCGCTCGGGGCTGGACCCGTAGTAGTCTTCCGTGCAGCAAACGGAGGTGGTGCAGATGCTGCAGATCGCATGGATGTGGTCGCTGGAGGTGTAGGTGCAGCAGGCCTTGACGCCGAATTCTGTGATCTCCAAGAAGAACGCCCTGCAGAAAAATTAGTTCACGTCGCCTCGCGTCGATCCTGCACTTCACATTCAGCATTGCAAGCAAGATGGAACAAACGGGTAATAGTGTGATAAGATTTATATCGAAGAATGGTCTGAATTTCCTTATTTAACCCGCCTACAAAACGTGCCATTAATGCTTCATTATCCTCCTCTATACCACAACGTAGCATGCCAGTTTGCAACTCCTGATAGTAATCCTCTACAGAATTTTTGCCTTGATCTAGACGTGCTAATTTGGTAAGCATGGAACGCTGATAATATGGTGGAACAAAACGAATACGCATAGCCTGTTTTAAAGCATCCCATGTAGTGATTGGATTAGCATGATTAGCACGACAATATTCAGACCACCATATGGAAGCAAAGCTAGTGAACTCACAAGTAGCAGCACTAACACGTCTATCCTCGGGATAATTTAAGCATGCAAAACGCTGGTCTAATTCTAATTCCCAAGAGAGGTATGCATCAGGGTTATAGCGATCATCAAATGTAGGAACATGTAATTTCATCTTAGCAACATGGTCATCATCACGTACCAGCGGACGAGGAGGTGGACGGCGAATGTAGGGCCGAGGACGACCAGGTGGCTGATCAACTGTGAAGTCGTCCGCGTACTCGCCCTCGTACTCATCTTCCCCGTAGTAATCATCCTGCTGTGCATCGCGGGCCTGTGTAACACCCGTAGCTCCCGCAGCAGCACCCGCAGCCGAAGTTTGTGCCGGGTGATGTAGAACGCGTTGTGCACGTCCCCCAACGGCCGGTGTAGGAGCCACGTGAGTCGGTTGTGGCGGAGGCGCGCGAGCCGGCGGTGGAGGTGGTAAGCGTGCGAGCACCTCCTGGAATTTAGCGTCGAGTTTGGCGGTGAAGGCGGTCTCGAGTCCCTCGAGTTGCTCCATCGTGTCACTAAAACGCTTGTCCACATCCTACATATGATCAGACAAAAGTTTGGTGACGTGAGCCTGCAAGGCTTCACCCTCCAGTGGCTGTGGCTCGGTGATGTCTGATGGCATGATTAGTACTCAAAAGCACAGTTGTAGGGTATGGATAAAACAGGAACAGGGGTGGAAAACGCTTAATCTGTCAAGCAAACCAACACTCTTACCCGTTCTTACCCTGCAGCAGGTGGCGATCAGCAACCGTCGTGACCAAACTTCAGGAAGATTGAATATAGCGATTGCCAGGTGGTGTCAACGCACGGTGTAGGAATATGTGGAGCTCTGGGTGACTGCAATATCTGTAGCAACAATTTCAAAACAGCAATGCAAGGTTGAATAACAGCTCAACGACGGTACTGTGCTGGTCCTAGACTAGCCCAAGCTAGAGACGCGAGCCAAGAACACTAAGGAAGTCACAGCATGGCACAACAAGCAGAAAGAAACAGCTCCAAAGCAGGATATAAGTGAAAATCTGCAGGAATTTTCGGGTCCGAAACTTCAGAGGGCAAAAACTCGGCCTTCCCGGCCTTTTTTGGGAGTTCTGAGTGTCGCACAACGACGTCACATAGATCTTTTCGTGCTGAGCATTTTGAGTGGTCGCACGTCGAAAACGGAGTTCGTATGCAAAAGTTATGGCCAGTTGAAATTTGCTGTCGAAAACCGTCAAAAACTGACGAAACTGTCCAATTCGGACTAGAATCGGACTGCACTAGTAGGAACGGGTCAACCCGACTAGGATGCGGATTTGACTTTTTTTTTTTTTTGCTCTCCTCTCCTCTTTCCTTCTGGCCGAAACTTTCTAGAACTCTGATCAAGTCACAACTCGGATCGGTTCTGCAAAGATGGGAAACAAGAGTAGGAAAACGAAAGGGTGTATGGTGGTGGGGATAGCGGAATCTGTGGTGGTGGTGGTGATGGCGGAAGCGGTGGTGGCGGTGGTGATGGTTGTGAACCGAACTCGAAACTCTAAAGAACTAGACGTAAAACCAGCACTGGACACGACGATGCAGACTAGAATTCAACAATGCAAATACTGAAAAGAAAAGATGCAAAGGCTCGAACTGTTTCTGGGAAAAGATCTAGTCCTAATATTTTTGGCTTTTTCATGGATTCTAGGTATAAAGATGCAATCTAGACTACGAAAACAGTAAATCTCACCGATCAACCTCAAATCTGATACCACTTGATAGGGTAAAGGTGCCCGATCTTTCGATGAGACGATAATTATCGATTATGGTGGAGGTCGACGTTGACGATCCGACTACAAACGTGCGAGACGTTGCGCCTTAGCAATCGATACACCAACTTCCGAGGCTATTGATCACGCCGGAGCTAGATCAACCTGATCATGAGGATCAATTCCTGCAAGCAATCGAAGAACAAGCAAGAATTATAGTTGCAATCGAGATATTGCGAATAAAGATGAAGGCTTTATTGAAGAGGTGGGATTCTGTCTGTGCGTAGTACAAAAGGTCGATTTGACACTTGTGCCTATGGCGAAGAGTAGCTCGTGGCTAAGTCTTTAACTAAACAAAATCCAAGTTCTAATGACGGCTAGGAGGAGGTATATATGAGGGAAAGGGCAGGGATTTTCGTATAGCCCTAATGGGCCATCCGAAAATAACCCTAGATGGGCCAATTTCCACTCAAACAGCCTCCAGAAAATCCCTAAAATACCTATGACGAAAATACATGGGTTTAACCCATAAAATAAGGTGACGCAGCACCATATAAAGCCTTGGACGAATTTTATGATTGAGTAACTTATGAATTTCATCCAAGCATCCTTGCAACATTATGGTGGCTTCAAAGTTCTGAAATCTTCACTTGTAGCGTCATCCTGAATCCTCACACGATTGCTGCCATCCTCTCCATGCACGATCATGCTCCAATGCTTGTCCCTCTCATCCGTGCTAGGCCCATCATTCCTAAGTAATATAAACACATCTGATTTAGGCAGCATCATATTCTCATGAATATTAGGAATAGTTCCAAGAAACGAAAGTACCTGATAATTTAGTTGGCGTGCACGAGATCTTGTGAGAGGTCCTTGGAATTGTGGAATGTGAGGAAGTGTGGCTGTAGGTGCAATGGTTGTATCAACCGTAGGGATGTCCTCATCATCCTCCCCTTCTTGAATTGAAGTCGTCCTCGACGCAATCTCATCTTCTTCTCCAAAGTATGGCTTCAAATCTGCAATGTTAAATGAAGGACTTACCGTGCCCATCTCTGCAGGAAGCTCAAGTTTATATGCATTATCATTCATTTTCTCTAACACTTTAAAAGGACCAGCAGCACGTGGCATTAATTTAGACTTGCGCAAATCAGGAAAACGATCTTTGCGCAAATGCAACCAAACTAGATCTCCCACATCAAACACAATATGCTTTCGTCCTTTATCACCAGCAACTTTATATTTAGACATCGTGTCGTAGGCAGTCCTAGTGCGCCATCACGTGCTCGTGCTCATCCAGACTTGATCTTCTTCACGTGGTGATGTTCTCCATGCTTGTGGTGCCGGCCGCCCTCTCCTCCCTCGCGCTCTCTTGCTTGATCACCACGTCGTGCTCCATGTGCTGCATGTCCTCGCTCCCTCGAACCCCTTCTTCTCCAATGAACCTGATCATACATATGAACAAAGACTTAGGCAGTATAAAATTCTAATTACGATAAATATCAGATTCAGCAAGGAGTGAGTTCACCTGCTGTTGTAACAACTTAGCACGGGCTCGAGTAATTGGTCCAATCCTAATCTCGTCATTGGACTTATCTTGATCAGCAACAATAGGATCATCAACAGTAGGTGGAGATGGCTGTGTAGTAGGGATGTCCTCATCACATAGACAAAAGAACATGATATCAACTAAATAGGAATAAGTGCAATATTGAAAGCGTGCCCCATGAGAGCGTGGTTGTGCTAACTCCCAACTCACAATTTGCAAGCATATAATTTCATAAGATAGTCACAATGGTTCAAGTTTATTAAGTGCAAGAAAGTAAATGTGTCATCAAGTTTGTGAGAGCTTTACTAACTAATTTTCTCATAACAAGCATTTAATTTGGAAGATAGATAAAAACATGATGAATATACTTGGAATAGCAATGATGCTAATAGGTAGATATGGTGGACACATTGGCAAACTTTGGTTTTTTGGGAGTTGGATGCACGAGTAGAGCTCATACTCAGCACAGGTGAAGGCTAGCAAAAGACTAGGAGCGACCAACTAGGAGAGCAATAACGGCCATAATCATGCATAGCGACAAAACATTATTAATCAAAGCATAAAGTGATAATACAAGTCAAAAACTAAATGATCATAGAGGCTTGAGGTGACTTCTTCATAGTCATAACATGGTGTAAGCATGCGCCAAGTCAACCCAAATAAAGCATCAAAGGAGAATACCACAACATTATGCTTTTGTATGATAAAAACAACGCATGATTCTTTCAATGGCACATTAAGCACTCTCAGTTATTTGAGACAAGTCATGCTACAACAATAACTGCTAAGCATATAATCAAAATAATATCTAGCATGACATGCTAAAGTCTAAGCCATAGTCTAAGTAAGCTTCCTTTTGCACCACTATAAGCATGAAATATTTTACTCTTCTCCAACACCAATCAACTTATTTGAAACAACTCTCATAGATAATAATCAATAAAGACCAGAGAGCTAATCATAAAAAGTGAACCAAACCAACAAGCTCAGAACAAAATATGAGTGGAAAACAAGAGCTAAACGCCGTACTAGCAAAAAGTGAACACTCACAAAACAATAAGAGTGCAAACTAGAGTGTTCTAAACAATGAAAACGGGGTGTGTCTCTCTCCAAAACAAATATGTTGTGATCCAACCATTTATTACAGCAAACTAAACAAAAGAAAACTGAAAACAAAAATAGAGTCGCTCCAAGAATAACAGATAGCATATGAAGCAATAAAAATATAGTATCTTGAAAGATGACCTGATATTTTTGTTGATGAAGAAGGGGATGCCTTGGGCATCCCCAAGCTTTGACTCTTGTACTTCTTGGATATTTCTTGGGGTGACATGGGCATCCCCAAGCTTGAGATTTTGTCCATCCTTCATCTCATCACATCATTCTTCTCTCCCTACACTTGAAAACTTCCTTCATATAAAACTTCACACAATTCTCATTAGCAACATTAGTGTATGCAAGATAGTAGATCCACTTTTGGTTTAGTTTCAACTCAAGTAAAAGATCCATTAAAACATTAGCTACTGTAATAACTTCTTTTAAAAGCTCTTCCGATCAAAAGAACTAAAAAAAAGAGATTAAGAGGCAAATACAAATAGTGGCAGAAATCTGTCAAAACAGAACAGCAGGTAAAGATCGATTTTTTCGAAAATCTTCTGTTGCTCAAAGTTTTCTGTAACCTAGGGTATTACAATTCCGTAGCTTTGTGATACGTCCAAAATGTATCTACTTCCCCGAACCCTTTTGTCGTTCTTTTTCATCTAATTTGTGTGTTTTGAATACAACTAACACGTACTAACGCTATCTTCAGTAGAATTGCTCTGGTGTCTTGTTTTTGTGCAGAAATCCAACTTTCAGGAAAATTCCCAGAAAATATCGCAAAACTCCTATTTTACCAGAAGACTCACAGAGCCAGAAGACAAGATGGAGAAGAGCCACGAGGGGCCCACACCACCTGGTGGCGCGAGCTAGGCCAGGCTGCACCAGGGGGTGGTGTGGCCGCCTCGGTCACCGCCTTGAGCCCTCATTTTGCCTACATAAGGTCTCTGACCTGAAAACAGAGGGTGTTCGGCGTTTTTCCCAGATAGAGTTCCGCTGCGCTGCCACCACCAGAAACGGCGATTCGAAACCAGAAACTCCATTCTGGCACCCTGATGGGACGGGGAATTGGAGGAGATCATCATCATCGAGGCCTCTCCATCAACCATCCACGATTCCTCCATCCATGTGTGAGTAATTCCGCTATAGGCTGAAGGGGGATGGTAGGGATTGGATGAGATCATTCATGTAATTGCTATAAGATTGTTAGGGCATGGTGCCTAGTATCCATTGTTAGTGCTTTTGACATTGTTGCAACTTGTCGTGCTTAATGCTTGTCAGTTTGGGCCCGAGTGCCATGATCTCAGATCTGAACATGTTATTGTTTCATGAGGATAATTATTGTTTGTGATCTTACGTGCAAGTTATATACACATATCATTGTCTGGAACCCGAGGTCCCAAAGTGACAACAATTGGGTTAACTAGAGGGGATGGCTGTGATGTGAGGATTACGTGTGTTCACGGAGTGTTAATGCTTTGCTCCGGTACTCTATTAAAAGGAGTACCTTAATTACCAGTAGTTTCCCTTGAGGCCCCGTTGCAAACGGGCTGGTAGGACAGAAGATGTTGTGCAAGTTTCTCATTGCGAGCACGTACGACTAAATATGGAACACATGCCTATAGTTACTTAGTACTAGGATGCTTTATCATTATTTATCTGCAATTGCACATGTCTTGATTGTTATATGAATTATCTTATCCATGCAACGCCCGTTCATCCATCCCTATGCCTACAGTGTTATAATCCTGTTGTTTACTATAGTCACTACTGCTGTCTTTATTTTATTACTGCTACTATTATTTCGCTACTGCTACTACTATAAAACTGTTGCTACTGATAAACTATTGTGAGCAAGTCTATTTCTAGGTGCAGCTGAACTAACAACTCATCTGTTAAGGCTTATAAATATTCTTTGGCTCCCCTTGTGTCGAATCAATAAATTTGGGTTTTACTTCCCTCGAAGACTGTTGCGATCCCCTATACTTGTGGGTCATCAAGACTAGGCGCTGTTGCCGGGG
The DNA here is from genome assembly GCA_007115705.1 of Dactylis glomerata. Taxonomy (NCBI): domain Eukaryota; kingdom Viridiplantae; phylum Streptophyta; class Magnoliopsida; order Poales; family Poaceae; genus Dactylis; species Dactylis glomerata. The sequence goes on from QXEO01000550.1 coordinate 1,106,776, forward strand.
AGCATAGCTTTATTTGTAAGTTAACTTGGAATTGATATTATTCGCTGCAATCCATCCATCATGGGTAAACCTCATGATGGAAAAGTTCCTATATTGCCATCCACTACAAGAAGAGGTACAACTCTGAAAACCTCTGTTGCTCTTGATTCACCGTCTGTGATGAGTAAGCTTCTTACACCACCACACGCACATGCTACACATACTGCTACTTCTGAAAATGCTTCTGATAATTTTGATGAGGCTTCTACTGTGCTTGATGAGGGTGGTTCATTAGGTTCTTTTCTAGGTGCTACAATTGCTAGAACTAAACAAATGGGAAACACCGATATTGTTACATCTGTTAGTTCACCTGAGTCTAGAGAATGTCCTAGTGATGATCTTGAGGAAACTTATATTGAGCTTAATTATGAATTTATTGAAGAGTTTCATGCTACTAGCGATGCAAGTACTATTAAAAATCTTCTTGCAAGATGTGCTGTTAGATATAAGTTGTCTCCTAATGCTAAGTTTGCTACATCTCCCATAGACATTAGAGATAAGGATTATGATTTCTCTTTGGATTTATCTTATATATCTATTGTTGAGAAAGAACCTTTTTTGGTACTAAAAATGGAAGTGCTATAGGACATATGAATGAGCTCTCTGCTTTGAGTAACTTATTTTCTGATGATATTTACAAATGCACTTACTTTGTCGCTAAATTTTTTCCTTTCTCGTTGAAAGATGAAGCTAACGCTTGGTTTAATAATCTATCTCCTGGATCTATTGATAGTCCTATTAGTTTGGTTAATGCTTTCTTTCAGAAATATTTCCCTGCTAGTGCTCAACATGCTGCTTTGCAGAAAATCTTTGACTTTGAGCAGGCAGAAGGAGAGAAGTTGCCTGAATCATGGGCAAGGTTTTGTTCTTTAATTAGAGCATGGCCTAAAAATCCTTTAGCTAAAAATGAACTCCTTGATATATTCTATAATGGACTAACTGTTGAATCTAGGACATACCTGGATAGTTGTGCTGGTTGTGTTTTCAGGAAAAGAACTCCTGCTGAAGCTAAGGAATTAATGGCTAAAGTAAGCAAGAATTATGATGATTGGAATATACCTGAGACAACCCCAACGCCAACACCAAAGAAGAGGGGAATGATTGAATTAAATGATGAAGTGATGAGAGAAGCCAAGAAATCTCTTAAGGAGAAGGGTATTAAATCTGAAGATGTGAAGAATCTACCGCCTATAGAAGAATTATGTAAGCCAATACCTCACTCATCCACTATTGAGGTACACTCTCTCCAACGCTTTGATAATAGAGATATTCCCTACTCCAAACCTCCTGATCAATGCTTAGATGGGTTTGATAATTATATTGTTAAGCAAGATAACTTTAATAAGAGGGTGCAGAATCATTTGTTGGAAAATTCTAGAGCTATTAATAAGTTGCATGATATTGTGGAGAGAACCTCCAATGATGTCAGAATGCTTGTTAAACATTTCCAAATGGTTTAGACTCAAATTGATCAGCTCACTAAGGTGAAAAAAGATTTGCTAGTTAATGCTTCTAGAGAAAAACATGCTTGTGAAATAAGTGCTAGAAGTGGTGCTTCTACTCAGGATCCTTTATATCCTAAAGGACATCCTAAGAGAATTGAGCAAGATTCTCAACGTGCTATAGATAATGGTACTCTTTCTAGGAAGAAGAAGAAGAAACATACAGTTGTAGAATCTTCGGAATCTATTAGAGATCCCACTAGTGTATCTATCTCCGATGCTGAAAGTGAAAGTGGTAATGATAAAAATGATTCTTCTGATAAAGAGGAAATTGAAGAGGAACCTGAAAGGCGTGCTAAGTGTACGAAGTACACTAAGGAAGATTTCATTGCCAATAAACATGGCAGTGAGAGAGAACCTTGGGTGCAAAAACCGATGCCTTTTCCTAATAAGAAACACAAATCAAAGGAAGAGGAACACTACAACAAGTTTTGTGAGTGGATGAAACCTTTGTTTTTGCAAATTCCTTTGACTGATGCTATTAAATTGCCTCCTTATTCTAAGTATATGAAGGATATTGTTTCTAATAAAAGGAAGATTCCTACTGAGGAAATTTCCACTTTGCTTGCTAATTATTCTTTCAATGGCAAGGTTCTAGAGAAGCTTGGAGATCCAGGTGATAAGGGGTGTCTCGATCTTCTCAGCGAGCGATGGCGATGATGATGATGGTAGATAGATAAACACCGTGTAGCGATGAACTCTCCCGCTCGAACCCTGATGCCAATGCAACAGCTCTCGAACCTTGTAGGATATTCACAACACCACGATCTTGCACACGTAGCCGTCGACCACGAACGGTAGTTTGCAATCCACTAATTCCCAATGGAACAACAGATCACACTCAATTGTAGCTTGATAAACTCGATCACAAGTAATTTCAGAGGTTCTAAAGAGAAACAACTCCAAAATAGTTTTAACGTGGTCTCCCCTAACTATGGGGTCGTCCCAGGGCTTATATGGGCGGCTGGGGCGGCCAGGACTCGAGATAAAACGTATTCAACTCAAACTAGGATACATCCGTTCGGATCTGGTCCGAGACGGGCCGGACTGTCCGGTTATTTAGGGCCGGACTGTCCTGGGGGACGCGCGCTACACCACAAAGGATGTCTGCCCTCGGGCGCACCTGAGGCCGGACTGTCCACTGTTGGAGGGCAGGACTGTCCTGTGTAGGGCAGGACTGTCCGACGTTGGAGGGCAGGACTGTCCTGTGTTGGAGGGCCGGACTGTCCTGTCTTCTGGAACTGAAACTTGCCCTTCTTGATGATCTCCTTCTCTTCTATCGCGCCTTCCTCCCGCTCCTCCCTCGCGCAGATATTGGCGATCATCTTCTGGTGTTCCTCTTGCTGTGGCTCCTCGCTCCGTGCTACGCATTCCTCTCCAATGTACCTGATCATACAATAAGACAATGACTTAGGCAGTATAAAGTTCTCATTAAGTAACACATAAGGCTCATTAAGAAACAAGTTCACCTGTTGTTCTAGTAACTTAGCACGAGCTCTTGTAATGGGTCCAATTCTAATCTCATTGGACTGAACAGCTGGAACATCTTGTGTAGTAGTTGGTGGAGAAGGTGCAAGTATAGGGATGTCCTCATCATCTCCCCCCTCTTCAAAAGACGTCGACCTCGACGCTCCAAGGTCTTCTCCATCATATGGTGATAAGTCAGCAACGTTGAAGCTGTTGCTAACTCCGCCAAACTCAGCAATAGGTATATCAATCGAGTAGGCATTATCATTTATTTTGGCTAACACCTTGTAAGGACCAGCACCACGAGGTTTTAATTTGGATTTCCTCAGCTTGGGAAACCTGTCTTTGCGCAAATGCACCCAAACCATGTCACCAGGCTGAAACAAAACCTTCTTCCTTGCTTGATTCCTTGTAGCAGCAACTTCCCGGCCTTTCTTCTCAATAGCCTCTCGAGTCTTCTCATGGAGTTTCTTCACATAATCAGCACGTTTTGATGCCTCCATATCAACTATCTCATGTAAAGGTAGAGGCAGCAAATCAAGTGGAAATACATCACCAAAATCCTGCAAAACATTAGACACACCAAAAGAAATAGGGGTCATGTCGTTAGAAACTAAAACCTCACCCTTGTACATGAGCACAAGAGGCATGGCTGTAGGATCCTCACTAAATTCTCTCATATCTTCTTTGGTGGCTAAAATTAGTAGGTTATTCACTCCCTCACTTTTCGTTATATCATTCTTTGGTCGCTCATTTACATCACTCACAGCTACAAAACTCTCGCACTTATCATGATGTGCATTCTTCAAGTTCACCTCAATTTTTTGACGAGATTCATTGACAATCTGCTGTGGGGACATAGGCTGCAAGGTAATTTTCTTGCCCTTGAACTCCAAATGATATCTATTAGCTCGACCATAGTGCTGCACATGGCGATCATATAACCATGGTCGACCCAACAATAAGTGGCAAACAGTCATAGGAACCACATCAAAATCAATAGAATCCTTGTATGGTCCTATCTCAAAATTTACACGCACCATATGGTTTATCTTCATCTCACCATTGTCACTCAGCCACTGTATATAATATGGTTTAGGATGAGGTAAATATGTCAAATTCAGCTTGGCACATAACTCCTTGCTTGCAAGATTTCTGCAACTACCTCCATCAATGATGACTTTGCAAGCTTTGTTTGGGCCAACTAGTGCTTTTGTTTGAAATAGATTGCAGCGCTGTGATTCAGAATTGGGCTGCACACTAAGAGCACGTGGAGTAACCACAATGGTAGGCGCATGGGTAGGATAAGCATCCAACTCTTCCGCACTAGCATCACCATTGTCTTCAGGACTATAGGGATCAATTTCATCTCCACTCTCATATTCACCATTGTCATTGACAAACATGACCTTGTTGTTGGGACACTTATTCTTAAAATGTCCTCTTCCTCCACAAGTATAGCACTCTTTATCACGAGCACGAGCTGTAGACATGATGGAACCCGAACTAGCAGCCGGCTTGTTTGCTGTAGAACCAGAGCAGGGTGTTGGTGCAGGCGTGGAGGCCGAAGTAAAAGCTTGAGGCCGGACTGGCTGGTGTTGGAGGGCCGGACTGTCCGCCGGTGCTGCCGGTGGCATCGCTGATGGTGGTAGTGAGGATCTTGCAGAAAACCGGCTTGTCGACGAATATCGAGCCCGCTCCCTAGCTTCTTCAGCTAGTTGTGCTTCGGTCTCTCGTGCATGATGCAACAACTCGGTCATAGTAGCATATGTGTGATGGCGCACAATGTTCTTAATAGGCAACTTCAAATTGTTGAGAAAACGCTGCAGAGTCATCTCAACTGATTCACGAACTCGTGCACGCTGCATAAGCATCTCCATCTCCATGTAGTACTCATCAACTGTCTTGCTACCTTGTGTTAATTTGGTGAGCTGGTTAAACACTGAGCGCAAATAGTTAGTGGGCACAAAACGTTGCCTCATAATTTCCTTCATCTCCCTCCATGAGAGCACAGGAACCTCAATATCGTCGCGTCTGTTTTGTATAATAGCATCCTACCAACGCAATGCATAGCCATCAAATTCGGAAGCAGCAAGTTTAACCTTCTTATCTTCTATATAGTCTTGCAAACGCCACAACTTCTCAATCTTCAACTCCCATGAAAGGTAATCTTCAGGATCAAGTGAGCCATCAAACTTGGGAATTGAGAATTTTGGTTTGCTCAAGATATCATCATTTGCTTGTTCGATTACACGCTGAGCACGTCCCACAGGAGCAAAACCACGGCCAACACCAGGGGGATTGGCACGTCCCCTACCTCGGCCATTGTTTGGCTGTTGTTGGACCTCATCATTAACACTTCCATTATCTGCGTCCGCATGTTCAGCAGCATCATCAAATTGTTGTTGCCGCTGTTGCTCAAAGGCGTCTCGCAAAGCATCAATGGATAGCTGTAACGCGTTGAAATTTGTATTGATTGTAGTCACTTGTGTTTGAATGTTGTTGACAGCTTTCTCAGTTTCGCCCAACTGGATTTGTACTCCCTGTACATCCTTTTCTAAAGAATCCGTGGTGCGAGTGAAAACTCCTGTCAAATGATCCCGTAAGGCTTCATATTCCCTCCAAGTGACTGTAGAAGTTTCTGCCTTTTTCTGCATCACAACATCATCACTAGCAGACATGATTAGTAGATTAGTGCAAAACCCAAAATCGATATGGTGGCAAACGCTCTGCTCGCACAAAGCTGACAAGAAAGGACATCTTACCGCTCCAAAGCGAATAGTAGTGCTTACCAATTCGAAGCAAACGACTGATGCACTGATGTGATGAAGTGAATATCAAAGGTATAGAGGCGATCACAAGGCACACAGGTTATTAAAGGTGGAGCTGTAGGTATGGAGTCCTAACTACACCGCAAACCAATCCTAGTGCTGATCGTGAGACAATAACCCAAGGAAAACACACACGTGGAGATAAACGTGGCAAAGCAATTATGAAAACAAGAATATTGCAATGCACAAGAGAGACGCTAGTAATAGCTCAAAATAGACAGGCACAAGATTGCTCAACTACAAGTGCTATATAGAACCAGGCCTCAACAATCACCACAAAGATATTGCTCTTTTTCTTCTTGTATCTCTTTTTCTTTTCTCTTTTGCTTTTTTTTATATACTTTTTCTCAACTATATGTCTCAACAGTAAAATAACTGAAACGATACTGGAGCAAAAATTCTGCAAGGGCCGGACTGTCTTGTGTGATATGGTAGGACTGTCCGGTCTGAATTCGGCCGAAAAATTGCACCTCGAAAACCTAATGAGCAGCCTGTCAGAGCACATCAACTAGTCTCGTATGGGTACGTTCCTAGGCACGGATGCTGTAGAAAGGCTGTAGCTAAGTTTTGCAACAAGGGTACGCTATGTGGACTCGGTAAATTGATAAAAACTGGCGGAAACGATGATGAACGACTCAAGAACGAAGAACAAAAACGAAATTGACAAAGGGAACCTAGACACTACGACTTTACCGGAAGAGATCGGATCAAAGACACGACTACGACCAGCAACTAAGACTAGAAAACGATGCAATCTAGGTTATGGCAAAACTAAACCCTAATATTTTTTGGCTTTTTCTGGATAGGACGAAAAACACTCAAATAATGGATGGATCTGTGGATGCTCACCGGGGAAAACTGGAAATCTGATACCAAGATGATAAGGGGTGTCCCGATCTTTTCAGCGAGCGATGGCGATGATGATGATGGTAGATAGATAAACACCGTGTAGCGATGAACTCTCCCGCTCGAACCCTGATGCCAATGCAACAGCTCTCGAACATTGTAGGATATTCACAACACCACGATCTTGCGCACGTAGCCGTAGACCACGAACGGTAGTTTGCAATCCACTAATTCCCAATGGAACAACAGATCACACTAAATTGTAGCTTGATAAACTCGATCACAAGTAATTTCAGAGGTTCTAAAGAGAAACAACTCCAAAATAGTTTTAACGTGGTCTCCCCTAACTATGGGGTCGTCCCAGGGCTTATATGGGCGGCTGGGGCGGCCAGGACTCGAGATAAAACGTATTCGACTCGAACTAGGATATATCCGTTCGGATCTGGTCCGAGACGGGCCGGACTGTCCGGTTATTTAGGGCCGGACTGTCCTGGGGGACGCGCGCTACACCACAGAGGATGTCTGCCCTCGGGCGCACCTGAGGCCGGACTGTCCACTGTTGGAGGGCAGGACTGTCCTGTGTAGGGAAGGACTGTCCGGCGTTGGAGGGCAGGACTGTCCTGTGTTGGAGGGCCGGACTGTCCTGTCTTCTGGAACTGAAACTTGCCCTTCTTGATGATCTCCTTCTCTTCTATCGCGCCTTCCTCCCGCTCCTCCCTCGCGCAGATATTGGCGATCATCTTCTGGTGTTCCTCTTGCTGTGGCTCCTCGCTCCGTGCTACGCATTCCTCTCCAATGTACCTGATCATACAATAAGACAATGACTTAGGCAGTATAAAGTTCTCATTAAGTAACACATCAGGCTCATTAAGAAACAAGTTCACCTGTTGTTCTAGTAACTTAGCACGAGCTCTTGTAATGGGTCCAATTCTAATCTCATTGGACTGAACAGCTGGAACATCTTGTGTAGTAGTTGGTGGAGAAGGTGCAAGTATAGGGATGTCCTCATCATCTCCCCCCTCTTCAAAAGACGTCGACCTCGACGCTCCAAGGTCTTCTCCATCATATGGTGATAAGTCAGCAACGTTGAAGCTGTTGCTAACTCCGCCAAACTCAGCAATAGGTATATCAATCGAGTAGGCATTATCATTTATTTTGGCTAACACCTTGTAAGGACCAGCACCACGAGGTTTTAATTTGGATTTCCTCAGCTTGGGAAACCTGTCTTTGCGCAAATGCACCCAAACCATGTCACCAGGCTGAAACAAAACCTTCTTCCTTGCTTGATTCCTTGTAGCAGCAACTTCCCGGCCTTTCTTCTCAATAGCCTCTCGAGTCTTCTCATGGAGTTTCTTCACATAATCAGCACGTTTTGATGCCTCCATATCAACTCTCTCATGTAAAGGTAGAGGAAGCAAATCAAGTGGAAATACATCACCAAAATCCTGCAAAACATTAGACACACCAAAAGAAATAGGGGTCATGTCGTTAGAAACTAAAACCTCACCCTTGTACATGAGCACAAGAGGCATGGCTGTAGGATCCTCACTAAATTCTCTCATATCTTCTTGTTGGCTAAAATTAGTAGTTTATTCACTCCCTCACTTTTCGTTATATCATTCTTTGGTCGCTCATTTACATCACTCACAACTACAAAACTCTCGCACTTATCATGATGTGCATTCTTCAAGTTCACCTCAATTTTTTGACGAGATTCATTGACAATCTGCTGTGGGGACATAGGCTGCAAGGTAATTTTCTTGCCCTTGAACTCCAAATGATATCTATTAGCTCGACCATAGTGCTGCACATGGCGATCATATAACCATGGTCGACCCAACAATAAGTGGCAAACAGTCATAGGAACCACATCAAAATCAATAGAATCCTTGTATGGTCCTATCTCAAAATTTACACGCACCATATGGTTTACCTTCATCTCACCATTGTCACTCAGCCACTGTATATAATATGGTTTAGGATGAGGTAAATATGTCAAATTCAGCTTGGCACATAACTCCTTGCTTGCAAGATTTCTGCAACTACCTCCATCAATGATGACTTTGCAAGCTTTGTTTGGGCCAACTAGTGCTTTTGTTTGAAACAGATTGCAGCGCTGTGATTCAGAATTGGGCTGCACACTAAGAGCACGTGGAGTAACCACAATGGTAGGCGCATGGGTAGGATAAGCATCCAACTCTTCCGCACTAGCATCACCATTGTCTTCAGGACTATAGGGATCAATTTCATCTCCACTCTCATATTCACCATTGTCATTGACAAACATGACCTTGTTGTTGGGACACTTATTCTTAAAATGTCCTCTTCCTCCACAAGTATAGCACTCTTTATCACGAGCACGAGCTGTAGACATGATGGAACCCGAACTAGCAGCCGGCTTGTTTGCTGTAGAACCAGAGGAGGGTGTTGGTGCAGGCGTGGAGGCCGAAGTAAAAGCTTGAGGCCGGACTGGCTGGTGTTGGAGGGCCGGACTGTCCGCCGGTGCTGCCGGTGGCATCGCTGATGGTGGTAGTGAGGATCTTGCAGAAAACCGGCTTGTCGACGAATATCGAGCCCGCTCCCTAGCTTCTTCAGCTAGTTGTGCTTCGGTCTCTCGTGCATGATGCAACAACTCGGTCATAGTAGCATATGTGTGATGGCGCACAATGTTCTTAATAGGCAACTTCAAATTGTTGAGAAAATGCTGCAGAGTCATCTCAACTGATTCACGAACTCGTGCACGCTGCATAAGCATCTCCATCTCCATGTAGTACTCATCAACTGTCTTGCTACCTTGTGTTAATTTGGTGAGCTGGTTAAACACTGAGCGCAAATAGTTAGTGGGCACAAAACGTTGCCTCATAATTTCCTTCATCTCCCTCCATGAGAGCACACGAACCTCATTATCGTCGCGTCTGTTTTGTATAATAGCATCCCACCAACGCAATGCATAGCCATCAAATTCGGAAGCAGCAAGTTTAACCTTCTTATCTTCTGTATAGTCTTGCAAACGCCACAACTTCTCAATCTTCAACTCCCATGAAAGGTAATCTTCAGGATCAAGTGAGCCATCAAACTTGGGAATTGAGAATTTTGGTTTGCTCAAGATATCATCATTTGCTTGTTCGATTACACGCTGAGCACGTCCCACAGGAGCAAAACCACGACCAACACCAGGGGGATTGGCACGTCCCCTACCTCGGCCATTGTTTGGCTGTTGTTGGACCTCATCATTAACACTTCCATTATCTGCGTCCGCATGTTCAGCAGCATCATCAAATTGTTGTTGCCGCTGTTGCTCAAAGGCGTCTCGCAAAGCATCAATGGATAGCTGTAACGCGTTGAAATTTGTATTGATTGTAGTCACTTGTGTTTGAATGTTGTTGACAGCTTTCTCAGTTTCGCCCAACTGGATTTGTACTCCCTGTACATCCTTTTCTAAAGAATCCGTGGTGCGAGTGAAAACTCCTGTCAAATGATCCCGTAAGGCTTCATATTCCCTCCAAGTGACTGTAGCAGTTTCTGCCTTTTTCTGCATCACAACATCATCACTAGCAGACATGATTAGTAGATTAGTGCAAAACCCAAAATCGATATGGTGGCAAACGCTCTGCTCGCACAAAGCTGACAAGAAAGGAGATCTTACCGCTCCAAAGCGAATAGTAGTGCTTACCAATTCGAAGCAAACGACTGATGCACTGATGTGATGAAGTGAATATCAAAGGTATAGAGGCGATCACAAGGCACACAGGTTATTAAAGGTGGAGCTGTAGGTATGGAGTCCTAACTACACCGCAAACCAATCCTAGTGCTGATCGTGAGACAATAACCCAAGGAAAACACACACGTGGAGATAAACGTGGCAAAGCAATTATGAAAACAAGAATATTGCAATGCACAAGAGAGACGCTAGTAATAGCTCAAAATAGACAGGCACAAGATTGCTCAACTACAAGTGCTATATAGAACCAGGCCTCAACAATCACCACAAAGATATTGCTCTTTTTCTTCTTGTATCTCTTTTTCTTTTCTCTTTTGCTTTTTTTTATATACTTTTTCTCAACTATATGTCTCAACAGTAAAATAACTGAAACGATACTGGAGCAAAAATTCTGCAAGGGCCGGACTGTCTTGTGTGATATGGCAGGACTGTCCGGTCTGAATTCGGCCGAAAAATTGCACCTCGAAAACCTAATGAGCAGCCTGTCAGAGCACATCAACTAGTCTCGTATGGGTACGTTCCTAGGCACGGATGCTGTAGAAAGGCTGTAGCTAAGTTTTGCAACAAGGGTACGCTATGTGGACTCGGTAAATTGATAAAAACTGGCGGAAACGATGATGAACGACTCAAGAACGAAGAACAAAAACGAAATTGACAAAGGGAACCTAGACACTACGACTTTACCGGAAGAGATCGGATCAAAGACACGACTACGACCAGCAACTAAGACTAGAAAACGATGCAATCTAGGTTATGGCAAAACTAAACCCTAATATTTTTTGGCTTTTTCTGGATAGGACGAAAAACACTCAAATAATGGATGGATCTGTGGATGCTCACCGAGGAAAACTGGAAATCTGATACCAAGATGATAAGGGGTGTCCCGATCTTCTCAGCGAGCGATGGCGATGATGATGATGGTAGATAGATAAACACCGTGTAGCGATGAACTCTCCCGCTCGAACCCTGATGCTAATGCAACAGCTCTCGAACCTTGTAGGATATTCACAACACCACGATCTTGCGCACGTAGCCGTTGACCACGAATGGTAGTTTGCAATCCACTAATTCCCAATGGAACAACAGATCACACTAAATTGTAGCTTGATAAACTCGATCACCAGTAATTTCAGAGGTTCTAAAGAGAAACAACTCCAAAATAGTTTTAACGTGGTCTCCCCTAACTATGGGGTCGTCCCAGGGCTTATATGGGCGGCTGGGGCGGCCAGGACTCGAGATAAAATGTATTCGACTCGAACTAGGATACATCCGTTCGGATCTGGTCCGAGACGGGCCGGACTGTCCGGTTATTTAGGGCCGGACTGTCCTGGGGGACGCGCGCTACACCACAGAGGATGTCTGCCCTCGGGCGCACCTGAGGCCGGACTGTCCACTGTTGGAGGGCAGGACTGTCCTGTGTAGGGAAGGACTGTCCGGCGTTGGAGGGCAGGACTGTCCTGTGTTGGAGGGCCGGACTGTCCTGTCTTCTGGAACTGAAACTTGCCCTTCTTGATGATCTCCTTCTCTTCTATCGCGCCTTCCTCCCGCTCCTCCCTCGCGCAGATATTGGCGATCATCTTCTGGTGTTCCTCTTGCTATGGCTCCTTGCTCCGTGCTACGCATTCCTCTCCAATGTACCTGATCATACAATAAGACAATGACTTAGGCAGTATAAAGTTCTCATTAAGTAACACATCAGGCTCATTAAGAAACAAGTTCACCTGTTGTTCTAGTAACTTAGCACGAGCTCTTGTAATGGGTCCAATTCTAATCTCATTGGACTGAACAGCTGGAACATCTTGTGTAGTAGTTGGTGGAGAAGGTGCAAGTATAGGGATGTCCTCATCACCAGGTATACCAACTATTCCTTGCTCCATTAAAAATAACTATGTTAGAACTGCTTTGTGTGATTTGGGAGCAGGAGTTAGTGTCATGCCTTTTTCTCTCTATAAGAGACTTGATATAGAAAAATTGATAGCAACTGATATATCTTTGCAAATGGCTGATAAGTCTACTACTATTCCTATTGGTATATGTGAGGATGTTCCTGTTCAAGTGGCTAATAATTGTTTGATATTAACTGACTTTGTTATGTTGGAAATGCCTGAAGATGATAATATGTCTATTATTCTTGGGAGACCTTTTCTTAACACTGCAGGTGCTGTTATTGATTGCAACCAAGGGAAAGTAACTTTTAATGTTAATGACAAGGAGCACATGGTTTATTTTCCCAAGAAGATTGATAGAAAGTATGGTCTAAATTCAATCAAAAATATTGAGACCATTAAAGTTGGAGAAATCTATTGTTCAAGGCTAAAGCCCAAGGAAGAATATGAAATTAATATGGTTGGGACTATGCCTATCAAAGTTGAGGTAACATAATCATTTAGTGAAACGCAAAGTTTTGTTTCATAAAAAATTGTTTTGGTAACAAGACTTGATCAACCTTGTTAACAAAGTGGTGTTTCAATGAATGAAAGTATGTTTTCACCGTGTTAAATTTAGTTTACTCATGTTTTCATCATGTTTACTTTTGATTACTTTTGCTTCCACCATGTTCACCCATGTTTCCGCTGTTTAGTTCCATATTGGAATGTCTTAGAACTTCTGTAGAATTGGTTTGAATTTGTTTTCCATCGTTCCATAATCATTTTCCCATGTTTTTAATCGTTTATCAATTTTTGAAAATCCTCGAAAATAAAGTTTCTCGAAAAATTCCAGAAAACTTTTATTAAATTTTTACATCTAAAATGGGGTAGAGAGGCACTTGGAACAACCCAGGGGGACCCACCATGCCACCACACCACATGGTGGTGCAGGCCATGCCTGGCCGCGCCGTTGCATGGTGTGGGGCCCCCTGGCCCTCCACTTACTCCTCCACCTGCCACTCCACTCTCTCTCCCGAAAAAACACCACTCCATTGCTCAAACCCGTGTTCTTGCTGTTCTTGCTCGCGATTTTCGATCTCCTTGCTCAGCCCATCTTTGCTGCTGAGATTTGGAGCATTTGTTCTCCGATATGTGACTCCTCCAATTGTCCAAGTAGAATTTTGTTTAGTGGAGTATTTCTTGAGTATTTAGTACTGTAGGTGACAGGTTAAGTGAGTTTGCATGCTTGTTCTATTGCTTAGATAAGTTATTTTGATGCATGTTAGCTCTCTTGCAACTCCCTATAGTAGTTTCCTTTATTTATGTGTCTCAAAATCATTTTTTATGAGGTTTGTTAAAAATTTCAGAGATGGAAGAGAATGAACAACAACTCATCCAACATAAATTAGAAGTGCATGAAGTCATGAGAGTCCACCGTGAAGAGCGAGTTTTCCCTTCTATCTATCCATGCTCAGAATTCATGAGAGCTGCAGGGATTCTGCAGGACTTCCAAACTCTAATCTCTAATGCAGGGTTGGAACATTTTGTTGATGGTGAACCTTGCCAATATGTAAAACTAACTATGTCTGTGGTGCAGGATTTTAGATTCAGTTGGTCTTTGCCTAACCCCATGGTTCATTATAAAATTTACAATAAAACTATGGACTTGCCCTTTGATGATTTTTGTGCAGCCATTAAAGTGCCACAGTGGGGATCGCGCGGAAAGATAAAAGAGCGACCTAGGACATTGATGGACTTGTATGAAGAGATTTGCCAAGGGCGAAGCTTCTCAGATGAGAGTGGTAAAATTGAAAGTATTCATCTCCCATCTATTCGATATTTTGCCTATTTTATTGCCAAGTGTGTTCTTGCTAGGAAGACTGCAAAAAATTATCTTCTTATGATTTAGCTTTCATCTCAGGTGCTTTGAGATAGGATAGGACTTATAATTTGCGTGCTTTGATAGCTTTCCGTCTTACTGCTAACTGCGAGAAAGGGGGATTTTGTGGAGGCCTCATTGCTTCTCGTTTATTAACTTTGCATGGTGTAGTACCGCATGATTTAGACATTCATTTCCCCATAGAGAGGCTTGATCTTAATTCTATGATATAGCACAAATTTGTTTCTTCTTGGGTTGGTTTGAACAACTTGTCTTATGAAATAACCTTTTTCAAGAAATCAGGATGGAGAGTAGTTAAGTCTGATCGATAAGTCAATTTGTTTGCGCCTCTTTTGTTTAACCTTGATGCGAGGGAAAGATGGTCACTCATGGAGGATGATCTCGACACATACATGGAGGAGCACTCTCAACACGTGCAAGATGATGGAGAGGGGGCCGAAGATAATTCCGTCCAGCCCTCCAACACTGTTGAGTTCCCACACCAGCAACCTTATTATGATTATGGGCCTTCTATTTCTTCTTCATGAGAGCCTGATTACGATCATGCTAATGATGATCCACCAGACTGGAGTTATTATCAGCGTTGGGATTGATCTCCACTTAGGCCAAAAGCCTAAGCTTGGGGGGAGGTATACCGATATCTCACTCATTTATACATCATATTTTGTCGGAACTTTGTATATCCATGTTTTGCTTTCCTTCTTTTTCTTTGTTGTTCTTATTTTGTTTCTACTTTCCAAAACATAAAAAGACCAAAAAATTATGTTCTTTCTCTTTGTTTGCTTCTTTATTTTTCTAGTATTGATTTGCTTCACCTTCCAGTTTCGGTTTGATATTCAAAAATCTAAAAAGATTTCGCTTTGTTTGCTATTTCTTTCTGTTCTTGCTTTAAAACTCAAAAACCCAAAAATATTTGTTGTTCTTTTCTGGTTTTGTAAAGTTTTCTGCAGAGTTCAATAGTCTTCCGTGACTCCATTGGAGCTTGCTTATCACTTCATATTATTCAAGCCACACAAGTGAAAGGCAATAATGACGATCTATGACAATTTGAGATGTGGTGAGAGGCTGGTATGAACTCTATTTGTTTTCATTTTTGTACATATACTCATTCATGTGGACATGCTTAGTTTGTTCGTATAAGGTGTATGCTATTTAATGGATGCTTAGTAGTTCCTGCTCTCATATGATTAGTTCCAATTTACTAATATTTTGTAGCATGTCATATTTGCTTGCATTGTTCTATTCATAAAATGGTATGACATTGTGGTATCCTCCTCTGAATGTTTCATTTGAATCGACTTGGCACATGCTCAAGCATGCATATGACTAAACAAAAGCCAATTAAGCCTTGATGATTTATTTTGCCTCAGAGCTCTTGTATCACTTTTATACCCCTGTTAATTTTGTTTTGTCGCAAGCATGATTATGACAGCTACTGCTCTCTCGATTATCGCTCCCAGTCTTTTGCTAGCCTCCACCGGTACTGAGTATGAGCTCTACTCATGCATCCAACTCCTGAAAACCAAGTTATTCCAAAGAGTCCACTATAAATTCCTATGCATGGCATTTCAAACCATTCCAAGTAAATTTTCATGTGCTACGTTTCAAAACCTTCAAAATACTTCTCATTTTGTGACACTGTTTTTAGCTCATGAGGACGTAGTGGTTGGGTTTGTTATCTTCCATACTAAATTAAGTACCCCTCGACTTGCATGCTTCATCTGCTCGTCACTAATTTTGCAAGGGATCTGGTCATACCATTATAACTTCAAAAAAAGAAAAAAGAGAGAGAAAAGGCACTCCTCCATGGTATGAGATTGTTGGCAGGCACCCGAAGGATTCGGTTAGCCATGGTTTGTGAAAGGAAAGGTTGGGTGGAGTGCCAAACTTTATAAAAGAGCATGTAAATGCCAATTTTTAATACTTGGAACCGCTCTCAACTTGTTTAGTATGGAAGATAGCAAGAACTCCATTGCCATTCGTTGACAGGAACAACCACCTCTCAAAACAATTTTTACTTCTGTTCTACAAATGAAAAGCTCTAGCACATGATAAATCCCTGCTTCCCTCTGCAAAGGGCCTTTCTTTTATTTTTATGTTGATTCTTCATCTTCTATCTTGAACACGGTTAATTGTGGTATAACTTTGATGCTTGTATCTTTGATATTTCTACTTCTAGTCTTCTCTTGAACTTCAGAGGTGCCTTGGCATTTATGTTTTGCTCCACGAATAAAGGCAAGCGAGATACCACCTTATCACATCTTATTATGAGCATTACAATCTTGCAAATACTTATGTTTCATGTTGCTTATTATTGGTGTGTTGGTATTTCTTCATAGCTTGCATGACTATGAGGTAACCTTAGTTGCATACTTCTTATTATGAATTGCCTAAGTACTTGATCATATAGTGAGGATATATACATCATATGAAGCAAATGTGTTCATGAAAGCTTCTTTTATTGCACTCAGTTGTTAACTGAACTGCTTGAGGACAAGCAATAAGCTAAGCTTGGGGGAGTTGATACGTCCAAAACGTATCTACTTTCCCGAACCCTTTTGCTGTTGTTTTTCCTCTAATTTGTGTGTTTTGAATAAAACTAACATGGACTAACGCTGTTTTCAGCAGAATTACTCTAGTGTCTCGTTTTTGTGCAGAAATGCAACTTTCAAGAAATTCCCAGAAAATATCGCAAAACTCCTATTTTACCAGAAGACCCGCGGAGCCAGAAGATGAGATGGAGAAGAGCCACGAGGGGCCACACCACCTGGTGGCGCGGGCCAGGCCAGGCCGCGCTAGGGGGTGGTGTGGCCGCCTTGGTCACTGCCTCGAGCCCTCCTTTCGCCTACATAAGGTCTCTGACCTAAAAACATAGGGGGTTCGGCGTTTTTCCCAGATAGAGTTCTGCTGCGCCGCCACCACTAGAAACCATGATTTGGAACCAAAAACTCCGTTCTGGCACCTTGACGGGACGAGGAATTGGAGGATATCATCATCACCGATGCCTCTCCATCAACCATCCATGATTCCCCCATCCATGTGTGAGTAATTCTGCTATAGGCTGAAGGGGGATGGTAGGGATTGGATGAGATCATTCATGTAATTGCTATAAGATTGTTAGGGCATGGTGCCTAGTATCCGTTGTTAGTGCTTTTGACATTGTTGCAACTTGTTGTGCTTAATGCTTGTTACTTTGGGCCCGAGTGCCATGATCTCAGATCTGAACATGTTATTGTTTCATGAGGATAATTATTGTTTGTGATCTTACCTGCAAGTTGTATACACATATCGTTGTCCAGAACCCGAGGCCCCAAAGTGATAGCAATTGGGATAACTGGAGGGGATGGCTGTGATGTGAGGATTACGTGTGTTCCGAGAGTGTTAATGCTTTGCTCCAGTACTCTATTAAAAGGAGTACCTTAATTACCAGTAGTTTCCCTTGAGGCCCTGATACATCCATTTTGCATCACTATTTTATATCATAATTTACTGTTATTCATTGATATATTTCATATTTAGAGATGATACTTATGTTATTTCCTCCATTTTTGCATGTTTGATGATTATTGGAGAATTCACTACCAGAGTCAGAATTCTGCTGGAAAAAGGACCATCAAGACACCATATTTCTGAAGACCAGCAATTCTAGGAAAATACCTAGAAATTCATATTTCGCCGGAAGACGAAAGTAGCCAGAAGGTCGCGGCACCAGGTGGTGTGGCCGCCCTGGCCCACCTTTGGTACCACCCCTTCGCGTATGTCATCTCCCCGAAAACCTAAGACCAGGGGGATCGCAGATAGACTCCGCCGCCTCTGCAGGGCGAAAAACACACATAGAGAGAAAGCTCTTCGGCAGGTAGAAATCTACCGGGGAAATTCCTCCCTGGAGGGGGGAAATCGTCGCCATCATCACCGCCATCGAGCTGGGCTTCATCGGGACCATCATCATCATCACCAACACCTTCATCACCATCATCACCACGCCGTCCCGCTGTAACATCTTGGGGTGAATCTTGTCCAGTTCATAGGGGAAACTTTCCCGGTGTTGATTACTCTTGTAGTTGATGCTATTGAGGGAAACCATTGAATTAAGGTTTATGTTCAGATTGTTATTTATCATTATTTCGCGTCTGATCATGATCCATATGATGTCTTGTGAGTAGTTCGTTTAGTTCTTGAGGACATGGGAGAAGTCAAGATGTTAGTAGTGGAACTATGTTGAGTAATAATATTTTATGGTTTGATATATTTATGTTGTGGTGCTATTCTACTAGTACTGTCATGTGAACGTCTACTACATGATACTTCACCTTTATGGGCCTAGTGGAATGCGTTGTGTATTTGGCTACTGATTGTGGGGTTGCCAGAGCGACAAAAACCTAAACCCCGTTAGGAAACCAGTGCACAAGGGAGTGTAGGATCTCAGAGTTTAAGGTTGTGGTTAGATTTATCTTAATTACTTTCTTGTAGTTGTGGATGCTTGCAAGGGGTATAATCACAAGTGTGTATTAGTCCAAGTTGGGGTAGTGCATTAGCATAGGTTCACCCCCATACCACTTATCAAACCAATGAAGATTACTTAGTTGTATGAAGTGAAAGCACTTGACAGAACTCCCATGTGTCCTCAGGAACGTTTGGTAATCATAAGTAACACAACCGGCTTGTCCTTTGATCTAGAAAGGATTGGGCCACTCGCAGCAATTATTACTATTGTGTTTTATTTACTCATACTTTATTTACTTGCATTATCAAGTACCCCTGAAAACCCGTTTGCTAGTATTTACAGTGAATCCTTGATCAAAACTGCTTGTCAACACCTTCTGGTCCTCGTTGGGTTCGACACTCTTATTTATCGAAAGTACTACGATACACCCCCTATACTTGTGGGTCATCAAGACTATTTTCTGGCGCCATTGCCGGGGAGTGAAGCGCTATTGAAGAGTGGAATTGGCAAAGGAAATTTCTACTGTGAGTATTGTTTTTATTTCTGTCTTTTATTTATTTTATTTTATTATGGAGAAGTCTCCATTTGGTTCCCTATTTGGGAATACTACTGCCACTGTTACGGTAGTAGATGAACCACCGCCTGCTCAATTGGATCCTTTTAAAATACATATGAAAATTGTTGAATGTGTTAGGAATAACTACTATTCAGGAGATGGAACTGTCCATACTGGTGATCATTTGCTCTTTATACATGAATTATGCGAGTTGTTCAAGTGTGCATGTATTTCATCAAGCTAGGTTAAGAGGAAGCTATTCTCTTTATAACTGAAGGGCAGAGCTGCGGAATGGTATAAGCTGCTGAAGAATGGCCGATCTATTGGCTAGGAGGAAATTGTACCTCTCTTTTATTCTAAATTCTATCCTCCTAGTGAGATTCATAAAGATCGGAACCAAATATATAATTTTTGGCCTCATGATGGAGAGAGTATTGCCCAAGCATGGGGGAGATTGAAGTCACTAATACTCAAATGCCCCATTCATGAGCTCCCTAGTAATATTGTTATTAATAACTTCTATGCAAGGCTTTCTCTTCACGACAAGGATTTATTGTATGCTTCTTGTTCTGGATCATTTACACGTATGAAAGAAGAAGCTAAATGGGATCTTCTTGATCGTATTCAGGAAAATACTGAAGGATGGGAGAACGACAAAGGTAGAAAGTTAGGTATAAATTATGATTATGAATGCATGAAATCTTTTATGGAAACCGATGACTTTCATAATGGTAGTGCTGTTTATGGTCTTGATTCTCAAATTCTTGCCAACTGTTTTAAGGCTTTTGCCTCTTATCTTGATTTTCCAAAGAAGGATTGGAACAAGTACCATGCACCTTATAAAGATACTATTAGTTGTGTTCCTGCTAGAATTACTGAAGTTTGTACTATTGATCGTATTTTGCCAGAGCCTTATTTTGAGAAAACCCCTTTCCCTGCTAAGGTAAAGGAGTGTTCTATGTTAATTAGTGTGCTTAATAAAAGTGCAAAGAAAGCTTTAGAACCTGATGAGCAAATAACTGTTAAACCTGGAGTAGCAAAGAAAGCTTTAGGACCTTGTTACAAAAAATGTAGAAGATGGACATATTATCTTTTGTGAAGATGCTTCTAATATTGTTTCACATCCTAGTAGATCTAGGAAAACAAGTGTTCCTGTGCTTTCTGTCAGGATAGGTGATCATTGCTATTATGGTTTATGCGACATTGGTGCAAGTTCGAGTGCTATTCCTTATGAGCTTTACAGAGAAATCAGGCATGAAATTGGTTCTTGTGAACTTGAAGATATTGATGTGGTTATTCAGCTCGCTAACAGAGAAACTATCTCTCCAATTGGTATTGTTAGAGATGTGGAATTTTTATGCGGTAAGACTAAATATCCTGCTGATTTTCTAGTACTTTATTCAGCTGCTAGTAAAACTTGTCCTATTATTTTTTGGTAGACCTTTCTTTGAATAAATGTGGCTCCGTTATAGATTGTAAGAAGGAGAAAATTTTGACTAAGTTTGATGGAGAATCTTATGAGTTTATTTTTTCTAAGTTTACCAAAGCTCCTTATGAAACTGATTTGCCTAATGAAGATTTTAGAGTTGAACAGCTTGCCTCTATTGCTCTTACTCCTAATGATGCTTTGCAGCAATATATGGAGGACCACAAAAGTGAGATCTTCAGGGAAGAAAGAAATGAGATAGACGAGATTCTTCTTCGTCAGCCAGAGATGCTTAAACACAATTTACATATGGAGGATTTGGGTACCACTTTGCCACCAAAGCAAGATCCTGTTTTTAATTTAAAACCTTTACCTAATGATCTTAAATATGCTTATATTGGTGATAAGAAAATATATCCTGTTATTATTAGTTCTAAACTTTCAAGGAAGGAAGAAGAAAGGTTATTGGAAATATTGAGGAAACACTAAGGAGCTATGGGATATACTCTTGATGATTTAAAAGGGATTTCCCCTACTATATGTCAGCATGCTATTAATATGGAGCCAGATGCAAAGCCAGTTGTTGAACATCAACGTCGTCTAATTCCTAAGATGAAGGAAGTGGTAAGAAATGAGGTATTGAAACTTCTTGATGCTGGTATTATTTATCCTATTGCTAATAGTAGATGGGTTAGTCCTATGCATTGCGTTCCTAAGAAAGGAGGAATTACTGTTGTGCCTAATGAGAATAACGAGCTTATTCCTCAAAGAGTAGTAGTTGGTTATAGGAAGTGCATCAATTTTAGAAAGGTCAACAAAGTTACTAAGAAAGATCATTATCCTTTACCGTTTATAGATCAAATGTTAGAGAGGTTATCTAAGAAAACTCATTTTTGTTTTCTTGATGGTTATTCTGGTTTCTCTCAAATTGTTGTTAAAAAGCAAGATCAAGAGAAAACCACTTTTACTTGTCCTTATGGAACTTATGCTTATAGACGTATGCCTTTTGGTTTGTGTAATGCTCCTGCTACGTTTAAAAGATGCATGTCTACTATTTTTCATGGATTTTGTGAAGAAATTGTGGAGGTATTCATGGACGATTTCTCCATCTATGGAACTTCTTTTGATAATTGTTTGCACAATCTTGATAAAGTTTTGCAGAGATGTGAGGAAACTAATCTTGTCCTCAATTGGGAGAAATGCCACTTTATGGTTAATGAAGGAATTGTTCTTGGGCATAAAATTTCTGAAAGAGGTATTGAAGTTGACAGAGCTAAAGTTGAAGCAATTGAGAAGATGCCCTGTCCTAGGGATGTAAAAGGTATTCGTAGTATTCTTGGTCATGCTAGTTTCTATAGGAGGTTTATTAAAGATTTCTCTAAAATTTCAAAGCCTCTTACTAATCTTCTTCAAAAATATGTACCTTTCGTTTTTGATGATGATTGTAAGGAAGCTTTTGAAACTCTTAAGAAGGCTTTAACTGCTGCTCCTATTGTCCAACCACCTGATTGGAATTTACCCTTTGAAATTATGTGTGATGCTAGTGATTTTGCTGTAGGTGTTGTTCTTGGACAGCGCATAGATAAGAAGTTGAATGTTATTCATTATGCTAGTAAGACTCTTGATGCTGCTCATAAGAATTATGCTACTACCGAGAACAAGTTCCTAGCTGTTGTCTTTGCTTGTGATGAGTTTAGACCTTATATTATTGATTCGAAAGTTACTATTCATACTGATCACGCTGCTATACGTATCTTATGGAAAGAAAGATGCTAAGCCCAGGCTTATTAGATGGGTATTGCTTTTACAAGAGTTTGATTTGCATATTGTAGATAGGAAAGGTGCTGAAAATCCTGTTGCTGAAAATTTGTGTAGATTGGAAAATATTTCTTTTGATCCTATTCCTGTTAATGATAGTTTTCCAAATGAACAGTTGGCTGCAATAAAGGTAACCTCGTGAGAGAGTCCTTGGTATGCTGATTATGCTAACTTTATTGTTTCCAAGTATTTGCCTCCAACCTTTACAGCCCAGCAAAGAAGGAAATTCTTTTATGACTTTGAGGCATTATTTTTGGGATGACCCACACTTATATAAAGGAGTGGATGGTATTATGTGAAGATGTGTTCCAAAATATGAACAACAAGAGATATTGAGGAAATGTCATGGTAGTGCTTATGGAGGACATCATGCTGGAGATAGAACTGCACAAAAGGTTCTACAATCAGGTTTTTATTGGCCTACTCTATTTAAAGATGCAAGAAAGTTCATTTTGTCATGTGATGAATATGAAAGAGTTGGTAATATTTCCAGACGCAATGAAATGCCTATGAATTATTCTCTTGGTATTGAACCATTTGATTGTTGGGGATTTGACTTTATGGGTCCTTTTCCTCCTTCAGAAGGTTATACTCATATACTTGTTGTTGTTGATTATGTTACTAAGTGGGTAGAAGCTATACCTACGAAGAGTGCCAATGGTGAGACCTCATTAAAAATGCTTAAGGATGTTATTTTTCCTAGGTTTGGTGTGCCTAGATATCTTATGACTGATGGAGATTCTCATTTTATTCATGGCGGTTTTAGGAAGACTCTTGCTAGATATGACATTAATCATAGAATTGCTTCTGCTTCTCATCCCCAAACTAGTGGGCAAGTAGAGCTATCGGATAGGGAGATCAAGTCTATTTTGCAAAAGACGGTTAATAGATCTAGGAAAAATTGTGCTAGCAAGTTAAACAATGCTTTATGGGCTTATAGAACTGCTTATAAGAACCCCATGGGTATGTCTCCTTATAAAATGGTTTATGGAAAAGCATGTCACTTGCCTTTAGAATTAGAACACAAAGCTTTTTGGGCAGTGAAAGAGCTTAATAGAGATTTTAAACTTGCCGGTAAGAAAAGGTTGCTTGATTTGAGTTCTTTATATGAGTGGAGAAGTGAAGCTTATGAGAATGCCAAACTTTTTAAAGAGAAAGTCAAGCAGTGGCATGATAGGAGAATTCTTAAGAGAGAATTTCATGTTGGGTAGAAAGTTCTATTGTATAGGTCTCGTCTCAGATTTTTTGCAGGAAAATTACTCTCAAAATGGGAAGGACCCTTTATTATTTAAGAGGTGTATCGTTCAGGTGCAATAAAGATTGCTTCGCTTAAAGATAACACTACACAAGTGGTGAATGGGCAAAGACTCAAGCATTATATTTCTGGAGATTCTTATAATGAAGCTATCGATATTATTCAAGTGGTGACACCGGAAGAATGCATCAAAGAACAACTGCAGGAAACTGCAGAGTCCGTTTTTGAATAGGTAACAGTTCTAGTCAGAAAAGGTTCACGTTAAACTTTTCTGCTTATACTTTTGTTGTTTTTATTAAATATGAAAAATCACGAGACAAAAACGAGTAGGAAATGGAGCCCGGAGGCTCCACACCACACTGTGGCGCGGGCCCCTTGCTGGTCGTGCCACCCTGTGGTGAGGTCGCCTCGGAGCTCGTTTCTGTCCCGGTTTCCTCCCGTGTCTTCGTTTTGTTGTTAAACTTTTGCTTATATAACCCCCTAGATTGCCCGAGGTCTGTGTATCATTTTCTCGTCGTGTTTTTGTTTCGATCTATTTCTGTGAGGAGTTGTTCTCAGTTCTAGAGCCACCATGTCTTCTTCTGGTTCATCCGAGGAGAACTCCCTTGTGGACATCATTAATCCGTATATGAGAGAGCTGAAGATGCATCCAAAGGAGTTGTCGCTCAAGGATGGGAAGATACAGATAGAAGATGTTCGGGGCCCTAAAGGAGAAGGAAGTCTTGAAGCCATGATGGAAGAGCTGGAGCAAGAAGTCTTTAGATACAAGAAGATGGTGGAACGTGAGGTGGATATTATCCATAGGATAAATCAAGAACTCATCGCCAAGCACAAGAAGGAGACTGCAGAGCTCTGGGATGACATCTTGTCACTCCATGAGACCACCAACAAATTACAAGAACAACTCTACAACTTGCAAAATCAAAATTATGAGTATGAGGCTAGGTTTAAACAAATGAGTGCTGCTGCTAGTTTCAGGATATTGGAGACCAAGTCATCCTTTCTTGATGGGGAACCTCTGTCTTGGAAGTCTGATGATGATAAAGATTCACCACCACCACCGAAGGAGTAACAAGTCATTGGTATTGGCATCCCCTTGGCTTGTTCCAAGCTTGGGGGAGTGCCACGGTATCACATCATTACCTTTTACCCATTTACTTTTCAAGTAGAGTCATATCATGAATAGAGAAGTTATCATATAGGATAGTTTGCAGTGTGGAAGTATCTCTCCTTTAGTTGGTTATCTATGTATCCCTTGGTGTGAGTTGCGGTTATGAAATATTAATGAGAAGTCTTATCATTTACTTTCTGTACACTTTATTTTAGTTTGCAATTTTTCTTATATGATTAGTCTTGTTGATTAGTATTGGTATCACTTTGGGAGCATGAGTAAATCTAGTTGGTTTTGGCAAACTTAGCAATGGTCAGTAGCAACAATACTTTGAGGCTTGAGTAGAAAAGAGGGAAACACATGTAGATACATTATTTCATCGTCTTTCCTTCATGATTAGCTCGTAAGCATTAGTATTCTCAAGTTAAGATTGTTTGTACTTTTAAGGAAGTTTGCATGATTGTTTTCTATCACATGTATGTTTGTTTGTTTCATTCAACTCTTATGATTGCTACCCAGCCTTGCTAGCCAAAAACCTATACTGAGAGGGAATACTTCTTGTGCATCCAATTCCCAAAAACCAAGTTACTTCCAAAGAGTCCACTATAAATTCCTATGCATGGTATTTTCAAGCCATTCCAAGTAAATTTTCATGTGCTACCTTTCAAAAATCTTTAAATACTTCTCATTTTGTGACACTGTTTTCAACTCATGAGGACGTAGTGGTTGGGTTTGTTATCTTCCATACTAAATTAAGTACCCCTTGACTTGCATGCTTCATCTGCTCGTCAGTAATTTTACAAGGGAGATGGTCAGACCATTATAACAAACAAACAAAAAAGAAAAAAGAAAAGAAAAAGGCACTCCTCCATGGTTTGTGAAAGTTGGTGGGTACCCTATGGAATCGGTTAGCCATGGTTTGTGAAAGGAAAAGTGGGGAGGAGTGCCAAACTATAAAGGAGCATATAAATGCCTCTTACAACAATTCGGAACCGCTCTCACTTGTTTACTATGGAAGATAGCAAGAATTCCGTTGCTAGTCGTTGACAGGAACAACCACCTCCCAAAACAATTTTTTATCTCTGTTTTACAAATGAAAAGCTCTAGCACATGATTAATCCCCGCTTCCCTCTGCAAAGGGCCTATCTTTTACTTTTATGTTGAGTCAACCTATTCCCCTCTATCTCAAGCTAGCATTTGAGTTGTTGTAATCCAACCATTCATATGTTGATTTATTCAATCATGTTTCCTATCTTCCTTTGTTTAGTATGATGCTTTTATCTAAATGAATATATCTTTGGAAGCTATCTATGAATGTAAAGAGATTATTATGATTGAGCATGTGATGTTTGCTATATAAGCTCTGATATAAAAGGCTCCGCTCAAAATATAAGTACAATCTATTCATTGTTCTCTGACCAAGAACAAAGGTTTGCCATCACCAATCATGATTTACCTTGTGCACCTTTATTGTGATTCCCTTTGCTCATTGTGATGAGGACATCCCATCTATTGATACAACCGCTACACCTACAGCGGAACACATACAAGGACCCATCACTCGAGCTCATGCCAAGCAACTTAACTACCAGGTACTTTCGTTTCTTGGAACTCTTTCTCACATACATGAGAATATGATGCTGCCGAAATCAGATATGTTTGTTACTCTTAGGAATGATGGACCTAGCACGGATGAGAGGGACAAGCATTGGAGCATGATCATGTATGGAGATGGCAGCAAGCGTTTCAGGATTGAAGAAGATGCCATGAGTGGAGATTTCAGAACTTTGAAGCCACCATAATGAAGGATGAAGACTTGGACGAAATATACAAAGAACTACTTCATAAATTCGTCCTTAGATAGATATGGTGCTGCGTCACTTTTATTTTTGGGCCAGGCCCATGTAATTTTCGCAGCAAATAAGATAGCCACTTTTAGGAGTCCGAATTTGAGGAGAAAAGGCCTGTTAGGGTTCCGTTCGACCACCATACCCATGGCTGGTCGTACCCCTACATTTTCCTCCTCAAATACCCCCCGTAGCCATCATTAGAATTGGGATTTTGTTTAGACTAAAAGTTAGCCATTGCTGCAACTACGAGCTCGACTTTTGAGGCCAATCACCCAGAAGAAGACCGCCTATTCGGAATCCCACATTTTGAATAAGCATACATCTTTCATCCGCAATATCTTGATTGCAGTATTAGTTCTTACTTGATATGGGCACGAAGGAGGAGGTGAAGCCCAATTTCAGGACTCCACCAAGATTGATGTGGCATCTCCCATGCATGATAGTGCTTACTATGCTATACCTGGTTATGTTGTTGCTGCTAATATTAAGATAAAGTTTTTGTTCCTATTTCTCCCACGCAAGGAAAATGTTAGGGATGCAATTGGAGTGCAGTATTGGTGGAGCATGATGTCCTTGAAGGAGTCGGGTTGGGGACCACCTAGCAGCATGTTGAAGATATTGGCGCACCTACAAAAGAGTCCTTTTTATTTTAGTTTTGTTTGTTTAGTTTTTCGGTTTAGGAAAATGGAGTCTGGCTTGTTTATTTGTTTTATTTTCCTAATTTCGTTTTGCTTGTAAGTCAAGTAATAGGGAGGTCGGCTGCAACTATAAAGCCAAAGGGGTGCGCACCAATGTAAAGGGAGTGGAATTTCGAGTTAAGAATAGACAGGAAAAAGGTCCCATGTCGGGGGACACCAATATCGCTGGTTTTGCTTGCTGATTCGCAAGGATCTGTTTTGCAGTTCGTGGAGTAGATCTAATCTGCTCAACGACTGATTTATCTTGCTGTTTGTTTGATCGCCGTGAAAGATTGGGCCAAACCCCCTTCGGATCACGCTGATCCGTATCATCTTGGTATCAGATTTGTCGGGTTCCTCGCGGCGAATTTGTTTCTGAGTTTTCGTTGCTGATCAGAAGATCAGATTGTTCTGTCGGCGTCGACGTTGTTCAGATCGTTGGAGTTTCCTGGCCAGATCCAATCGAGGTAGACAAAAGATCGCTGGGTCTTTTTGTTTCCTGGCTAGATCCGATCGCTGCCAGAGGACGGAGGCTATCTGCCAGAGGACGGCGGCTATCGGCAGCTTGCGCTCGAGGACGGAGGCTGTCTGCCCTCGTGCGCGCCTTGATCGCTCCAGCTCGAGCGTCGGCCGCCTGGCATTCTCCTGGATCGGTCCGGCCCATTAGCGCCGCACACCAGGCCCATCAAGTCGCCTTGTCGCCAGTCGTCTCGATCGCCAAGCCTCGCTCGCCCACCGGTCCTCGTCCACGATCGCGTCCAGCGTCCAGGGGCGGAGAAGCCCTCGCTCGCCAGGAATCGCTCCGCGCGCCTCTGCCGATCGATCACGGGATTCCATCGGGCCGGTGGTTGCTCGTGCCTTGCTCAAGTGGGCCGGCCCATCTGCAGCGATCGCCACCAAGGACGCCTGTCTCGCCCACGATCGCCAGGACGGAGACCGCTCGCCCTCGCACGGAGACACCGCACGCCCTCGCCTGGGCGCAGAGGTTGTCTGGGGTAAGGCGCCAGGCATCAATAGTCTAGTTTCCAGCTCGTCCACTATCTGCCATTGTTTTTTTCTACTGATTTTGGATGCTACAATGGAGGAAAAGGATGTTTTTTCCCACTGGTTTCAGCGAGAAGAGGAAGGGCATGCTGAGCAGCTGTTTCATACTCGTGTGATTGTTCAAGAACGGGCATGTGCTTTGACGATCGATCAGACTGCTTTAATCAACGCTGTTAGCAGTGAGTTGGTGGAGAAGTTAGACTTGCCAGTGCAACCAATTCCAGAACCATATTTTGTGCGTCTTGGCAACATCAAGCTGGCCATCACACACCAAACAGTGGTTCAATTTCTATTGGGCCAATTATCTTTTGCAGTTTTGTGTGACGTACTTCCTATATACATGATTTCATGTCATCTACTTCTGGGAAGGCCATGGTACAAGGACCAAGGTGCATCACATCACATGAATAATTACTGTTATACCAAGTATGTTTTATCCTATGGCAAGAAGACATATACTCTGCTCTCCATGGATACCTTGACGTATAAGGCTTGGAGAGATGCAAAACTCCAGCAACTCAAGGAGGTTGAAGCAAAAGTCAAGAAGCCCGAAGAGGTGAAGAAGAAGGAAGCTGACGCTGCTATACCCCTTTCTGAGCACCTTGAACATATTGAAACAAGAGCCGAATCTGCTGCTGCCATTTCTGTGGTTGACAGTCCTAAAGTATCAGCTCAATATGTCCATGTTGATGTTTTGCTGATTGACTCAAAACCGAGGACGGTTTTGCCTGAAGAAGAGGAGGATGATGTGGCATCTCCCATGCATGATAGTGCTTACTATGCTATACCTGGTTATGTTGTTGCTGCTAATATTAAGATAAAGTTTTTGTTCCTATTTCTCCCACGCAAGGAAAATGTTAGGGATGCAATTGGAGTGCAGTATTGGTGGAGCATGATGTCCTTGAAGGAGTCGGGTTGGGGACCACCTAGCAGCATGTTGAAGATATTGGCGCACCTACAAAAGAGTCCTTTTTATTTTAGTTTTGTTTGTTTAGTTTTTCGGTTTAGGAAAATGGAGTCTGGCTTGTTTATTTGTTTTATTTTCCTAATTTCGTTTTGCTTGTAAGTCAAGTAATAGGGAGGTCGGCTGCAACTATAAAGCCAAAGGGGTGCGCACCAATGTAAAGGGAGTGGAATTTCGAGTTAAGAATAGACAGGAAAAAGGTCCCATGTCGGGGGACACCAATATCGCTAGTTTTGCTTGCTGATTCGCAAGGATCTGTTTTGCAGTTCGTGGAGTAGATCTAATCTGCTCAACGACTGATTTATCTTGCTGTTTGTTTGATCGCCGTGAAAGATTGGGCCAAACCCCCTTCGGATCACGCTGATCCGTATCAAAGATGAGGGAAGCTCGTTGCTGATTGGCACGCCAGGACGACCTACGATATGAAATAATTTAGTCTAAGGTTGTGTCAGCAATTTACATATCTGCTTATGTTATTCCGTGTGCTAGGTCATGTTATGGGCCACTTAGTTTTATTTGTGTTTTGGGTTTGGGCCTGTCCAAGCCCAACAGTTTTTTTTTGGCCATCTATATAAGGAGGCCAGCAGTCTAGGGTTTAGGGAGTTCAGTTGTTTAGTTTACAAACTATCGCGTTGTGTTTCTTGGTGAAGCATCCCTCCGGGGACGGCGATGCCGTTTATCGAATAAAGTTGCTGCGGAGGTTCTTGTGTTCATCAAGGATTGTCGTGCTTTGGTTTGAGGCGTGGTGTTCATCATCACGTTGCTTGCTGGATTCGTCCTCGTCTTCAGGTGACGTTCTTCGCGTTATTGGAAGATTTCTATCTGGTTGACTTGCTGTGAAAGATCGGGACAAAACTCTAAGGATCACCGGCGTGATCCTTATCATGTGGTATCAGATTACTGGGTTGATCACCGCGAGTGTTTTCTGTTGATCTGCGGATTGTTCTTTCTCGAGCAGTTTTCAGATCGGTGGGTTTTTTGTCATGTGGTATCAGATTACTGGGTTTATCACTGCGAGTGTTTTCTGTTGATTGATCTGCGGATTGTTTCTCTCCGAGCAGTTTTTAGATCAGAAAGTTTTGGTGGTTCTTCGTTGGTTGTTCACCTAGAAGTTTTCAGATCAGCAGGTGGATTGTCAGCGAGGAGCTCGTTGTCGGAGTCCAACAGCTGCAAAATTTCCATCAGATCCGATCTCGCCTACAGATCCGATCGATCCAATCCAGAAAACAAAAGGAGGCCTAGACTGCAGATCCGATCGGTTCAAAAAAAAACAGAAGTAGCGGCGGCTGGCCTCGCCCCAGCGCGGAGAGCGTCTGGGGTCGAGCGCGCTCGTTTGCCCGCTCGCCTCGGAGCGAGGCGTCTGCCAGCTACAGCTAGCTATGGGCCGGCCCATTGGTTTGGTTGCTCGGTAATTAAAAAAAAAACTCGCTCGTCGCGCCTCAGGACAGACGTCCTCTGTCCCTTGGCGATCGAGGACTTGTCGGCCTCGAGGGATCACGCGATCGGGAGTTCACAGGATCACACGCTCGGGAGTTCTGGCCTAGCGGGCCGGCCCACCTGCTGGAGAATCGTCCTTGCCTTTCGATCGCTAGACCACAGACCTCGTCTGGGGTCGAGCGAGACTGCCTGGATCGTTCGCCGCGCTCGCTGAAGCCGCTCATGCTGGTTCGCCTTGCCGCGCCACTGCTTGTTCCAATTCAAACATTGAAACAGCACAGTTTCGGTCCGACTCTGCCGTGGCACACATTGTTTTTTTTGTAGAATTTCTGCCACGCAGCCGGTTTTCGCTTGTTCTTCTGCCGTGTCACCGCATTGGAACCCAGGGTACTGCCGTGCTACAGTTTCGTAGCATCCTGCCGTGGCAAGTTTTCTGCGCGTTTCTGTCCCGCGCCCTGCTGCTGCATTATGTCCGCGCAATTCTCTAGCGCGACCTGCTGCTGAGCTTGTTTGATCGCGCACATCAAGATGGATTCTTTTTCAGGAGATGTTTTTGGCAAAAGGTGCTATCTTGGCAAGAAGTCTAGTGATGTTTTCAATGATTATCTTGATATCAAGAATGGAGTGCCGCTATCCAAGCCTAGCTGGTATTTACATCAACTTGCGACAATTGCGGAGTACCACGATTGGGAAAGGCACATGGAACAGGGTTTCCATCGATGTCGCACATACAATGACAAGTTTCGTAGCTATGATGGATATGGTCTTGCTTACCGGCGTGTGGACACTGAAGTAACCAGTTGGTGGTGCAAGGCGGTTGGAAGAAATGAGTTTGATTGTACTTGGGAGGACTTCAAGAAATTTCTCCGTGATGGTTTTGTGTTACCGTATATGGAGGAAATAGATCAGCCACCCAAGTTTGTGCATGGGCTAGAGGATGTTGGCAAGAGCATAGCTCCTATACCGAAGGTTGCGACAGCTGTGACTACTCATGAGAAGTTGACAGTTGTTCCATTGCCGACAGTTAGCAAGGTGGCAGCCACGAATTCTGAATTGTCAGCGGTTGATGTTGTCAAGGCTGATGTTGTCAAGGATATCGTGAAGGAGGTTGTACCATTGAGTGGGCTGAATATGCAACTCAAAAGAGTACATGATGAGACTTGCATGACAGCGGATAGAGGCCAGCGATGGAATTTATTTCAGGCGCAGTGCATAATCAAAGGCAAAGCATGCAAGTTGATGATTGATAGTGGTAGTTACTGTAATGGCATTAGCAAGGCGGTTGTGGAGGCTTTGGGTTTATCCACATGGCGTATTCCAGAACCGAGGCATGTTGAGTGGGTTAATAGCTGCGGTATGCTGAAGATTACTCACAAGGTGCGTGTGCCATTTACAGTTGATGACTATGTTGATGAGGTGGACTGTGATGTGTTGCCATTGGAGGTGTGTGGGCTGTTACTTGGACGTCCATGGCAGTATGATCGCAATGCTATGCATGCTGGGAGAGCAAATACATATTCTTTCGTGCATGATGGCAAACAGCGGACTTTGAAGCCTATGAGAGATGATCAAATCAAGTCCGATGTTGTGTTGGTGGTTCGCAAGGAGAAGTTGCATAAAGCTAAGCCACACCCAAGGCTAGCTAAGGTGCAGCATGAGGAGCATGATGCGAAAAGCATCGATGGTGATAATGTTTCAGCCAAGCCTGTAGATGACAAGCCAGTTGTTCTTGTTAGTGACAAGCCGGTTGATGTCAAGCCTCTTATTGATGAAGGGAAGGATATGTCAGCATGTGTTCCATGTGTTCCACTTCCAGTTCGTGTTGACATGGGTGTTCAGACCGATGACGGTGATGCTGATCGTGTTCTGGTGCATACGGTGCCGCGGGTAGTCAGCCACAGTTTTGTTAGAACACCTCGGAGATGTTTTGTTGGAGCAGCAGTGCGTGTGCATACATGCAAAGATGGACGTGTTCGTCAGTTGTGTGGCCCGGGCATTACTACTTTGCAGGGTCGTGCTAAGCAGGTTCATGTTCAGCAATGC
Source organism: Dactylis glomerata (assembly GCA_007115705.1). Classification (NCBI taxonomy): domain Eukaryota; kingdom Viridiplantae; phylum Streptophyta; class Magnoliopsida; order Poales; family Poaceae; genus Dactylis; species Dactylis glomerata. The sequence goes on from QXEO01000550.1 coordinate 1,139,575, forward strand.
AAGGTTCCAGCAAGGTTTGAGAAGAAGAAGGTGGAGGCGCCTAAGCACAAGTTTATTTGGCGAAGAAAAGAGGTGCAACCACCTAGGGCTGTATCAAGTCGAGCAGGCCAAGAGGGAGGATGTGGTGAGGAAGGCAAGCAAGACTTGAAGACGGCAAATATGCATGGTGCTATTGTTGCTATTCTACCACCCTTTCGAGCAGACCCTCACGCATTGGGGACAACGCTTTTTGAAGGGGGGAGGATGATATGGGCACGAAGGAGGAGGTGAAGCCCAATTTCAGGACTCCACCAAGATGAGGGAAGCTCGTTGCTGATTGGCACGCCAGGACGACCTACGATATGAAATAATTTAGTCTAAGGTTGTGTCAGCAATTTACATATCTGCTTATGTTATTCCGTGTGCTAGGTCATGTTATGGGCCACTTAGTTTTATTTGTGTTTTGGGTTTGGGCCTGTCCAAGCCCAACAATTTTTTTTGGCCATCTATATAAGGAGGCCAGCAGTCTAGGGTTTAGGGAGTTCAGTTGTTTAGTTTACAAACTATCGCGTTGTGTTTCTTGGTGAAGCATCCCTCCGGGGACGGCGATGCCGTTTATCGAATAAAGTTGCTGCGGAGGTTCTTGTGTTCATCAAGGATTGTCGTGCTTTGGTTTGAGGCGTGGTGTTCATCATCACGTTGCTTGCTGGATTTGTCCTCGTCTTCAGGTGACGTTCTTCGCGTTATTGGAAGATTTCTATCTGGTTGACTTGCTGTGAAAGATCGGGACAAAACTCTAAGGATCACCGGCGTGATCCTTATCATTACTTGTTCTCGATTTCAGGTAGGAATTAAGACCCTCGCTGGTCAGGCTGATCGTGCATCCGCAAGATCAGTAACTCCCGGAGATTCTCCTAGCGATTGCATTGGCGCACGAGCTTCGCACGTGTAGTCGGATCGTCAAGCACGAACTCCACCCACCAAATCGACATATCAAGATCTCATCGAAAGATCGGACACCTTCGCCCAATCAAGTGGTATCAAATTTCAGGTTGCTCGGTGAGATTTACTGTTTTCGTAGTTTAGATTGCATCTGTGTTCATACCTATAAACCACGAAAAAGCCAAAAATACAGTTAGGGTTTAGATCATCTCGTCCCATAAACCATCCGAGCCTTTGCATTGTCTTTTCAGTTTGCATCGTTGAATTTGTGTTTGCATCCGCGTGTCGAGTTGCTGGTCTTAGTGTCTGTTCCTTTAGAGTTTCGAGTTCGAATTACCATAGTCCCGCCGCCACCGCACGCTTGCACCACTGCTCCACCATATCCTTCCACCACCACGCCATATACTTCCGCGACTGCCTTCACATAAGATTTTGCTCGTTCCTCCCAATTTCATCCGTGCCTTTTTCAGAGTCCGTGAGTTAGGTTTCGGTCGCCAGTCAAGAGGAAAAAAAAAAGTCAAATCCGCATCCAAGTCGGGTTGACCCGTGCCTACTAGTCCAGTCCGAATTGGACAGTTTCGTCAGTTTTTGACGGTTTTCGACAACAAACTTCAACTGGCCATAACTTTTGCATACGAACTCCGTTTTCGACGTGCGACCACTCAAAATGCTCAGCACAAAAAGATCTATCTAACCAGAACCACTACGTCATTGTGCGACACTGAGAACTCCCAAAAAAGGCCGGGAAGGTCGAGTTTTTGCCCTCTGAAGTTTCGGACCCAAAAATCCCTGCAGATCTTCACTTATATCTTGCTTTGGAGTTGTTTCTTTCTGCTTGTTGTGCCACGCTGTGACTTTCTTTGTATTCTCGGCTCGCGTCTCTAGCATGGTATAGCCTAGGATCAGCACAGTACCGTGGTTGAGCATTCTTTCAACATTGCATTGCTGTTTTGATATTTGCTGTTTTTGCTACCATATAAGCCTTCCTACAGCTCCACATATTTCTGCACGTGCTTTTGTATCGACATCTGGTAATCGCTTTGTGCAATTTTGGGAGTCGCTGATCCTTGCTGGTTGCATATCACCTTCCTCCTGTTTGGTAAGAACTTGTAAGAGCTTTGTATACCGCTTGACGGATTACGCGTGATTCCACCATATTCCGTAGTGCGTAGGTATATATATTTGTGCTTGCTTCTACGCTAACCATGACAGGAACCACGAAGGATGATGTTGATCCGGAGAAGATGACTAATGCAGAGTTGCATGCCCACTTCACTCGGCTGTTGGTGGGGCGTGCACAAGATGTGGACACACGCTTGGGTGATGTTGATTCCAAGCTTTCTGATGCGATGGACAAGATTGCTGGTCTTGAGGCATCCTTCAACGCCAAGCTTGACACCCGGTTCCAGGAAGTCCTGGCCCGTTTACCACCACTGCCACAGCCGGGCATTCCTGTACCACGTGCTCGCCGCGTTCCTCTCATACCGCCATCTGCGGGTACCATTACAGCCGCGGCGGCTGCTGCGGCCGCTATGGAGGTGGCCACCCAGGACGGATATGCTGCTGACGAGGGGGCAAACGAGTTCGAAGATGAAACCGAGCTCGACGAGGATGAGGTCCAACAACCTGCACCTGGCCGTCCGCGGCAATACAACCGCAATGCTCGTCCACCTCCGCGTCCGGTACGTGATGAAGAACATGTGGCCAAGCTGAAATTAAATATTCCGCCATTTGAGGGTAGATATAATCCTGATGCATATCTCACTTGGGAATTAGAAGTAGAGCAACGTTTTGCATGTTTACGCTACCCTGAGCATTTGCGTGTTAGTGCTGCTACATGTGAATTTACAGATTTTGCTTCTATCTGGTGGTCTGAACATTGTCGAGTCAATCATGCTAATATTCCTGCTACTTGGCTTGGTCTAAAACATGTCATGCGTACTCGTTTTGTACCTCCACATTATCAACGGGACTTGCTTAAAAAATTAGCTCGTTTAGAACAAGGCAAAAATTCCGTACAAGATTATTATCAAGAGTTACAAACGGGCATGATTCGTTGTGGTATTGTAGAGGATAATGAAGCTATGCTTGCACGTTTCTTTGGTGGTTTAAATTAGGAGATTCAGCATATTTTAGACTACAAGGAGTACAACACTATTACTCGTTTATTTCACCTTGCTTGCAAAGTTGAACTTGAAGTGCAGGATCGTCAACCATCATGGAGAAGAGCTAATAATTCTGCAGGTCGTACTCCTTCATGGTCTACGCGCCAATCAGCTCCACCTTCTCATGGGGATGTACCAGGTCCTTCCACCTCTAGGTATACCACGCCGACGTCAAGAACGCCACCTGCTCCTGCTCCATCACCATCTGCTGGTCCGACCCGGAGTTCTTCTTCCATGGCCTCCATGGGGAAGACTCGCGACATTCAATGTCGCAAATGTTTTGGGTTTGGTCACATCAAAAAAGAATGCAGAACCAAACGTGTGATGGTGGTGCTTGAAGATGGCGAATATGACTCTGCGAGTGATTTTGATGATGATACATTGGAACTTATTGCTGCACGTGATGGTGCCAATTCAGATTCTGACAAGGAGATGGAGGTAATGGGAGCTGAAACTGCTGATCAATACAAGAGTTTAGTTGCACAACGTGTCTTGAGTGTGCAATTGAGCAAAGCTGAGCATGATCAACGCCACAATTTGTTTCAAACAAGAGGCGTTGTTAAGGAGAGAGCTATCCGGATCATCATTGATGGAGGGAGTTGTAACAATCTGGCTAGTATTGACATGGTGGAGAAGCTTGCTCTACCCACACGACAACGACCTCATCCATATTACATTCAATGGTTTGAGAGCTCCCGTAAGCTCAAGGTAACAAGAACTGCACGCGTGCATTTTACTATTGGTACCTATTCAGATTTTGTTGATTGTGATGTTGTACCTATGCAAGCTTGTTCTTTGTTACTTGGTAGACCATGGCAATTTGATAGAGAATCTGTACATAATGGTAAAACTAATCAATATTCTCTTACACATGCTGGCAAGAAAATTGGACTTAAACCCATGACTCCGGAACAAATTTTGAAAGATGATCTTGCTAGAGCTAGTAGATTAAAAAACGATGACAAACATAAGAGTGAGAATCAGATTGTTGCTGCAGATTTTGTACCCCCTAAGCATTCTTCTAAATCTGATTCTAACCATGCTACTGAAATTCATTTGAAGAATCCTTGTTTACGTGCTAGCAAATCTGATCTTGCTGAAATTGATGTCAATATTACTCCATGTTATGCCATTGTTTGCAAAGAAGTTCTGTTTTCATTTGAGGATATGCCTCCTTCTTTGCGACCTGTGGTTGCTAACCTTTTGCAGGAATACATGGACGTTTTTCCACAAGATGTTCCACCTGGACTTCCACCTATTCGTGGGATAGAACACCAAATTGATTTGATTCCAGGAGCCTCGCTGCCCAACCGTGCGCCATATCGCACCAATCCTGAAGAAACAAAAGAGATCCAACGACAAATCCAGAGTTTATTGGACAAAGGTTATATTCGTGAGTCTCTTAGTCCATGCGTTGTTCCTATTATTTTAGTACCTAAGAAAGATGGTTCTTCGTGCATGTGTACTGATTGTCGAGCTATTAATAATATTACCATTCGATATCGTCACCCTATACCTCGTTTGGATGACATGCTGGATGAGTTGAGTGGTTCTATTATGTTCTCTAAAGTTGATTTGCGTAGTGGTTACCACCAAATTCGTATGCAATTAGGAGATGAATGGAAAACAGCTTTTAAAACTAAGTTCGGTTTATATGAGTGGTTAGTAATGCCGTTTGGTTTAACTAATGCACCTAGTACCTTTTATGAGACTGATGAACGAAGTTTTACGTGCTTTTATTGGTCGTTTTGTGGTGGTATATTTTGATGACATTCTCATATATAGCAAATCTTTAGAGGACCATTTGGATCATTTACGTGTTGTTTTCAATGCTTTACGTGATGCACGTTTGTATGGTCATCTTGAGAAGTGCACCTTTTGCACAAATAGAGTTGCTTTTCTTGGTTATGTTGTTACAGAACAGGGAATTGAAGTTGATCCAGCCAAGATTGAAGCTATTGAGAATTGGCCGCAGCCCAAGACGGTCACACAAGTGAGGAGTTTTCTTGGTCTTGCTGGGTTTTATAGGCGCTTTGTCAAAGATTTTGGTTCTATTGCTGCGCCATTGAATGAGCTCACAAAGAAGGATGTGCCCTTTGTTTGGGGCGATGCACAACAAGAGGCCTTCATGATACTGAAAGATAAGTTAACACATGCTCCATTACTCCAACTTCCTGATTTTAATAAGACATTTGAACTTGAATGTGATGCTAGTGGAATTGGTTTGAGAGGTGTGTTATTACAAGAGGGCAAACCTGTAGCATATTTTAGTGAAAAATTGAGTGGGCCTAGTCTGAACTATTCTACTTATGATAAAGAATTATATGCGCTGGTTCGGACATTAGAAACTTGGCAACATTATTTATGGCCTAAAGAATTTGTTATACATTCTGATGATGAATCTTTGAAGCATATTCGTAGTCAAGCAAAACTGAATCGTCGGCATGCAAAGTGGGTTGAATTTATTGAATCTTTTCCTTATGTTATCAAACACAAAAAGGGTAAAGATAATATTATTGCTGATGCTTTGTCGCGCCGTTATACTATGTTATCTCAGCTTGACTTCAAAAATTTTGGGTTGGAAACTATCAAGGAACAATACTTGCATGATGCTGAATTTAATGATGTGTTGCAGGATTGTAAAGATGGTAAAATATGGAACAAATTCATCCTTAATGATGGATTTGTGTTCCGTGCTAACAAACTATGCATCCTAGATGGTTCTGTTCGTCTTTTGTTGTTACAGGAGGCGCATGGAGGAGGATTAATGGGACACTTTGGTGTCAAGAAGACGGAGGATGTTCTTGCTGCACACTTCTTTTGGCCACGCATGCGACGAGATGTTGAGAGATTCGTGGCACGCTGCACTACTTGTCAAAAAGCTAAGTCTCGCCTTAATCCACATGGTTTATATATGCCTCTTCCTGTTCCTAGTGTTCCTTGGGAGGATATTTCGATGGACTTTGTTTTGGGATTACCTCGTACACAGAAGGGGAGGGATAGTATTTTTGTTGTTGTGGATCGGTTTTCTAAGATGGCACACTTTATTCCTTGTCACAAGACCGATGATGCTGCGCACATTGCTGATTTGTTTTTTCGTGATATCGTTCGTTTGCATGGTGTGCTAAATACTATTGTTTCTGACCGTGATACTAAATTTCTTAGCCACTTTTGGAGATGTTTATGGGCTAAGTTGGGGACTAAATTGCTGTTTAGTACTATATGTCATCCCCAAACTGATGGACAAACTGAAGTAGTTAATAGAACTTTATCTACCATGTTGCGGGCTGTTTTAAAGAAGAACTTAAAATTGTGGGAAGAGTGTTTGCCTCATATTGAATTTGCTTATAATCGTTCGCTGCATTCTACCACAAAGATGAGCCCTTTTCAGATTGTCTATGGTTTTCTTGCACGTGCACCTATTGATTTGTTGCCTTTACCATCTTCAGTACAAAATAATTTTGATGCTACACAACGTGCTGATTTGATTTTAAAATTGCATGCAACTACTAAAGACAACATAGAACGCATGAATGTTATGTATAAAGTTGTTGGGGATAGAGGACGAAAGCATGTTGTGTTTGAGGTTGGTGATCTTGTTTGGTTGCATTTGCGCAAAGATCGTTGTCCTGATTTGCGCAAGTCTAAGTTAATGCCACGTGCTGATGGTCCTTTTAAGGTGATATAGAAAATCAATGATAATGCATATAAACTTGAGCTTCCTGCAGATTTTGGTACGGTAAGTCCTACATTTAACATTGCAGATTTAAAGCCTTACTTCGGTGAAGAAGATGAGGTTGCATCGAGGACGACTTCAATTCAAGAAGGGGAGCATGATGAGGACATCCCATCTATTGATACAACCGCTACACCTACAGCGGAACACATACAAGGACCCATCACTTGAGCTCGTGCCAAGCAACTTAACTATCAGGTACTTTCGTTTCTTGGAACTCTTTCTCACATACATGAGAATATGATGCTGCCTAAATCAGATATGTTTGTTACTCTTAGGAATGATGGACCTAGCATGGATGAGAGGGACAAGCATTGGAGCATGATCATGTATGGAGATGGCAGCAAGCGTTTGAGGATTGAAGAAGATGCCACGAGTGGAGATTTCAGAACTTTGAAGCCACCATAATGAAGGATGAAGACTTGGACGAAATATACAAAGAACTACTTCATAAATTCGTCCTTAGATAGATATGGTGTTGCGTCACTTTTATTTTTGGGCCAGGCCCATGTAATTTTCGCAGCAAATAAGACAGCCACTTTTAGGAGTCCGAATTTGAGGAGAAAAGGCCTGTTAGGGTTCCGTTCGACCACCATACCCATGGCTGGTCGTACCCCTACCTTTTCCTCCTCAAATACCCCCCGTAGCCGTCATTAGAATTGGGATTTTGTTTAGACTAAAAGTTAGCCATTGCTGCAACTACGAGCTCGACTTTTGAGGCCAATCGCCCAGAAGAAGACCGCCTATTCGGAATCCCACCTTTTGAATAAGCATACATCTTTCATCCGCAATATCTTGATTGCAGTATTAGTTCTTACTTGTTCTCGATTTCAGGTAGGAATTAAGACCCTCGCTGGTCAGGCTGATCGTGCATCCGCAAGATCAGTAACTCCCAGAGATTGTCCTAGCGATTGCATTGGTGCACGAGCTTCGCACGTGTAGTAGGATCGTCAAGCACGAACTCCACCCACCAAATCGACATATCAAGATCTCATCGAAAGATCGGACACCTTCGCCCTATCACATTGCAAGTTAAATTATATAAAGGGAAGTTGCTGTCTATTATGACTTGTGCCTTGGTAAGTGTGATGCTTCTTGTCCGTATTTTGTTTATCGACACTTCACTCCATAAACTTGTGGTCATGTTTACCAAGTTTATTTTTCGCTTGGGGACAAGCGAAGTCTAAGCTTGGGGGAGGTTGATACATCCATTTTGCATCACTATTTTATATCATAATTTATTGTTATTCATTGATATATTTCATATTTAGAGATGATACTTATGTTATTTCCTCCATTTTTGCATGTTTGATGATTATTGGAGAATTCAGTGCCGGAGTCAGAATTCTGCTGGAAAAAGGACCGTCAAGACACCATATTTCTGAAGACCAGCAATTCCAGGAAAATACCCAGAAATTCATATTTCGCCGGAAGACGGAAGTAGCCAGAAGGAGAGGGCGAGGTGAGCCACCAGGGGCCCACACTTCCTGGTGGCATGGGCCAGCCCTAGGCCGCGCCACCTGGTGGTGTGGCCGCCCTGTGTTGGGGATACACCAAATAGGTATACCAGCGACGTAGTCCTAAACCATCAAGCCAGGGTGGCCCATGGAGGTGGTATGGCAGATACTGGATGCAGGAGCTTATGGCAGATCCAAAGATCAGTCCCATGGCGGGTTGCCTTGTAGTACACGTATAGGACTTAGTCTAGAACTCCATATTGTATCCGCTCCGATACCATCGTGATGCCCACGTCAGGCGCCTTTATAAGCCGGCGTGGAGAAGCCCTTGAGGGCACCGAGATATAGATACAGCCGAACGCATAGCGAAACAGCCAACCTCATCATTGTAACCGAGCACTTGTTGCCATATAGTGAATTATAGCAGCACATAGGGTCTCACCACCGTTGCGGGATCTGAAGCTGGGTAAACTCGTGCTACCACCGTCCCGGATAACTCCGCCGTGTTCACCCCCTTCCACAAACCGCCATACACCTACCCCTATGGCAGATCTATTGACGAAACCACGACAGTTGGTGCCCACCATGGGGCAAAATGCGTCAGGAGCGCGAATCCAGCGGGATCCGCCTTCACAGGCATCACCGACACCGTCGCCATTGGGCATGTCCTCTACGATTCCGGCTTCCCCATTGTCCCAGCGGATAACCTCTGGGTGCCGGCTAGAGAAGACCCTGCTCGATTTACCGTCATTCCGATCGGAGACATCCACATCTTCATTGGAGAGACGGACCGTACCCCCACAACGGAAACCAATTTCCGGAGGATTGGTATGGCTAAAACCCCCAAACGGACCGCTTTCAAGCTAGATATGGAGGAGGAATCATCTGCTCTAGAACTTTACAAGTTATCCAGATCGGATCTAAAAACCAATCCAATGCAACCCGCCCTAGAGGTAGAGGAAGTGGTGGATGACCGCTATGAATCCGCCATGAGCAATAATCTGGCGTTAGAGACACCACGGTACTGCCTTGTTGCTTTTGCAGGAACCACTTTGGGATCTGCCTCCAATGGAGATGACAGCCCAGGTGAATCCATCCTAGAGGCACTTACCAAAAGTGGTGAATCAGATGACTGGGATAGCAAAGGCTATGACTCTGATCACTATGATGCCGCCATGAGAAGAATCGAAGCGGAGTTAGCTCAGTAAGAAATAGAAGAGAAGCAAGCAGCCGCTAAGCAGGTGTTCATGACCAACAAAGGCGATGATGCTGGGCAAGCAACCGGTGATCCACCATCTCAGGTAGCCCATGACGGAGATGCCGGCAAAGAGCAGGGTAACCCGCCACTAGCCGCCGATCCTGCCATGGAACAACTGCCCGAGATTCAGGGCGGACCTAGGCCTCTGCAACCCGCCATCCCCGTAGTGCACCACCCAGAAGACTTCACGACTCCGATGGACAAGGTCATCTATGGGAGTCTAGGAGATCCAATCACCCCTGACTACGTCAGAGACGTGAACGATCTCGAGCAGAAGAGGCGAGCTATCCTTAAAGAAGTAAAGCGAGTCGAGAAGATGGGCGAAATGCTGGATGGCAACATTGCTAAAGCTCAAGACATGCTTAAACGAGCAAGAAACATGGAGGAGAAGTACGCTACTCTCATCCAGAATCAAATAAACGAGGGCGGAGATCCGCAGCTGGCACGAAACCTTGAGTTCACCGTGCCAACCACGGAAACACTGGCTAGGATGTACATCAAGAATCCTCCATACGTGGACAAGAACCACGATGAATTCAGGGCCACTCCAATTGAGAACATCGTGGCCGCAAAGGAGCTATTGGAAAATAACCAAAGCCCGACAGCCCTAGAGACGGCGGTAAAACTAATGACCAAGGCATTGGTGCAGCAGGAGAAAGCTACGTCTTCATGAAAGCTCAAATCTGATCCTGCGCTATGCCGGTCCAGTACTGCCTCCAAGGCCCGGGGTAACGACAATCATGGTGCTCGCCCTGATAACGAATCTCATACCGGATCCTTAGAGGCCCAAGAAGAGAAGCTCGTAACAGGGCAGATGCCATCCCAATATCTTCTGATGATAGGCCGCATGGCAAAGGCCATCAAAGAAATCCATCACCGCCTCACAAGAACTATCCTGCTTACGGATACTACCAAGACAAGGCCGCGCCCCGCCATAAGTCCAATATGCCGCCACCAAAGTATAAGACGTTCAAAATCCCACAGGGAGGAATTGTCATACGCGACAACGATGGCAAGCGGGGAAGGAGTCGTGACGCTGGCCGCAGAGACGAGCCGCCACAACAAGAAACCAGTCGAGATGGCGGGTCCAAGCATAGGGAACAATCTCGCCATGACGATAGCGTGCACCACAGCGGCGGCAAGGATAAGCATCGCTCTTCACTCCGCCACGATGACAAAGGGCAAGGCCCTCGCTGCCATGATGATGATCCAGCTCCACGAAGAGCAGAGGGAAGCCGTCGCAGTTGCAGAGATCCGTTGCAGGACGTTGAGAGTAAAAGGCGTGACCCTTCACCATCCCCACCAAGCAGCCCTCATGTCGGCGGTGGCGGACCACCCAGGTCACACGCCTCCCGCAAAGGTCCACAGGACCAGAAGCCCTACGATGCGTGTACCCACCTAAATGAGATCGCCAAGTCTCAAACAACCTTCTTCCTCGGCCCAAAGTGCTTTGGACAGCGGATCCATGATGAGCCCATCCCACATGGGTTCAAGATCGAGAAAAACATCCGCCAGTACAATGGAGTCGATAGGCCCTTAACTTGGATACATGATTACTTCAACGCAGTGCAGTTCGTGGGGGGATCACCCAATGTTGCTATCCGCTATCTGCCCCTGATGCTATCTGGCACAACGCATCAGTGGATCAATGACTTGGCAGAAAATTCCATCCAAACCTGGTTTGACATGCAGACTGCGTTCACTGAAAACTTTGAGGGTACCTACAAGCGACCTCACAATATAGGTGACTTCCAACAGTGTCGATGAGCAGACAACGAGACCTCCCGAACTTTCCTTGCGCGATGACTGGATATGAAGAACTCCTGTGAAGGGGATACTGACGAATCTGCCATCCTTGCGTTCATCGATAGTCTAGAGAGAGTCCAGCTACTCTGCCATTGCCTGTTACGAGAACGGAACGAAGGGAAACTAACTCTAAATTCCATGATCACCATTGCAAGCAACTACGTGGCCGCCGATGACGACGCCCATGAATTGTTGAAGGCTTCCGCCATCCAGAACACTGGAAAGCGGAACAATAGCAACAAACGGAAGAATCCGCCCGAAGAGCAGCAAACTCCGGATATGGTGGCCACAACCTTCTCCGACAAAGGACAGAGTAGCCAACGCGGTCAGGGACGAGGTTCCAGCAGCGGCCAGCCACGGAGCTCCCCAGCTTCCGCTACGGCGCCGGCTGCCCCCGTGTCCTACGATGAGTACCGCGACATGCCATGCTTCGCCCATCGGGATGCTTCAGGAAAGTGCAATCATACCAACCGGAACTGCAAATTTGTCAATGACATCAAGGCAGATCAAGAAGCTGGCTACAAACGCACCCGACGACAACAGCCTCGTGGCAAAGGAAAAGCGGATAAGGAAAAGGAGTCCAAGGATGGCAGCGATATGGAAGAAGACCCTGCGCCCAAACCCGCCGAAAAGGCAGAGGGTGGAGCTGGCACGGGTAACCCATACAAGAGCACCAAAAAGGGAGCCTTTCACAAATTCCTTGGTCCCCCATGGCAAAGGCGCAGCGAGCCGCCATGCGCTCCCTGAATGCCACCGTGCCTAAAGTCCGCTAGTACGTCCGATGTTCCGAGATGCCGGTGCAATGGAGCCATGATGATCATCCAGAGCACATCCTGGACGGATACTATGCCATGGTGGTTAACCCCCTGATCCAAGGCTACGAGTTCTCCAAGTGTCTGATGGATGGCGGCAGCAGCCTAAACATCCTGTACATGGAAACCCTGACCAAGCTAGGCCTCACCAAGACCCAACTCCGCCATAGCGCTGTAACGTTCTACGCAATGGTTCCTGGCCGCCAAGCAAAGTCCCTTGGGTCCATCACCCTCAAGGTCGCCTTTGGCGATGAAAATAATTACTGCAAAGAGCTCATAACCTTTGAGGTGGTCCCTTTCAAGAGTACATACCACATGATCTTCGGCCGCCCTTCCTTCCACAGTTTTCACGCCAGGTCGTGCTACATCTACAACCAGCTGAAAATGCCAGGCCCTGATGGCATCATCACCGTTTATGGCAGCTTCAGGAAGGCCAAGGAGTGCGAGGACGGAGAAGCCGCCTTCGTGGAAGCAGTATTCTTTGGTGAGGTGTTCAAGGAAATCCATGCCGCCACAGACCCCGCGGAGATGCCGGCATCGAAGCAGGAAGTTTCCGCCTCCCCGCCCACCTTCAAGCCTACAGTTGACACAAAGCAGGTCGAACTTGTCGCTGGCGATGCCTCCAAGACCACCTCAATCGGGACAAACCTGTCCCCCAAATAGGAAAGCATGCTCATCGAGTTCCTCCGTGAGAACTGGGACATCTTCGCATGGCAGCCATCTGACATGACAGGTGTACCCAGGGAACTCGCCGAGCATGCCCTGCAGATAATCCCTGGCTCTAAGCCAGTAAGACAAGCAATGAGATGCTTTGGAGATGAAAAACGCCGCGCCATAGCAAAGGAAATTTCCAAGCTATTGAAAGAAGGCTTCATCAAAGAAGTGATCCATACAAAATGGGTGGAAAATCCCGTGCTAGTTCCTAACAAAAACACAAAGGTTATGCGCATGTGTGTAGACTACACTAGCCTGAACAAAGCGTGTCCAAAAGACCCTTTTCCCTTGCCTCGTATTGACCAAGTCATTGACTCGACGGTGGGATCGGAGCTGCTATGTTTCTTAGATGCCTACTCGGGTTACCACCAGATCAAGATGAAGGAAACCGACCAGCTTGCTACCTCGTTCGTAACACCTTATGGCACATATTGCTATGTGACAATGTCGTTCGGTCTGAAAAACGCAGGAGCAACGTACCAGCGCACCATGCAAAAGTGCCTGGCGGATCAAATCGGACGCAATATCCATGCCTACGTGGACAACATCGTCGTCATTTTCAAAAAATAGGACGACCTCATAGCGGATCTGCATGAGACCTTCAATAATCTAAGGAAGTATAACATGATGCTCAACCCCATGAAGTGGGTCTTCGGGGTACCAGCCGGACAACTCCTAGGATTCATTGTCTCCCACCGCGGTATTGAAGTCAACCTGGAGAAGATCAAGGCCATCCTCGACATCTCCCAGCCTAATGACCTGAAGGACGTACATCGACTCACAGGCTGCATGGCAACAGTGAGCAGATTCATCAGTTGCCTTGGCAAGAAGGCTTTGCCACTCTACAAGCTGATGAAGAAATCAGACGAATTCGTCTGGACCGATGAGGCAGACGTTGCGCTTAAGGATCTGAAGAGAGTGCTATCCACTGCACCAGTCCTAACAGCTCCCGAAGACCAGGAGCCCATGTTATTATACATGGCGGCAACCAACAGGGTCGTCAGCATCGTCATCGTGGTAGAACACAAGGAAGAAGCCCAGGAGTATGGTGTACAGAGACCAGTCTACTATGTCAGCGAGGTCCTGACGGAATCCAAGCAGCGCTACCCTCACTACCAGAAGTTGGCATACGGAGTTTTCCTAGCTTCGCGCAAGTTACGTCACTACTTCTATGACCATAAGATCATAGTGGTGAGCAAGGCTCCACTGAAGGACATCATCAACAACAGCGATGGAACAGGACGAGTTGTAAAGTGGGGCATCGAACTAGCCTCCTTCGACATCGACAACAAGCCTCGGACTGCCATCAAGTCTCAGGCTTTGGTGGAATTCATGGCGGATTGGAAGGAAGCACAGGAGACTACGCTCATCGCAGAACCAGAGCATTGGGTGATGCACTTTGATGGCTCAAAGTTGCTACACGGCTCGGGGGCTGGAGTGACACTCAAATCCCCTAAGGGAGATGAGCTCAGCTATGTTCTCCAAATCCACTTCACCACCACCAACAACATCGCAGAGTATGAAGCGCTACTGCATGGGCTACATGTCGCAAAGGAGATCGGCGTACAACACATCATGTGTTGTGGTGACTCCGACCTTGTCGCTCAGCAGGTGGCTGGCACATACAAGGCTCGGAATGAAGTCATGGCGGCCTACAGGGACGAAGTGGACGAGATGGCCAAAAGTTTCCTCGGCTATGACATAAAGCACGTACGACGAGAAGACAACATGGCGGCCGACACCTTGTCCAACCTAGGGTCCAGCCAAAAGGCAATCCCGCCAGGCGTATTCCTCGAGCATCTGCACGTACCATCAGTCAAGATGGTAGATCTAGAAAACCCGGAACTAGCGGGCTCCCCCGTTATGGTGGTTTTAACAAGCAACCCGCCATGGACAGAGCCCTACCTAGAGTACCTGACGACCAAGAAGCTACCCAAAGACGAAGTCCAAAAGAGACAAATCGAACGTAGAGCAAAAGCGTACACCATCATCGATGGCCAGCTCTACAAGCGAAGTACTTCAGGAGTATTCATGAAATGCATATCCCAAGTGGACGGAATCAAGATACTAAGAGAGATCCACAAAGGCGAATGTGGGCATCACGCCGCCGCCAGATCCCTCGTAGCTAAGGCATTCCACCATGGGTTCTACTGGCCTACAGCCAAGGAAGATGCAGACCACATCGTGGAGCTCTGTGAAGGTTGCCAGATGTATTCCAAGCAAGCCCACATGACCTCCACATCACTGCATACGATCCCTATAACTTGGCCTTTCGCGGTCTGGGGGTTGGACATCATGGGTCCGCTGAAAACAGCACCTTCGGGATTTACGCACCTACTGGTAGCGCTCGACAAATTCACGAAGTGGGTAGAAGCTAAGCCCATCAGAAAACTCGATGGCAAAACTGCCCTAAAATTTGTCAAGGACATTGTGGTAAGATTCGGTATCCCACATAGAATCATCACCGACAATGGCACTAACTTGTCTCAGGGAGAACTCAAAGAATACTGCCATCACAACGGAATCCGCCTTGACCTTGCATCCGTGGCACATCCATAGTCCAATGGCCAAGTTGAAAGGATCAATGGACTAATCCTGTCAGGGATCAAGCCACGCCTAGAAGCACCGCTACATCGAGCAGCTGGAGCCTGGGCAGAAGAGTTGCCATCTGTGCTATGGAGTCTACGGTCCACACCAAACAAATCAACGGGCCTCACCCCTTTCTTCCTAGTCTATGGAGCAGAAGCAATCCTGCCAAGTGATGTCCAGTATGATTCCCCAAAAGTAAGAGATCAACGGGCCTCACCCCTTTCTTCCTAGTCTATGGAGCAGAAGCAATCCTGCCAAGTGATGTCCAGTATGATTCCCCAAAAGTTGAGGCCTATGAGGAGGAAGATGCAGAGAAGTCCAGGCAACTATTTGTGGACATGCTTTAAGAAGAACGGGACCTAGCTGCCCAGAGATCTGCCATCTACCAGCAGAACCTCCGCCACTATCACAGCCGCCGAGTTTGCAAATGCTCGTTTAAAGAAGGGGACCTGGTGCTACGCCTCAAACAGCAGAAGTCACACAAGCTATTCCCGCCTTGGGAAGGACCCTTCGTCATCAGCAAAGCTCTACTGAACGGTTCCTACTACCTCGTTGATATTCGCGAGCTAGATAAGTGACCCAGTAAAAAGCGCAAATGAAGAGACCCTGACGATATCTACGATGAAACAGATCATCCATGGAACATCGCACAGCTACGTCCTTTCTACACTTAGCACTTACCTAGGCTATGTAATAGGCACCTCTATATGATCAATGAAATAAAGCATCTGGTTTACTCTTGATTTTTTCTGAGTCTTTTACCTCCTTTATTATTCATTTAGATCATATGGAACCTTTGCACAATTGTGCTCTACACTTGTGTCATTTAAATCCGCCATAAGCGGTCCGCGTAGCATATCTGTGTTTCAATCTCCACCTGATGCTCTTTGTGTGGATTCCCGAGTAGTGACTTTTTGACAGTCTAAGTCGTTATCTCCTTGGGTTCTGGACGGTTGCTATTAAGTATCGTCGCCCTGGCGGATTGTTCGTGCGAAGATTTTGTTATCTCACGAAAAGTCAAGCACAAAGAGCCAGACGGCGGATTGCATGGTCCTACACGTGAAATTTTTTCAAAGTGTTGTTTCTTGGGCATGTTAAACTGCTACAAGTTGCATAAAAATAGGCCTGGCAGTTTTTTTGTGCATAACCACTTCAAAGACTTGATAAAAACTGTGCCATAAGTTCATAAGCATTTTTCGATCCGCCACAGGCAGATCAGGCACAACACAAGCACACATAGTTTAAAAGTTTAACTTACAGACCCACTCAGGGGCCGAATTGATGCATTGTTTTTTCCTGCCATAATGCAGGGTATGACTCAGGACGACGAGGCGGCGGAAGTTGTGTCATCACCACCATCAGCACCTTCAGCAGCTGCGGAGACCGACGCCGAAGCTTGGCTTGGAGACCCTGGCAGATCATATGTTTCATTGTATATGTTCAGCTGCGTGCCCAAGGCACAAAGCTGATCATACCCTAGCACGCTCTGCCGGATGGCGGCTTCGTCCACCGGCGCTCCATCTTCGCTGCTCTCCGGGATGCCGGAGGTGATTAGATCCAGGTCCAGCTCAGGGTAGTGGGCCTTAGCCAAAGTGAGTGCAGTTCTGGCACCACCCCGAGCGGAGGACTGCTTCCAATCCGCCACCAGCCTAGGCACAAGCAGAAGCTTCTTGGTCAACCCAATGGCGGTGAGGTCGGAGGAACCCGCTATCTGCAGGCTACCACATGTCTGACGACCTGCGTTGAGAAGGCCATCCAGCTCCTTCACGGTGTTCGTGGCAAGGCGCAGGCCTGTGGCGGAATCCACCTCCCCCTGCTCCAGAGTTGCTGTATAGCAGGAACAAGTCAAGCATCATAATCAACACGATATATTAGCACAAGCTGCAAAGTATGGAGAACCAAGGTTACCTAGCAGCGTCTTCTGGCAGTGGTCAAGGACCTTGTTGAAGCCCCTCCGCCGATCCTCAAAATCGATGGCGGCTTGGCGGAGGTCGTCCACCTCCTTCTGCTTCTGGCGGTTCTTGTGCTCCTGGTCCTTGAGTTGCTCCACGAGGAGGGTGTTTTCGGTCAAGGATTTCTGGAGTTGCGTTTGCAACCCCTCCATCGCAATGGTGTGACCCCTTTTCACCCCCTCGAGAGTGGCCTGCAGCTTTGTAGCATCTGCATGGCAGAAATTATTTTAGAGTATTGATCGACTAGCATAAAGGTACTAAACTTGCCAAAGGCAAAAGAAAGTTACCGCTATTCGCGAGCTGCTCTTGCAAATCCGCCACGAGCAAATTCTTCTCCGCCAGCTCCTTCTCTTGCGAGTGATGTCTACGCACGCGTCTGTTCTTGTAGACAGTGTTGGGCCTCCAAGTGCAGAGGTTTGTAGAGCAGCAGCAAGTTTCCCTTAAGTGGATCACCCAAGGTTTATCGAACTCAGGGAGGAAGAGGTCAAAGCTATCCATCTCAAGCAACCCTGCAATTACGATACAGAAAGTCTCTTGTGTCCCCAACACACCCAATACACTTGTCAGATGTATAGGTGCACTAGTTCGGCGAAGAGATAGTGAAATACAAGTAGTAGTGATGATTATGAGTAGTAACTGTAATCTGAAATAAGTATCGCTGCAAGCAAACATGTAACAAAACTGAAAGGAAACGGTGTGCAAAGCTTGGAAACAAGGCCTAGGGATCATACTTTCACTAGTGGACACACTCCCAACAAATATAACATAATTGAACCAATAGATACTATCATCAATATGCAACTCAAAACAGTTCTCCAATGGAAAACGAACACTAATCATGCGTAGGGCTACGAAGCACTCCTCAAAGTCCGTATGTACCAAAACTAGATTGTCCCACACTATCACCATGAACGCACTAGATGGTTCTAACAAACACCAACATTTCATAGAGACATTAACCAAAAAGATACACATGATGCACACACTAGTCACCTTTACACCATGATATGAGGTATCTCCAGAGAGTACAATAGTAAAGCATAGGAGTAACATAATATCTGAATAATAACATCTACCAATTCAACTAGATACAAAGATCACAATCACATAAAGATCACATCATGGGAGAGAGAGGTGAACCACATAGCTACCGCTAGAGCCCTCAGCCCTGGGGGAGAACTACTCCCTCCTCATCATAGGAGACAGCAAGATTGATGGAGATGGCGGTGAGGTCGATGGAGACATCGGAGACGGCGATGGAGATCGATGGAGATGACTCTGGGGGCACTTCCCCGTCCCGGCAGGGTGCCGGAATAGAGACTTCTGTCCCCCGAAATTTATCTTCGATGGTGGCAGAGCTGCGGAACTGTTCTGGGAAAAACGCCGATTGTTCTAGGGTTTTCCGTCGGGAGGCTTCTTATAGGCGAAGGGGCGTCGTCAGAGGTGGACCAGGGGCTCCACACCACAGGTGGGCACGGCCAGGGCCTGGAACGCGCCCCCTCATGGTGTGGCCAGCCTCTGGCCCCTCTCTGGCTCCCGTTTGGTCCTCGTCCTTCGTCCGGGAAAAATAAGACTTCTGGAACTTGTTTCATCCAATTCCAAGAATATTTCTTGTGTAGCTTTTCTGAAACACAAAAACAGCAGAAAACAGGGAACTGACACTGTGGCATCTTGTTAGTAGGTTAGTTCCGGAAATCGCATAAAAACGCCACGAAGTGTAACAAAACACAAGGCAAATGGTGTAAAAACAAGCATGGAGCATCAAAAATTATAGATATGTTCGAGACGTATCAGCATCCCCAAGCTTAACTCCTGCTCGTCCTCGAGTAGGTAAGTGATAACAAAAGAATAATTTTTTAGGTGACATGCACCATCACAATTTGATCAACGAGGTAGAGCATTGAGTGCTGAGATCAAAGAACTTAAAACATGGGCATGAAAGACATAATCTTGATAATAGAAACTTAGCAACCATGTTATAGCATGAAAAGAAACACAAAGGAAAGATCATGAAAATGAAACAATGAAAGTCCGTGTGTGTTTCAACCATATGGAAAACATAGCAAATGGTTTTCAGCTTGTCCCTCATGGAGTAGCAAAACATAAATGCATAGGACACCTTCAAGTTTAAGAGGGCGACCAGATACAAGTAATTTAAGAACAAGTGAAACCAACATCATGAATCAATCAAAACTTTGGGACTATGCACATTATACTCAGAATGACAACTATGCTCTCTTAGACGGTGCATAAAGATAGAAGATGGAGACTCAACATAAAAGTAAAAGAAAAGCCCTTCGCGGAGGGAAGAAGTGATTGCAAGTTTTATAAACCTTAAAAAATTATGGTACTTACCAGCTTTGAGCTCTCATTGCCCCCATCATAGGCATCTTGAATGGTTAAAGTTAATGCGAAAACACTTATGGTGCATATGCTTGACAAATCATAAGTTGAAAACCTCGTGTCCTGTGAAGTACGAATACCCAAACCTCATGCTACTCGACTTAGAGTCCCAAGCAAGCTCTTGTCATTGTAATTATATGTGTATCATCAAGAACCGCCAACGGGGTACCTCCTGCCCGATGACATGGAACAAGCCCACATCAAAATGACAAGACAAATAGACAATGAACACCTTGACATCTCTTTTATTTACCATTGGTATAGCTTTTTATTTTGAGATGCGTCGTCGAACGTCCACTATGGGCATGCTGTAAATTTCCACCATGAATGATGCATGGCTTAGATTAGCGGCCCAAGCGTTTCCCTAACACATATAAAAACTCCATGATCCCGCAAGATTCCCAACTTATTTCACATCACGATTATCCATAAACAAAAGATCACAATATCAACTCAAATGAAAGATAGTGCAATGTTGAAAGCTTGCCCCATGATGGTATGGCTGGGCTAATTTCCAACTTACAACTTGCAAGCATAACAACTCAACATAAGAGAGCCACAATATCAAAATTTTAAAACAAGAAAAGTAAAGTGTGCCATCAAGTTCGTGAGAGCTTTACTGACCAATTTTCGCATAACACCAAAAAGAGTTTAATTTGAAGGATAGATAAAACCAAGTCAAATGTACTTTGGAATAGCAAATTGCTAATAGGTATGTATGGTGGACACTTTGGAACAACTTGGTTTTTAGGAGTTGGATGCACGAGTAGAGCTCATACTCAGTACAAAATGAGGGCTAGCAAAAGACAGGGAGCGACCAACTAAGAGAGCAATAATGGCCATAATCATGCAAAGCGACAAAGCGACATTAAAAGAAGCATAAGATGGCATCAAAAGTCAAAAACTAAATGATCATAGAGGCAATGGCCACTTTGTATGAGTCTAACATGTGTGAGCATGCGCCAAGTCAACCCAAATAAAGCATCAAAGGAGAAAACCAAAATAATGCTTCCAAATAATTAAAACAACACATGATTTTTTCAAAGGCTCATTAAGCAATCTCAGTCATTTGAGACAAGTCATGCTGCAAAAAAACCACTAAGCATACTATCAAAAAGACATCAAGCACGACATGCAAAAGCCTAGGCCGCAGTCTACACAAGCTCCTTTTTGTACCACTTTTTTTTGCATAAAGCTTTTTCTCTTTTCCAACACCATTTAAACCTTTTTGAGGAAACTCTTTTGATGAAAACCAACATGGACCAGAGGTCCAAATACACCTTGATGCAAAGATAAAGCAAGATCTGAACAAAAATCAAGGCAAAAAATGAAAGCTAAACGCAGTAGCAGAAAAAGAGAACACTTGTTGAACGAAAAGAGTGAAAACTAGAGTGTTCTTGGCAATGAAAAACAGAGTTCATCTCCCTCCAAAACAACATGATGTGATCAAACCATTTATTGCAGCAAACAAAACAGAAGGAAAACTGAAAGCAAAAACAACTGACGCTCCAAGGAAAACGCATAATGCATGAAGCAATAAAAATATAGTGTCTTGAAAGGTGACCTGATTTTTGCCGATGAACAAAGGGGTGCCTCGGGGGCATCCCCAAGCTTTGATGCTTGTACTTCTTGGATATTTCTTGGGGTGACATGGGCATCCCCAAGCTTGATCTTTTGTCCATTCTTCATCTCATGTCATCATTCTCCAATCCCTACACTTGAAAACTTCCTTCATACAAAACTAAACACAATTCTATTAGCAACATCAGTGTAAGCATAGTAATGAATCAACCCTTTTTGCTTCAGGTTTCAACTCAAAACCACCACATATAAAGTATATACTACTGTAGCAACTTCCCCAAAAGTTCCGTGATCAAAAGAACTCAAAAAGAAAGCGATCGAGCAGCAAACACAAATATTGGCAGAAATCTGTCAATACAGAACAGCTGACAAAGGTCGAATTTTTAGAGGGTTTTCTGTTGCTCAAATCAAAAAGTGTTCAACTAATGAAAGTTTGGATATAAACTGGGACATATGCACAAGAAATCGCAGGTCCAAAAGAAATACAGAGAATTTTCACGAATTTTTACGGTGCAGCACCAAAAACTGTTTTAGGACAGCAACATCCCCAAATCTTACCTCACTCAAATTAGAGGCTTCTCTTGGCACAACAACAAAATAAAAAGGATAAGGAGCGGTTATTATAGTAGTAATAACTTCCAAGACTCAAATAAAAGAAAAAGAACTAAAAGTAAAACATTGGGTTGTCTTCGAAGAGTGCTTTTCTTTAACACCTTTGAGGTAGGCGCAGTAATTTGCAAAGATGCTCATGTGGGCGCCATATAAGAGCTTAAAGCAAAGGCGCCATATAAGAACTTGAAGCAATAGAGAGCATCAAAAAGCAGATGTGAAAGACATTTAAATCTGAACCACTTCCTATGAAAAATAATCTTGTAAAGAGACAAATCATGAAAGCGCAAAGCAAAAGGCATAGGAAGGCAAAACAAGTATAACTTCAAGAATTGCAACATAAAGAGGGGAAACTCAATATTGTTGAGATCCATCAAACCATGTTTCCCTCTCTCATAATAACTTTCAGTAGCATCATGAATAGAACTAACAATATGACTATCACATAAAGCATCCCTATCATGAGCCACATGCATAAAAGAATTAATACTCCCCACATGAACAATCGTAGTAGGAGCAGATTCAACAGAATAATTATTCTCATCACCATAATCATCAAAAACAGGAGGCATATTGTAATCATAACTAATTTTCTCCTCAAAAGTAGGTGAACTGAAAACATTATACTCATCATCATAGCCATCATAAACTAGAGGTTTAGTATCATCACAAGCTAGAGAACAACTATTTCTCAAAGCATATTCATCAAACATATCATCATAAGAAGGAACATGGATAGTACTAATGGTACAACAATTATTAACCTTAGAATTGGTACCAAAAAGATTTTCAATATCAAAAGTAGAGTGCTTTTCCCAATCATGATTACTAACATAGGTAACAGGCATAGGAACATCATCCCAATCAGAATTATCATAATCTATAGCAGGATCATAACGCTTAGGGGAAGGTACCATGTCCTCTCGCCTTTTGCTCCTCTTCTTCTTCTTCATACTCTTCTTACTCTCTCTTTAGGAGGGAGAGATTTGAAGGGCATCTTCTCCACATATCCTTTAGGAGGGAAAGGCATCTTCTCCACATAATCTGGTTTACTGACAGAAACAACAGAAGAAACTTTGGAGGATTCCTCCTCTCTATTAATAAGATAGAAACATCTATGGGTCCTGTCATAGCTTGGCAAAACATCATGCTTTATAAGATTTTGTATGTAAGAATTTGCGAGGCAATCTTTAGCACAATAAAGACGACAACCACGAAGGGTGCTATTAATATCAACATCATTCATGTCTACCAAAGAAAGCTTCCTAGATATCTCTTCACACGCCAAGAACAAAGTGAGCTCATCATGCTGATTGAGAGTAATCTTGTCATCATAATACGAACTTGCGGTACTCATTCGATTAAATGGGCATTGAAAATTAAAGTGACCCGTTTTATCGCAAAGTTCACAAAGAAAAGGATAAAGCTCACAAACCTTTTCACCAAACTCATCTAGATCCCTGGACCACATTCGGGTTTCTTCATTTGCGTGGTGGACACAATAATCTTCCTTGTTGTAACTCTGTTCACAAGGTCTATGTACTCCACAAAAATTAACATGCTTATAGGAAATAGGACTTTCAGAGGTTCGAGCATGTTTATTGCAATCATCAACAACAATATCATTTTCTACGCAAGTGTCCTTAAAAGGTTCAATATACACGACCCCATTTCCTTTAGGAACATTAATATGAGTAGCAAAGGTTTTAAAGCAATCAATCATAATTTGAGGATCAAGACCATACTTAGCACTAAGCTCTTGAAAATTAGCAGTTTCAGCGAAAGACTTAATGCAATCATACTCGTAATTCATACCTGATCCTTTACCTTTGTCGCTATCCCAACCTTCAATATTGCTTTGAATCGTTTCAAGCAGACCCCACTTGGTGTCGATGTCCTTGCTTGTGAAAGACCCATCAAAGCATGCATCTAGATAGTCCTTGTAATATCCTGAAAGCCTTGCATAAAAATTATTAATAACAATATTACAGGGAAGATCATGAATAGGACATTTGTGCATTAGTAACTTCAATCTTCGCCACGCTTGGGCAATGCTTTCTCCCTCATGCGGATGGAAATTATAAATATAATTCCTATCTTTATAAACCTCACTAGAAGGATAGAATTTAGAATAAAAGAGAGGTACAATTTCCTCCCACTCAACAGGTCGACCATCCTTTAGCGTCTTATACCATTCCGCAGCTCTGCCCTTTAGTGACAAAGAAAATAGATTCCTCTTAACTTGGTTCATTGAAATACCTGCACACTGGAACACCTCTCATAATGGACAGTTCCATCTCCCAAATAGCAGTTATTCATGGCACGATCAACAATTTTCATAGGTATTTTAAAAGGATGAGGAGCACAAGCATCATTAGAAACATCACATATGGGAGATAAAGTATCATCAGAGCAAACTTTCTCCACTAAAGCTGGGGAACTAAAAATATCATGCTTAACAAAACCAGCTTCCCCAAGCTTAGACTTTTCTATAGCATTAGCAATAACGGTATTCAAAGCATTCGTACTAATAACATTGCTATGCGAAATAAGATCCAAAGGTTTTTCAATTTTCTCTTCAAATCTAAACTCAGAAAAAAGACTAAAGAACTCTTTATTTTCCATTAAGCCTAACTAGTGAAAATAAAAACAAGAAACAAAAAGATATAATTGCAGAATCTAAAGGAAATAACTCCGAGCACTCACCAGCAACTAAAAGACTTAGTAACCAAAGGATGTGAGTACCTTTTACCTTACCTCCCCGGCAATGGCGCCAGAAAAGAGCTTGATGTCTACGCACGCGTCTGTTCTTGTAGATAGTGTTGGGCCTCCAAGTGCAGAGGTTTGTAGAGCAGCAGCAAGTTTTCCTTAAGTGGATCACCCAAGGTTTATCGAACTCAGGGAGGAAGAGTTCAAAGCTATCCCTCTCAAGCAACCCTGCAATTATGATACAGAAAGTCTCTTGTGTCCCCAACACACCCAATACACTTGTCAGATGTATAGGTGCACTAGTTCGGCGAAGAGATAGTGAAATACAAGTAGTTGTGATGATTATGAGTAGTAACTGTAATCTGAAATAAGTATCACTGCAAGCAAACATGTAACAAAACTAAAAGAAAATGGTGTGCAAAGCTTGGAAACAAGGCCTAGGGATCATACTTTCACTAGTGGACACACTCCCAACAAATATAACTCAAAACAGTTCTCCAATATGCAACTCAAAACAGTTCTCCAATGGAAAACAAACACTAATCATGCATAGGGCTACGAAGCACTCCTCAAAGTCCGTATGTACCCAAACTAGATTGTCCCACACTATCACCATGAACGCACTAGATGGTTCCAACAAACACCAACATTTCATAGAGACATTAACCAAAAAGATACACATGATGCACACACTAGTCACCTTTACACCATGATACGAGATATCTCCGGAGAGTACAATAATAAAGCATAGGAGTAGCATAATATCTGAATAATAACATCTACCAATTCAACTAGATACAAAGCTCATGATCACATAAAGATACCATCATGGGAGAGAGAGGTGAACCACATAGCTACCGGTAGAGCCCTCAGCCCCGAGGGAGAACTACTCCCTCCTCATCATAGGAGACAGCAAGGTTGCTGGAGATGGCGGTGAGGTCGATGGAGACGGCGGAGATGGCGATGGAGATCGATGGAGATGACTCCGGGGGCACTTCCCCGTCCCGGCAGGGTGCCGGAACAGAGACTTCTGTCCCCCGAAATTTGTCTTCGACGGCGGCAGAGCTGCGGAACTGTTCTGGGGAAAACACCGATTGTTCTAGGGTTTTCCATCGGGAGGCTTCTTATAGGCGAAGGGGCATCATCAGAGGTAGACCAGGGGCTCCACACCATAGGTGGGCGCGGCCAGGGCCTGGGCCGCACCCCCTCATGGTGTGGCCAGCCTCTGGCCCCTCTCCGGCTCCCGTTTGGTCCTCGTCCTTCGTCCGGAAAAAATAAGACTTCTGGAACTTGTTTCGTCCAATTCTGAGAATATTTCCTATGTAGCTTTTCTGAAGCACAAAAATAGTAGAAAACATGGAACTGACACTATGGCATCTTGTTAGTAGGTTAGTTCCGGAAATCGCATAAAAATGCCACGAAGTGTAACGAAACACAAGGCAAATGGTGTAAAAACAAGCATGGAGCATCAAAAATTATAGATACGTTCGAGACGTATCAGCGAGCTGACGGCCTGGACCAGATCCTTTACAACTTTTTTATAATTCTGTTAAAATATGTTATACAATTAGTCACTCTTCGAGCTTTATGCCGGAGAAATCCGCCATAATGCTCGGGGGCTACTCATGAAGATTTTTTGATTAGTTCTCTTAAAGCTTTATGCTGAATTGGTATCCGCCATAATGCTCGGGGGCTACTCATCGCATTTAAACTAAGTTCTCTAAGAACACCGCTGCAGTGTAATCTATAGCGGCGCTCGGGGGCTATATGATGAAAAATTCAAAAGTAGTTTCTGTTAGAGCACCATGATGAATTTTCTATAAGAATCTGCCATGGCTCTCGGGGGCTATAGGGAATGCATACCTCCTTCACGACACTTGTTCTCTGGACAAACGATGACATAGCGGAAGTAAGATGGTTGCTAGGCTCCTCTTGCAAGCCATCAAGATGGAAAAGAGCATCTGCCTTTTTCTTCAATTTCATAGCATCTCGGCTCCTGCTACCATCCCAATCGTCTTTCAGCCAAAACTCACCTTCTTAGGACCCCTAGCGAGATTAATGGCAGGCATGGCATCCTTAGCCGAAGCTTCAGCCATTTTGCTAGCTCTTGGGCTAGAAGTTGAGGACATAGACTGGCGAATGGGAGCATCAGGTGTTGGCGGAATAATCGCCAGAGACGGTCTTGTTTTTGAAGGCTTATGGCCATCAACTTTCCTCCTCCTATGCATGAGATTCAGATTAGAACAGGTCATGATGAAGATGGGGAAACTTAAGATTGATGTGCTTACTTCCTATCTGGCAACTTGATGGTAGCAGCGGATTCAGGTACGGTCTCCAGATGGCCACGTAATGCCGGTGATGGATGGCGGGAGATCACCCTTTTACCCAAACTGTGCATATGTCCGCCCGAGCCACGAACCCCGCGGTGTACAGTTGCCTCGGGGTCTTCCGTTATAGGCTCTTCCTGAGAAGGTCTAGCTTCTTCCGCTACTGGTGAAGACTTGCGTCTTCTTGGAGAAGATATCTCTTCCTCGTCATCAGTAAGCTCTTTTGACCGAGGATAGCGGACGGGGCGACTTAACTCAGAAGGAGGAAGGGAGGAAAGCTCTGAAAGAACACAAGTAAGAATCAACGAAATAAGCAGTAATGGCGGAATGAGGGAGCACTCACCTCTGGATAGTTGCCGTTCTCAAACATTGGGATCTTTAGCTCCAACTTTTTGTCCCGCCAAACCTTGATGATGTTGCGGATCCAATGCTCAATTTCCTCGGAAGACAATTCTTCCTTGGTGTAGCATTGGGGATCATCAATTCCGCTATACTGGCACATCAGAGCTGAGCGGTAATGAAGTGGCTGGATCCGCCGTGAGACCCAGCAGTGGATGGTGTCTGCACCTGTCATGCCAGAAAATACAAGTTTGGAAATCCGTTGTGAGCAAAGCTGACATTCATCGTCCATGGTAAAATCATCCATAATGCCCCAGCTATCTTGCTCCTCGGCAAGGCCATCAGCAAAAGACCTCAGGCCAAACTTCCTTTCAGGAGGTGCCTGGTTAGCCTGATAGAAGAAGGATCCCCGCCATCCCTTTGCGGAGTCATGTGGCTTGATATAAGGATAAGATTTCCCGCTATGAGGAACAAATGAGACAGATCCGCAGTTGCGAAGATCACAATTTGAGTCTCGGTTATGGCGGATATTGAAGTACAAGCGGAATAGGTCTCCGCGGGGGTAAATTCCCAGGTATCCCTCGCACAGTGCTACAAATCCCGCTATGATAGTGAAGCTATTTGGAGCGATGTGGTGTACCTGTAACCTGTAGTGCCGGAGCATGCTCTTGAGGAAGTAGGATGGTGGAAGGCTGCGGCCCCGATCGATGTGAGATTTTAGCATCACAATATATTTTTTCAAAGGAGGAGGTGCGGTAGTGTTAGGGTCAACTTGCCATCTCTAGATTTCCCTAGCCGCTATTAGCCCTTCTTGCTCCAAGGAGGACAAGATTTCCTTGTCCAAGTTGCAGGGATCCTAGCTACCTCCGGATGTTTCGGGAATAGCGGATTCCGTGTCTGTTGATCCTGCTGAGTTCCCAGTGGCTTCGGATCTTGTAGCTTGGCGCGATGTTTTTGGATCCATGGCGGCCAGAGGGGTGGCAGATATGACGTCCAGAATCTCAACAGACGAAGATGATGAAGCCAGCTTGTGGCGGAGAAGGTGAAGTGGTCGTGGGTGAGGAATTCTGGGCGGTGGCTCGCCGGAGATCACGGAGCTCTCACAGCGACGCTGAGGAGAGAGATTGCGAGGGGTGAAATGAAGTGTGAAATGGCGTGGGGTGACCGGCCGGGGTATATATAGGCCCCGGGCCTCGAGATTCGTGCCTACCATCTGCACCATCCATCCCAAACTCGCAAACCCTAGATTGATGACGCGTGTCCAAGGGTAAAATGGTAAACTTTACCAATGGTGCTTATACGATGAATCTTGCCCTAGAAGGAACTACGTGGCAAAAGTTACGACGGATTTTGTGGTAAGATCCAACGGATCCCAGAAATCTCGCTCAGCTGAAACTACGTCGCACAATCAGCCATCTACAGCGGATTGAGATGAAGATAGGAGAAACGCCAAGAACCGCCATCCAGACGTGAAAAGAAGATGAGCTATGGTAGATGAACTTCACCAAAAAACTAAGCATAGCAGGTGAAGGTGGCGATCTTGAAGTTCCCCGGGGGCTACTGTTGGGGATATACCAAATAGGTATAACAGCGACGTAGTCCTAAACCAGCAAGCCAGGGTGGCCCATGGAGGTGGTATGGCAGATTGCCTACCGGGCAGCCTAGTTGCTGGAAAGCCCATGGCGGATACTGGACGCAGGAGCTTATGGCGGATCCGAAGATTAGTCCCATGGCGGGTTGCCTTGTAGTACACGTATAGGACTTAGTCTAGGACTCCATATTGTATTCACTCTGGTACCATCGTGATGCCCACGCCAGGCGCCTTTATAAGCCGGCGTGGAGAAGCCCTTGAGGGCACCGAGATTTAGATACGGCTGATCGCATAGCGAAACAGCCAACCTCATCATTGTAACCGAGCACTTGTTGCCATATAGTGAATTATAGCAGCACGTAGGGTCTCGCCACCGTTGCGGGATCTGAAGCTGGGTAAACTCGTGCTACCACTGTCCCGGATCGCTCTGCCATGTTCACCCCCTTCGACAAACCGCCATACACCTACCCCTATGGCAGATCTGTTGACGAAACCACGACACCCTGGCCCACCTCTGGCACCGCCCCTTCGCGTATATCATCTCCTCGAAAACCTAAGACCAAGTGGATCGCAGATAGACTCCGCCACCTCTATGGGGCGTTAAACACACAGAGAGAGAAAGCTCTCCGGCAAGCAGATAATCTACCAGGGAAATTCCTTCCCGGAGGGGGGAAATCATCGCCATCGTCACCACCATCGAGCTAGGCTTCATCGGTATCATCATCATCATCATCACCAGCACCTTCATCACCGTCATCACCATGTCGTCCCGCTGTAACATCTTGGGGTGAATCTTGTCCAGTTCATAGGGGAAACTTTCCTAGTGTTAATTACTCTTGTAGTTCATGCTATTGAGTGGAACCATTGAATTAAGGTTTATGTTCAGATTGTTATTTATCATTATTTCACCTCTAATCATGATCCATATGATGTCTTGTGAGTAGTTTGCTTAGTTC
This sequence comes from Dactylis glomerata, assembly GCA_007115705.1. Classification (NCBI taxonomy): domain Eukaryota; kingdom Viridiplantae; phylum Streptophyta; class Magnoliopsida; order Poales; family Poaceae; genus Dactylis; species Dactylis glomerata. The sequence goes on from QXEO01000550.1 coordinate 1,169,500, forward strand.
TTGAGGACATGGGAGAAGTCGAGATGTTAATAGTGGAACTATGTTGAGTAATATTTAATGGTTTGATATATTTATGTTGTGGTGTCATGTGAATGTCGACTACATGATACTTCACCTTTATGGGCCTAGTGGAATGCATTGTGTATTTGGCTACTGATCGTGGGGTTGTCAGAGCGACAGAAACCTAAACCCCCGTTAGGAAACCAGTGCACCAGGGAGTGTAGGATTTCAGAGTTTAAGGCTATGGTTAGATTTATCTTAATTACTTTCTTGTAGTTGCGGATGCTTGCAAGGGGTATAATCACAAGTGTGTATTAGTCCAAGTTGGGGTAGTGCATTAGCATAGGTTCACCCCCATAACACTTATCAAACCAATGAAGATTACTTAGCTGTATGAAGCGAAAGCACTTGACAAACTCTCATGTGTCCTCAGGAACATTTGGTAATCATAAGTAACAGAATCGGCTTGTCCTTTGCTCTTGAAAGGTTGGGCCACTCGCAGCAATTATTACTATTGTCTTTTATTTACTCATACTTTATTTACTTGCATTCTTAAATACCCCTAAAAACCCGTTTGCTAGTATTTACAGTGAATCCTTGATCAAAACTGCTTGTCAACACCTTCTGCTCCTCGTTGGGTTTGACACTCTTATTTATTGAAAGTACTATGATACACCCCCTATACTTGTGGGTCATCAGGCCCCGCTGCAAATGGGCTGGTAGGACAGAAGATGTTGTGCAAGCTTCTCAATGCGAGCACGTACAACTAAATACGGAACACATGCCTATGGTTACTTAGTACTAGGATGCTTTATCATTATTTATCTGCAATTGCCCATGTCTTGATTATTATATGAATTATCTTATCCATGCAATTGCCCTATGCCTACAGTGTTATAGTCCTGCTGTTTACTATAGTCACTACTACTGTCTTTATTTTATTATTGCTCCTATTATTTTGCTACTGCTACTACTATAAAAATGTTGCTACTGATAAACTATTGCGAGCAAGTCTATTTCCAGGTGCAGTTGAACTGACAACTCATTCGTTAAGGCTTATAAATATTCTTTGGCTCCCCTTGTGTCAAATCAATAAATTTGGGTTTTACTTCCCTCGAACACTGTTGCGATCCCCTATACTTGTGGGTCATCACTCTGCCCTTCAGAGATGAAGAGAATAGCTTCCTCTTAACTTGATCCATTGAAATACCTGCACACTTGAACAACTCGCATAATTCATGTATAAAGAGTAAATGATCACCGGGATGGACAGTTCCATCTCCAAAATAGCAGTTATTCAAAACACGTTCAATAATTTTCATAGGTATTTTAAAAGGATACTTTCAGTATGTGGATCACAAGCATCATTAGAATTATCACATATGGGAGATAAAGGATCATCGGAGCAAATTTTCTCCTCTAAAGCTGGTGACGAGGGTTAACTCGACAAATGTCCAATATGAAGGACTTAGGATCGGGGAAGTAGGGCGTTGGATGAACTCGAAGGTAAAATCAGTCCAACAAGGTGCGTATCAAAAGTAAACATAGGGTGATCTTTGGCTTACTCTCAATCTATTCCACACCGTCCTCTCCTGGCCCCTATATATAGGTGGCCAGGTCTCAAGCATCGGGAGGGGTCCGACACAGATTACAATATCGATATACGACATGAACTCGTATTTCGACTAGTACTATAATTGGGCCTAGCTTAATGGGCCTCAGGGGTACTCAACTGACGAGCTCTATTATCTATACCCTTGTCAGTAGCCCCTGAGATACTACCAGACTTGCAGATTTGGTTTGAATCTCAGATCTTCAAATCTTTGACTTAATCGATCTTTGACTTCTTCAGATCTCCAAATCTTCGACTTGATCTTCAAATATCTTTTATTATATTGTCTTGCAAGGGGTTTTGATGAACAAGCCTGACAACTCTGATGGATCAAGAGGACAGTTAACTGCCGGAACAGATACTTATCACCTACTTCAAATTCAATCCCCTTGGACTTGAATTCGGGAAACCGGTCAAACCCATTCTTTTGCCGTATTTAGGACTTACAAAGAATGAATCCCAGTGGTTCTCAAGGTACCCAGTGCGTCCACCAGGATTTTCTTCGTGTCGTAGACACGGATAAGTACTAGCAGAGCACATTCATGTGTGTATACTAGGCCACACAGGACGGATCCTGCGGTCTTACCTTCACGATATATTTCAATCATGGCATTGAAATTTTGTCGTGATGATGCAACTCGAGAATCATATGTCGCAGCCTTGTTTGACTGTTAGAATGTGCAAACTATTTGAGTTTGCTATTTTTTAGATTCTCATAAATAACTCCCAATGGGAGTAATCGATCTGTATTTTGTCGACAATGAAGTCGAAGTTCATTGTCGACTAAAGGTAGTCGATTGTGTCTGTATCACTTGTCAACCGGTTGGTTCTCTATCATTTGGGTGCACCACCAGTGCTCCTGATGTAAGTAGCCCCTGAGGCTATGGGTGAGTACTTGTAGCCGATCATAGGCTCCAATCTCTTCGTCTTCCTTTTGTCGACTTCTTTTTATCGGGTGCGCGACCAGCGCTCCCGATGGGAGTAGCCCCCGAGGCTATAGCCGAAAGTTTTTGGGTATAGGCTCAAAAAATATAATATTGTCGCCTAGTAGCTTGTCTCCTGCAATAATTTTGGCACATTTTGTGCTTGAAATATTCACTCTACTCTTTCCGATGATATGAGCCCCCGAGTCTATGACGAGGTGCGTTGTGCTTCTTGACAGATATTTTTCCGCCTTTTGCACGTATCTTTGCTCCTGACACGCTGTCGCTTCCTTATCATCTGCTCTAGGCAGAATATAAAAGCCCGTAGATGTACTTTGGACCTTTAATTTGCAAAGGCCCATTAAAGTTTGTTTATAAATAAAGCGTGTTGGCTTTTGGGAAAAACCCTAATTCTTTCACTACTATCTTCCTCCGCCGCATCATCTTCCTCTTCCTCATCTCATCTAGGGTTTTTCCTCCCAGCATTTGTCTCCATGGCCGATGCAGGTGGATCGCGTCTGAACATCGGCTCTCCGGTGGAAAAGCGAGGCCGCGGCCTACTTGATGCGTGGTGAATGACCAGCCCGTTGGGAACCCCAAGAGGAAGGTGTGATGAATATAGCAGCAGATTTTCCCTCAGTTAAGAAACCAAGGTTATGTCGATCAGGAGAAGAACGGACAATACGACTGAAGGTGATGCTTGCTAGTTTGCGACAGCTTCGGACAATTTATATATGGTGCCTCGTCCAAGCTTTGCTTGCTAGCTGCAACGCGGAATCTGCACACAACACAACCAAATACTTTGTTCCCAACTTGCGATGATGTTGTCAATCTCACCGGTTTACTTGAAATAAAGGGTATGAGCGTATCGAGTGAAAAGTGATAATAGTATGCGAGTAAAGTAAACAGTGCGAGTAAAGTAAACAGGTGATAGCAATATGATGGAAATAGGACCGGGGTCCACAGTTCACTAGTGGTGTCTCTCCATAGGATAAATAACACATGCTGGGTAAACAAATTACAGTTGGGCAATTGATAGAATAAAGATAACGTGATATGTCAAGAAGATCACTATGCGATTTACTCTGGGCATTACAACAAAATACATAGACCGCCATCCAACTGCATCTATGACTAATAATCCACTTGTGGCGAATCAATCCGAGAACTCCACAAGTATTAAGTTGCGAACAACAGATAATTGCATTAAGCAAAGTGTGTAATGTAAACAAAGCATATGCCCTTGAGCATATGAATGTTGTTTTCTCCCTAGTAGCAATAGCACATCTACAACCTTAGAGGTTTATGTCACTCCCCCAGGTTAAATAGAGGCATGAACCCACTATCGAGCATAAATACCCCCTCTTAGAGTCACTAGCAACTACTCGGCCAAGATAGCTACTAACAACGGAGAGCATGCAAGATCATAAACAACATAGAGATAACATAAGATATATTTTAGTATAGCAACTCAATCATAACACCAATATTCATCGGATCACAACAAACCAAACATGCAAAATTACATAACGGTGATCTCAATCATGTAGGGCAGCTCATGAGATCTAAACATGAAGCACATGGTGAAGAAGACAACCATCTAGCTACTGATATGGACCCATAGTCCAAGGTAGACTAATAACTCATCGCTCTGGAGGCAAGCATGGCGATGAAGAAGACCTCCGGAGGCGATTCCCCTCTCTGGCAGGGTGCCGGGAAGAGCTTCTGGACCCTCCCGATCTTCGGGTCGACGGCGGCGGCGGATCACGATGTGTTCAGGAAAATTGATCGGGTACTTATGTTTTTTTCCATTGGGGGTCTTTATAGGCGAAGGGGCATCGTCAGAAGTGGACCGAGGCGGTCTCACACGTAGGGGGTGCGGCCAGGGCCTGGGCCGCGCCACCCTGGTGTGTGGCCACCTCGTGGCCCCATTCCGTCTCCTCTTTGGATCTCTAGAAGCTTCCGGGAAAAATAAGACTTCAGGAACTTGTTTCGTCCAATTCCGAGAATATTTCCTGTGTATCACTTCTGAAACACAAAAACAGCAGAAAACAGGGAACTGGCACTGTGGCGACTTGTTAATAGGTTAGTTCCGGAAAATGCACAAAAGTGCCACGAAGTGTAACGAAACAGTAGGCAAATGGTGTATAAACAAGCATGGAGCATCAAAAATTATAGATACGTTGGAGACGTATCAAGCATCCCCAAGCTTAACTCCTGCTCGTCCTCGAGTAGGTAAGTGATAACAAAAGAATAATTTTTGAGGTGACATGCACCTACACAATCTTGATCATATATGTAAGCATTTGTGAGCTGGGATCATAAGAACTTAAAACATGGGCATGAAGATATAATCTTGACAATAAAGAACTTAGCAACCAGGTTGTAAACATGTAAATGAACACAGACAAAAGATCATGAAAATGAAACAATGAAAGTCAAATGTGTGTTCAAATCATAAGAAAAAACATACAAGTGGTTTTCAGCTTGTCCTACATAGAGAGCAGAACATAAATGTATAGGACACCTTCAAATTTAAGAGGGCGACTAGATACAAATAATTTGAGAACAAGTGAAACCAACAATATGAATCAATCAATGAAAACTTTGGGACAATGCACATTATACTAAGAATGACAACTTTGCTCTCTTATGGTGCATAAAGAAAGAAGGTGGTGACTCAACATAAAAGTAAAAGAAAGGCCCTTCGCGGAGGGAAGCAGTGATTGCAAGTTTTATAGACCTTCAAAAATTATGTTACTTACCGGCTTTGAGCTCTCATTGCCCCCATCATAAGCATCTTGAATGGTTAGAGTTAATGCGAGAACAATTATGATGCATATGCTTGACAAATCATAAGTCGAAAACCTCGTGTCCCGTGAATACGAGTACCCAAACCTCATGCTACTCAACTTAGAGTCCCAAGCAAGGCTCTTGTCATTGTAAGTATATATGTATCATCGAAAACCACCAACGGGGTACCTCCGTGCCCGATGACATGGAACAAGCCCACATCAAAATGACAGGACAAGCAGACAATGAACACCTCGACATCTCTTTTATTTGCCATTTGTTTAGCTTTTTATTGTGAGATGCGTCGTCGAATGTCCACCATGGGTATGCTGCAAATTTCCACCATGAATTATGCATGGCTTAGATTGGCGGCCCAGGCGTTTCCCTAACACATATACAAACTCCATGATCCCCACAAGATTCCCAATTCATTTCACACCGCAGGCATCCATAAACAAAAGATCACGATATCAACTCAAATAAGAAGTGCAATGTTGAAAGCTTGCCCCATGATAGCATGGTTGGGCTAGAATCCAACTTACAACTTGCAAGCATAACAACTCAACATAAGAGACCACAATGTCAAATTTTTAAGAACAGGAAAAAGTAAAGTGTGCCTTCCGGTTCGTGAGAGCTTTACTAACCAATTTTCGCATAACACTGGTAAGAGTTTAATTTGAAGAGAAGATAAAAGCAAGTCAAATTTACTTGGAATAGCAAATTGCTAGTAGGTATGTATGGTGGACACAATGGAAAACTTTGGCTTTTAGGAGTTGGATGCACGAGTAGAGCTCATACTCAGTACAAGGCGAGGGCTAGCAAAAGACTGGGAGCGACCAACTAAGAGAGCAATAATGGCCATAATCATGCAAAGCGACATTAAAAGAAGCATAAGATGGCATCAAAAGTCAAAAACTAAATGATCATAGAGGCTATTGGCGACTTTGTAAGAGTCTAACATGTGTGAGCATGCGCCAAGTCAACCCAAATAAAGCATCAAGGAGAAAACCAAAATAATTCTTCCGAATAATTAAAAACAACGCATGATTTTTTCAAAGGCTCATTAAGCAATCTCAGTTATTTGAGACAATTCATGCTACAGCAAAACCACTAAGCATACTATCAAAAATACATCAAGCATGACATGAAAAAGCCTAAGCCGCAGTCTACACAAGCTCCTTCTTGTACCACTTTTTTGCACAAAGCTTTTTCTCTTTTCCAACATCATTTGAAATTTTTTAAGACACCTCTTTTGATGAAAACCAATAAATATCAGAGGCAAAAATACACCTTGATAAAAGATATGACAAGGTCTAAACGCAAATCAAGGCGAAAATGAAAACCAAAAGCAGTAGCAGAAAAATAAGAACACTCGGTGAACGATAAGAGTGAAAACTAGAGCGTTCTTGGCAAATCAAAACGAGTACATCTCCTCCAAAAGAAATTTGTTGGGGTCCAACCATTTATTACAGCAAACAAAACTAAACTAACTAAGAAAACTAAAGAACTGACGCTCCAAGAAAAACACATAGTGCATGAAGCAATAAAAATATAGTGTTTTGAAAGGTGATCTGATTTTTGCCGATGAAGAAGGGGTGCCTCGGGGGCATCCCCAAGCTTTGACGCTTGTATTTCTTGGATATTTCTTGGGGTGATGCATGGGCATCCCCAAGCTTGAGCTTTTGTCCATTCTTCAACTCATCTCATCATTCTCCAATCCCTACACTTGAAAACTTCCTTCATACAAAACTAAACACAATTCTATTAGCAACATTAGTGTAAGCATAACATATAATCAACCTCTTTTTGCTTCAGGTTTCAACCTAAAACCACCACATATATAGCATATACTTCTGTAGCAACTTCCCCAAAAGTTCCGTGATCAAAAGAACTCAAAAAGAAAGCGATAAAGCGGCAAACACAAATATTGGCGGAAATCTGTCAAAACAGAACAGCTGACAAAGGTCGAATTTTTTAGGGGTTTTCTGTTGCTCAAATCAAAAAGTGTTCAACTAATGAAAGTTTGGATATAACCTGGGGCATATGCACAAGAAATCTCAGGTCCAAAAGATATACAGAGAATTTATACAAATTTTTACAGTGCAGCACCGAAAACAGTTTCAGGACAGCAACATCCCCAAATCTTTTCCTCACTCGAATTAGAGGCTTCTCTTGGCACAACAATGAAATAAACAAGATAAGAGCGGTCATTACAGTAGTAATGACTTCCAAGACTCAAATAAAAGAAAAAGCACTAAAAAGAAAACATTGGGTTATCTCCCAAGAGTGCTTTTCTTTAACGCCTTTGAGCTAGGCACAGAAAATTGTGAATCAAGTAATAATGAAAGGGCGATCAGGATCCACTATAGGAATAAAGAAATGAATACTATCCAATTGAGGTTTTGAGTATCCCTTGTAGTCATGCTTTGGTACACTATTTTCATTAAAAAGATTTTCAGGACAAATCCAACTAAAATTAGTTACCAAGGCATTATGAATTCCTACGAGTTTACAAGGTATTGGCATTCTAGAATCTTCGTTGGGTGTACCAACAATTTCAACAGGCGAGCCAAGCTTATTAAACTTCTTAAAAAATTTCCTAGCCTCAATAGCAACATCTCTAAATTCTATGCGCAAAGTTTCCAAGATAAAAGCTTTCTTTTCAGGATCTTCAATTTCATGAAGCTTAAGGAACATGTATTGCATAAAAAGATTAAGACTAGCAAACCTAGCTTCTAACATGTGAACTAAATAAGCAAAAGCAACTTCATAACTAGGAGCTAGCTCAACCAAAGATTTTTCCTCAACTTCCTTATGCATACTAATGTGATTAAAGAACTCCTCAATGTTATCTTTCCCAATAATTGAACCATTACCTACTGAGAGGTCCTCCAGAATGTACTTAGGGATCAACATGATGAACTGAAAGTAAAGAAATAATAACTACCAAGGATTCTAATTTTTTTGGATTTTTGATATAAAACGATGCAAGTAAAAATAAAGTAAAGCAAAACTTAAAACAAAGTAAAGGATGTGCGTGCGAAAAACTCCCCTTGCAGAGGTCTTCCACTCTTCCTTGGCAACGGTGCCAGAAAATTGTTGCTTGATGCGTGGTGAATGACCAGCCCGTTGGGAACCCCAAGAGGAAGGTGTGATGAATATAGCAGCAGATTTTCCCTCAGTTAAGAAACCAAGGTTATGTCGATCAGGAGAAGAATGGACAATACGACTGAAGGTGATGCTTGCTAGTTTGCGACAGCTTCGGACAATTTATATATGGCGCCTCGTCCAAGCTTTGCTTGCTAGCTGCAATGTGGAACCTGCACACAACACAACCAAATACTTTGTTCCCAACTTGCGATGAGGTTGTCAATCTCACCGGTTTGCTTGAAACAAAGGGTATGAGCGTATCGAGTGGAAAGTGATAATAGTATGCGAGTAAAGTAAACAGTGCGAGTAAAGTAAACAGGTGATAGCAATATGATGGAAATAGGACCGGGGTCCACAGTTCACTAGTGGTGTCTCTCCATAGGATAAATAACACATGCTGGGTAAACAAATTACAGTTGGGCAATTGATAAAATAAAGATAACGTGATATGTCAAGAAGATCGCTATGCGATTTACTCTGGGCATTACAACAAAATACATAGACTGCCATCCAACTGCATCTATGACTAATAATCCACTTGTGGCGAATCAATCCGAGAACTCCACAAGTATTAAGTTGCGAACAACAGATAATTGCATTAAGCAAAGTGTGTAATGTAAACAAAGCATATGCCCTTGAGCATATGAATGTTGTTTTCTCCCTAGTAGCAATAGCACATCTACAACCTTAGAGGTTTCTGTCACTCCCCCAGGTTAAATAGAGGCATGAACCCACTATCGAGCATAAATACCCCCTCTTGGAGTCACTAGCAACTACTCGGCCAAGATAGCTACTAACAACGGAGAGCATGCAAGATCATAAACAACATAGAGATAACATAAGATATATTTCAGTATAGCAACTCAATCATAACACCAATATTCATCGGATCCCAACAAACCAAACATGTAGAATTACATAACGGTGATCTCAATCATGTAGGGCAGCTCGTGAGATCTAAACATGAAGCACATGGTGGAGAAGACAACCATCTAGCTACTGCTATGGACCCATAGTCCAAGGTAGACTACTCACTCATCGCTCCGGAGGCAAGCATGACGATGAAGAAGACCTCCGGTGGCGATTTCCCTCTCCGGCAGGGTGCCGGGAAGAGCTTCTGGACCCTCCCAATCTTCGGGTCGACGGCGGCGGTGGATCGCGATGTGTTCTGGAAAATTGATCAGGTACTTATGTTTTTTTCTGTCGGGGGGTCTTTATAGGCAAATGGGCATCATCAGAAGTGGACCGAGGTGGTCTCACACGTAGGGGGTGTGGCCAGGGCCTAGGCCGCGCCGCCCTGGTGTGTGGCCACCTCGTGGCCCCACTCTGTCTCCTCTTCGGATTTCTGGAAGCTTCCGGGAAAAATAAGACTTTAGGAACTTGTTTCGTCCAATTCCAAGAATATTTCCTGTGTATCACTTCTGAAACACAAAAACAGCAGAAAACAGGGAACTGACACTGTGGCGACTTGTTAATTGGTTAGTTCCGGAAAATGCACAAAAGTGCCACGAAGTGTAACGAAATAGTAGGCAAATGGTGTATAAACAAGCATGGAGCATCAAAAATTATAGATACGTTGGAGACGTATCACGGCCGCCCTCGCGGCAGTAAGAACAAGTCTGCAGGCCCAGCTGTGGTAGCCTCGTCGTCCGCTCCTGCGAAGCGGCGCCCTGGCCGCCCTGCGGGAAGTAAAAATAAGCCCAAGGTTTCATCTACTGCGCCAGGTCCGAGCGCCCCGCCTCATAATGCTTCTCCTCCTCCTCCACCCAAAATATACTCCTTCTTCTGCATCGCCGGCGCTCAATGCCGCGAGATTCAGCGGGTGCCGCTGAAGTTTACCAAGTTCATGGATGGGCGAGAGCTGCGGGAAGCAATTCTTTGTGAACACTCTGGGGGAGAAACTCCCTATGAAGTGGAGGTCTGGCACGACGGGGATGGCAAGATGTACTTTAAGGGCGGATGGTCTCAGTTTGCAGAAGACCATGACCTCCACCAAGGTTTCTTCATGATCTTCGACTACCATGTTGGTACGTCGAAGTTTGATGTGAAGATCTACGACAGTACTCAGTGCCAGAAAGAGTACGAAGCTGAAGTGCACTTTCAGTAGATACTCTTTTTATGTAATCTCCTTTTCTGGTTATCCTTTCGCGTGTTATCTGTAATAAGTAGTCGTGATGAATTTTATCTTGTGCCAACTTTATTAATAGACCATGGGAACGAATCGTAATTCCGAGGTATGCTTTTGATGTATTATCGGGTTACTTTGAACCGTGCATGTTTTTGTCGAATATCGGGTTGCGAACAACCTAGTAGTATGTCTCAAATAATTGCGGATCTCAATAACTTGTTTATTTTATTTCATACGACTCGAGGGTCTGAGCCCCCGAGTGGAAAGAAAAACATTCATACATATTATCGAGTTGACCCAAAGAACCCGACCTGTGGCCTCATGTTCTGGGTTCAGAGGGTCATAACTCGAAAAAAAATTGTCGCCGTATTTCTTCTATGCATAGAACCGCCGTAGTTGCTCTACATTCCATGGGTTGCTCTCATCTTTCCGCGTTTTCTTATCTTGTAGTCGATAAGCTCCTCGTGGTATTACTTCTATCACGATGTAAGGTCCCACCCATGGGGACTCCAATTTGCCATGACCGTCTTGCTTTAATCGCAAAACTAAATCTCCTACCACGAAAGATCGTGGACGAACTCGACTACTATGGTAGTTTCGTAGACTTTGCTGGTATTGCGTAGCTCTGGCAAGTGCTACGTCTCTTGCTTCATCGAGTGCATCAACGTCGTCTTGTAGAGCTTCCATGGAAGTTGTTTCATCGTAAGCCGCAATTCTTCGAGCTTCATGGGTTATTTCGACTGGAAGCACAACTTCTGCGCCGTGGACCAGAAAGAAGGGAGTTTCTTGAGTGGCCGCATTGGGTGTAGTTCTGAGACTCCATAGTACGGAGCGCAGTTCATCTACCAAGCGTGTTTGGCTTTCTCGAGAGGTGCTAACAGCCTCTTTTTTATCCCATTGCATATTAAGCCATTAGCTTTTTTGACTTGTCCATTTGTCTTTGAATGTGCTATGGATGCAAATTTCAGTTTGATTCCCATACTCTCATAGTAACTCTTGAACTCTTTTGATGTGAAGTTTGTCCCATTGTCCGTGATGATGTTGTGTGGTACTCCGAAGCGAAAGACTATAGACTTGATGAAGTTGATTGCGGTTGTGGAATCTTGGGTTGTTACGGGGGCTGCCTCTACCCATTTGGTAAATTTGTCGACTGCCACCAGCATGTAGACGTGTCCTCCTGGCCAAGATTTGTGCAACTTTCCTACCATGTCGAGACCCCATTGCACGAAGGGCCAAGATAATGGTATTGGTTGCAATTCTGCTGCTGGTGCTTGAGGTCGAGATGCAAAACGTTGACAAGCATTGCATTTCCTCACTATATCTTCCGCGTCTTCAATGGCTGTTAGCCAGTAGAAACCTGCACGAAAAGCTTTAGCTGCGATAGCTCTACTGCTAGCATGGTGTCCGCATACTCCTGCGTGGATGTCTTTTAATATTTCTTGTCCTTCTTGAGGAGTGACGCATCGTTGCAGAATGCCCGTTATACTTTTCTTGTATAATTTCCCTTGTAATACGATGAAAGCCTTGGATCGTTGTATTATCCTTCTTGCTTCTACTGTATCTTCGGGTAGTGTCTTGTTTATCATGTATGCCAGGTATGGCTGCATCCAGGTTTCTTCGATCATCATGACTTCTTCTGGTTCTGCTGTACTTCTTTGGCCGGGCCTGCCAGCCCCCGAGCCTGTTGCTTGGTGCTGGGCTTGCTCTTCTGTAGTCAAAGTTTTGTGATTCTTTATTGATCTCTCTATGATTTCTTCCCAAAAGACTCCTTGTGGTATGGGTAAGCATTGGGACCCTATATTTGCTAGATTGTTGGCTTCCTCGTTGCTGGCCCTACTGACGTGCAAAACTTCGCATCCATCGAACGTTCCCTCTAGATAATAGTATAAGTTTCTATATGTTGTCATATTGTTGATGATGGTGTCACATCTATTCATCACCTGCTGGACAACAAGATTCGAGTCCCCGAATATTTTCAGTCGAGTCGCTCTGCATGCTTTGGCCATTTTCATTCCATGGAGCAGAGCCTCGTACTCAGCTTCGTTATTAGAAGCTTGACGAAAACTCATCCTTAAAACGTATTTCAACTTGTTGCCTTGTGGTGATATCAGGACTACTCCTGCTCCTGCGCCTTGCACTCTTTTCGATCCGTCAAAGTACATTGTCCATACGTTTGATAGATCCGGCGGTCCTGTGCTTTGTAATTCTAGCCACTCTACTGTGAAATCCGGCAGAACTTGTGATTTAATCACCTTCCACTTTTCGTACGTGATGTCCAAGGGTGATAATTCGATTCCCCATAAGGAGATATGTCCTGTCGCTGAAGGGTTGTTCAATATGTTGGATAGTGGTGCTTCGTTAACCACTATAATCGGGTGCACCGCGAAATATTGTTGTAGCTTTCGTGTTGTTGTGAATACACTGTATGTGAGTTTTTGGTAGTGTTGGTACCTCTGTTTTGTTGGAGATAGTACTTCACTGACGAAATATACTGGCCTCTGGACTCCATGAGCTTTCCCTTCTTCGCTTCTTTCGACTACTAATACTGTGCTCACTACTTGATGCATTGCTGCAATGTATAGTAGTAGCGGCTCCTTCTCGTTTAGTGCGACCAACACCGGTGGTGTGGAAAGCACTTTTTTTCAATTGTGCGAAAGCTCTATCCGCTTCTTCTGTCCACTCGAATTTATTGTCGATTTTTTCGTGAGTGCATAGAAAGGAAGTGCTTTTTCTCCTAATCGCGCGACGAATCGACTTAGTGCCGCGACGCACCCGGCAAGTTTCTGGACGTCATGAAACTTTGTTGGTTTCCCCATTGTTAATATTGCTTGGATCTTCTCTAGGTTGGCTTCTATTCCTCTTGCTGACACCAAGAAGCCTAGAAGTTGTCCTGCGGATACCCCAAAAGAATATTTTGTCGGGTTAAGCTAGAGCTTATACCTGTTTAGGTTGTTGAAGGTTTCTGCCAGATCACTGATTAGTGACTCCTCTTTTCTTGTGGTGATGACCACGTCGTCGATGTAGACTTGAACGTTGCGCCCTATTTGACTTCCAAGGCAGTTTTGCATCATTCGCTAATAAGTTGCTCCTGCGTTTTTTAAACCGAAAGGCATGACTTGATAGCAGAACATGCCGTATGGTGTGATAAAGGCTATTTTTTCATCGTCTTCTTTCTTCAATTTGATCTGGTTGTAGCCAGAATATGCGTCCAGGAAAGAAAGCCTTGCACACCCCGCCGTCGAGTATATTATTTGATCAATTCGAGGCAGGGGAAAGGGATCCTTCGGACAGTGCTTGTTGAGAGATGTGTAGTCAACACATACCATTTGTACGTCTGTGTTTTTCTTGGGGACAATAACTGGATTAGATACCCAAGTCGACGTTTTTGATTTCTCAGATGAATCCTGCGTTTTCTAACCTGTGTAGTTCGGATGCTATTGCTTTCCTTTTGGGTTCGTCAAATCATCTCAATGGCTGCTTGACTGGCTTTGCTTTGGGATCCACGTTTAGTGCGTGCTCGACGAGTTCCTTGGGAACTCCTGGCATGTCTGAAGGACACCAGGCGAAGATTTCCCAGCGCTCACGGAGGAACTCAACGAGCGTGCTTTCCTATGCGGGATCCAAATTTACCGCTATGGAGGTGGTGTTGTTCGGGTCCGTGGGGTGGTCCTGGATTTTCATCGAGTCTTAGGTTGCATCAAAGGCCTGATCTGGCAGGGATCGTCCAACGTCGGGTAGCACATTATGGTCAGTTTCTCCTTTCAACCTTGCATACTCTGTTGTCATGCCGAAAGTTTGCGCCAACCTATTGAATTCTTTGTCACAAGTGTTAGATACTACGAAGCTACCTTGAACTGTAATTGTTCCTTTAGGTCCTGGGATTTTGAGTGTGAGATATGCATAATGAGGTACTGCCATGAACTTTGCAAATGCTGGGCGCCCCAGGATTGCATGATACTGTGAAGGCCAGTCCATGACTTCAAACTCCAGCTTCGCTCTATGATAATTGTTGCTACTGCCAAAGCAAACGTCGAGTTCTACTTTCCCGAGAGGGTAATTTGCGCCTCCTGGTACTATTCCATGGAAAGAGCAGTCTGTTGGCTTTAGACTTTCCAGTGAGATGCACATTGCCTTCAGAGTTCTTGCGTATATTAGGTTTATGCCGCTTTCTGCATCCATGAATACTCGCCCGACATTGTATCCTCCTATTTGCGCCTTTAGCACCATCGGCGAGTGCCCCGGCCTGGGCACTTTACTCAGGTGGTCTGCTCCACTGAACTTGACTGGTTGATCGGACCACTGCAGGCACTCTGTAGTAGCTGGTGGTGATAATATTGCTAGATTTACTTGTCTGGATATGCTCTTCCGCTCTTTCTTGGATTTTGGCACTGGTTGGATCATTGCAGATATATATAATTTTGACTCCAGATGTTTTGCTAGACGTTGTATTTGGTATCCCTGACTCATACTTTTTCCTCCCTGTCGTGCTCCTTGGTTTGAGTCCATGGCACTTTGCAACCTCAGGAAGGTTCTGCAATCCTTCATCTGGTGGTTAGAAACTCTCTTCCCATCTAGGTACGCATAATGGATGCGACAAGGTCCATAGAGCATGTCCTCCGCCGACGGGCCGGAATACTTTGGTTTTTCTACTTCATGATTTTCTCTTGCCTGAAACTCCCTGTTTTCATAACCTTCCTCGTTCCTTCTGTCATATCCCGCGGCTATCTGATTTTGCCTTGCATGGCTGTCTCCATTGCGGTATCTTCGCCTTTGCCTGCTCGCTCTGTCGACTTCTCGTGAGCATCCCCTTTTATTGTTATATGCGACCTCTCCGTCGGCAAACCTGTTGGATACTTCCATTAACTCCGACACCGTCCTCGGCCTTGTTCTCCCTACCTCTTCCTGATGAGGACATCCCATCTATTGATACAACCGCTGCACCTACAGCGGAACACATACAAGGACCCATCACTCGAGCTCGTGCCAAGCAACTTAACTATCAGGTACTTTCGTTTCTTGGAACTCTTTCTCACATACATGAGAATATGATGCTACCTAAATCAGATATGTTTGTTACTCTTAGGAATGATGGACCTCGCATGGATGAGAGGGACAAGCATTGGAGCATGATTATGCATGGAGATGGCAGCAAGTGTTTGAGGATTGAAGAAGATGCCACGAGTGGAGATTTCAGAACTTTGAAGCCACCGTAATGAAGGATGAAGACTTGGACGAAATATACAAAGAACTACTTCATAAATTCGTCCTTAGATAGATATGGTGCTGCGTCACTTTTATTTTTGAGCCAGGCCCATGTAATTTTCGCAGCAAATAAGACAGCCACTTTTAGGAGTCCGAATTTGAGGAGAAAAGGCCTGTTAGGGTTCCGTTCGACCACCATACCCATGGCTGGTCGCACCCCTACCTTTTCCTCCTCAAATACCCCCCGTAGCCGTCATTAGAACTCGGATTTTGATTAGACTAAAGTTAGCCATTGCTGCAACTACGAGCTCGACTTTTGAGGCCAATCGCCCAGAAGAAGACCGCCTATTCGGAATCCCAACTTTTGAATAAAGCATACATCTTTCATCCGCAATATCTTGATTGCTGTATTAGTTCTTACTTGTTCTCGATTTCAGGTAGGAATTAAGACCCTCGCTGGTCAGGCTGATCGTGCATCCGCAAGATCAGTAACTCCCGGAGATTGTCCTAGCGATTGCATTGGCGCACGAGCTTCGCACGTGTAGTCGGATCGTCAAGCACGAACTCCACCCACCAAATCGACATATCAAGATCTCATCGAAAGATCGGACACCTTTGCCCTATCAAGTGGTATCAGATTTCAGGTTGCTCGGTGAGATTTACTGTTTTCGTAGTTTAGATTGCATCTGTGTTCATACCTATAAACCACGAAAAAAGCCAAAAATACAGTTAGGGTTTAGATCATCTCGTCCCATAAACCATCCGAGCCTTTGCATTGTCTTTTTAGTTTGCATCGTTGAATTTGTGTCTGCATCCGCGTGTCAAGTTGCTGGTCTTAGTGTCTGTTCCTTTAGAGTTTTGAGTTCGAATCACCATAGTCCCGCCGCCGCCGCACGCTTGCACCACTGCTCCACCATATCCTTCCGCCACCACGCCATATACTTCCGCCACCGCCTTCACATAAGTTTTTGTTCGTTCCTCCCAATTTCATCCGTGCCTTTTTCAGAGTCCGTGAGTTAGGTTTCGGTCACCAGTCAAGAGGAAGAAGAAGAGCAAAAAAAAAAGTCAAATCCGCATCCAAGTCGGGTTGACCCGTTCATACTAGTCCAGTCCGATTTCAGTCCGAATTGGACAGTTTCGTCAGTTTTTGACGGTTTTCGACGTGCGACCACTCAAAATGCTCAGCACGAAAAGATCTATGTAACCACAACCACTATGTCGTTGTGCGACACTCAGAACGCCCAAAAAAGGCCGGGAAGGCCGAGTTTTTGCCCTCTAAAATTTCGGACCCGAAAATTCCTGCAGATCTTCACTTATATCTTGCTTTGGAGCTGTTTCTTTCTGCTTATTGTGCCACACCGTGACTTTCTTAGTGTTCTCGGCTCGCGTCTCTAGCATGGTATAGCCTAGGACCAGCACAGTACCGTCGTTGAGCATTCTTTCAACATTGCATTGCTGTTTTGATATTTGCTGTGTTTTTGCTACCATATAAGCCTTCCTACAGCTCCACATATTTCTGCACGTGCTTTGTATCGACACCTGGTAATTGCTTTGTGCAATCTTGGGAGTCGCTGCTTTTTGCTGGTTGCATATCACCTTCCTCCTGTTTGGTAAGAACTTGTAAGAGCTTTGTATACCGCTTGACGGATTACGCGTGATTCCACCATATTCCGTAGTGCGTAGGTATATATATTTGTGCTTGCTTCTCCGCTAACCATGACAGGAACCACAAAGGATGATGTTGATCCGGAGAAGATGACTAATGCAGAGTTGCATGCCCACTTCACTCGGCTGTTGGTGGGGCGTGCACAAGATGTGGACACACGTTTGGGTGATGTTGATTCCAAGCTTTCTGATGCGATGGACAAGATGGCTGGTCTTGAGGCATCCTTCAACACCAAGCTCGACGCCCGGTTCCAGGAAGTCCTGGCCCGTTTACCACCACTGCCACAGCCGGGCATCCCTGTACCACGTGCTCGCCGCGTTCCTCTCATACCGCCATCTGCGGGTACCGTTGCAGCCGCGGCAGCTGCTGCGGCCGCTACGGAGGCGGCCACCCAGGACAGATATGATGCTGACGAGGGGGCAAACGAGTTCGAAGATGAAAACGAGCTCGACGAGGATGAGGTCCAACAACCTGCACCTGGCCGTCCGCGGCAATACAACCGCAACGCTCGTCCACCTCCGCATCCGGTACGTGATGATGAACATGTGGCCAAGCTGAAATTAAATATTCTGCCATTTGAGGGTAGATATAATCCTGATGCATATCTCACTTGGGAGTTAGAAGTAGAGCAACGTTTTGCATGTTTACGCTACCCTGAGCATTTGCGTGTTAGTGCTGCTACTTGTGAATTTACAGATTTTGCTTCTATCTGGTGGTCTGAACATTGTCGAGTCAATCATGCTAATATTCCTACTACTTGGCTTGGTCTAAAACATGCCATGCGTACTCGTTTTGTACCTCCACATTATCAACGGGACTTGCTTAAAAAATTAACTCGTTTAGAACAAGGCAAAAATTCTGTACAAGAGTATTATCAAGAGTTACAAACAGGCATGATTCGTTGTGGTATTGTAGAGGATAATGAAGCTATGCTTGCACGTTTCTTTGGTGGTTTAAATAAGGAGATTCAGCATATTTTAGAATACAAGGAGTACAACACTATTACTCGTTTATTTCACCTTGCTTGCAAAGCTGAACTTGAAGTGCAGGATCGTCAACCATCATGGAGAAGAGCTAATAATTCTGCAGGTCGTACTTCTTCATGGTCTGCGCGCCAATCCGCTCCACCTTCTCGTGGGGATGCACCAGGTCCTTCCACCTCTAGGTATACCACGCCGACGTCAAGAACGCCTTTTTACTCCTTTTTTTTACTCTTTTTTTTTTACTAACTGGAATTGGCTAACCGCCTGTTGGGCTGAAAATTGGGCGTTAAAGCCCAGACCACAGATCGAGCGAGGCAGGCGCGCGGGGCGAGTCCCGATCGAGCGAGAGCGCTCGAGGCTGGGGCGACGCGCCACCCCAGACGCCCTCTGCGCCCAGGCGCGCGGGACGAGCGGCCGATCTGGCTAGTGCGTCTGGTCCTCGTGCGACCACAGACGCCCTCTGTGGTTCAGCGCCCGGCGATGCACTTTGTTTTTTTTTTGACTGAATTCCGATCGGATCTAATCTGGTGAAGAACACGTATACAGCCACCAGTTTATAGGGAAGAAGAAGGAGATCAAAGATCAACCCAACGAATACGAAATCCGAAACGAAGATGCAGAAAAGAACGGGGATCCTAGACTCCTACAGATTTGATGAAAAGATACGCGAAAAGACGATCAGCGACTAAAACAAGTAACTCGATGCAATCTAGGCTATGGCAAAACTAAGAACCCTAAATTTTTTTGTAGGCTTTTTCTGGATAGGACAAAAACAAAAACGAATTTACGGGGATGAATTTGTGGATGCTCACCGAGTAAACGCAGGAATCTGATACCAAGATGATAAGGGGTGTCCCGATCTTCTCAGCGAGCGCGATGTAGATGGCGATGATGGTGATGAAGATAACTCGAGTGTCGCAGAGAACTCTCCGGCTAATCCCTGCTGCCAGCGCAACAGCTCTCAACCCTTTGGATATTCGCAACGTCACACGCTTGCGCACGTAGCCGCCGACCACGAAGCGGTTATGCAATATACTAATTCCCAACGGAACAGCAGATTACACTCAGACTTTCAGAAGAACAAACACCAGATCGATACGAATTGGTGCGAATAATTTCAGAGGAACACTTGGTTCTGTCTAGAAACTAGGGTTTTGTTTAAACGTGGTCTAAGAGACTTGAGGGGGCGCCCCTGGCTACTTAAGGGAGGCTGGGGCGTCCTCAACATGGACCTGGCCCAAAACCAACCTGGTTTGGGCCCAAACTGACTCGGTTCGACTCAAACGGGTACATACCGACCCATATATGGGTTCGGCCTAATTTTAGCACGCAGGCCATGTGTATAGCGCGCCTTAGACGTGTAGACATCGTGTCGAAGGCAGTCCTAGTGTGCCATCATGTGCTCGTGCTCATCCAGACTTGATCTCCACTTGTCTCTCGATCGCCGTCCTCCCTCTCCTCCCGCTGGCGATATCTTGACAGATGACATACCTAAATACAACATAGTACATCGCTTTTAGGTAGTATATAATTTGGAGATATCAAGACATTCTTTTCAACTAGGAAAGAATTCACCTTATAATAATCATCAATTAGACTCAATATTTCCTTCCAGCTCAAACACTCAAAATTAGCATGATCCATGATTGTATCCTCATCAAGAGAGCTATCCGGATCATCATTGATGGAGGGAGTTGTAACAATCTGGCTAGTATTGACATGGTGGAGAAGCTTGCTCTACCCACACGACAACGACCTCATCCATATTACATTCAATGGTTTGAGAGCTCCCGTAAGCTCAAGGTAACAAGAACTGCACGTGTGCATTTTACTATTGGTACCTATTCAGATTTTGTTGATTGTGATGTTGTACCTATGCAAGCTTGTTCTTTGTTACTTGGTAGACCATGGCAATTTGATAGAGAATCTGTACGTAATGGTAAAACTAATCAGTATTCTCTTACACATGCTGGCAAGAAAATTGGACTTAAACCCATGACTCCGGAACAAATTTTGAAAGATGATCTTGCTAGAGCTAGTAGATTAAAAAACGATGACAAACATAACAGTGAGAATCAGATTATTGCTGCAGATTTTGTACCCCCTAAGCATTCTTCTAAATCTGATTCTAACCATGCTACTGAAATTCGTTTGAAGAATCCTTGTTTACTTGCTAGCAAATCTGATCTTGTTGAAATTGATGTCAATATTACTCCTTGTTATGCCATTGTTTGCAAACAAGTTCTGTTTTCATTTGAGGATATGCCTCCTTCTTTGCCACCTGCGGTTGCTAACCTTTTGCAGGCATACATGGACGTTTTTCCACAGGATGTTCCACCTGGACTTCCACCTATTCGTGGGATAGAACACCAAATTGATTTGATTCCAGGAGCCTCGCTGCCCAACCGTGCGCCATATCGCACCAATCCTGAAGAAACAAAAGAGATCCAACGACAAATCCAGAGTTTATTGGACAAAGGTTATATTCGTGAGTCTCTTAGTCCATGCGCTGTTCCTATTATTTTAGTACCTAAGAAAGATGGTTCTTCGCGCATGTGTACTGATTGTCGAGCTATTAATAATATTACCATTCGATATCGTCACCCTATACCTCGTTTGGATGACATGCTGGATGAGTTGAGTGGTTCTATTATGTTCTCTAAAGTTGATTTGCGTAGTGGTTACCACCAAATTCGTATGCAATTAGGAGATGAATGGAAAACAGCTTTTAAAACTAAGTTTGGTTTATATGAGTGGTTAGTAATGCCGTTTGGTTTAACTAGTGCACCTAGTACCTTTATGAGACTGATGAACGAAGTTTTACGTGCTTTTATTGGTCGTTTTGTGGTGGTATATTTTGATGACATTCTCATATATAACAAATCTTTAGAGGACCATTTGGATCATTTACGTGCTGTTTTCAATGCTTTACGTGATGCACGTCTGTATGGTAATCTTGAGAAGTGCACCTTTTGCACAAACAGAGT
The DNA here is from genome assembly GCA_007115705.1 of Dactylis glomerata. Taxonomy (NCBI): domain Eukaryota; kingdom Viridiplantae; phylum Streptophyta; class Magnoliopsida; order Poales; family Poaceae; genus Dactylis; species Dactylis glomerata. Next base: position 1,190,944 of record QXEO01000550.1, read on the forward strand.
TGCTTTTCTTGGTTATGTTGTTACAGAATAGGGAATTGAAGTTGATCCAGCCAAGATTGAAGCTATTGAGAATTGGCCGCAGCCCAAGACGGTCACACAAGTGAGGAGTTTTCTTGGTCTCGCTGGGTTTTATAGGCGCTTTGTCAAAGATTTTGGTTCTATTGCTGCGCCATTGAATGAGCTCACAAAGAAGGATGTGCCCTTTGTTTGGGGCGATGCACAACAAGAGGCCTTCATGATACTGAAAGATAAGTTAACACATGCTCCATTACTCCAACTTCCTAATTTTAATAAGACGTTTGAACTTGAATGTGATGCTAGTGGACTTGGTTTGGGAGGTGTGTTATTACAAGAGGGCAAACCTATAGCATATTTTAGTGAAAAATTGAGTGGGCCTAGTCTGAACTATTCTACTTATGATAAAGAATTATATGCGCTGGTTCGGACATTAGAAACTTGGCAACATTATTTATGGCCTAAAGAATTTGTTATACATTCTGATTATGAATCTTTGAAGCATATTCGTAGTCAAGCAAAACTGAATCGTCGACATGCAAAGTGGGTTGAATTTATTGAGTCTTTTCCTTATGTTATCAAACACAAACAGGGTAAAGATAATGTTATTGCTGATGCTTTGTCGCGCTGCTATACTATGCTATCTCAGCTTGACTTCAAAATTTTTGGGTTGGAAACTATAAAGGAACAATACTTGCATGATGCTGAATTTAAAGATGTGTTGCAAAATTGTAAAGATGGTAGAACATGGAACAAATTCATCCTTACTGATGGATTTGTGTTCCGTGCTAACAAACTATGCGTCCCAGATGGTTCCGTTCGTCTTTTGTTGTTATAGGAAGCGCATGGAGGAGGATTAATGGGACACTTTGGTGTCAAGAAGACGGAGGATGTTCTTGCTGCACACTTCTTTTGGCCACGCATGAGGCGAGATGTTGAGAGATTCGTGGCACGCTGCACTGCTTGTCAAAAAGCTAAGTCTCGCCTTAATCCACATGGTTTATATATGCCTCTTCCTGTTCCTAGTGTTCCTTGGGAGGATATTTCGATGGACTTTGTTTTGGGATTACCTCATACACAGAAGGGGAGGGATAGTATTTTTGTTGTTGTGGATCGGTTTTCTAAGATGGCACACTTTATTCCTTGTCACAAGACCGATGATGCTGCGCACATTGCTGATTTGTTTTTTCGTGATATCGTTCGTTTGCATGGTGTGCCAAATACTATTGTTTCTGACCGTGATACTAAATTTCTTAGCCACTTTTGGAGATGTTTATGGGCTAAGTTGGGGACTAAATTGTTGTTTAGTACTACTTGTCATCCCCAAACTGATGGACAAACTGAGGTAGTTAATAGAACTTTATCTACCATGTTGCGGGCTGTTTTAAAGAAGAACTTAAAATTGTGGGAAGAGTGTTTGCCTCATATTGAATTTGCTTATAATCGTTCGCTGCATTCTACCACAAAGATGAGCCCTTTTCAGATTGTCTATGGTTTTGTTCCACGTGCACCTATTGATTTGTTGCCTTTACCATCTTCAGTGCAAAATAATTTCGATGCTACACAACGTGCTGATTTGATTTTAAAATTGCATACAACTACTAAAGACAACATAGAACGCATGAATGTTAAGTATAAAGTTGATGGGGATAGAGGACGAAAGCATGTTGTGTTTGAGGTTGGTGATCTTGTTTGGTTGCATTTGCGCAAAGATCGTTTTCCTGATTTGCGCAAGTCTAAGTTAATGCCACGTGTTGATGGTCCTTTTAAGGTGATAGAGAAAATCAATGATAATTCATAATAATAACATTGCTATCAGCATGCAAATAAAGTTCCATAGGTTTTTTAAGTTTCTCTTCAAACACTTCATGTCCTAACTCAAGATAAATACTATAATGCTCTCTAATTTTTTTTTCCCATGAAGCCTAACTATTCAAAATAAAAATAAGAAACAAAAAGATATAATTGAAGAATCTAAAGGAAATAACTTCGAGTGCTCACACACCAGCAACAATACTAGAAGATAGCTTAGTAGCCAGAGGATGTGAGTACCTTTTACCTTACCTCCCCGGCAACGGCTCCAGAAAAGAGCTTGATGTCTATGCACACTTCTATTCTTGTAGACAGTGTTGGGCCTCCAAGTGCAGTGGTTTGTAGAACAACAGCAAGTTTCCCTTAAGTGAATCACCCAAGGTTTATCGAACTCAAGGAGGTAGAGGTCAAAGATATCCCTCTCAATCAACCCTGCAATTAAGATACAAGAAGTCTGTTGTGTCCCCAACGCACCCAATACACTTGTCAGGGGTATAGGTGCACTAGTTCGGCGAAGAGATAGTGAAATACAAGTAATATGGATATTATAAGTGGTAATTGCAATCTAAAATAAAAATGGCAGCAAGCAAACATGTAGCAGAACTGGTTGTAAATGGTGTTTCAATGCTTAGAAACAATGCCTAGGGATCATACTTTCACTAGTGGACACTCCCAGCAATGATATCATAATTGAATACAGAAATATCTTTCTTCACTATGCTACTCTGAACTACTCTCTGGTTGGATAGCAAACACCAATTCACCACGTAGGGCTGTAAAAGCACTCCTTAAAGTTTGCATTCCCCATCTAGTTAACCTCACACTGTCTGACGAGGGTTAACTCGACAAATGTCCAATATGAAGGACTTAGGATTGGGGAAGTAGAGTGTTGGATGAACTCAAAGGTAAAATCAGTCAAACAAGGTGCGTATCGAAAGTAAACGTAGGGTGATCTTTGGCTTACTCTTAATCTGTCCCACACCGTCCTCTCCTGGCCCCTATATATAGGTGGCCAGGTCTCAAGGATCGGGAGGGGTCTGACACAGATTACAATATCGATATACGACATGAACTCGTATTTCGACTAGTACTATAATTGGGCCTCGCTTAATGGGCCTCAGGGGTACTCAACTAATGGGCTCTATTATCTATACCCTTTGTCTGTAGCCCCCCGAGATTCTACCAGAATTGCAGATTCGAGTTGAATCTCAGATCTTAGAGCGCATTCATGTGCGTATACCAGGCCACACAGGACAGATCCTGGGGTCTTACCTTCACGATATATTTCAATCATGGCATTCAAATTTTGTCGCGATGATGCAACTCGAGAATCATATGTCTCAGCCTTGTTTGACTGTTAGAATGTGCAAACTATTCGAGTTTGCTATTTTTTAGATTCTCATAAATAACTCCTGATGGGAGTAATCGATCTGTATTTTGTCGACAATGAAGTCGAAGTTCATTGTCGACTAAAGGTAGTCGATTGCATCTGTATCACTTGTCAACCGGTTGGTTCTCTATCATTGGGTGCACTGTGCTCCTGATGTAAGTAGCCCCTGAGGCTATGGGCGGGTACTTGTAGCCAATCATAGGCTCCAATCTCTTCGTCTTCCTTTTGTCGACTTCTTTTTATCGGATGCACGACCAGCGCTCCCGATGGGAGTAGCCCTCGAGTCTATAGCCGAAATTTTTCAGGTATAGGCTCAAAAAATATAATATTGTTGCCTAGTAGCTTGTCTCCTGCAATAATTTTGGCACATTTTGTGCTTGAAATATTCACTCTACTCTTTCTGATGATATGAGCCCTAGAGTCTATGACGAGGTGCGTTGTGCTTCTTGACAGATATTTTTCCGCCTTTTGCACGTATCTTTGCTGCTGACACGTTGTCGCTTCCTTATCGTCTGCTCTGGGCAGAATATAAAAGCCCGTAGATGTACTTTGGACCTTTAATTTGCAAAGGCCCATTAAAGTTTTTTTATAAATAAAGCGTGTTGGCTTTAGGGAAAAACTCTAATTCTTTCACTACTATCTTCCTCCGCCGCATCTTCTTCCTCTTCCTCATCTCATCTAGGGTTTTTCCTCCCAGCATTTGTCTCCATGGCCGATGTAGGTGGATCGCGTCTGAACATCGGCTCTCCGGTGGAAAAGTGAGGCTGCGGCCACCCTCGCGGTAGTAAGAACAAGTCCATAGGCCCAGCTGGGGTAGCCTCGTCGTCCGCTCATGCGAAGCGGCGCCCTAGCCGCCCTGTGGGAAGTAAAAATAAGCCCAAGGTTTCATCTGCTGCGCCAGGTTCGAGCGCCCCGCCTCATAATGCTTCTCCTCCTCCTTCGCCCAAAATGTACTCCTTCTTCTGCATCGCCGGCACTCAATGCCGCGAGATTCAGCGGGAGCCGCTGAAGTTTACCAAGTTCATGGATGGGAAAGAGCTACGGGAAGCAATTCTTCGTGAACACTCTGGGGGAGGAACTCCCTATGAAGTGGAGGTCTGGTACGACGGGGACGGTGAGATGTACTTCAAGGGCGGCTGGTCTCAGTTTGCAGAAGACCATGACCTCCACCAAGGTTTCTTCATGATCTTCGACTACCATGTTGGTACGTCGAAGTTTGATGTGAAGATCTACGACTGTACTCAGTGCCAGAAAGAGTACGAAACTGAAGTGCACTTTCAGTAGATACTCCTTTTATGTAATCTCCTTTTCTAGTTATCCTTTCACGTGTTATCTATAATAAGTAGTCGTGATGAATTTTATCTTGTGCCAGCTTTATTAATAGACCATGGGAACGAATCGTCGTTCTGAGGTATGCTTTTGATGTATTATCGGGTTACTTTGAACCGTGCGTATTTTTGTCGAATATTGGGTTGCGAACAACCTAGTAGTATGTCTCAAATAATCGCGGATCTCAATAACTTGTTTATTTTATTTCATACGAATCGAGGGTCTGAGCCCCCGAGTGGAAAGAAAAATATTCATACATATTGTCGAGTTGACCCAAAGAACCCGACCTGTGGCCTCATGTTCTGGGTTCAGAGGGTCATAATCCTTGCATCCTCCTTTCTTTTTTGACGCTTTTCGTCGCCTGACGACTCACTTGTTTCGTTTCGCGAGGATTGGCGCTTGAATTCTTCCTTTCGATTCTCCTTATGATGTGTCGCCTTTTTCTGTGGAAGGTTTTTCCTTAGCTTGTCTTCTATCAACCCGAGGCTTCGTATTGCGGCTTGATGCATGTGCTCTCGTGGATCTCTAGGCTTTGGTTTCGTGGTTAGTAGGTATGCCTGTTGATACGGGGTGACCCCAAGGGTGTGGCCCGATCTTCGCGGATTCACAAGATTTGGGGCGGGGAACGAGGATGAACATGATGAACACGATGAACAAATCAAAGGCAAACACACACACAAGATACACACCGGTTGTCCTCGTTGGCCCGATTCACCAGCTCAATAGAATCACAAGGAAGAGACTCCAAGAGTAGAATTCCTTGTGAGAGATTGATTTGCTAGGGATAGAATTCCACTTCGGGAAGAGACCAATCCAATGGATAGAATTACACACACAAGTATGCAAGAGATCCACTACAAGGTAGAATTCCCCAAATAGAAGAGATCCCAAACAAAGAGGGATGATGGTTTACTCAATATGTGAGATCTAGTAGCAAGTTTCCCTAAGGGAGGAGGCATGAAGCCATGTCTTATCTTAATTCTTATCTCTGTCCTAGGGAGGGGGAGAGTGACCCATATATATAGGCAGCCATGAGCTAGGGGTAGTTTGGTCACTAGGGAGAAAGATAACATAGGTGGCTTCAAGGCCAAGACATAGCTGACTCGGGTAGTCTGGCTATAGCCGGTGTTCAGTCCGGCTATAGCCGGTGGGGCCGGCTTTAGCCGGTTTGGGACTGGCTTTAGCCGGTCCAGCTTCAGCTGCCGCCTCTTCTTGCGGCGCTTCCATGCTTCTTTTCGGTGGTTCTTCTTCTTCCTTCTCTTCCACTCCTCGATGATGTCGGACTTGAGTGTTGACGCACATGATGCGGTGGAGTCCAAAGGCCACCCCGTATCATCTCCCCCTGCTTGAAAGAACATCGTCCTCGACGTTGACTCAACATCATCGTGTAGGGGAGGTAGATGTAGGCGATTGTACTTGGTGTGCGCCATGTGGTCGTACTTGCGAAGATCGGTTTGGCAACTCTTCAATGTTCCTTCACCTTCCATGAGGCCTACAAAGGTCACAACCAAAGCGAAACAACACTCAAAGAGTAGCCAATTCTTAGAGTTTATGGCATGAGTTCGTTAGTAGAAGGAGGTCACCTTACTAAGTTGTTGATGTGCTCTTGTTGTAGAAGTGTTTGATTGAAACCACTCGCAGAAGCGCATCCACCAATAGTATCCATGTGTACCTACGCACAACAAATACCAAGCAAAGTATGTGTGTGCGTGATAGGGGACCATATCATCAAGGACATGTCCATTCTTGTTCACAACACAATTAGCACAACACAAGTATAATAAAGGGAATGCATATGCAAGGTCTATGTGTAAGCAAATTGTTTGAACTTCTTCTAAATGTGGGAACACAAAAACTCCATCAAAATTTGAGAAGACCATGTTGTCCATCTCAAGTTGAAAGATATGCATATTATTGTGCTCAAGGCTTTGGAAAGAGCAAGTTGCCAACATCCTTGAAGCAATAAGAGGAGAGTTTGGCAAAAACACAAACGACAAGTTGTCAAAATCATCATCAACATGTGGGCAAACAAACCATAGGAAAGAACAACTTCTCATCGAGTTTGTTGCAACACAAGTCATATTCATCCAATAGTAGAAGAGGATATCATTATCACAAGTGGTTATGCGTCCCAACCAAAAGAAAGAGCAATTAGTCAATTTATTGGATGCAACACCAATGAACTCAAAGCGGTAACACATGTGACAAGTCATGACCAATATAGCAATGTGGTTGCACACAAAACAAAAGAAAGAGAAATCATTCCACATGTATGTTGCAACACATAAAGCATCAATGTTCAATATCATGGGAGCATGATTGTCACAAGTGGCACCAAAATCATCAACATGCTTGCAACGAAACCATATGGAAGAGAAATTTTTCAACATGTTTGATGCATAGCATGTGAAGGGTATGCGAGCGAAGTTGGAGTTTGAACTCACAAGTATTATGCTCTCAAGAGCTCTTTTCACCAACTCGTGCTCAATTGAGGTTGACGTTGTTATCCGCGTACCTACACACACAAAAGATAGCCAAAACAATGTGTGTGCATGGTAGATGAATATATCATCCATCATGATGCATCTCTTTATTTGCACATCACCATTAGCATCAAGCAAGATATCATATATTCATGGTGATTATGCAATGGAAGTGTGAAAACATGCTTATCATGCGCAAATGCAAAATCTTCATTAGTTGAGAAAGCTATGGGGGCCTTCTCATTGTCAAACATATTAACATTATTGCAAACCAAGCATTTGAAAGAGCAAGTGTTCAACATTTTGGTTGCATTAATGGAAGAATATTGCAAGCATTGGGCACAAAACATTTTCAAAATTTTATCCTTGTTGTTGACAAACCTAGGGAAGGAGCAATTGCTCGGCAAGGTTGTCACAATCAAAGTATCGTTGTCATCATTGCAAGCAATACATGGGAAAGAGCAATTGTTCAACATATTGCATGCAATTGGAGATAAATTGAAGCACTCATAGCTTAGCATATTCATGGGAATCATGGCATCACCAACACCTATGTTGTTACCTTTGTTGCCGCACTCCTTTGATGTAGGTTTTGTTGAAGTATGTAGCTCCATGTGGCCGACATGCTCATCATCTTCTAAGCATGGTGTATTATTGTCATGTGTATGCACCATGTACATCTTCTCCAAGGTTGGCGTCTTTTCATCCATGGAACCTATTGCAACATGAGAAAACACATTCGAGGTAGAGGGTAAGTTGTTAGAAATCGAAATGGCCTCACTTGACCTATCAACTACCAATCTTGTCTCACTCGGTGTATCACTCATGCCCTCAAAGCGGAAGCATTCACTCTCACATATAGTGGATTCACTCATCTCACATATAGTAGATTAACTCATCTCACATATAGTGGATTCACTCATCTCACATATAGTGGAGTCCCTCATCTCCATGGAATGGATGTCATCATCATCCGAGCAACCTAGCAAAGAAGAAGACAACACAAGAGGAGTAGAGGTTAAGTTGTTAGAAAGCAAAATGTCCTCACTCAACTCATGTGGTGTAGCACTCTTGCTCGCAATGTGTATGTGGCTCTCATCCTTGCGGGGGGTAGGTTTCTTCCTCTCACATAGGCTATCAATATGTGGTTGTTGGTTTGCACGATGCTCTTGAGGGTGAGGTTGTCGATGGCGCTCATGGTGACTCCCATGGTTGGAGCGGGAAGAAGATCTTGATGAATGCGACCTTGAGTGGTGATGTTGGCACATAAAGTTGTCGAAAGACAACATGAGTTGTTCCATCCTTGCGGTGAGCGTCGCTTGCATGTGATCAAGTTGGCGGTAGGAGTCAGTGAGCTTTTTGTCCATGGCGTCACATCGTGCGTCGAACTTTTTGAGCCAAGGTTCTTTAGGTTCTCCATCCCTAGACATGGTCACAAAGCTAAAAGTATAGTGTGGAAAGTGAGGTGGTTAGAAAACTACAATTAGAACACTTCCCGTAGAAACTATTAAATGGATGAAACACCAAAGGACAACCGTGGTGCACAAGTTAGAACACACGCAAAAGGGCTATATAGTGGATGGGTAAGAAAAGTGGAAAAGCCAAACGAAATGATCAAAAGAAAAGTCTATTGTCAAATGTGGGTAAAATCCAAAGTCAAATGTCAAGAATGATGATCTACGTCAAGGAAACACGGAAACACACACAAGAAGATATAATGGGGTTAGCATGACCAATGAAGTGAGCAAGAAACAAAATGGTCCTAACGAACACTATTAGCTCAGTGTCACACCAACGCAAGAGAGACTGTAGCTTGGTTGCATAAGAAAGAAGCAACAAGATTTGCACAAGATACCACTCTTCTCTTTTCTCTCTTTGTGCTTACAAGCTTGAACTCCTTTGTATCGGTGGAACACACACTCTTTTTGGTATTTTGTGTTTCTATGCTTAAAAGCTTATTTGCTAACTATTTATGTCACACAATGGATATTTCTTCTTTTGTGTATCTTTCTCACCGAGCTTGCTTCGGAGCTTTGCTCAACTTACGCACACACACAAACCCTCTCACGGTCATGAACACTTGTGCAATGTTTTGCAACACTCAAAAAGCCACTCTCAATAGGATAGGGACACAAAGGAAGAAAAGGGGTTACAAGGGTGGTGCAAGTTATACCTATGCAAAGGTTAGGCGGTGTCAAAACACACAACTTGCGATGATGTCGATGGAGGTGGAGTCAAAAGACTAGTCGAAGTTCCGGTGCGCCGATGTCGTCGTCGCGATGTTGATGTAGATGCGGTATTACTTGGCACGAACAAGACACGCAAAAACCGAAATCTGAACACACATGTCAATTCCCAAAAATTTGGGGCAAAAAGGACTCACAAATATTGTCAAAAGTTGTGTCAAGATAACGCCAGATTTTTGTGTCAAAGGGTCAAATGGATGTCAAAAGGAGTATTATGGTGTTAAAACGATATAAAAATGAGTGTCAAAATGGAACCGGGGGATGATGGCAGATGTATACCGGCTTTAGCCGGTGTCACAGTCGGCTATTTCCGGGCAGGGTCTGACTGTGAGCAGCGGCAGTCGGTGGGGGATGCGAGCATGGAGACCTGGCGCGGATGGTGGTCAAGCGTGGCTAGGCGGAGCTGAAGAGCTATAGCTGGGCGGGAGTGAGCTGGGCGTGGGGACAGGTGCGAGCAGAGGCTTGGCCAGGCCGAGGAGCTGCAAGCGCACGCGGCTAGAGCTGGGCTGAGCGAGCAGGGCGGGGAGCGGTGTGGCATGAGCGCTGCCTACTGCGCGGGGTGGAGCCAGGGGCTAACGGGTGTGTGTGAGTGGGAGGTGCTGGGGGCAAGCTGCTGCGCGGCGTGGGCAGAAGAGGAGCCAGGAGCGTGGAGCGTGGAGCGGTGGCGTGGGTGGAGGAGTCGGCCGAGCGGAGGAGCGGTGCGGGCGATGCGAGGTCGAGGCAGAGGGGATTGATGCAGGCGAGGCGCGGTGGCGACGTTGACCAGCAGGATGGATGGGCCGGCTTTAGCCGGTGTGCCAGTTTTAGCCGGTCTGAGGGCCGGCTTTAGCCGGTTCGAACTTTTTCGAGAAATTCTGTGTGAGCTGTTCGTCGATTTGGATGGAAATTGGAAGAGAAAATCGGCGATTCCGAGAGAAATAAGAGGAATTGGGGCTAGAAAATTTGTGGCAATGTAGATCAACACCCAAGACATCAAATCTACGGATCAAAACCACAAAAAACTCAACAAATCTAGAGATCAAAATTCGAGGCAATTTTGGGGCTATTTTTTGGATTTTCGAAATTTATGGTGGAAATCACAAACAAGAGTAAATCCGTGGCAACCAAAAGCTGATGATACCATATGATACGGGGTGACCCCGAGGGAGTGGCCCGATCTTCATGGATTCACGAGATTTGGGGCAGGGAACGAGGATGAACACGATGAACACGATGAACAAATCGAAGGCAAACACACACACAAGATACACACCGGTTGTCCTCGTTGGCCCAATTCACCAACTCAATAGAATCACAAGGAAGAGACTCCAAGAGTAGAATTCCTTATGAGAGATTGATTTGCTAGGGATAGAATTCCACTTGGGGAAGAGACCAGTCCAATGGATAGAATTACACACACAAGTATGCAAGAGATCCATTACAAGGTAGAATTCCCCAATTAGAAGATATCCCAAACAAAGAGGGATGATGGTTTACTCTATATGTGAGATCTAGTAGCAAGTTTCCCTAAGGGAGGAGGCATGAAGCCATGTCTTATCTTAATTCTTATCTCTGTCCTAGGGAGGGGGAGAGTGACCCATATATATAGGCAGCCATGAGCTAGGGGTAGTTTGGTCACTAGGGAGAAAGATAACATAGGTGGCTTCAAGGCCAAGACATAGCTGACTCGGGTAGTCCGGCTATAGCCGGTGTTCAGTCCGGCTTTAGCCGGTTTGAGACTGGCTTTAGCCGGTCCAGCTTCAGCTGCCGCCTCTTCTTGCGGCGCTTCCATGCTTCTTTCCGGTGATTCTTCTTCTTCCTTCTCTTCCACTCCTCGATGATGTCGGACTTGAGTGTTGACGCACATGATGCGGTGGAGTTCGAAGGCCACCCTGTATCACCTGTGCTACTACCAATGCTGCTTCTGGTGTTTCTTGCACAAAGTCCTCTTCCTCATCTGATGGGTGTGCGCTTATACTTTTCGTATGGCTTTCTTCTCTTGTCTGTGCTGTTGTCCTCCTGCTGTGCTTTGGGTCTCTGTGCCTTTCTATGCTGGACTCTGATGCATCGCTGTACTCATCCCAATATCCTCCACTTGATGTGCTATAGTTGTCCCGGCTTCTCATAAACATGTCTCTTTCCTCCCTCAACTTCGTTCTGCGCTGGTGCAGTGCGTATTGATATCCCATCAGAACTTCTCTTCTTGAATCTGCGGGTACTTCTGTGCCGTGATTGATGGCTGACATAATGATTCTCCATTCTCCGGTGGAGACGTGAATTTTCTCCTTTTCCTTCTTGCTGTTACTCCTTAGTTTGTCGACTTCTTCATTGCCTGCGTGATTAATCTCTTCTGCTGCTTCAGTGATAATGACACATAACTGGTGTACGCTTCTGGAGACGCCGCTGTTTCCGGTGGTGAAATCCTTTGGACTATCGTGTGGCTTAACCAGTGTTGCTTCCATGTCGGGCTTTCCCCGAGTTTCATTGAATTCCTCGAGTTTCTTTTGCATATTTTCTGTTGCTGCGAGACTGACTGGCGAGTTTACCTTACTGGAAGAGCCCACAGATGATCCAGATATTGTAATTACCTTGGTTTTGCTTGCCGACGGACCTGATTTCGCCGAATCCGAAAGACGAGCCAAACCCGAAGGTCCCACGTAGAAGCTTAAACTTCTGATCGTCAGCTCCATCTCTTGACTTTCGTCGACTTCTGGATTGCTATTGGCTAAATGCGAAAAAGTCGTCGAATTCATGATTCCAATGCCCAGAGTCCCCACGGTCGGCGCCAATTGACGAGGGTTAACTCGACAAATGTCCAATATGAAGGACTTAGGATCGGGGAAGTAGGGCGTTGGATGAACTTGAAGGTAAAATCAGTCAAACAAGGTGCGTATCGAAAGTAAACGTAGGGTGATCTTTGGCTTACTCTCAATCTGTCCCACACTGTCCTCTCCTGGCCCCTATATATAGGTGGCCAGGTCTCAAGGATCGGGAGGGATCCGACACATATTACAATATCGATATACGACATGAACTCGTATTTCGACTAGTACTATAATTGGGCCTAGCTTAATGGGCCTCAGGGGTACTCAACTGACGGGCTCTATTATCTATACCCTTGTCACTGTCACCTTGAGCACCCCAGATGGTTCTAGACAAACACCACAATTTCATAGAGACATCCAACTCAAATTATAACTCATGATAAGTATTTCTGTATCTTTAGCCTAAGAGCCACACATGATGCGCACACTATCACCTTCACACCATGGGACAAGGTGTCTCCGGAGATCACATTAATAAAAGGACTTGAGTAGCATAATAGATGAAGAGTAACATCTACTTATTCAACTAGATTAGAGCATGTCTAACAGAGCCTTTAAAGCTCCAGCACCCGTAAAATCTCGTCCATTTCACGGGTTATGGGCCGCGTGTGCGAGCTAGCGGAGCCCGCAAAAGGCCTGGCCCGTAATTTTTTTTCACGGGCACCTGTACTCGGCCTGTTCTAAACGGTACAAGTACCGGCTCGAGCGGCGAAGACGGGTCAAACCCGTACTCCCTCCGCCGTGAACCCTAGTCGCCACCGTGAACCGTAGTGCAGCTCCGGTGAGCAATTAAACCACCTTTCGGCGATTGATCGATGGCGTGCAGGAGCGGCGTCTCGGGCCTCGACGGCGGTCGGACTAGTGGGGGAGGAGGAGGGGGTGGCCGGCGAGCACCCAGCGGCGGCAACGAGGAGGAGCGGCGCCGCATCCGCTCTGTCGTGGCCAAGAAGCGGGCGAGCAGGCGGTGGACCAACTGGGGGAGGACCCCCCCCCCTCCCACCGTCGCTCGCCCCCTATGCCGACGGCGCGCGCATGGCACCGGCACGAGCTTGTGAGCCGGTGCTCCGCCTCCCTCCTCCACCGGTGACATGGGACATCGGGGAGGCCTCCTCCTTGGCCTCGGTGGCCCAGCGCATCGTCGGCCGGCATCGCGGCGACCTGGAGGAGGAGGCCCAGCTCGCTGCGGCCTTAGCGGATTCCGCAGCGATGGTCGCGGCGGGAGGAGGAGGAGACCGCCACTGCCGTCGCCGCGGTCGAGCTCTTCAAGAAGCAAGAGGAACTAGAGGCGAGCACCTGGGTGGAGGGAGACGGCGAGGCAGCCACCGGCGAGGGCGACACAGAGGCCGACGTGATTGTCATCGGCTCCGAGTAGATCCTCGTCGACGATGGCGACTACGAGCTCGCATTTTGGGCATCTATGAGGATGTGGCGTCCTCCGGCGAGCTTGCCACTAATTATTTTTCTTTTTTTAGCTGTAATTTTGCTGTACAAATCTAGTATGAACTACGATCCATTCTCGCGCGAACAAATCTTCCCAGGAATTTTTGAATTTTTTGTTTACGGATTACATTTGCAGGTTCTGATCACCGCCACTGCCAATCAACCTGTATATCGCTAGTACAGAAGCCTGTACTAGCGATATACAGGTCGCCTGTTTACAGGCACTGTTAGTCATGCTCTTACAAAGCTCATGACCATATAAAGATCTCAGCCTCGGGGGAGAACTACTCCCTCCTCATCATGGGAGTCAGCAATGGCGATGAAGATGGCTGTAGAGTCGATGGAGATGGCTCCGCGGGCATTTCCCCGTCCCGGCAGGCTGCTGGAATAGAGATTTCTATCCCCCAAAACTTGTCTTTGATGGCAGCGATGCTGCAGAACTTTTCGTGGATGGAGGCTTTTTCTTTAGGGTTTTCGCATCAGGGGCAATATATAGGCGGAAGGGCGAGGTTGGTGTATGCCCGAGGGGCCCACACCATGTGGTGGCGCAGCCAGAGGTAGGCCTGCGCCATGGCATGGTGTGGCCGCCTCCCGGCTCGTCTCCGTCTCCCCTTTAGACTCCGTCTTTGTGTCAAAAAAATAGGAACTTTGGCTTTTGTTTCGTCCAATTCCGAGAATATTTCCGTTGGTAAACATCTGGAATAGAAAAATAGCAGAAAATAGGAACTGGCACTGTGGCATCTTGTTAATAGGTTAGTTCCAGAAAATGCATAAAAATGCCACGAACTGTAAACAAAACATAAAGCAATTGGTGTAAAACAAGCATGGAGCATCAAAAATTATTGATACGTTTGCAACGTATCAGTGTTGCGGTGACTCATTGGAGGAGTGCATGGGGTAGTCCTTTCGCGGCTGGATCTGCTGCTGCCTCGACTCTAGAGGTAGGCAATTTTGGAGATTGGCGGCATGGACGACATGGGCACCGAGCTGGATGCCTGTTGATGCCGCCCTGCTGCCGGATGAGCGAGAGTATATTCGCCCAAGCATGTCGCACCCGTCCCGGACGTACTTGATTTGTAGGGTGTCATCGCCTTGCGGGTTGACGTTAGCGAGTGCCACTACACCAGCGATGATGTCATCCATCGAGGTGGAGTAGAGCAGGAGATTGTTGTCATCGACCTCCCTTGTGGCCACAAATACCCGTGGCTGACTTTGGGGACGTTTGAGGTTGGGTGGCGGTGTGGAGCTCCTAGGGTGGTCGTTCCAACAGTTGGGTGAGTGGTAGCGGTAGCAGCCGCAGCTAGGCGACTGGGTCCAGGCGCCAAGGTGTTGCCGGTCTGGATCTAGCGAGGGATGTCAAAGTCGAGTGTTTGATTCAGCATGTCGACGGCCAGCTTGGATCACAATCTGCGCTGGTGATATTCGGTGAGTTCATTGGCAATATGTTTCTCAAGGCAGAACTTCTCGTGTTCCGCCAACTCTAGGGCCATGGCCTCCTCTAGGTCCTTTCGCTGGGCCTCGATCTCCGTCGCTGGCACATTGCTACTCCTTTTGAGAATGAATCATTTAACCTTGTGTAGCAATAGTAATCATCTTTGATATCTAAAATAGTTGTAAAGTACAAAGTCCATGTTATTTTTATCACCTTCATACTCGAGGACGAGTATAGGTTAAGCTTGGGGATGTTGATGCATGTAAAATGCATACATGAACTTTGCTCTTTATTACTTGATTTTCCAACATATTTGCAACTTATAAGATGCTATGTTCATGTTTTACAATAATTTTGGGGATTTTCTAAACAACCCCCCTCTTTTAGTTCGAACTCTGTTTTTATGTCTTTTTTAGTTTTGGACTTTTCGGGAGCTTCAGGACTCCAAAAGGGGCAAGGTCAAAGAGCATGGTTCAGAATTTTTGAGATGAACACTATGGGATAAAGATGGAGACCAGGATCCCAACAGGCTACAAATGGGAAGCCCCCACGCGGTCAGATTCCCTAGTCATGTGGGGCATGCTTGTTCCCTCCTTGTGGCTTCGATGTCGTCGATCTTCGCCCCTGTGGCTTCGTCTTGACCTAAAACCTTCTATAAAAAGGGTCCCCCGACGGGTCGCGAAGGGAGGCGGCGGAGAGATCAAAAACACCAAAACAGAGAGTCTGCCGGCTGTCATTGGAGAAGATTGGAGGGAGGAAACGCCGCTAGAATCACCTCTGGAAGGCTCCTCCATCCCCCCTCCGGTGTCTCCATTGGCACCATCGTCAAGATCAGCACCATCTCCATCTCCATCTCCGTGATCCACTTAATCCCCCTCATAGTTTGAGATTGTTTGAACCCTAGCTATTGTTTAAGTGCTATTCTACATGTTTGTGATTAGCATCTTGTCATTGTTTTGTGGGGAGATCATATTTTCAGATTGTGTTGTATATCATTTACCTCTGATCATTATCATGGTGGCTTATTGTGAGTAGTTCACCATGTTCCTAAGGGCATAGGATGAATTGGCAATGATTATCATATAATATGTGTTGGTATTTTGTCTAGTTTTTATCTTTGTTTGTTGTTCTATGATGGTGGTATGCGAACATCGACTGCGTATCACTTCACCTTTATGGGCTCATAGGATAGCACCGTAGTGCAATAGAGTGGGATAGTACTTTGGGGTACAGATACCTTAGTCAAAGACATGAAACTGCATTAGCGGGGGGGTTAAT
Organism: Dactylis glomerata; assembly: GCA_007115705.1. NCBI lineage: Eukaryota > Viridiplantae > Streptophyta > Magnoliopsida > Poales > Poaceae > Dactylis > Dactylis glomerata. The sequence continues at coordinate 1,207,173 of QXEO01000550.1, forward strand.
ATCGAGGACCTTGGAGTTTAAAGCTATGGTGGGACTTTTGTCTTAATAATTCTTGTGTTCACATTTGCATGGCCATGAGATCCATCATAAGGGGTTTAGTTCATTTATGTGCGGAACATGAAGGACATTTTGACAAGATATGCATCGTGTTGTTTTAGAAATATTTATGCCATGAAATCCATGCCGCCCTCGGGAATGTTTTCCACATATCAGAACACACACTTGAGCTTGTCCTCTTGCTACATAGAGGATTGGGCTTTCTCTCTTTGAGAGCTTTTACTTGTCGCATTTTATTTTCAGCTTTTATTTACTTGCAAACTCTACACCAAAAACACAAAAACACTTGCATCTTTTAATCATTTTAGTTTGTTTAGTGCATAGATAATAAGGGCAGTGACACTCTTATTTGAAAGGATAAATACTTATACCTTCTACTCCTCGTGGGATCAATACTAATACTTACACATTGAAGATTTCAACGATCCCCTATACTTGTGGGTATCAATCACTAACAAGGCGATAAACAGAGAGTAGATGCTTGCTAATGTGTAGAACATGAAGGATATTTTGCAGTTTTAAAGATGAATCGGCTAGAGTAGAATGACCGATATGCGAAATAGGCAAACCTGCACCATTGGCCACCTGGAATTTATCCTTCCTGCCATAGGCGCTTGTGAATATGGAGACGCTCAAGATCACTAGTCAGATGATCCGTAGCACCGGTATCAATGTACCAAGGCGGATTCTCTTGGGAACTTGCGGAAGAGGAAATTCCAGAGCACTGATTATCAACCCTGTACTCGGGATTGAATCGATTGCGACATTGGTTTGCGTCGTTAATATGTCTCAAATGTATCTATAATTTTTGATGCTCCATGCTTGTTTATGCACCATTTGCTTTGTGTTTTGTTACACTTCGTGGCGTTTTTATGCATTTTCTGGAACTAACCTATTAACAAGATGCCACAGTGCCAGTTCCCTGTTTCTGTTGTTTTTGTGTTTCAGAAAAGCTACATAGGAAATGATACGGGGTGGCTTTCAGACCTCACAACATCATGTGCGTCAACACTCAAGTCCGACATCATCGAGGCATGGAAGAGAAGGAAGAAGAAGAATCACCGGAAAGAAGCTTGGAAATGCCGCAAGAAGAGGCGGCAGTTGAAGCTGGACCGGCTAAAGCCGGTCCTACCCCGGCTAAAGCCGGCCCACCGGCTAAAGCCGGCCTTAACCCTGGCTATAGCCGGCCTGCTCGAGTCAGCTATGTCTTGGCCATGAAGCCACCTATGTTATCTATTTCCCTAGTGACCAAACTACCCCTAGCTCGTGGCTGCCTATATATATGGCTCCCCCTCCCCTAGAGATAAGATAGATATGGATTAAGATAAGAATTGGCATGATGCCTTCTCCCTTGTGGGAACCCAACTAGATCTACATCTAGAAATCACCCTCTTTGTTTGGGATCTCTTCTAGTTAGAGAATTCTACCTTGATTTGGATCTCTTGCATACTTGTGTGTGTAATTCTATCCAATTGATTGGTCTCTTCTCCAATTGGAATTCTATTCCAAGCAAGTCAATCTCTCACAAGGAATTCTACTCTTGGAGTCTCTTCCTTGTGATTCTATTGAGTTGGTGAATCGGGCCAACGAGGACAACCGATGTGTATCTTGTGTGTGTGAGTTTGCCTTCGATTTGTTCATCGTGTTCATCGTGTTCGTCATGTTCTTCGTGTTTATACTCTTCCCCGCCATAAATCTCATGAATCTGTGAAGATCGGGCCACACCTCGGGGGTCACCCCACATCATATGGTATCAGCAACTTTTGGTTGCCACGGATTTACTCTCGTTTGTGATTTTCACCATAAATTTTGAAAATAAAAAAAAATAGCCCCAAATTGGCTCGAATTTTGATCTCTGGATTTGTTGAGTTTTTTGTGGTTTTGATCCAGAGATTTGATGTTTTGGGTGTTGATCTATATTGCCACAAATTTTGATCTCTGTCTCAGTTTCCGCCCAAATCGACGAACAGCTTGCACAGAATTTCTCGAAAAAGTGCGAACCGGCTAAAGCCGGCCCATCCCCTGCCACTGCCAGTTCGCCCCCGCATCGCCCAGGCCACTGGCCTCGCTCCGCATCAGTCAACGCCTTCGCTAAGCGCCAGCCCCAGCCAAGCTCGCCTCTCGCACGCGCCCGCAGCTCCCGCCCCTATCTATCCACACCCGCCCCGCGACTGCCCTGCTACACCAGCCCCTTGCATCCGCCGCAGACACTGCTCGCCCCTGGCCTCAACTCCACCGCGTCCGCCCTGGTCCAAGCCGCCCCACGTGCCCAGCTGCCACTGACTCGCTCCCGTCCAGCCCAGTCGGTCCGCCCGGCTCGTTTCTGCCAGGCCACCGCAAGCCGCCGGCCGCTCAGCTTCGCTCGCGTGCACGTGCCCCCACCTGCGCCCCCCAGCTCTCGCCCCAGCACGACGCCACCGCACCACCGCTGCCTCTCCAGCTCTGCCATCTCCTGCAGTGCCCAGCATCGATCAATACCGGCTAAAGCCGGTCCAAACCGGCTAAAGCCGGTGTATATCCGCCAACACCATTTTGACTCGTTTCTACACCATATTACCCCTTTTGACATCCATTTGTTCCTTTGACAATATTTGTGAGTCCTTTTTGCCCCAAACTTTCGGGCATTGACATGTGTGTTCGGATTTCGGTTTTTGCGTGCCTTGTTCGTGCCAAATAATACCGCGACTACATCAACATCGCGACGACGGCACCGGCGCACCGGAACTCCGACTAGTCTTTTGACTCCACCTTCATCGACATCGCCGCAAGTCGTGTGTTTTGACACCGCCTAACCTTTGCATAGGTATAACTTGCAACATCTTTGTAACCTCTTTTCTTCCTTTGTGTACCTATCCAATTGAGAGTGGCTTTTCGAGTGTTGCGAAGCATTGCACAAGTGTTCACGACCATGAGAGGGTTTGTGTGTGTGCATAAGTTGAGCAAAGCTCTAAAGCAAGCTCGGTGAGAGAGATACACAAAAAAGGAAAAATCCATTGTGTGACATACATAGATACAAAATAAGCTTTTAAGCATCGAAACACCAAAAATCCAAAAAGAGTGTGTGTTCCACCAATACAAAGGAGTACAAAGCTTGTAAGCAAAAAGAGAGAAAAGAGAAGAGTGGCATCTTGTGCAAATCTTGTTGCTTCTTTCTTATGCAACCAAGCTGATAGGGCAAAGGTGTCCGATCTTTCAATGAGATCTTGATATGTCGATTTGATGGGTGGAGTTCGTGCTTGACGATCCGACTACACGTGCGAAGCTCGTGCGCCAATGCAATCGCTAGGACAATCTCCGGGAGTTACTGATCTTGCAGATGCACGATCAGCCTGACCAGCGAGGATCTTAATTCCTACCTGAAATCGAGAACAAGTAAGAACTAATACTGCAATCAAGATATTGCGGATGAAAGATGTATGCTTTATTCAAAAGGTGGGATTCCGAATAGGCAGTCTTCTTCTGGGCGATTGGCCTCAAAAGTCGAGCTCGTAGTTGCAACAATGGCTAACTTTAGTCTAATCAAAATCCGAGTTCTAATGACGGCTACGGGGGGTATTTGAGGAGGAAAAGGTAGGAGTGCGACCAGCCATGGGTATGGTGGTCGAACGGAACCCTAACAGGCCTTTTCTCCTCAAATTCGGACTCCTAAAAGTGGCTGTCTTATTTGCTGCGAAAATTACATGGGCCTGGCCCAAAAATAAAAGTGACGCGGCACCATATCTATCTAAGGACGAATTTATGAAGTAGTTCTTTGTATATTTCGTCCAAGTCTTCATCCTTCATTACGGTGGCTTCAAAGTTCTGAAATCTCCACTCGTGGCATCTTCTTCAATCCTCAAACGCTTGCTGCCATCTCCACGCATGATCATGCTCCAATGCTTGTCCCTCTCATCCATGCTAGGTCCATCATTCCTAAGAGTAACAAACATATCTGATTTAGGCAGCATCATATTCTCATGTATGTGAGAAAGAGTTCCAAGAAACGAAAGTACCTGATAGTTAAGTTGCTTGGCACGAGCTCGAGTGATGGGTCCTTGTATGTGTTCCGCTGTAGGTGCAGCGGTTGTATCAATAGATGGGATGTCCTCATCATGCTCCCCTTCTTGAATTGAAGTCGTCCTCGACGCAACCTCATCTTCTTCACCGAAGTAAGGCTTTAAATCTGCAATGTTAAATGTAGGACTTACCAGTACCAAAATCTGCAGAAGCTCAAGTTTATATGCATTATCATTGATTTTCTCTATCCCCTTAAAAGGACCATCAGCACGTGGCATTAACTTAGACTTCGCAAATCAGGAAAACGATCTTTGCGCAAATGCAACCAAACAAGATCACCAACCTCAAACACAACATGCTTTCGTCCTCTATCCCCAGCAACTTTATACTTAACATTCATGCGTTTTATGTTGTCTTTAGTAGTTGCATGCAATTTTAAAATCAAATCAGCACGTTGTGTAGCATCGAAATTATTTTGCACTGAAGATGGTAAAGGCAACAAATCAATAGGTGCACGTGGAACAAAACCATAGACAATCTGAAAAGGGCTCATCTTTGTGGTAGAATGCAGCGAACGATTATAAGCAAATTCAATATGAGGCAAACACTCTTCCCACAATTTTAAGTTCTTCTTTAAAACAGCCCGCAACATGGTAGATAAAGTTCTATTAACTACTTCAGTTTGTCCATCAGTTTGGGGATGACATGTAGTACTAAACAGCAATTTAGTCCCCAACTTAGCCCATAAACATCTCCAAAAGTGCCTAAGAAATTTAGTATCACAGTTAGAAACAATAGTATTTGGCACACCATGCAAACGAACGATATCACGAAAAAACAAATCAACAATGTGCGCAGCATCATCGGTCTTGTGACAAGGAATAAAGTGTGCCATCTTAGAAAACCGATCCACAACAACAAAAATACTATCCCTCCCCTTCTGTGTACGAGGTAATCCCAAAACAAAGTCCATCGAAATATCCTCCCAAGGAACACTAGGAACAGGAAGAGGCATATATAAACCATGTGGATTAAGGCGAGACTTAGCTTTTTGACAAGTAGTGCAGCGTGCCACGAATCTCTCAACATCTCGCCGCATGCATGGCCAAAAGAAGTGTGCAGCAAGAACATCCTCCGTCTTCTTGACACCAAAGTGTCCCATTAATCCTCCTCCATGCGCCTCCTGTAACAACAAAAGACGAACGGAACCATCTGGGATGCATAGTTTGTTAGCACGGAACACAAATCCATCATTAAGGATGAATTTGTTCCATGTTCTACCATCTTTACAATTCTGCAACACATCTTTAAATTCAGCATCATGCAAGTATTGTTCCTTGATAGTTTCCAACCCAAAAATTTTGAAGTCAAGCTGAGATAACATAGTATAACGGCGCGACAAAGCATCAGCAATAATATTATCTTTACCCTTTTTGTGTTTGATAACATAAGGAAAAGATTCAATAAATTCAACCCACTTTGCATGGCGACGATTCAGTTTTGCTTGACTACGAATATGCTTCAAAGATTCATGATCAGAATGTATAACAAATTCTTTAGGCCATAAATAATGTTGCCAAGTTTCTAATGTCCGAACCAGCGCATATAATTCTTTATCATAAGTAGAATAGTTCAGACTAGGCCCACTCAATTTTTCACTAAAATATGCTACAGGTTTGCCCTCTTGTAATAAACCACCTCCCAAACCAATTCCACTAGCATCACATTCAAGTTCAAACGTCTTATTAAAATTAGGAAGTTGGAGTAATGGAGCATGTGTTAACTTATCTTTCAGTATCATGAAGGCCTCTTGTTCTGCATCGCCCCAAACAAAGGGCACATCCTTCTTTGTGAGCTCATTCAATGGCGCAGCAATAGAACCAAAATCTTTGACAAAGCGCCTATAAAACCCAGCGAGACCAAGAAAACTCCTCACTTGTGTGACCGTCTTGGGCTGCGGCCAATTCTCAATAGCTTCAATCTTGGCAGGATCAACTTCAATTCCCTGTTCTGTAACAACATAACCAAGAAAAGCAATTATGTTTGTGCAAAAGGTGCACTTCTCAAGATTACCATACAGACGTGCATCACGTAAAGCATTGAAAACAGCACGTAAATGATCCAAATGGTCCTCTAAAGATTTGTTATATATGAGAATGTCATCAAAATATACCACCACAAAACGACCAATAAAAGCACGTAAAACTTCGTTCATCAGTCTCATAAAGGTACTAGGTGCATTAGTTAAACCAAACGGCATTACTAACCACTCATATAAACCAAACTTAGTTTTAAAAGCTGTTTTCCATTCATCTCCTAATTGCATACGAATTTGGTGGTAACCACTACGCAAATCAACTTTAGAGAACATAATAGAACAACTCAACTCATCCAGCATGTCATCCAAATGAGGTATAGGGTGACGATATCGAATGGTAATATTATTAATAGCTCGACAATCAGTACACATGCGCGAAGAACCATCTTTCTTAGGTACTAAAATAATAGGAACATCGCATGGACTAAGAGACTCACGAATATAACCTTTGTCCAATAAACTCTGGATTTGTCGTTGGATCTCTTTTGTTTCTTCAGGATTGGTGCGATATGGCGCATGGTTGGGCAGCGAGGCTCCTGGAATCAAATCAATTTGGTGTTCTATCCCACGAATAGGTGGAAGTCCAGGTGGAACATCTTGTGGAAAAACGTCCATGTATTCCTGCAAAAGGTTAGCAACCGCAGGTGGCAAAGAAGGAGGCATATCCTCAAATGAAAACAGAACTTCTTTGCAAACAATGGCATAACATGGAGTAATATTGACATCAATTTCAGCAAGATCAGATTTGCTAGCAAGTAAACAAGGATTCTTCAAACGAATTTCAGTAGCATGGTTAGAATCAGATTTAGAAGAATGCTTAGGGGGTACAAAATCTGCAGCAACAATCTGATTCTCACTCTTATGTTTGTCATCATTTTTTAATCTACTAGCTCTAGCAAGATCATCTTTCAAAATTTGTTTCGGAGTCATGGGTTTAAGTCCAATTTTTTTGCCAGCATGTGTAAGAGAATACTGATTAGTTTTACCATTATGTACAGATTCTCTATCAAATTGCCATGGTCTACCAAGTAACAAAGAACAAGCTTGCATAGGTACAACATCACAATCAACAAAATCTGAATAAGTACCAATAGTAAAATGCACGCGTGCAGTTCTTGTTATCTTGAGCTTACGGGAGCTCTCAAACCATTGAATGTAATATGGATGAGGTCGTTGTCGTGTGGGTAGAGCAAGCTTCTCCACCATGTCAATACTAGCCAGATTGTTACAACTCCCTCCATCAATGATGATCCGGATAGCTCTCTCCTTAACAACGCCTCTTGTTTGAAACAAATTGTGGCGTTGATCATGCTCGGCTTTGCTCAGTTGCACACTCAAGACACGTTGTGCAACTAAACTCTTGTATTGATCAGCAGTGATGTGGGGTGGCTTTCGGACCTCGCAACATCATGTGCGTCAACATCGAGGCATGGAAGAGAAGGAAGAAGAAGAATCACCGGAAAGAAGCTTGGAAACGTCGTAAGAAGAGGCGGCAGTTGAAGCTGGACCGGCTAAAGCCGGCCCACCGGCTAAAGCCGGCCCACCGGCTAAAGCCGGCCCACCGGCTAAAGCTAGCCCTAACCCCGGCTATAGCCGGCCTGCTCGAGTCACCTATGTCTTGGCCATGAAGCCACCTATGTTATCTATTTCCCTAGTGACCAAACTACCCCTATCGTGGCTGCCTATATATATGGCTCCCCCTCCCCTAGAGTTGAGATAGAGATGAATTAAGATAAGAATTGGCATGATGCCTTCTCCCTTGTGGGAACCCAACTAGATCTACATCTAGAAATCACCCTCTTTGTTTGGGATCTCTTCTATTTGGGGAATTCTACCTTGATTTGGATCTCTTGCATACAAGAGTGTGTAATTCTGTCCAATTGATTGGTCTCTTCCCCTCTTGGAATTCTATCCCTTGCAAGTCAATCTCTCACAAGGAATTCTACTCTTGGAGTCTCTTCCTTGTGATTCTATTGAGTTGGTGAATCGGGCCAATGAGGACAACCGGTGTGTATCTTGTGTGTGTGTGTGTTTGCCTTCGATTTGTTCATCGTGTTCATCGTGTTCATCGTGTTCTTCATGTTAATCTTCGTTCCCCGCCACAAATCTCGTGAATCCGTGAAGATCGGGCCACACCCAAGAGGTCACCCCTCATCATATGGTATCAGCAGCTTTTGGTTGCCACGGATTTACTCTCGTTTGTGATTTCCACCATAAATTTCGAAAATCCAAAAAAATAGCCCCAAAATTGCCTCGAATTTTGATCTCTGGATTTGTTGAGTTTTTGTGGTTTTGATCCATAGATTTGATGTTTTGGGTGTTGATCTACATTGCCACAAATTTTCTAGCCCCAATTCCTCTGATTTCTCTCGGATTCGTTGATTTTCTGTCTCAGTTTCCGCCCAAATCGACGAATAGCTCGCGCAGAAATTTCTCGAAAAAGTCCGAACCGGCTAAAGCCGGACCTCAGACCGGCTAAAGCCGGTGCACCGGCTAAAGCCGGCCAAAGACCGGCTAAAGCCGGCCCAGTCCATCTCCTGCCAGTCAGCGCCATCGATCCGCCTCGCTCCCTCGCGCGTACGGCTCCAGCAACCACCGCCTCGCTCAGCTTGCTCCACGGCCCGCTCCGCCTCGTCCCGCATCCACCTGCTTCCGCGCCGTTCAGCACACCTCCCACCCCGCGCAGCACCCGCACAGCGCCCGCCTCCTCCAAGCTCACTCCCGCTCGCCGCCTGCTCGCATCGCGCGCACGCAACCTGCCGCCGGCCGCCCAGCTCCTCGCGCGATAGCGCGCCTGGCCCCCGCTCGCTCTAGCGCCATGCCTCAGCACCCAGCTCCACCTCTCCAGCCCCTACTCGCCCTCAGCACCACGGCCGCCTCCAGCTCCTTGCTAGCCCCTACCCAGCACGTCAGCCGCCGGCCACCTTGCCAGCTACCTAGCCGCCCCACGCGTCCCGTATCGGCCCACTCCACGCCAACCTGCTCCCACGTCGGCCCACTCCACGACCACCCACGCCCACCGCCTACCTCTCCTCGCCAGGACTAGCACGCCCTAGGCCGCGCTCGCCCCACCTCCACCCAGCTCGCGCGCAGCACTCCGCCAGGCCACCACACCAAGCAGCGCCCGCGCTTAGCCCCTGGCTCCATCCCACGCCACCACGCCCGCCTACCCAGCTCGCCGCCAAGCACCACCTTCTGCTCGCACCCGCCTCGCCACCTACTCAGTCCGGAAATAGCCGGATAGGACACCGGCTAAAGCCGGTTAACTTTCGACACTCACTTTTGACTCGTTTTAACACAATAATACCCCTTTTGACATCCATTTGTTCCTTTGACACAAAATCCGGCGTTATCTTGACACAAACTTTGACAATATTTGTGAGTCCTTTTTGCCCCAAACTTTCGGGCATTGACGTGTGTGTTCGGATTTCGGTTTTTGCGTGCCTTGTTCGTGCCAAATAATACCGCGACTACATCAACATCACGATGACGGCACCGGCGCACCGGAACTCCGACTAGTCTTTTGACTCCACCTTCATCGACATCGCCGCAAGTCGTGAGTTTTGACACCGCCTAACCTTTGCATAGGTATAACTTGCACCATCTTTGTAACCTCTTTTCTTCCTTTGTGTACCTATCCTATTGAGAGTGGCTTTTCGAGTGTTGCGAAGCATTGCACAAGTGTTCACGACCGTGAGGGGGTTTGTGTGTGTGCATAAGTTGAGCAAAGCTCCGAAGCAAGCTCGGTGAGAGAGATACACAAAAGAGGAAAAATCCATTGTGTGACATATATAAATAGCAAATAAGCTTTTAAGCATAGAAACACCAAAAATCCAGAGTGTGTGTTCCACCGATACAAAGGAGTTCAAAGCTTGTAAGCAAAAAGAGAGAAAAGAGAAGAGTGGCATCTTGTGCAAATCTTGTTGCTTCTTTCTTATGCAACCAAGCTACGGTCTCTCTTGCGTTGGCGTGACACCGAGCTAATAGTCTTCGTTAGGACCATTTTGTTTCTTTGCTCACTTCCTTGGTCACGCTAACCCCATTATATCTTTTGTGTGTGTTTCCGTGTTTCCTTGACGTAGATCATCGTTCTTGACATTTGCCTTTGGATTTTACCCACATTTGACAATAGACTTTTCTTTTGATCATATTCGTTTGGCATTTCCACATTTCTTACCCATCCACCATATAGCCTTTTGCGTGTGTTCTAACTTGTGCACCACGGTTGTCCTTTCGGTGTTTCATCCATTCAATAGTTTCTACGGGAAGTGTTCTAATTGTAGTTTTCTAACCACCACCACTTCTACATATATATATCTTGCCTTGTGTGAGCTATGTCTAGGCTCAACGGACGCTATCATGGAAAGTTCACGGAGGACTACACCGACTACGACAACTTCGACTACATGAGCAAGGTGGACAAGAAACAATACATCGACAACTCCTTCGACTATGACAAGCGTGCATGGGCACATCAAGATACTCGAGACCATCACATAGTTCACCAAGCACAACGGCAACATGATCTTCCTCATCGCACAAGGTTGAGCTCATCAAGATCTTCTTCACGCTCCAATCATGTGGGTGACCATGAGCGTCGTCGCCAATCTCAAGAGCATGGTGCTAACCACAAACAACCTACATGGTGTCCATGCCTTGAAGAGCCCATTTACGACAACGTCCATGACAACTCCTCGAGGAGGACCACCACAAGAACTTCGAGATTGCCAAGCCGTGAGATGTCCTACCAAGATGCGACCTTGTCTCCAATGGTGTTTCCCATCCCACATAACACCTCCGCAACGGCTCCTACAAGACGGTCTTATCGCCACGAGAAGCATTCCAAGGCTCATGATCATCACCATCAAAGCCATCATGAACATCATCAACAAGATCAAGAACAACCGCGACAAGCGGCACATCAACCTCAGGGCCAACCACATCATGGTGCCCCGCCTATGGTGAATCAAGATCGGCACCACGCAAACCAAGATAAAGATGGAGAACCTAACGACCCTTGGCTCGAAAAGTTCCACACCGAAGAGAAGGAATGGGCCGCAAAGATGACGGAATTGGATGCAAGGCTCACCGCACGAATGGCGGAACAGGCCGCAAACATGGCGGAATGGGAAGCGGAGCTCACCGCAAAGAATACGGAATGGGCCACAAGGATGGGGGTATCGGACGCCGAGCTCAAGGAACGACTCATGTTGTCTTTCGACAACTTTGTGCGCAATCGACAACCTCAAACTCAAGAGCATCGTGCAAACCAAGAACCACATATTGATAGCCTATGTGAGAGGAAGAAACCTACCCCACGCAAGGATGCGAGCCATATACACCTTAAGAGCAAGAGTGATACACCACATGAGTTGAGTGAGGACATTGTGATTTCTAACAACTTAACCTCTACTACTCTTGTGTTGTCTTCTTCTTTGCTAGGTTGCTCGGATAAGGATGACGTCCATTCCATGAAGATGAGGGACTCTACTATATGTGAGATGAGTGAATCCACTATACGTGAGATGAGTGATTCCACTATATGTGAGAGTGAGTGCTTTCACTTTGAGAGCATGAGTGATACACCGAGTGCGACAAGAGTGGTAGTTGATAGGTCAAGTGAGGCCATTTCGATTTCTAACAACTTACCCTGTACCTTGAGTGTGTTTTCTCATGTTGCAATAGATCCCATGGATGAAGCGCCGCCAACCTTGGACAAGATGTACATGGTGCATACACATGATGATAACACACCATGCTTAGAAGATGATGAGCATGTCGGCCAATTGGAGCCACCTACTTCAACAACACCTACTTCAAAGGAGTGCGACCACAAAGGTAACAACATAGGTGTTGGTGATGCCATGATTCCCATGAAGATGCTAAGCTATGAGTGCTTCACTTTATCGCCTATTGCATGCAATATGTTGAACAATTGCTCTTTCCCATATATTGCTTGCAATAAGGACAATGATACTTTGGTTATGACAACCTTGTCGAACAATTGCTCTTTCCCTAGGTTTGTCGACAACAAGGATAAAATTTTGAAAATGTTTTGTGCACAATGCTTGCAATATTCTTCCATTAATGCAACCAAAATGTTGAACACTTGCTCTTTCAAATGCTTGGTTTGCAATAATGTTATTATATTTGACAATGAGAAGGCCCCCATAGCTCTCTCAACTAATGAAGATTTTGCATTTGCGCATGATACGCATGTTCCCACATATACTTTGCATAATCACCATGAATATTATGAAATCTTGCTTGAGGCTAATGGTGTTGTGCAAATAAAGAGATGCATCATGATGGATGATGTATTCATCTACCATGCACACACATTGTTTTGGATATCTTTTGTGTGTGTAGGTACGCGGATAACAACGTCAACCTCGATTGAGCACGAGTTGGCGAAAAGAGCTCTTGAGAGCATAATACTTGTGAGTTCAAAGTCAAACTCCGCTCGCATACCTTTCACATGCTATGCATCAAACATGTTGAAAAATTTCTCTTCCATATGGTTTCGTTGCAAGCATGTTGATGATTTTGGTGCAACTTGTGACAATCATGCTCCCATGATTTTGAACATTGATGCTTTATGTGTTGCAACATACATGTTGAATGATTTCTCTTTCTCTTGTTTTGTGTGCAACCATATTGCTATATTGGTCATGATTTGTCACATGTGTTACCGTTTTGAGTTCATTGGTGTTGCATCCAACAAGTTGACAAATTGCTCTTTCTTTTGGTTCGGATGCATAACCACTTGTGATAACGATATTTTCTTCTACTTTTGGATGACTATGATTTGTGTAGCAACAAATATGATGAAAAATTGTTCTTTCCTATGGTTTGTTTGCACACATGTTGATGATGATTTTGACATCTTGCCGTATGTGTTTTTGCCAAACTCTCCTCATGTTGCTTCAAGAATGTTGACTACTTGCTCTTTCCAAAGCCTTGAGTGCAATAATATGCATATCTTTCAACATGAGATGGACACCACGGTCTTCTCAAATTTTGATGGAGTTTTTGTGTTCCCACATTTGGAAGATGTTGAAACAATTTGCTTACACATAGACCTTGCATATGCATTCCGTTTATTATACTTGTGTTGTGCTAATTGTGTTGTGAATAAGAATGGACATGTCCTTGATGATATGCTCCCCTATCACGCACACACATACTTTGCTTGGTCTTTGTGGTGCATAGGTACACATGGATTCTATTGGTGGATGCGCTCCCGCGAGTGGTTTCAATCAACAACTTCTCCAACGAGAGCACATCAACATATTTGTAAGGTGAACTCCTTCTACTCACGAACTCATGCCATAAACTCTACGAATTGGCTACTCTTTGAGTGTTGTTTTGCTTTGCTTGTGACCTTTGTAGGCCTCATGGAAGGCGAAGGAACATTCACGTGTTGCCAAACCAAGCTTCGCAAGAACGATCACATGGTGCACTCCAAGTACAATCGCCTACATCTACCTCCCCTACATGATGATGTTGAGTCAACGTCGAGGACGACGTTCTTTGAAGCGGGGGGAGATGATGTGGGGTGGCTTTCGGACCTCGCAACATCATGTGCGTCAACAATCAAGTCCGACATCATCGAGGCATGGAAGAGAAGGAAGAAGAAGAATCACCGGAAAGAAGCTTGGAAACGCCGTAAGAAGAGGCGGCAGTTGAAGCTGGACCAGCTAAAGCCGGTCCTACCCCGGCTAAAGCCGGCCCACCAGCTAAAGCCGACCCTAACCCCGGCTATAGCCGGCCTGCTCGAGTCACCTATGTCTTGGCCATGAAGCCACCTATGTTATCTATTTCCCTAGTGACCAAACTACCCCTAGCTCGTGGCTGCCTATATATATGGCTCCCCCTCCCCTAGAGTTGAGATAGAGATGAATTAAGATAAGAATTGGCATGATGCCTTCTCCCTTGTGGGAACCCAACTAGATCTACATCTAGAAATCACCCTCTTTGTTTGGGATCTCTTCTATTCGGGGAATTCTACCTTGATTTGGATCTCTTGCATACAAGAGTGTGTAATTCTATCCAATTGATTGGTCTCTTCCCCTCTTGGAATTCTATCCCTTGCAAGTCAATCTCTCACAAGGAATTCTACTCTTGGAGTCTCTTCCTTGTGATTCTATTGAGTTGGTGAATCGGGCCAACGAGGACAACCGGTGTGTATCTTGTGTGTGTGTGTTTACCTTCGATTTGTTCATCGTGTTCATCGTGTTCATCGTGTTCTTCGTGTTCATCCTCATTCCCCGCCACAAATCTCGTGAATCTGTGAAGATCGGGCCACACCCAAGAGGTCACCCCTCATCAAGCAGTCTTAGCTCCCATTACCTCCATCTCCTTGTCAGAATCTGAATTGGCACCATCACGTGCAGCAATAAGTGCCAATGTATCATCATCAAAATCACTCGCAGAGTCATATTCGCCATCTTCTAGCACCACCATCACACGTTTGGTTTGGCATTCTTTTTCGATGTGACCAAACCCAAAACATTTGCGACATTGAATGTCGCGAGTCTTCCCCATGGAGGCCATGGAAGAAGAACTCCGTGTCGGACCAGCAGATGGTGATGGAGCAGGAGCAGGTGGCGTTCTTGACGTCGGCGTGGTATACCTGGAGGTGGAAGGACCTGGTGCATCCCCATGAGAAGATGGAGCTGATTGGCGCGCATACCATGAAGGAGTACGACCTGCAGAATTATTAGCTCTTCTCCATGATGGTTGACGATCCTGCACTTCAAGTTCAGCTTTGCAAGCAAGGTGAAATAAACGAGTAATAGTGTTGTACTCCTTGTATTCTAAAATATGCTGAATCTCCTTATTTAAACCACCAAAGAAACGTGCAAGCATAGCTTCATTATCCTCTACAATGCCACAACGAATCATGCCCGTTTGTAACTCTTGATAATAATCTTGTACGGAATTTTTGCCTTGTTCTAAATGAGCTAATTTTTTGAGCAAGTCCCGTTGATAATGTGGAGGTACAAAACGAGTACGCATGGCATGTTTTAGACCAAGCCAAGTAGCAGGAATATTAGCATGATTGACTCGACAATGTTCAGACCACCAAATAGAAGCAAAATCTGTAAATTCACATGTAGCAGCACTAACACGCAAATGCTCAGGGTAGCGTAAACATGCAAAACGTTGCTCTACTTCTTATTCCCAAGTGAGATATGCATCAGGATTATATCTACCCTCAAATGGCGGAATATTTAATTTCAGCTTGGCCACATGTTCATCATCACGTACCGGACGCGGGGGTGGACGAGCGTTGCGGTTGTATTGCCGCGAACGGCCAGGTGCAGGTTGTTGGACCTCATCCTCGTCGAGCTCGTTTTCATCTTCGAACTCATTTGCCCCCTCATCAGCAGCATATCCGTCCTGGGTGGCCGCCTCCGTAGCGGCCGCAGCAGCTGCCGCGGCTGTAACGGTACCCGCCGATGGCTGTATGAGAAGAACGCGGCGAGCACGTGGTACAGGGATGCCCGGCTGTGGCAGTGGTGGTAAACGGGCCAGGACTTCCTGGAACCGGGCGTCGAGCTTGGTGTTGAAGGATGCCTCAAGACCAGCCATCTTATCCATCGCATCAGAAAGCTTGGAATCAACATCACCCAAGCGTGTGTCCACATCTTGTGCACGCCCCACCAACAGCCGAGTGAAGTGGGCATGCAACTCTGCATTAGTCATCTTCTCCGGATCAACATCATCCTTCGTGGTTCCTGTCATGGTTAGCGTAGAAGCAAGCACAAATATATATACCTACGTACTACGGAATATGGTGGAATCACCCGTAATCCGTCAAGCGGTATACAAAGCTCTTACAAGTTCTTACCAAACAGGAGGAAGGTGATATGCAACCAGCAAGGATCAGCAACTCCCAAAATTGCACAAAGCGATTACCAGGTGTCGATACAAAGCACGTGCAGAAATATGTGGAGCTGTAGGAAGGCTTATATGGTAGCAAAAACAGCAAATATCAAAACAGCAATGCAATGTTGAAAGAATGCTCAACCACGGTACTGTGCTGGTCCTAGGCTATACCGTGCTAGAGACGCGAGCTGAGAACACTAAGAAAGTCACAGCGTGGCACAACAAGCAGAAAGAAACAGCTCCAAAGCAAGATATAAGTGAAGATCTGCAGGAATTTTCGGGTCTGAAACTTCAGAGGGCAAAAACTCGGCCTTCCCGGCCTTTTTGGGCGTTCTGAGTGTCCCACAACGACATAGTTGTGGTTAGATAGATCTTTTCGTGCTGAGCATTTTGAGTGGTCGCACGTCGAAAACGGAGTTCATATGCAAAAGTTATGGCCAGTTGAAGTTTGCTGTCGAAAACCGTCAAAAACTGACGAAACTGTCCAATTCGGACTGGACTAGTAGACACGGGTCAACCCGACTTGGATGCGGATTTGATTTTTTTTTTTTTTGCTCTTCTTCTTCCTCTTGACTGGCGACCGAAACCTAACTCACGGACTCTGAAAAAGGCACGGATGAAATTGGGAGGAACGAACAAAATCTTATATGAAGGCGGTGGCGGAAGTATATGGCGTGGTGGCGGAAGGATATGGTGGAGCAGTGGTGCAAGCGTGCGGCGGCGGCGGGACTATGGTGATTCAAACTCGAAACTCTAAAGGAACAGACACTAAGACCAGCAACTTGACACGCGGATGCAGACACAAATTCAACGATGCAAACTGAAAAGACAATGCAAAGGTTCGAACGGTTTATGGGACGAGATGATCTAAACCCTAACTGTATTTTTTTTGGCTTTTTCGTGGTTTATAGGTATGAACACAGATGCAATCTAAACTACGAAAACAGTAAATCTCACCGAGCAACCTGAAATCTGATACCACTTGATAGGGCAAAGGTGTCCGATCTTTCGATGAGATCTTGATATATCGATTTGATGGGTGGAGTTCGTGCTTGACGATCCGACTATACGTGCGAAGCTCGTGCGCCAATGCAATCGCTAGGACAATCTCCGGGAGTTACTGATCTTGCGGATGCACGATCAGCCTGACCAGCGAGGGTCTTAATTCCTACCTGAAATCGAGAACAAGTAAGAACTAATACTGCAATCAAGATATTGCGGATGAAAGATGTATGCTTTATTCAAAAGGTGGGATTCCGAATAGGCGGTCTTCTTCGGGGCGATTGGCCTCAAAAGTCGAGCTCGTAGTTGCAGCAATGGCTAACTTTAGTCTAATCAAAATCCGAGTTCTAATGACGGCTACGGGGGGTATTTGAGGAGGAAAAGGTAGGAGTGCGACCAGCCATGGGTTTGGTGGTTGAACGGAACCCTAAGAGGCCTTTTCTCCTCAAATTCGGACTCCTAAAAGTGGCTGTCTTATTTGCTGCGAAAATTACATGGGCCTGGCCCAAAAATAAAAGTGACGCAACACCATATCTATCTAAGGACGAATTTATGAAGTAGTTCTTTGTATATTTCGTCCAAGTCTTCATCCTTCATTACGGTGGCTTCAAAGTTCTGAAATCTCCACTCGTGGCATCTTCTTCAATCTTCAAACGCTTGCTGCCATCTCCATGCATGATCATGCTCCAATGCTTGTCCCTCTCATCCATGCTAGGTCCATCATTCCTAAGAGTAACAAACATATCTGATTTAGGCAGCATCATATTCTCATGTATGTGATGAGGACATCCCATCTATTGATACAACCGCTGCACCTACAGCGGAACACATACAAGGACCCATCACTCGAGCTCGTGCCAAGCAACTTAACTATCAGGTACTTTCGTTTCTTGGAACTCTTTCTCACATACATGAGAATATGATGCTGCCTAAATCAGATATGTTTGTTACTCTTAGGAACGATGGACCTAGCATGGATGAGAGGGACAAGCATTGGAGTATGATCGTGCATGGAGATGGCAGCAAGCGTTTGAGGATTGAAGAAGATGACACAAGTGGAGATTTCAGAACTTTGAAGCCACCATAATGAAGGATGAAGACTTGGACGAAATATACAAAGAACTACTTCATAAATTCGTCCTTAGATAAATATGGTGTTGCGTCACTTTTATTTTCGGGCCAGGCCCATGTAATTTTCGCAGCAAATAAGACAGCCACTTTTAGGAGTCCGAATTTGAGGAGAAAAGGCATGTTAGGGTTCCGTTCGACCACCATACCCATGGCTGGTCGCACCCCTACCTTTTCCTCCTCAAATACCCCCCGTAGCCGTCATTAGAACTCGGATTTTGATTAGACTAAAGTTAGCCATTGCTGCAACTACGAGCTCGACTTTTGAGGCCAATCGCCCAGAAGAAGACCACCTATTCGGAATCCCACCTTTTGAATAAAGCATACATCTTTCATCCGCAATATCTTGATTGCAGTATTAGTTCTTACTTGTTCTCAATTTCTGGTAGGAATTAAGACCCTCGCTGGTCAGGCTGATCATGCATCCGCAAGATCAGTAACTCCGGGAGATTGTCCTAGCGATTGCATTGGCGCACGAGCTTCGCACGTGTAGTCGGATCGTCAAGCACGAACTCCACCCACCAAATCGACATATCAAGATCTCATCGAAAGATCGGACACCTTCGCCCTATCAGTATGTGAGAAAGAGTTCCAAGAAACGAAAGTACCTGATAGTGAAGTTGCTTGGCACGAGCTCGAGTGATGGGTCCTTGTATGTGTTCCGCTGTAGGTGCAGCGGTTGTATCAATAGATGGGATGTCCTCATCACAAGCTACGGTCTCTCTTGCGTTGGCGTGACACCGAGCTAATAGTCTTCGTTAGGACCATTTTGTTTTCTTGCTCACTTCTTTGGTCACGCTAACCCCATTATATCTTTTGTGTGTGTTTCCGTGTTTCCTTGACGTAGATCATCGTTCTTGACATTTGATTTTGGATTTTACCCACATTTGACAATAGACTTTTCTTTTGATCATTTCGTTTGGCATTTCCATATTTCCTACCCATCCACTATATAGCCTTTTGCGTGTGTTCTAACTTGTGCACCACGGTTGTCCTTTGGTGTTTCATCCTTTCAATAGTTTCTACGGGAAGTGATCTAATTGTAGTTTTCTAACCCCCACCACTTCTACATATATATATCTTGCCTTGTGTGAGCTATGTCTAGGCTCAACGGAAGCTATCATGGAAAGTTCACGGAGGACTACACCGACTACGACATCGACTACTACTCACGCATGGAGGGCATGGACGACAACTGCAACTACATGAGCAAGGTGGACAAGAAAACACTACATCGGCAACAACTTCGACTACATGAGCAAGGTGGATAAGAAACAATACATCGACAACTCCTTCGACTACGACAAGCGTGCATGGGCACATCAAGATACTCGAGACCATCACATAGTTCACCAAGCACAACTCCAACATGATCTTCCTCGTCAACGCATACATGAAAGGAAGCGTGCTGAGGCTCGTGAACGTCCCAAGCAAGAACATCATGAAGCGCCCAAATCTCTAGATGCTTGGTGTACATCGGCTCATCGCACAAGGTTGAGCTCATCAAGGTCTTCTTCACGCTCCAATCATGTGGGTGACCATGAGCGTCGTCACCAACCTCAAGAGCATGGTGCTAACCACAAACAACCTACATGGTGTCCATGCCTTGAAAAGCCCATTTACGACAACGTCCACGACAACTCCTCGAGGAGGACCACCACAAGAGCTTCGAGATTGCCAAGCCGTGAGATGTCCTACCAAGATGCGACCTTGTCTCCAATGGTGTCTCCCATCCCACATGACACCTCCGCAACGGCTCCTACAAGACGGTCTCATCGCCACGAGAAGCATTCCAAGGCTCATGATCGTCACCATCAAAGCCATCATGAACATCCTCAACAAGATCAAGAACAACCGCGATAAGCGGCACATCAACCTCAAGGCCAACCACATCATGGTGCCCCGCCTATGGTGAATCAAGATCGGCACCACGCAAACCAAGATAAAGATGGAGAACCTAATGACCCTTGGCTCAAAAAGTTCCACGCAGAAGAGAAGGAATGGGCCGCAAAGATGACGGAATTGGACGCAAGGCTCACCACATGAATGGCGGAACGGGCCGCAAACATGGCGTAATTGGAAGCAGAGCTCACCGTAAGGAGGAAGGAATGGGCCGCAAGGATGGCGAAATCGGACGCCGAGCTCGCCGCAAGCAAGGAACGACTCATGTCGTCTTTCGACAACTTTGAGCGCAATCGACATCCACACCCTCAAGAGCATCGTGCAAACCAACAACACCATCTTGATAGCCTATGTGAGAGGACGAAACCTACCCCATGCAAGGATGAGAGCCACATACACCTTGAGAGCAAGAGTGATACACCACATGAGTTGAGTGAGGATATTTTGCTTTCTAACAACTTAACCCCTACTCCTCTTGTGTTGTCTTCTTCTTTGCTAGGTTGCTTGGATGAGGATGACGTCCATTCCATGGAGATGAGGGACTCCACTATATGTGAGATGAGTGCTTCCACTATATGTGAGAGTGAGTGCTTCCACTTTGAGAGCATGAGTGATACACCGAGTGAGACAAGAGTGGTAGTTGATATGTCAAGTGAGGCCATTTCGATTTCAAACAACTTACCCTCTACCATGAGTGTGTTTTCTCATGTTGCAATAGATCCCATGGATGAAGCGACACCAACCTTGGAAAAGATGTACATGGTGCATACACATGATGATAACACACCATGCTTAGAAGATGATGAGCATGTCGGCCAATTGGAGCCACCTACTTCAACAACACCTACTTCAAAGGAGTGCGACCACAAAGGTAACAACATAGGTGTTGGTGATGCCATGATTCCCATGAAGATGCTAAGCTATGAGTGCTTCACTTTATCGCCTATTGCATGCAATATGTTGAACAATTGCTCTTTCCCATATATTGCTTGCAATGATGACAATGATACTTTGGTTGTGACAACCTTGTCGAACAATTGCTCTTTCCCTAGGTTTGTCGACAACAAAGATAAAATTTTGAAAATGTTTTGTGCACAATGCTTGCAATATTCTTCCATTAATGCAACCAAAATGTGGAACACTTGCTCTTTTAAATGCTTGGTTTGCACTAATGTTATTATGCTTGACAATGAGAAGGCCCCCATAGCTCTCTCAACTAATGAAGATTTTGCATTTGCACATGATACGCATGTCCCCACTTATACTTTGCATAATCACCATGAATATTATGATATCTTGCTTGAGGCTAATGGTGTTGTGCAAATAAAGAGATGCATCATGATGGATGATGTATTCATCTACCATGCACACACATTGTTTTGGATATCTTTTGTGTGTGTAGGTACGCGGATAACAACGTCAACCTCGATTGAGCACGAGTTGGCGAAACGAGCTCTTGAGAGCATAATACTTGTGAGTTCTAACTCAAACTCCGCTCGCATACCCTTCACATGCTATGAATCAAACATGTTGAAAAATTTCTCTTCCATATGGTTTCTTTGCAAGCATGTTGATGACTTTTGTGACACTTGTGACATTCATGCTCCCATGATATTGAACATTAATGCTTTATGTGTTGCAACATACATGTGTAATGATTTCTCTTTCTTTTGTTTTGTGTGCAACCACATTGCTATATTGGTCATGACTTGTCACATGTGTTCCCACTTTGAGTTCATTGGTGTTGCATCCAACAAGTTGACAAATTGCTCTTTCTTTTGGTTGGGATGCATAACCACTTGTGATAACGATATCTTCTTCTACTTTTGGATGAATATGATTTGTGTTGCAACAAATATGATGAAAACTTGTTCTTTCTTATGGTTTGTTCGCACGCATGTTGATGATGATTTTGACATCTTACCGTATGTGTTTTTGCCAAAATCTCCTCTTATTGCTTCAAGGATGTTGACGACTACTTGCTCTTTTCAAAGCCTTGAGTGCAATAATATGCATATCTGTCAACATGAGATGGACACCATGGTCTTCTCAAGTTTTGATGGAGTTTTTGTGTTCCCACATTTGGAAGATGTTCAAACATTTTGCTTACACATAGACCTTGCATATGCATTCCCTTTATTATACTTGAGTTGTGCTAATTGTGTTGTAAACAAGAATGGACATGTCCTTGATGATATGCTCCCCTATCACGCACACACATACTTTGCTTGGTCTTTGTTGTGCGTAGGTACACATGGATACTATTGGTGGATGCGCTCCCGCGAGTGGGTTCAATCAACAACTTCTCCAACGAGAGCACATCAACAAATTTGTAAGGTGACCTCCTTCTACTCATGAACTTATGCCATAAACTCCAAGAATTGGCTACTCTTTGAGTGTTGTTTTGCTTTGCTTGTGACCTTTGTAGGCCTCATGGAAGGTGAAGGAATATTGAAGAGTTGCCAAACAAATCTTCGCAAGAACGACCACATGGCGCACTCCAAGTACAATCGCCTACATCTACCTCCCCTACATGATGATGTTGAGTCAACGTCGAGGACGACGTTCTTTGAAGCGGGGGGAGATGATACGGGGTGGCTTTCGGACCTCACAACATCATGTGCGTCAACACTCAAGTCTGACATCATCGAGGCGTGGAAGAGAAGGAAGAAGAAGAATCACCGGAAAGAAGCTTGGAAACGCCACAAGAAGAGGCGGCAGTTGAAGCTGGACCGGCTAAAGCCGGTCCTACCCCAGCTAAAGCCGGCCTTAACCCCGGCTATAGCCGGCCTGCTCGAGTCAGCTATGTCTTGGCCATGAAGCCACCTATGTTATCTATTTCCCTAGTGACCAAACTACCCCTAGCTCGTGGCTGCCTATATATATGGCTCTCCCTCCCCTAGAGATAAGATAGAGATGAATTAAGATAAGAATTGGCATGATGCCTTCTCCCTTGTGGGAACCCAACTAGATCTACATCTAGAAATCACCCTCTTTGTTTGGGATCTCTTCTAGTTAGAGAATTCTACCTTGATTTGGATCTCTTGCATACTTGTGTGTGTAATTCTATCCAATTGATTGGTCTCTTCTCCAATTGGAATTCTATTCCAAGCAAGTCAATCTCTCACAAGGAATTCTATTCTTGGAGTCTCTTCCTTGTGATTCTATTGAGTTGGTGAATCGGGCCAACGAGGACAACCGGTGTGTATGTTGTGTGTGTGAGTTTGCCTTCGATTTGTTCATCGTGTTCGTCGTGTTCTTCATGTTCATCCTCTTCCCCGCCATAAATCTCGTGAATCCGTGAAGATCGGGCCACACCTCGGGGGTCACCCCACATCAGGAAATATTCTCAGAATTGGACGAAACAAAAGCTGAAGTTCCTATTTTTCCTGACACACGATGGAGTCCAAAGCAGAGACGGAGGGGAGCCAGGGGCCAGCCACACCATAGGGTGGTGCGGCCTAGCCCCTGGCCGTGCCACTAGGTCCATAGCAGTAGCTAGATGGTTGTCTTCTCCTCCATGTGCTTCATGTTTAGATCTTGTGAGCTGCCTATCATGATCAAGATCATCGTTATGTAATTCTACATGTTGTGTTTGTTGGGATCCGATGAATATTGAGTACTTTGTCAAGTTGATTTATTGATTTATCATCTCTATGTTGTTTATGATCTTGCATGCTCTCCGTTGCTAGTAGATATCTTGGCCGAGTAAATGCTAGTGACTCCAAGAGGGAGTATTTATGCTCGATAGTGGGTTCATGCCTCTAGTAATCTGGGGGAGTGACAGAAACCTCTAAGGTTGTAGATGTGTTGTTGCTACTAGGGAGAAAACAATAATCTTGTGTTCAAGGACATTTGTATTATTTACATTGCACACTTTGCTTAAGGTGATAATCTGTTGCTTGCAACTTAATACCCAATGGTTGCTCGGATGACATCCGGCGGGTGGATTATTAGTCATAGATGCAGTTGGATTACGGTTTATGTATTATGTTGTAATGCCCAAGTGAATCTCATAGTGATCCTCATGACATTTGTATGCTTTCTTTATTCTATCAATTGCCCAACTATAATTTGTTTACCCAGCATGTTATTTATCTTATGGAGAGACACCTCTAGTGAACTGTGGACCATGGTCCATTCTTTTACATTCTTATTACCATTTACTATTTACTCGCATTATTTACATTCTCGCAAACTACTATCTTTTACCACACGATACGTTTAATCCTTTGTTTACAACAAACCGGTGAGATTGACAATCTCACTGTAAGTTGGGGCAAAGTACTTGGTTGTGTTGTGTGCAGGTTCCACGTTGCTGCTAGTGCAAAGCTACACCCCAGATAAGGCGGCATATATAAATTGTCTGGAGCTGTCGCGAAGCCAGCGAGCATCAACCTTCGGAAGTTGGTTCTTTCTCCTACTGGTTTGATAAACCTTGGTTTCATACTAAGGGAAGACTTGCTGCTGTGCTCATCATACCTTCCTCTTGGGGTTCCCAACTGGGCAGTCATCTACACGTCATCAAGCAATTTTTCTGGCGCCGTTGCCGGGGACTGAAGAAGAAGAAGCTCCCACGTCAACCACGCGCCAAGCAGCCATGCCCCCAGTAGTTGCAGATTTGGCACCTCGGATGTTCACGTTGGTGATCGCCATTGAGACCGTTACCATTATTCTGGCGACTGTCAATGTCGCCTCCATTACCGCCATAGCCAGCTCCGTTACCGCCATAGTTCGGGCGGCCGTATCCACCATTGTTTGGGCGGCCATAACCATTGCCACTATTGTACCCGCCTTGCCCTTGCTGGTAGTAACCAGAAGGACGCCCGCCACCTTGCCGAGTAGGAGGGTAGAATGGGCATTGCTGCCCTAGAGCAAACTGGCCGAGACGCAATGCCGCGTTAGCTAAAGACGTCCAGTCATTGGCCTCATCTTGCTGCGCCTAAAGTTCTTCGAAGTAGAGCATGTGTGAGTAAAAATCGGCATAAGACACCGAGATGTTACCGATAGTGAGCGACGCGGCGATGGAGTTGTATGCCTTGCCCAAGCCGGTGATGATGTAGTCGACGATCTCGTCGTCGGTGAGTGGGGTGCCGGCAGTAGCCATCATATCAGTGAGGGCCTTCATCTTATGCATGTATTCAGCTACCGACAGGTCACCCTTGCGCATAGACTGAAGCTACTAACGGATGTGTCGGACATTGGCCCGACTTTGGGCGCCAAACATGGCGTGGGCGGCGGTCTAGACCTGCGCCGCTATAGTTTAGCCGATGAGCTACGTAGCAATATCTTCTTCCATGGAGCCAAGGATGAGACCGAGGACCATCTGGTCCTGCCCCCACCATCTTGCGTAGTCAGGGTTGGAGATGATCTTCAGGTCATCACCAGTTCCTTTGATGAGCATCTTCTCCGGCGCTGGCATTGTGCCGTCGAGATGACCGTGGAAATTGGCACCGGCAAAGTGGGGTATCGTTAGTCTGCGCCACAACGTGAAGTTGTTCCGGTAGAGGCGGACCGCGCTAGTGGGAACGACGGTGGAGTTGGTCGAGGATTCGGCAGCGATAGGTCCTGCCCAGGGCATGATCATGAGGGGAGACTTGGACCCCATCGGTGTTGGTGCGGGCTTGCTCGAGAGGAGGGGCGAGCGAGGGAGTTGGGCGATCGAGGAAAGCATCCAAGAGAAGTTTAGGGTTACGTGTCTCAGTATGCACTTAACACATAATTGCCTCTGATGCCAAATCAGATAGTTTAGGGTTACGTGTCTCAGTATGCGCTTAACACATAATTTATCAATAATCAAGTTCTATGTTGTCACAAAGATACCAAATGATAGTTGGATGGAGTGGTGCACAAATCCAAGAGAAGTTGATACCAGAAATGGTACTAATGACTGATGAGCCTAGGATGAGATGGAAGTTGTCAACTTGAGGAATAATTTTAAAAACATAGATGGTTAAAAACATTTTGTAGGTGATGTGCTATATTTTTTGTTTCATTTTTGTTATAGTTTTCTTATTTTTCATCTAAAAGTTCTATTCAATTTACTCCATATACTATACACAATATTTTAAGTAAAATTGATGTATATGATATGTTTGTAAACTATTTGTTAAGAATTTATGACCCGTAGCAATGGACGAGCATTCAACTAGTGATATGGGGTGGCTCGATCTTCTCAGTGAGCGGCGTCGATGATGATGGTGGAGTGGATATAAATTGCGCGAAGCTGACGAACTCTCAACGGCTGTTCCCCTATTGCCAGATGCAACATATCTTCAACCCAATGATATTCGCAACACCACACACTTGTACCCGCGATCCTGGATCACAAACAGTTTGCAATCTACCAATTCCCAGTGGAACGATAGATAACACTTAATTAGAGCCAGTAGTTGAATTTGTCTAGCGAAACACAATCACAAATTCAGAGGATTCAAGATGAATGCTTAGAGCAATCCAATCTAGGGTTTTAACAAAACGTGGTCTAATCTGAATAAAGGGGTGGCAGCTAGCTATATGGAGTAGACAGCCTCCACGACTTGGCTAGACCAAGTCGGATACAAGCCGGCCCGAGTTGGGCTCAGCCCTGGTGCACCAAGCGCACCTAGCCACGTGGGGCACCCGTGTTGGGCCCCACTTCCTGGTCCTCGACTTCCCCCTGGCGCACGCCTCCCGCTCCTCCCCTAGTGCCAGACCCCAGAGGTATTTCTCTGCCGTGGCAGGGAAATGTGTTGTTTCCTGTCGTGGCTCCTTGATGAGGACATCCCTATTACACCACCATTATCTCCTACTCCTTTTGATGAAGATGTTGCTGCGAAGAAGTCCAATGAGATTAGGATTGGACCAATTACAAGAGCACGTGCAAAGCTATTGGAACAACAGGTGAACTCACTCTTAATTTAACCTGATCTTTTATTTAATGAGAACTTTATACTGCCTAAGTCTATGCATCTATGTATGATTAGGTTTGTTGATAACACGAGCGTTGCACGAGGAGGAGATGAGTCGCAGCAAGAAGAGCAAGACTTGATGATCAAGTGCGCAAGAGAGGAGAGGGAGGCAGGCGCACCACGAGATCACCAGAACATCAAGTCGACATGAGAGAGTCCGTGATGGCGCACTAGGACAGCCTACGAGACAATGTCTACATGTCTAAGGCGCGCCACACTCATGGCCTGCGTGCCAAATTAGGCCGAACCCATGTATGGGTCGGTATGTACTCGTTTTAGTCGAACCGAGTCAGTTTGGGCCCAAACCAGGTTGGTTTTGGGCCAGGTCCATGCTGAGGACGCCCTAGCCTCCCTTAAGTAGCCAGGGGCGCCCCCTCAAGTCCCTTAGATCACATTTAAACAAAACCCTAGTTTCTAGACAGAACCAAGTGTTCCTCTAAAATTATTCGCACCAATTCGTATCGATCTGGTGTTCGTTCTACTGAAAGTCTGAGTGTAATCTGATGTTCCGTTGGGAATTAGTATATTGCATCACCTGCTTCGTGGTCGGCGGCTACGTGCGCAAGCATGTGACGTTGCGAATATCCAAAGGGTTGAGAGCTGTTGCGCTGGCAGCAGGGATTAGCCGGAGAATTTACAGCGACACTCGAGTTATCTTCATCACCATCATCACTATCTACATCGTGCTCGCTAAGAAGATCGGGACACGCCTTATCATCTTGGTATCAAATTCTAGCGTTTCCTCGGTGAGCATCCACAAATCCATCCCCATAGATTTGTTTTTGTTTTCAGTCCTATCCAGAAAAGCCACACAAAAAATTTAGGGTTCTTAATTTTTGCCATAGCCTAGATTGCATCGAAGTATTTGTATTAGTTGCTGGTCGTAGTTTCTTTTTACATAGCCTTTTCCATCTATTATCTTTTCCATCCACCGTGTGTTCATCTGTTCCGATCGTTCTGATCGTTTCCAATCGTGAATTACCAGATCCGACCAGTCAAGTCTCCAAAAAAAAAAAGGGAAACCCATCGCTTTTGGTCTCGTGTCCAGATTGGATTGATCTAGTTTCCGATTGTTTCCGATTTTTTTGATTGTGTCATCCCCGATCAGATCGCTAGTTACCAAAAAAAAGGATCAACGATCGCTTTTGCTCGCCACTGTCCCGATTGGATTGATCTCCCCAGAGTCCAGGCCTTTCACGGTTCCCAGGCCCCGATCGCTCCAGTTAAAAAAAATCACTCCCAATCGATCGCTATCGATCAGACATTGAGGCCTTGGTGTCTGATCGAGTACGTGGGTGGCGATCGCTTCGGCTCAGACACCCGCCGCTCGTTAGTCTGATCCCGCGCGTGGTTTTTCCACTGCCGCGGTCGCCCTTGGCCAAAAAACCGTGTCCATGTCTTGCTGTTGCACATCGGTCGTGCATCACTCCATTCTCGGCACGCTTTCGCAGTTTTTTCTCTGCGACAAACTGATGTTGTGATCTCTAGCCGTATAAGCTCTGTCGCAGCATCTTTTCGCCGAGTTTCTCTGCCGCAGCACAGTTTCGGCGAGTGTCGTCTTTCTTGTTTTCTTCCAAAACTGAGTCCACATAGCGTACCTTCCACATCTTTTGAAAGCCATAGCCACAGCCTTTCGACAACATTGTGTAGGTATCTACGAGACTAGCATACCATTGCTCGACAGGCTGCTCCATAGGTTTTCTGCGTGCTTTACATCGTGTGGCCGTAAAAAAAAGAGGAGCGAGAAAAAGCATATAGTTTCAAAAAAAGAGAAAAAGAGAAACAGAGTTATATTACAAAAACAAAAGAGATACAAAATAGCTGAAAGTTTGCTGCTCCATTACACAGTTTTGAGAGGCCTAGTTCATATTTTGTGCACTCTTAGTTTGAGCAATCTTGTGCCTGGTCATTTTGAGCTATTGCTAGCGTCTCTCTTGTGCATTGCAACACGAGCATATACTCCGACATATACTTTTTGAGCTCACTTTTCAGAGTTGCTTTGCCCCGTTTATCTCCACCGTGTGTGTTTCTGTGGGTCTTTGTCATACAATCAGCACTAGGACTTGTATTTCGGTGTAGTTAGGTATCCATACCAAGCCCCACCATATACCCTGGTTTATCGGGTGATAGTTTCTTATACCCTCGGTATTCGCTTCATCACATCCGTGCACGTTTCAGTCTCTACGCGTGGTAAGCATTTATTATTCACTTTGGAACGGTAAGATACCTCTTTCTTTCAGTTTTGAGTGAGTTGTGAGCGTAACCACCACCCGTTTATTATTTGTGCACTAACCTACTAATCATGTCTGCTAGTGATGTTGATGTGATGCAGAAAAAGCCTGATGATACTCCTGTCATATGGAGGGAGTATGAAGCTCTTCGTGATCATTTGGAAAGAATAATAACACGAACAACTGACGCTATTGATTCTGATATTCAAGCTGTCCAAATGAAAGTAGAAGCTACTGATGCTACTATTAATAATATGCAAGTAAAAGTCAATGATCTCCAAACTAGCATCCAGGCGTTGACACAATCTGTCAATGCACTGCGTCTTACTGTTGAGCAACGACCCCCACCACATATTGATGCCG
The DNA here is from genome assembly GCA_007115705.1 of Dactylis glomerata. Taxonomy (NCBI): domain Eukaryota; kingdom Viridiplantae; phylum Streptophyta; class Magnoliopsida; order Poales; family Poaceae; genus Dactylis; species Dactylis glomerata. The sequence goes on from QXEO01000550.1 coordinate 1,236,794, forward strand.
ATGACGCGAGTGCTCATGGTGACAATGTGGGTTTTGCTGCAGAAGATCGTGGTAATGGCCGAGGCAATGGCCCTCCTGTTCGTGGTCGTGGTTTTGTTCCCCTTGGCGCCAGCGAGTTCCTTTTCAGCAGGATGATGGATTGGGTAAGCCAAAGTTTTCTATTCCCAAATTCGAGGGTGGTACTGATGTTGAAGAGTACCTCACATGGGAGTTGAAGATAGAGAAGTTATGGCGTCTTCATGATTATACGGAGGACAAGAAAATCAAGCTTGCTTCTTCAGAGTTTGATGGCTATGCTTTGCGATGGTGGGACAGCGTTGTGCATACACGACGAGAGACTGTTACCTCGGTGAGTGAGAGCCACCCAGCCACATCGAGAGAGCCACACTAAAGTGAGCGAGTGAATTCTCTAGTCCTGCTAGCCACCAAAGAAGATATGAGAGAATTTAGAGAGGATCCTACAGCCATGCCACTTGTGCTTCTGTACAAGGGTGAGATTTTGGTTTCTAACGACATGACTCCTCTTCCTTTTGGTGTTTCTAGTGTCTTGCAGGAATTTGGCGATGTGTTTCCAGAGGAGGTCCCCGCTGGTTTGCCTCCTTTGCGCGGCATTGAGCACCAGATTGATTTCATCCCTAGTGCCACCTTGCCAAACCGCGCTCCTTACCGCACCAACCCCGAAGAAACTAAGGAGATTCAGAAACAAGTGCAAGCGCTACTCGACAAAGGTTATATTCGTGTGAGCTTAAGCCCTTGTGCTGTTCCTGTTATTCTAGTTCCTAAGAAAGATGGTACATGGCGCATGTGTGTAGATTGTAGAGCTATTAATAACATCACTATTCGATATCGTCACCCTATTCTGCGCTTGGATGATATGCTTGATGAGTTGAGTGGTGCTGCTGTTTTCTCTAAGATTGATTTGCGTAGTGGTTACCATCAGATTAGGATGAAAGAGGGGATGAGTGGAAAATTGCCTTTAAAACAAAATTTGGTTTATATGAGTGGTTAGTCATGCCATTTGGTTTAACTAATGCACCCAGTACCTTCATGAGATTAATGAACCATGTTTTGCGAAATTTTATTAGCAAGTTTGTGGTTGTGTATTTTGATGATATATTAATCTACAGCCGCAATGAATCTGACCATAGTGATCATATTAGACAAGTTTTGCAAGTGTTGCGTGATTCTCAGCTTTATGGTAATCTTGAGAAGTGCACATTTTGCAAAGATAAGGTCATCTTCCTTGGATATGTTGTTTCTAAAAATGGAGTAGAAGTCGATGCATCTAAAATTGAAGCTATTCAAAATTGGCCTACTCCCATGAATGTTAGTCAAGTACGAAGTTTTCATGGTCTTGCTGGTTTTTATCGCCGTTTTGTGAAAGACTTTAGTACTGTTGCTGCACCTTTAAATGAGTTAACTAAAAAAGGTGTTGAATTTGTATGGGGCGCAGCCCAAGATCATGCTTTTGATGAACTGAAACGTTTATTAACTTCTGCATCATTGCTTGCACTACCAGATTTTAATAAGCAATTTGAGATTGAATGTGATGCTAGTGGCTTTGGTATTGGTGGTGTGTTGATGCAAGAGGGTCGTCCTATTGCCTACTTTTTTGAAAAACTTTGTGGTGCGAGGTTGAACTATCCTGTTTATGACAAAGAATTGTATGCGCTTGTTAGAGTTCTTGAGGTTTGGCAACATTATTTGTGGCCAAAAGAATTTATCATACATTCTGATCATGAAGCTTTGAAATATCTGAAAGCTCAATCTAATTTGCATAGGCGTCTTGCTAAGTGGGTTGAGTTTATTGAGTCTTTTCCTTACATCATTAAACATAAAAAGGGTAAAAACTATGTGGTTGTTGATGCTCTATCTAGGAAGAACATGTTGTTGACACAATTAGACATTAAGGTTCCAGGTTTAGAGAGCTTGTGTGATTTATATGCTACTGATCATGATTTTTCAGTGCCATATAGCATGTGTACTGGTGGGAAAGCATGGGATAAATATCACATCCATGATGGGTTTTTGTTTCGTGCTAACAAACTATGTGTTCCAGAATCGTCCGTGCGTTTGCTATTGTTGCAGGAATCACATGTCGGCGGTTTGATGGGTCACTTTGGGCGTGAGAAGACGCTACTCATGCTCGCTGATCACTTTTATTGGCCTAGGATGAGGCGTGATGTGGACAGGTTCGTCAAGCGCTGCATTACATGCAACAAGTCGAAGTCCAAGCTGAAGCCTCACGGTTTGTATACTCCATTACCTGCTCATTTTATTGCCTGCCACAAAAGCGACGATGTGTTGCATATTGCTAACCTGTTTTTCAGGGACATTGTACATTTGCATGGAGTACCCAAGACAATTGTCTCTGATCATGATGTGAAGTTTATGAGCTACTTCTGGAAGACACTTTGGGGAAAGCTGGGCACGAAGTTACTTTTTAGCACTACATGTCATCCCCAAACTGATGGTCAAATGGAGGTGGTAAATCGCACACTTTCAACAGTGCTGCGATGCATGATCAAGAAGAACCTGCGTGAGTGGGAAGATTGTTTGCCGCATGTGGAGTTTGCATATAACAGGGCGGTTCACTCTACCACGCAACTATGTCCTTTTGAGGTGGTCTATGGTTTCAAACCCATTACGCCACTTGATTTGTTGCCTCTTCCTGTTCAAGAGCGAGTCAATATGGAGGCATCAAAGAGGGCAGATTTTGTGAGGAAGATACATGTGAAGACTAAAGAGGCTATTGAGAAGAAAGGCAAGTATACTGCAGATCGTGCAAACAAGAAGCGGAAGGAGGTATTGTTTCAGCCCGGTGATATGGTTTGGGTTCACTTTCGCAAGGATAGATTTCCACAGCTACGTAAGTCCAAGTTGCTGCCCCGTGGTGCTGGTCCATACAAGGTTCTTGCCAAGATCAATGATAATGCCTACAAGATAGATCTTCCTACAGCTGAGTATGGTGTCAGCAATAGTTTCAACGTTGCTGATTTGACACCGTATGAAGGTGAAGACCTTGCAGCGTCGAGGTCGACGCCTTTCGAATGGGGGGAGGATGATGAGGACATCCCTATTACACCACCATTATCTCCTACTCCTTTTGATGAAGATGTTGCTGCGAAGAAGTCCAATGAGATTAGGATTGGACCAATTACAAGAGCACGTGCAAAGCTATTGGAACAACAGGTGAACTCACTCTTAATTGAACCTGATCTTTTATTTAATGAGAACTTTATACTGCCTAAGTCTATGCATCTATGTATGATCAGGTTTGTTGATAACACGAGCGTTGCACGAGGAGGAGATGAGTCGCAGCAAGAAGAGCAAGACTTGATGATCAAGTGCGCGAGGGAGGAGAGGGAGGCAGGCGCACCACGAGATCACGAGAACATCAAGTCGACATGAGAGAGTCCATGATGGCGCACTAGGATAGCCTACGACACGATATCTACACGTCTAAGGCGTGTCACACTCATGGCCTGCGTGCCAGATTAGGCCGAACCCATGTATGGGTCGGTATGTACTCGTTTTAGTTGAACCAAGTCAGTTTGGGCCCAAACCAGGTTGGTTTTGGGCCAAGTCCATGCTGAGGACGCCCCAGCCTCCCTTAAGTAGCCAGGGGCGCCCCCTCATGTCCCTTAGACCACGTTTAAACAAAACCCTAGTTTCTAGACAGAACCAAGTGTTCCTCTGAAATTATTCGCACCAATTCGTATTGATCTGGTGTTCGTTCTACTGAAAGTCTGAGTGTAATCTGCTGTTCCATTGGGAATTAGTATATTGCATCACCGCTTCGTGGTCGGCGGCTACGTGCGCAAGCGTGTGACGTTGCGAATATCCAAAGGGTTGAGAGCTGTTGCGCTGGCAGCAGGGATTAGCCGGAGAGTTTACAGCGACACTCGAGTTATCTTCATCACCATCATCGCCATCTACATTGTGCTCGCTGAGAAGATCGGGACACCCCTTATCACTCCTTCTTGCTCTTGCTGCAGCCTTGCCTCTTCTCCTTCAACTACATAGCCTTCCTCAAACCTGATCAAATATAGATGCAAAGATTTAGGTAGTATAAAATTCTCATTAAGTAATATTCTAGAACCAACTAAGAAGGAGTTCACTTGTTGATTTAATAACTTGGCTCTAGCTCTTGTAATAGGTCCAATTCTAATCTCATTAGTGTCTTGAATCTTTGCATCATCATATTCAGTGATTATTGGAAGAATGGTAGAGATGTCCTCATCATCCTCCCCCCTTCAAAAGGCGTCAACCTCGACGCGTCAAGATCATCCTCCTCATATGATGTCAAATCAGCCACATTGAAAGAATTGTTGACACCAAACTCCTCAACAGGCAAATCTATCTTGTATGCATTATCATTGATCTTGGCAAGAACCTTGTAAGGACCAGCACCTCATGGGAGTAACTTTGACTTACGCTTCTCAGGAAATCTGTCCTTGCAAAAATGAACCCACACCATGTCTCCTGGCTGAAATAGTACCTCCTTTCGCTTCTTGTTGACATGGCTAGCATTGTCCTTGCCCTTCTTCTCAATAGCTTCTTTTGTCTTCATATGTATCTTCTTCACAAACTCTGCCCTCTTGGATGCCTCCATGTTCTCTCTTTCTTGAATAGGCAAAGGAAACAAATCAAGTGGTGTGATAGGTTTGAAACCATATACCACCTCAAAAGGACACAACTGCGTGGTAGAGTGTACAACCCTGTTATAAGAAAACTCAACATGTGGCAAGCAATCCTCCCAAACACGCAGATTCTTCTTTATCATAGATTGCAACAACTGTGATAATGTGCGATTCACCACCTCTATTTGTCCATCAGTTTGGGGATGAAAAGTAGTGCTGAATAGTAACTTTGTCCCCAACTTTCCCCAAAGTTTCTTCCAAAAGTAACTCATGAACTTCACATCACTGATCAGAAACAATTGTCCTTGGTACTCCATGTAATCTCACAATGTCCCTGAAAAACAGAGTAGCAATATGCGACGCATCATCGCTCTTGTGGCAAGCAATAAAGTGTGCCATCTTAGAAAAACGATCCACTACCACAAATATAGAATCATGTCCTCTCCTATTCTAGGCAAGCCTAATACAAAATCCATGCTAATGTCTTCCCATGGAGTAGTAGGTGCAGGTAGAGGAGTATACAAACCATGAGGCTTCAACTTCGACTTGGATGTGTTGCAAGTGATGCAATGCTTGACAAATCTGTCCATGTCATGCCTCATTTTAGGCCAATAAAAGTGATCAGCGAGCATGAGGAGTGTTTTCTCATGCCCAAAATGGCCCATCAAGCCACCAGCATGTGATTCCTGCAATAAGAGCAAACGCACCGACGATTCTGGAACACACAATTTGTTAGCTCGAAACAAATACCCATCATGAATATGATATTTTTCCCAAGCTTTCCCATTAACACACAACTTATATGGGGCAGCAAAATCATGATCAGTAGCATACAAATCACACAAACTCTCTAAACCAGGAACTCTCACATCCAAATGTGTTAACAATATGTTCTTTCGAGAGAGAGCATCAGCTACCACATTGTCTTTTCCTTTCTTATGTTTAATGATGTATGGAAAAGACTCAATAAATTCAACCCACTTAGCTAGTCGCCTATGCAAGTTTGATTGTGCTTTCAAATACTTCAAAGCTTCATGATCAGAATGTATAATGAACTCTTTGGGCCACAAATAATGTTGCCAAACTTCAAGCACATGCACAAGAGCATATAATTCTTTATCATACACAGGATAATTCAAACGAGCACAACTAAGCTTCTCAGAAAAATAAGTTATAGGCCGACCCTCTTGCATTAACACACCACCAATACCTATGCCACTAGCATCACACTCAATGCTTATTAAAATCAGGCAGTGCAAGTAAAGGTGCAGAAGTGAGCAATCTTTTCAACTCATCAAAAGCATTATCTTGGGCTGGCCCCCACACAAAAGCAACACCTTTCTTAGCAAGTTCATTCAGAGATGCGGCTATGGTACTAAAATCCTTCACAAAACGTCTATAGAAACCAGCAAGCCCATGAAAACTTCTAACTTGACTAACATTCATAGGAGTAGGCCAATTTTGTATTGCCACAATTTTAGAATTATCTACCTCAACTCCATTCTTAGAAACAACATATCCCAGAAATATGACCTTGTCTTTGCAAAAAGTGCACTTCTCAAGATTACCATACAATTTAGCATCACGTAGCACATGCAAAACTTGTCTAATATGAATAATATGTTCAGATTCATTGCGGCTGTAGATTAATATATCATCAAAATACACAACCACAAACTTGCCAATAAAATCTCGCAAAACATGGTTCATCAATCACATGAAAGTACTAGGTGCATTAGTGAGACCAAAAGGCATGACTAACCACTCATATAACCAAATTTTGTTTTAAAGGCAGTTTTCCACTCATCCCCTTCTTTCATCCTAATCTGATGATAACCACTACGCAAATTAATTTTAGAGAAAACAGCAGCACCACTCAATTCATCTAACATGTCCTCTAAACGGGGAATAGGATGACGATATCAAATGGTGATGTTATTAATAGCTCGACAACTACACACATGCGCCAGGTACCTTCTTTCTTAGGCACTAAAATAACAAGAACATCACAAGGACTAAGGCTCACATGAATATACCCTTTATCAAGAAGTGCTTATACTTGTTTCTGAATCTCTTTAGTTTCTTCGGGGTTGGTGCGGTAAGGTGTCCGGTTAGGCAATGATGCTCCTGGAATCAAATCAATTTGATGCTCAATACCCCGCAATGGTGGCAAACCATTGGGTACCTCCTCTAGAAACACATCACGGAACTCCTGCAAAAGAGTGGAAACACCAATAGAGAGAGGGGTCATATCGTTAGAAAAACCAAAATTTCACCCTTGTACACCAGCACTAGTGGCATGGCGGAAGGGTTATCTTCAAATTCCCTCAAATCCTCCTTGGTAGCCATCAACATGAATGCATCAGTTCCTCCAGCAGAGCAGGCAGACAACACTGGCGCGGCTGGCTGGCTGGCCTGAGGTGGTGCCGCGGTAGGATTCTGCTCGGTGTGGTGCCGCGGCAGAGAACTAGGCACATCTGGTGCCGCGGCAGGGATGATGGCAGGTGACGGCAGAGAGGTGTGCTGCGGTAGAGAAACGGGTAGTAATCTCTATCGTGGCAGAGGTCGGAACTGGTGGCTCTGTCGTGGCAGCAAAGTGGCTGAAAAGCTGGGCCGCGGCAGCGAAGCATGTAGTGAAGTGTGCCACGGCTGAAGATGTGTGATCACGCACTCTCAAAGCAGGCTCTTGTCGTTGTGTCCACGCATGCTCATGCTCAAGATTAACTTCGGCCTTCTAACGGGCCTCATTAACAATTGCCTGGGGAGACATAGGTCTCCGTACCACATCTTTGCTTTGCCATTTGAATTGATATGTGACAAGGGTATAGATAATAGAGCCCATCAGTTGAGTACCCCTGAGGCCCGTTAAGCCAAGCCCAATTGTAATACTAGTCGAAATACAAGTTCTTACCGTATGTCGATATTGTAATCTGTATCGGATCCCACCCGATCCTTGAGACCTGGCCACCTATATAAAGGGGCCAGGAGGGGACGGTGTGGGACAGATTGAAAGCAAGCCAGGTTTTACTCCCACGTTTACTTTCATAGCCACCTTGTTTGACTGAGTTTACCTTCGAGTTCATCCGACGCCCTGTCTCCCCGATCCTAAGTCCTTCATCTAGGACATTTGTCGAGTTAACCCCTCGTCAATTGGCGTCGACCGTGGGGACTCTGGGCGTTGGAATCATGAATTCGACGGCTTTTTCGCTTTTAGCCAATAGCAATCCAGAAGTCGACGAAAATCAAGAGATGGAATTGATGTTCGGAAGTCTAAGCTTCTACATCGGACCTTCGGGTACAACTCGCCTTCCAGATTCAACAAAATCAGTTCCGTCGGCGGGCAAAGCAGAAAGGATGACAACATCTGGATCATCTGTAGGCTCTTCTAGCGAGGCAAACTCGCCAGTCAGCTTAGCAGCAACAGAAAATTTGCAGGGAAAATTAGAGGAACCTGATGAAATCGGGCAAGAGACCATGGTGGAAGAAGCAGTGGATAAGTCAAGGGATGTCGCCAGCAGAAGCAGCGGCATCTCCAAGAGTGTACACCAATTATGCGTTATCATCACAGAAGCAGCAGAAGAAGAAAACAATCACACTGGCAATAAGGAGGTCGGCATGCAAGTCGACAAATTAAGGAGCAATGGCAAGAAAGAGAAGGAGAAAGTGCATGTTTCGGCTGGAGAGTGGAGAATGATCATGACAGCTGTTAACCGTGGGACTGATGTACCCGCAGATTCAAGAAGAGAAGTTTTAATGGGGTACCAATACGCGCTACACCAGCGCAGGAAAAAGTTAAGGGAGGAAAGAGATATGTTCATGAGAAGCCGAGGTGACGATAGTATGTCAAGCGAAGAACACTGGGATGAGTACAGTGACGCATCAGAAAGCAGCATGGAGAGGCACAAAGACCCGAAGCACAATAGAAGGACAACAGCACGTGTAGTAGGAGAAAGCTATACGAGGAGCCCAAGCGCGAACCAACCAGACGAGGAGGAAGAATTCGTGCAAGAAACACCAGAAGCAGCATTGATAGCAGCACAGGCATATCTACTAACCATGCAACCAAAACCTGGTGACCCATGGGAACAAATGCATCAAGCCGCGATACGGAGCCTCGGGCTAGTCGAAGAAAAGCTAAAAGGCAATATTTCGGAGAAAAAGTCGACTCACCGCAGTAAAAGGAAAAAGAAGAGGTCAAGCGCAAATCTTTGCGAAACGAAACTAGCGAGTCCTCAGAAGACGAGAAAAGCCAAAAGAGGAAGGCGGATGCAAGGAACATAATAGCACAAGCAAGGGTAAATAACTCACGTTACGCGTGGAGGGAAGAAAACTATGAGGACGACGAAAAAGAGATGAGCGCGCTATGCTTTACCCGAAGGGTTTGCAAAACGCGGGTATCCAAAGGTTTTAAGTTGCCGCATGACCAAGAGAAGTATGATGGATCGCAAGAGCCAACTCTATGGTTGTCAGATTACCTGCAAGCAGTACAGATACTAGGAGGAACAAGAGCAACAGCCATGCAAAGTTTGCAGTTACACCTCACCGGCGCAGTACGGTCCTGGTTAAACACCCTACCCAACGATTCCATTGGAAGTTGGGGAAAATTAGAGAGTCAATTCGCGAGAAACTTTCGCTCAACATATAAGCGCCCAGCATCGCTAGAAGAAGTCAAGTCATGCGTACAGCAGAAAGGCGAAACACTACGTTCTTATATACAACGCTGGAGTGTAATCAAAAACTTAGCAGAAGACGTCTCCGACGAAAGAGCGATAGATGCTTTTTCGAGCGGCCTTCATCGTACAAACCTAGTGGAAGAGATAGGAAGAGCAAGGCCAAAAACAGTATCTGAGCTAATGGAAACAGCCAACAGATTCGCCGATGGAGAAGACGCGTACAATAACAAAAGGGGGCGTTCACCAGAAGTCGACAAAACAAGCAAGCAAAGGCGAAGATACCGCAATGGCGACAACCACGGAAGGAGAAATCAGATAGCCACAGAATATGATGGAAGGAATGAAGAAGGCTATGAAAACATTGAATTTCCTATGAGAGATAGCAGGGGAAAGGAGAAGCCAAGGTACTCGGGTCCTTCGGCAGAAGATATGTTATATGGTCCTTGTCGCATCCATTATGCTTACCTAGATGGGAAAAGGGTTTCCAACCACCAGATGAAGGATTGCAGAACCTTCCTAAGGTTGTAAAACGCCATGGATTCAAGCCAAGGGGCACGACAGGGAGGAAAAAGCATAAATCAAGGATATCAAATGAACCGACTCGCAAAACAGCTGGAGTCAGAAGTATATATATCAGCAATGATCCAACTAGTACCAAAGTCGAAGAAAGAAAGGAAGAGCATATCAAGACAGGTCAACCTGGCAATAACATCACCACCAGCTACTACGGAGTATCTAAAGTGGTCCGATCAACCAGTTAGGTTCAGCAGAGCAGACCACCCGAGGAAAGTCCCCAGACCAGGTCACTCACCAATGGTGCTCAAAGCTCAAATACGAGGATATGATGTCAGAAGAGTATTCATGGATGCAGGAAGTGGTATAAACCTAATATACGCCAGAACGTTGAAAGCAATGTGCATATCATTGGAAAATCTAAAGCCAACAGATTGTTCTTTCCATGGAATAGTACCAGGAGCCGCAAATTATCCTTTGGGCAAAATAGAACTCGATGTCTGTTTCGGCGACAGCAGCAATTATCGCAGAGAAAAGCTGGAATTTGAAGTCATGGACTGGCCCTCACAATACCATGCAATCCTGGGACGCCAAGCATTTGTAAAATTCATGGCAGTACCTCACTATGCATATCTCACACTCAAGATACCAAGACCTAAAGGAACGATCATGGTACAAGGAAGCTTTGAAGTATCCAACACCCGTGACAAAGAATTTAATAGGTTGGTGCAAACCTTCGGCATGACAGCAGAGTACGCAAGGCTAAAAGGCGAAACTGACCACAACGTGCTACCCGACGTCGGGCGATCCCTGCCAGATCAGCCTTTCGATGCAACTCAAGACTCGAAGAAAATACAGGTCCATCCGATGGACCCAAACAAGACCACCTCCATAGCGGTAAACTTGGATCCCGCATAGGAAAGCGCGCTCATCAAGTTCCTCCGTGAGCACTGGGAAATCTTCGCCTGGTGTCCTTTAGATATGCCAAGTGTTCCCAGGGAACTCGTCGAGCACGCACTAAACGTGGATCCTAAAGCAAAGCCAGTCAAGCAACCACTACGACGATTTGATGAACCCAAGAGGAAAGCCATGGCATCAGAGCTACATAGACTGGAAAACGCAGGGTTCATCCGAGAAATCAAAACGTCGACTTGGGTATCTAATCCAGTTATAGTCCCCAAGAAAAACACAGATGTACAAAGAGTACGTGTCGACTACACATCCCTCAACAAGCACTGTCCAAAGGATCCCTTCCCCTTACCACACATTGATCAAAAAATCGACTCAACAACGGGGTGCGAAAGGCTTTCCTTCCGAGATGCATACTCTGGTTACAATCAGATCAAATTAAAAAAGGAGGACGAGGAAAAGACAGCCTTCATTACACCATACGGCGTGTTCTGTTATCAGGTCATGCCTTTCGGCCTGAAAAACGCAGGGGCAACCTACCAACGGATGATGCAAAATTGCCTCGGAAGTCAAATAGGACGAAATATCCAAGTTTACATCAACGACGTGGTCATCACCTGTAATATCCTAGCTTTTTATCCAACATATATCTGACATGTGTCTAACATGTTGACCATAGTTTGACTTTTGGACTAGTAGGACACCTGGAGAATCCAAGACCATGGTTGTGTTCGTCTCATCAAGTTGAATGAAAACAACTATAAGTTTGTACAAATCGGAGGATAGATATTTCCAAATTTTATTTGGTAACTGATTCGGATAAAAAAGAAGAAGAAGAGAAAATCCCTTTGACTGAGTCGGGCCTGCCCTCTTGAACCAGACCCTCACACAACACCCAATCGCCACCGCCACCAAATAGGGTTAGGACCTTTGCTGCTGCCGCCGATTCATCGCTAGTTGCGGACACTGTCACCGGAGTTCATTGTTTGCCGCCGCCTTTGGACCGATTCCACTGCTACTTGAAAAGGTAACCAACCCATCTATTAGTTGTCCATAGATGAGGTAGGGATTAGAAATTCCGGTTTTATTCCTAAGGAACCCATCAGCTAGCTCTCGACATAAGAAGAAATCGTTGGATGAGGTAGGGATTAGTTTTTCCGCTATCAGCCTGCTGGGAGAATGCATAGTGTGCTGGATTGGTTTCCTCGTGTATCCTAGTTTGGAAAAATAAATAATCAACTATACTCTGGGTCTGAAACAATTGTGAAGGTTCCTTGTTTTGCATAGTTTAGGTGTTCCAGCTAGTTGCATACTGGAAGAAAATTCGTATTAAAATTGGATCTTGTATTACTGATGGGTGCATCAAAATAACTAGTGCATATGTGAGTAGCTACAGAATCTTGTAAATCGGTTAGTACAGAGTAATCAACGTTGCTGTCTGGTGGAACCTGCCTTAAGGGAATTTTTTTATATGTGCATCGTTGGTGGAGACTTGGACAGTAGAATTTTATTTCGACATCCTTGTGTATTTTTGGTACAGTATTTTAATAGTGGTTAAACCACAGGTTTTGGAAATTTGGGGTGCGACAGCTGACAGTTGAACATAAAGTTATAAGGCAAGTACATGCTGACTTTTTATATGGTTTGCCCGTTGTTGGGTTCTTTCAATTGCTTGTTGTATTTGATGTGGCTCGACTCTGATGTCGTTAGATTTTGGTGTTTTGGGATATGTATAGCCTGGTGCGGTGAGAACTGTTCCACATGTGCTACTCCGTGTCGGTTGGTGAATTTCTGTTACATATGGGCTACTCCATTGTGCTAGAGCCAGGACGGTGAATTCTATTCCACGTGCGCTAATCCGTTTTGGTCGGTGAAATTCTGTTGCACGTGGGCTACTCCGGAGTGCTCATTGGGAATCATGGGGAACTTATTGGATTCAGTGGAACTTGTGATCTGAGAATTTCTCTTGTTGTCGTGATTATGTTGCTTTAAGGCTCTGTATTGTACTTGGCTGAGTATTGTTTACTCACACTTGTTTTTTCTTGTCGTTGGTTTTATTTGGTTTTCAGGTACTTGCTGCATGCATGGGCGGGAGTGGCACACCTTCTATTTACACGACACACCACACATTATTTAGAAGATTCACATTCATTGCTACCTCTTGGAGATTTAGTGATTTGCCGATTTAACTAGCTTGAGCCTTTGGTCGCTCCTTTTTTCTGTATATTCGTAGTTGGTTTAGGAGATATAGCCTGAGTTTGTGAACCATCTAGTATTGCTACCCGCGGAATGTTTATAAATTTCCTGTCGTGGATGTCCCCCTATACAAAGGAGGTGATGTCCGACTTTAGAGTTTTCCCTAAACTTCATGTTGTTTAGCTAACAGAGTAGCTTCGTCAGGTAGATCGATACCTGAGGTGTTACAGTTGGTATCAGAGCCTAGGCTTCAGATCTTTTGGGTAGGTTGCTTGTATATAGGGATGTAATAACTTAAACTTTCCCAATTGTTTTAAAGATTAAAACTTGACACAAATTTTAAGATATTAAATTTTTTACACACTAGTGCACAGTAGGATGGGGTTTGGGAATTCATTGCATCTACGACTTCTAGTGTCTTTGATTACTTTGTGTTGGCCGGTGCCTTGGGAGGCTTGTAGTGCCTCACCTCGTAAGTTAATTATATATATTTGATCATTGGTTCTACTTTTGTTTGTTTTACTTGCTAGTGTTAAACTTAAGAATTAGTTGGTTGGAGATTCTCCAAGATATATATGCAGTTATAAGCGTTTGACAAATTTTACGCTTGATGTTATCTTCAAAAGCTTATAAGTGGTTAAATAATAAAAATCTAATTCAAGATTTAGCTAAAGATGATGCTTGGTTGGATAGAATTACCTATAAAGGGATGTTTGATGACAAAGAATAGTGTAGTGTGCTATAGCCGTAGATGGTAATAGAAAATACTCCGGTTTTAGCTATCTTATTTATTTTGGAGTACTATCTGATAGTCTTTAACTAAACATTAGTCAAGTTGAATTAATCATTGGATTGTTAGTCATGAGGATTTATAATCTGAAAGGATTTGGCTATGGATTTAAATCATATTTGGTTTTCTCATTTCAAATTGGCACAAATAGGATAATTAGTTTATGTTTGGTTAGTAAGCTAGGTAGAGAGGATAATCTAGTTATTCTAGATTTAGATAGATGCTAGTTGTCTCGAAATATATTTAGTTTTGAATTGTCTTCCTGGGTAATTGGATATAAGGGACATCATACTGAATTGTTCATGGACATGGATAAAGCAATTTGGATTTTCATTATTAAGTTTGATGAATCAAAAAAAAGAAGACTTTGAGGATTACTGGACTTAGTCATAGGTTTTACATGCTGATTTAGTCTCTTGACAATGATCAACGAATTGGGTAATTTTGTTACCTATGGTTTTTTTTAATAATAGTTTGTGGATATAAGTTGAGAGTAATTCCTGATTGTTCTGTTCTGGTAGGCTACAACGTTGAACCGAAAATGTATGATGTCCCATTTGAGATTTACATATTCAAGGATTGGTTAGATTTGTGCTAGTAGGATGACTACAGTGATACATGAAACCTTGTCGGCATGATTATATTTGGATTAGTAGGCATTAGTGCGATGATGAAGGGATTGGGATACAAATAAGATTTATGATTTTTGGAGTTTTTTTGACATGGAACATATCTATTCCATTACCCAACAGGAGCAGCTAATTCGTTGTCCACAATTACACGTACATGGTTTGGTAGATCCTCAAGCCTGCTTGGGGTTGTCACCACCAGCTCCCAATGCTGCTAGGGCAAGTGCAGCTTTTACAATTTCGTGGCCGAAAAGAAAAGCCAATGCTAGAGAAATTTAAACGAATGAAAGCTCGAATATCCCTGTAGATCACTCCTTCCGGTGCTAAGTCTAGCTCCTCAGATTGGATAGCATGGATTAGGTTTGATGAGTCAGCTTCGATGATTGCTTTTGAAATACCCCAGCTTGTCGCAGACTGTACTGCCTCGTAGCATGCTTCTGCTTCTGCATGAGCTGGTCCTGCGACGGCGTTCAAGCGACCTGCACCAGCGCCCCTGACACAGCCTTGGGCATCTCTCACGACAAAGCCCCAGCCTCCTGTCTCTGATCCTGGTAGAAAGGATCCATCAAAGTTGATTTTTTAGCCAATCACTAGGTGGAGCGATCCAGGCCTATTGTTCTTTCTGCCTCTTTTTAGCTTGCTGACGGCTGCAATACTGAGTTGATTCACCCGACCAGTACACAATCTCTGCATGTAATGTATACATTGAGATAGCTGTCTCTGAGTTAATTTATTTTGGAGTTACTAGTTGGGTTGTGTTTACTATAAAGACCCATGGACAGTAAGGATCCATGACCATGCTTTTTGTCGCCATACTGTCTTTGGAGCTTAATTAGGTAGTTTAGCAATTGATAGAGCTTACCAAAAGGTTATCAGCGATAGAATAAAAAATGCAGGGATATAGAAGTGGTTTTCAGCTACTCTGTTTCCAACTCTCTTGTTGTTATCAGCATAGATCATTGTTTTTAACATTTCTAGTGAAGATACGACCAATACGCATGGTGAGTTGAGTTTATTCCAAAGGTTGATTGAATTAAGTATTTTTTTCTTCTGAGTTAAGGCATGACCTACACAAGTGGGAAACAAAGTGACGAGTTGTGGTTCATGATCATGCCCAAAGGAACTGAACCCACTGGATTCTTAACCATGAGATTGTTTGTCTGCCCAAATTAGCAAAACTGATTTTTTTTTCATTTGTTGTCCGTGTTCCTTTCGACATTGCGTGTGAATTCGATATAGTATATTCTTGTTCGGTGTGGATTAGGTCATTTCACCTATGTACTTCAAATCCTCCTCTTTGCTTGCTAGCATTCCGTATGAGTCTTGCAATATTAAATTGTAGCCCATGCTTTTGTGTACCTTCTTTAATTAATTAGAATGAATTGAGATGAACCTTTTAATAAGGATAACTGGGTCGTGCGGTTTCAGGATATTAAGATAGTATTAAAATCATGCTAGTTGTCCATTTAAATCTTTGTTGTTCCACTAGAAGTGGTCTGCTTTTTTTATTAAAAAAACAGATAACGAAACCTTCAAACTGCCTTTCTATTGTTTGCTATTCCGGTGATAGGAATTTTTTTCCTTATATCCTCTAAAGGTTCACGTTTCCTAGATTGAGCCTATATTGATCCATAAGGTGACTCTTTTTTCCTCTTTTGTCAAGCGTGTTCTAGAGGGCTATTGGCAACCTTGAGTTGTGCATGAAAGATCGATAGATTAGGTTTTGTAGTGGCTTTACAAAATGGTAACAGGAGTTAACCCAGAACCTTGGATCTTTCATATGAAATATTTTTTTCAATGCGAGGGAGGATGACCGAGTGTTACATGCGCGATTCACCTTTTCTCATATGGAGTTAATAGTTTGGGTGCAGGATGGATTGACCCCCATACCACTTACCCTTATTATTCACTCTTATTACGTTGAAGTGGTGAAGCGTTGAGTGCCTTCCCCATTAGTTAGGTGAGAGGCAACGATATTAAGCCTAGACCAATGAATGACATGACATAAATTTCCACCTTCACAAGAGGCAGCCACTGCCAAGCATAGGATATACACTAAGAATGACCCTAGGACATGTTTTGAAGGTACTTTACTCGATAATTTCTCTAGTCGCCTAACATAAGAATTTTCGGTAGGTTACCTCTCGTTTGTTTGTTGCTTTTTGGGATTGAAGATTATCGAGCATCAGGTTGTTTCTAGCATCTACGTCATCTGCGAGAGACACATGTTGTACAAGGAATTGTTTGGTGAAGGTATCCTACTTGTTTCTAAGTTCTTGGAGTCTGAAAGTGTCCAAAGTTATGATCGCTATTGTATGATAGATAGGCTATTTTTCGTCGAGTTCTGACATAATTTTAAGGCTTAATACGACGTTCCACCCGCTAATGGGTGGTGAATCGGATAATAAAATCCAAGACTTAAAAAAACATGTTGAGGTGATGTGCCCTATTTTTGAAAGAAAATGGGAAGAAACATTTGCTACTTCTAAGTTTTCGTGTAATATGTTTTACTGAGTCCACAATTCACACGACAATGTTTTGAGGTTCGTATGGAGAACAATGGAGGTCTTCACCTTGTTGGAATGCCATGGGTTAAAAGGCATTGTTTGGACTCATCTTGTATCAATGAACTATGGAAAATTGGGGAGAATAGATAAATGGCAACATAGAGTAGGCAAAAGAGTTATGCTGATCCCAAGAGACAGAGCATGAAATTTCAACTAGGTGATAAGACGCTTCTAAAGTGTCATCTACTAAGGTGTTGTGAGATTCAATATCGAACAGAAGCTTAGTACCTAGTAGTGGACCTTTCAAGATAGTGGCATGAGTTAGCAAGTTAGCATATAGTCTAGAGTCACATTAGTCATGATTGCGGAAGTTCTTCAAGGCTGACGTTAGTCATTACACTCGAGCAACATCTAAGTTTTGAGACTTGCCCGATAAAAAAGGTTGGAGGAGGACGATAGAGTAGTGAGGCATTAGGTAGAAGCAATGTGGGATGTTGAATGAAAGATACTAGAGATATATTGTGCTAGTTTAGACCTTCTGAGTAACTAGGATTTGTTCAGTTATCTTGTGTTGTTTAGTGATTAAAAATTCGAGGGCAAATTCCGTTAAATGGGTGGAGAGTGTAATACCTCAAATTTCAAAAGGGTAATTCTGAGATAGATTGAGCCATATCTAGAGTTGTTCATGTCCGGTGGGTATTTTTTCTTTGTTTAATTTTAGTTTTCTTTGGTAAGTAGCAAGAGTAGAGAATTCGAGGACGAATTCAGTCGAAGCGGGGAAGAATGTAATATCCTAGCTTTTTATACAACATATATCTGACATGTGTCTAACATGTTGACCATAGTTTGACTTTTGGACTAGTAGGACACCTGGAGAATCCAAGACCATGGTTGTGTTCGTCTCATCAAGTTGAATGAAAAGAACTTTAAGTTTGTACAAATTGGAGGATAGATATTTCCAAATTTTATTTGGTAACTGATTCGGATAAAAAAGAAGAAGAAGAGAAAATCCCTTTGACTGGGTCAGCCCTGCCCTCTTGAACCAGACCCTCACACAACACCCAATCGCCGCCGCCGCCACCAAATAGGGTTAGGACCTTTGCTGCTGCCGCCGATTCATCGCTGGTTGCAGACACTGTCGCCGGAGTTCGTCGTTTGCCGCCGCCTTTGGACGGGAAGCAGCACCTTGCCGACCTTGACTCACCCTTGACCGATTCCACTGCTACTTGAAAAGGTAAGCAACCCATCTATTAGTTGTCCGTAGATGAGGTAGGCATTAGAAATTCCGGTTTTATTCCTAAGGAACCCATCAGCTAACTCTAGACACAAGAAGAAATCATTGGATGAGGTAGGGATTAGTTTTTCCGCTATCAGCCTGCTAGGAGAATGCATAGTGTGCTGGATTGGTTTCCTCGTGTATCCTAGTTTGGAAAAATAAATAATCAACTGTACTCTGGGTCTGAAACAATCGTGAAGGTTCCTTGTTTTGCATAGTTTAGGTGTTCCAGCTAGTTGAATGAAAAGAACTATAAGTTTGGTCTTGAATGCCGTCTTCCATTCATCGCCAATGGCCATGCGTATTTGATGGTATCCACTACGAAGATCAATTTTAGAAAATATAGTGGAACCCGCAAGCTCATCAAGCATGTCGTCTAAGCGAGGAATAGGATGGTGATAACGAACGGTAATGGCATTGATGGGACGACAATCATACACATTGGAAGTGTGTCATCACTCTTGGGGACAAGAATTACCGGGACGGCACAAGGAGATAGGCTTTCACGAACAAACCCTTTTTGTAGAAGGTCATGAATTTGACGTTCGATCTCCTTTGTCTCTTCCGGATTTGTGCGGTACGCGGCGCGGTTTGGAAGTGGGGCGCCCGGAATGAGGTCGATCCGATGTTCGATGCCGCGTAGAGGTGGTAGTCCATGAGGAAGTTCGTCCGGGAAAACATCTTGAAATTCCTTCAAAAGAGACAACAAAGGAGAAGGAATCGTGGAATGATCATTAGTAGTTAAAATGGTGCCCTTGCAAATGAGCACAAAGTGTAAGGTGGATGGGTTGTGGTGTAAAGCCCTCATCTCACTTTTGGTGGCAATCAAGGCGTGGGTGGTTCTATCGCTCATATATGGCTTGTGGCGCTCACTTTCTTTGTTGTGGCTAAGTCGCTCATCACTCAACTCACTTGGAAAAGTAACTTGTTGGACCCTCGCTAAAGCCTTTGCATTGTCCGCAATGATTTGGCTAGGAGTCATCGGGCTAAGCGTGAAGGTCTTGTCGTCTTCCTTGAAGGTGTAAGCATTTGTATATCCATTGTGTATGGCCTTCTTGTCAAATTGCCAAGGGCGGCCAAGAAGTACGTGACACACCGTCATGGGAACAACATCACACTCCACCGTGTCTTCATAAGCTCCAATCTTGAATGTAACGGAGACGGTGTGTTCAATCTTGACATTGCCGGTGTCGCTTAACCATTGCACATGGTATGGGTGAGCATGCTTGCGGAGTTGGAGATTGAGCTTGGAACATAACTCGGTGCTTGCAAGGTTGTGGCAACTTCCTCCATCAATGATCACCTTGATTGACTTTCCATGAATGCCGGCCTTTGTTTGGAAGATGTTGCATCGTTGGTCTTCTAATTCTTGGGATTGAGTAGTCAACACCTTTGCGACGATAAGTGATGGGCCAGTGTCATGAGTGCATAGCACATATTCCTCTTCATCACCCATGTCATCCGCTACCATGGCGACGGCCGCTTGGACAAAGGCTTCATACTCATCTTCATCATAGTAGTCAATGGTTCCATTGTCTTTGGTGATCATCACCCTAGTGTTCTTGCACTCAAATGATTTGTGTCCTTGAACGCCACACTTGAAACAAGTTACTTTGGGTGGTGCCGATGATGCCTTGGAGGAGGTTGTTGTAGAAGGTGCGGGAGCTTGAGTTGTTGACTATGGTGGTTTGGAGAAAGGCTTGGACGAAGATGCAAATGATGGCTTGAGTGTTGGTGGAGTGCTTGCCGAAGAGTTGCGGGAGGCGAAGAAACCTTTGGTGCGCTCATACTTGGCATCTTCTTGGAGTTGGCGCTCGGCTCGAGTTGCTTTGTGTACAAGATCACACACGGTGGTGTAAGGGAGGAACTCCACAATGCGCTTGATGGGATGGTTCAATCCATTGAAGAAGCGTGCCAATGTTTGTTCTTCTTTCTCCTCCAACTTTAGGCGCATCATAGTCAATTGCATTTCCTTGTAGTATTCTTCCACGGACTTGGTGCCTTGAGTTAACTTTTGAAGCTTGTTGAAAAGGTCACGGTTGTAATGATCCGGGACGAAGCGGGTTTGCATTTGAAGCTTCATGTCTTCCCAAGTGTCAATTGGTTCCATGAGGTCTTCTTCTCGTTTGGCCACCACTTGTTCCCACCAAATATTGGCATAGCCCTCAAACTCAAGGGAAGCCATGGCGACTTTCTTCTCTTCGGAGTAATTGTGCATGCGGAAGATCTTGTCAACCTTGATGGCCCATGAGAAGTAAGCGTCGGCGCCGTCGTCGCCGGTGAACTTTGGTATGGTGAACTTGAGTTTGCCAAACTTGTCGTCCGCCTCAAATGGGCGACGCGGAGGGCGTGCATCATCATCATCATCAAATTGTCGACGCGGAGGTCTTGCAAAAGCGTGTAGGTCTTGGTCACGGTGGCGATGTTGTGGTTGGGGACGCGGTTCTTCATCATTGTGTGGGCGGTGTCGGCGAGGTTGCACACTATCTTCACTTAATGCCTCTTGGCGATCATGTTGAAGTTGAAACTCATGGCGGCGATGGTGATCATGGTGTCGGCGGCCATCTTGATCATGGAGAATGAAGCGGTGACCATCATGGTCATGTGGAAGATGACGTCGACCATCTTGTTGTGGAGGTCGACCTGCCGGCCCGATGGCGTGGGGAGCTTGTGGACGGTTCACATGAAGAAGTTGTCGTTCTTGATTGAGAATCGGTTGGGCGTCCCGTTGAGCTTGACCTTGAGGAGGGTGCGCCACTTGGGGTTGATCTTGGTTGACAATGCGTTGATCTCCTTGGTGTGCTTGGTCTTGGGGTGGGTGGTCCGCTTGGGGACGGTCTTGAGTCTCCCGATGGGTAGTGTCATGTTGGGGATGCGTGTGAGGTGGAGGACGAGGTTGTTGGAGTCGCACTTGGTCATCCACATGGTTGGAGTGGGAAGAAGATCTTGACGAGCGCGACCTTGAGCGGTGATGTTTGCGCGCCAAGGTGTCGACGGTCGACATGATTTGCTTCATCGTCGTGCTCAAGTCCTTCATCTCCGCGCCCAAGTTCTCAATGCTTGCGCGCGAGTCCTCAATCCTTTCGTTGAGCGAGGCGTGTGGGTCCCCAATTCTTGCTTCAAGTCTTGCGTGCGAGTCCTCCATTCTTGCTTCAAGCCTTGCTTGTGATTCCACAAAGCCGTCGAATTTTTTGTTGATGTCGCGCTTGAAGGTGGTGAGTTCCTTGTCGGTGGCTTGTTGATGTCCTTGTGTGGTGAATAAATGATTGTCGTTGGAGAGCACGTTGGCCTCAAGTCGTTGGAGGGAGGCATTGATGTTCCCGAACGTTGAAGCATTGGTAGCTTGGAAGGCGTCGAGGCGCTCGGCCAAGGACTCCTCACCGTGTTCCGATGTGTCTCTCCTAGGCATGGTTACAAAAGAGAAAGAAATTGGTGGAAAAAGTGAGTTGGTTAGAGGAAAATACACTTGAAACACGTCCCGTAAAAACTATTGAATTGATGAAAACACCCAAGGACAACCGTTATGCACAAGTTAGAACACACGCAAAGGGCATGAAGCCATGTTTTATCTTGTGGATAGGAAGGAAAAGTGTCAATGCCAAACGAAAATGATCAAAAGAGAAGTGTATTGTCGAATGTGGAGGTGATGCAAAAATTTCAAATGTCAAAAGGGCGATCAGAAAGAACACACACGTGGAGATGGATGGGGTTAGTGCGACGGACAAAAATGAGCACAACAAAAATGGTCCTAACGACGACTACGCTCAATGACGCACTAACACTCGAGAGACCGTGGCTTGGTTGCAAAAAGGAGAAGCAACAAGATTCGCACACTTGCCTCTCTTCTCACTCTCTCTTTTGGCTACAAGCTTGTGGACTCTTTTGTATTTTTGGACTATGGATGGCACACACACACACTATGTGTGAATTATCTTTCTTTCTCTCTTTGTGTTTTTGTTTGATTGGGAGTATCTCTTTTCTCTTTCTCTTGGTCCACTTCAAAACTTGGTAGTGCTAGATAGAAACACACACTCTCACAATTCGGGGTCAAGTGTACGATGCTTCGCAACTCTAGGAAAGCCACTCTCAAAGGGTAAGATCACCAAAAGAAAAGAGGTTTGCAAAGAAGAAGGAAATCTGCGAGTGCCAATCTAGACCGGCTTTAGCCGGTGTATAGGCCGGCGATAGCCGGTGGCCGGCTTTAGCCGGTGTACAGGCCGGCTTTAGCCGGTTCGGTCTTTTCGAGAAAACTGGACAGGCCGGCTATTTGTTGCGCAGGCCGGCTTTAGCCGGATCGGACAATTTTGCACGAGCAGTTCGTCTTTGGTGGCGGAAATTGGGCACAAAAAATCCTCAAATCCGGAAGAATTATGAAAAATTAGGCTAAGGGAACACAAAGGAAGGTAGATCAGCACTTGAGACATGAAATCCTTGGATCAAAACCACAAAAAACTCAACAAATCTTGAGATCAAAATTCGAGGCAAATTTGGGGCTATTTTTTGGATTTTCAAAATTTATGGTGGAAATCACAAACGAGAGTAAATCCGTGGCAACCAAAATCTGCTGATACCATATGATGTGGGGTGACCCCTTGGGTGTGGCCCGATCTTCACGGATTCACGAGAGTGATGGCGGGAAACGAAGATGAACACGAAGAACACGATGAACATGATGAACAAATCGAAGGCAAACACACACACACAAGATACACACCGGTTGTCCTCGTTGGCCCGATTCACCAACTCAATAGAATCACAAGGAAGAGACTCCAAGAGTAGAATTCCTTGTGAGAGATTGATTTGCTAGGAGTAGAATTCCACTTGGGAAAGAGACCAAATCAATGGATAGAATTACACACAAAGTATGCAAGAGATCCACTCCAAGGTAGAATTCCCCAAATAGAAGAGACCCCAAACAAAGAGGGATGATGGTTTACTCTAGATTTGAGATCTAGTAGCAAGTTCCCTAAGGGAAAGGGCATGAAGCCATGTTTTATCTTAATTCTTGTCTAAGTCTAGAGTGGGGAAAGAGGGCCATATAAGTAGGCAGCCACGATCTGAGGGCAAACTGGTAATTTGGGAGAGATTACATAGGTGGCTTCGTGGCCAAGGATGCATTGACTCGACCAGACCGGCTATAGCCGGGGTTAAGTCCGGCTTTAGCCGGTGTGGCCGGCTATA